>JARBWK010000012.1:52828428-53428428 GCA_030556195.1 Anolis apletophallus | reverse complement strand
AAAAACATTCTGCAAGTGGACACATGATATCCTTCTCTTTGATCTACTTTCTTTGCTTACGAGCACAAGCATCTATCTTGCCACCCACACCCAAAATCTTCATGGGGAACCAGCCAACAGGGAGTTAGCTGGTGTGGGTAGGGAATAATTGGTAATGGAGCCATTGGATTCATCTTTCTACCACAATAAAAAGTGGACATACAGAGGCATAATTTACAATTATATTATACATATCACGCAGGATTCTGGCCTCTGTCACTTTGAAACTATAAAGCTCAAAGATTTCATTTCTTATGTCTGCCTACACACATCTGAGAAATACAATTTCACAGTCTGTGTACATCTGTGTATGTCAAAACAAAATTAATGTGAGTCATAATATCTTCCTGCCAAAAGGAAGCCACCACAGGACTCAACCGCATCATGTGCCTTGTAGAGAGAGGCATATTATTATATTGCCAACATCTGGCTGAACTAGTCAGCTATTTCCTTAAAAGGTGTGTTGGACTTCAATGTGTTCAAAACATCAATTTTGATGGATTAGTCTCAATATTAAATCCAAATAAACAGACATAATACAATTTTGAATTCTTGCAAGGCCAGGACTGCTTAAGCCTCTTGTGCTACTGTGACCTTGATTTAATTAGCTATATTTCTTTTGTAATGAGGGAATACCATATTTAATATTCACATTCATTTAACAGTGTGAACATGGTTGAGCCGACAGACATTTTTTCTAGTGGTGTTAACCTTTTTCATATTCCTTGAGATATACTATGCCTCACTTAGGCATATCACCCAGGATATGTTTAAATTAATAATTTTGATCTATGTGAAAGCATAAAGGATGAAGTACTGAGCTAAAAGAATTAAAAATAGAATTTCATACAAATGTAAAGCAGTAGTAATTATTAACAACCATACAATTCTACTCCTTGGTGGTAACAGGCTTCTAGTAAAATCAACAAAAGCCCCCCTCTCTCTGAGCATATTGTTCATATTCCTTTATGCACAACAGCATTTATCTAAAATTAGGATAATATGAGCCTGAGGCTAAATGTCAACATGAGAATAGACTCTCATCTGAGTTCCTCCACCCCCACCCCCCTTGATAATGCAAAAGACATTTGTATTTGTTCAGGCATGTTCAATAAATTAGGCAAATAGCAATGCTTAGAATACGCATGTTCTAGCAAAGGATCTCTGATTCATTGCAAATAATTAAAAGGGGTAATTCCCTTGTTTCTTCTAAATTTTTCAGTGGTTTCTAAAATAGTATTTAAGATGGTTGCATTTTCTTGATGCAATAGCATGACACTGTGGTTTTTGTTTGTTTGTTTGTTTGTTTGTTTTAACTTAAATGAATGTGTATGATATGTTGATGTAATTGTATTTTAATGTGTAATGTTTTGGGGGGGGGTTATGCTGTGTTTTATGTGTTTTACTGTGTTGGCATCGAATTGTGCCTTTTTGGAAGCCGCTCTGGGTCCTCCCTCGGGGGTTGAGAAGAGCGGGGCAAAATGCCGGAAATAAATAAATAAATAAATTGACAGCTGAATAGGGAGTCTTTCTAAAGTAAGCTGATTCTCACATTGTTGACTCTCACCTTTTCAGTCACCTCTATACAAGTGGCAACCATGAAACCACCAGATTATGCATGTATGGTATATAACAGGCTGATTTAATACATTAATAGAAGCATAGTTTCTTTTCTCCTAGGACTGTATGGTGAATGACATTGTGGTTGAGGAGGAGGTTTGATGGCCTTGACGAACAGAGACCAGAGTTAACTAACCTTGGGACTGTGCTCAAAACATGTTAAAGTATGAGCTATTTAAAGGACCATCAATTCCCTCACAAAACTTATTTCATCTAGTGACTCATCCTCCTGCTGCACTGAGCTTTGTTGGTAATTTCAGTGCTGAGTAGCAATTTTCTCCCCTTTACCTGGATTTTTTGCCTAATACAATCCATATTTCTGGCATTTTGGATAAATTAGGCATGAGCAATCCATGTTTCTAAATGGTTCTAAAGTTTTGTTAGAGTTCTGAAATTTTCACCACCAGAACTTTAGCAACACCAACAGTGCGTTAGTTTTGTAAGTCTATTTTCACCATTTAAAGTGTATTTAATGCTCATGCCTAGTATGTCAAAATCTGAAAATATCTATTAGTTGGTCCTTTGGTGAGGTTGGAATACAGTTTCATTTGGGACCTTTAAGCTAACCTGGGATATTCTATCCCTTATACAATCCTAGAACTTTGGAAGGAGTGCCCTGGGTTGGCTTTCTGATAAACAACCAATGGAGTGAGCAACCCTAGGACTGTCACCTGGCTGAATGACATTGTGGTTGACCTGGGGAGGTTCCTTTGCTCATTGGCCTAAATGACGTAAAATAAAGACCAGATCTTGTTATTTCTGGATTGGTCATCAACATTCCCACTGACTTCTGTTGTGAACATGTCTTATCTGCTACCTTGCATTCAGTTCTGGGTGCCTTGTTTTAAGGACATAGACAAGTTGGAACAGGTTAAGAGAAGAGTAATGACAGATATGGAGAACACAATATATGAGGAAAAGTTGAAGGAACTGGCTATGTTTGACTTGGTGAGTGGTGGCATGACTGAACTCTTTAAATAAATGGTATATTTTAAATTGGCTTTAAGTATTCAGCTTTAAAAGGGGCGACATGATCTCACTCTTTAAAAAGTTCAAGGCTGTCATAGAGAGGAAAGTGCAGGCCTGTTTTCTGCTGATCTGGAATGTAGGACTAAGTCTAAAGTGTGAAATTATGGAAGAGGAGATTTTTATTTATTTCGATTTATTCGTCGCCACTCCTGTGAGGCTCGGGGCAACTTACAAGTGTTAAAAAAGACCATAAAATACAGATAAAAACACAAGATTAAAACTATACAATTAAAATTTTGATTGAACATTAGAAGGAACTTCCTGACAGCAAGAGAAGTTTAGCAATTGAACCAAAGAGATAGTAGGGCCTCCTTCTATGAATGCCTTCAAAGAAAAAATGCTGGAAAGCAACCTTATGGGGATGGCTTTAGCATACAATCCTGAATTTTGCAGGGGGTTGGACTTGATGGCCCATTAGGGCCCTTCCAAATCTATAATTCAATGACTTTATGTGTTCAAGGAGAAGCTGGATTTGTTGCAAGCCTTTGAAGGAGGAAAAAGGAAATCGGCCAAAGAACTAAGAGTCAGGAAGCAATCAGCATGCTTTAATAAACCAAATGGTAGTCCTTTCAGTGTTTCTCATTTCAAAGTGGGAGAAACAACTTTGAAAATATTTCTCAGGATTTCTAGTTTAAAAAAAACCCTTTACCCATTACCCTTTGCATATAGCACATCTAGATATAAGGATGTCTAAACTGCAAATGCGAGATGTCAACAGTATGCAAAGAGCTTTGAGAAAAAACTGATACATTTAAGAGTATAGTCTTCCCATTAGTGGTACAGTCCTAACAATACACTCCCAAAAAAGGGGGGCACATACATTGTTTTACTGAAAAGCAGATCAGAACAGCGCTGGATGTGTGTGTGTATGAGAGAGGGGGAGGGGTTGTGGCTGTAAATCTACTTCAATTTATGGTGTCCCTCTATTAGGGCTGGTTGATTCAAGAAAAACACGTTTTGAAACTTGTTTCGGATCTAATTGTAGCTGTCGTTTCGGATTATATGGACTTCCGAAAATTTCCCAATAAATTTCGAAATTGATTCAAAAATATTTCCGAAATTCAGAAGTCTTTGGAAATGGCGTCCGCTTTCAAAAATGGGCAAAAAAATCAGCAGAAGGGAGAGTCAGCTATTAGCCATCAGCCAATGAGCAATCAGCAAGAAAATTCAGAAATGACATCCGAAATTCAGAATTGGAATTCCGAAATATGGAATTTCGGATTTCGGAATTCCTGTTGGGAGGGTTGCTCTCGGAATTGCTAAAAAAAAGTCGGAAGTATCCAAAAAACTTCTGAAATTCAAAATCGTAGAACAGTCCTACCCTCTATATATGAGACCTGTTATCAGCAGCCCTGCTAAGGTCTTGCAAACCTGGGACTGTGGGCACTAAAAGTGGGGTTTATTTTTAGCAGGAAAATTGTAGGTGGGGAAGAGAGAGTTGCCATCTTAGTTATTTTTTCCATTTTGCAGCCTAGTGACAGCATTGCATACTAAAAACAAGCCAGGGGGAAAAAAAAACACTGATTGACCTCTAAATACAACACTTTGGATGTGTTCTTTGAGACTTAGGAGTACTATATTATCAATATTTTAATGCATGAACATAGTAGTTAAATATGTATTTGTCCTGCTTTGGGTATTTATTTTCAACATAAATTTGAAATGGCTGGTTATTTCCAAGACTGGAGAGCCTAACACTGTGATACTTTCAAATCCTAGAGAAGTATATTACACGAACCACTGGTACTATTAATTTTAATGTCATTATTAAGCATGGTGATATGCCAAATAAAATAAGATGCAAAGTCTTTCCCAAGCCTGTTTGCATGAGATGTTTTGCCTATTCTGTTGGCATTTGATTCAGTATCACTTGGTGCAGGAGCTTAATTCATATGTAAAAGCAGTAACTTTGTATAGTCAGGTATACATTTTTGGATTACTTTCAACTACAGTAATATATGTAGTTCTGTTTTGCCAAGGGAAACATATAACACATAGCCTTTGCAAAATCCACTGAAATGTGGCATAAGGACATGCATTTTTAAAACTGTCTACATTATTGTAGTATATAAATACATTATTATCTGGATCCATTTATTTCTGCTTCTTAAAATCAACATTGACAGATTGTAAAGAGTTTGTGTCTGGAAGGGAACACATTTCCAGCGGAGAGATTTCAAGATCCTTTCCTTTAAAGCTTTGTTGCTGGGGTGTTTTTCTGTTTTTAAGGACAACAGAATTTATCTACGAATACAATCAGAGTTTGTGTGATTTGATTTGCTGAGATGTTGAAGTAATTGGTAAATATTGGTGGCTTGCACTCTCTAAAGACAATGAGGGGAAGAAGGAAGATTACAAAGCAGTGTCTAGCTTGCTGTTGACCTTTGCAGCCCAAAAGACAGTTGTATCTGTCAAGTAAGAAATGTAGGTACTGCTTCTGCTGGGAGGCTAATGTAACTAATCTCCACAGCATGCAAAAGAATGAGGAAGTACTCCATTGGTGTCACAAGTGGATGGTGAAGCAACAGCTCCCCTGGTGGCCAGAATTTGAAGCATACCCTCATGAAGCTGGAAAGTTAAGTAGCCTCTGTGTGTGTCTATAGCATTGAATGTTTACCATGTATATGTGCATTGTGATCTGCCCTGAGTCCCTTGTGGGGTGAGAAGGGCAGAATATAAATACTGTAAATAAATAAATAAGTAAACAAACTCAAACACAATATTGTTTATCATTAAATCTATCAGTACAAGATTTCAGTCTAAAAATGGCTCATGTTCACAAGCACCTTCTCCCCATATGAGTCAACCTCCTTGCCTTAGTGAGTGTACCACTGGAAAACTCATGTGGCAAAACAAGTGGGCAATTACTCAAACACTGAAACATGGCATACCAGAAACACAAGATATTGCATGTCTCTATTTTCCATTGACTTAAGAAATATTGAAATGTGTTCTGAAATTCAAACTTTACTTATGAAGCATGGAAGTAAATTATCAACCTTAATGCTCCAAGCTTCAGTCTTTTGAATCCATAAGATCCATCAGAAGATGGAGCACCAGATGAAAACCTGGCCATTTGCGAACAGGGATCTAATAATAGTGTGAAATAATTGTCATCTAATTTGGTGGGATGACTACCTGATGAAGTCATGGTTCTTCAAATATATCCTTTGTCATACAGTTCCAAGGAATCTGGGTCTTTATGTTGTGTGTGTGCTTGCAGTGTACTTTAACGTCCATAAATATCAACCATTCTCTTAGACTATTATGTGAGTGAGATCCCTTCTTCATTTCAAAGAAGTGGAGTTGCTGGCTGCCAGAAACATCCTCCATTCAATTATGTGAGGCATTGCGGCAAATAATTACGTCTTACATTTCAACATGAACCCCCAATTAAGCAAATTATTATCCCCTGGAAAAGAAAGAACCTTTCAGAGTAGGATAAGCTCCAAAAAGTCTTAGAGGGAACTGAGCCCTGAAAAGCTAATTGTAGGTAAGGAAGTATGACAGATCTAAGGAGCAGGCAGTGATCATTAATTCAACCAAAAATTACAAAAAGTGCTGTTGTGCAGTACAGTGGAAAGGAAAGATAAATAGTCCAGAAAAATGAGCATTTCTGTTTAAGCAGATGGTGTAGAGAAGGTTTTCATGGCATGGCAGTCTGCGGCGGAGTCATGTTGTTTTAAGGATCAGGCAGAGAAAACATGGGAGATAATAAAGCAAATGTAGCATCACCGTAGTGTTGCTAACATGGCAAAAAAGTTCTCTCTCAACTTGTCTTTTCCTGCTCCATAGTGAACATGCTAATGTCACACACATCATTTTTAAATCAAAGTGAAAGCGCCATTACCAGCCACCAGTTTTCCCTATGCCAGCTCACTTTGATATTAAAGGGTGGTCCTGTAAAAATCATGTGTCCTAAGGGCCATTTCACCCTGAAAGCAATCACTGTCACAATTTTTCCCAAACCCATGCCTATTTCCTCACATGGAAAGCTGCTGCAAACAGAAAGGGGATGGACTCAAACCCAGCGGTGAGACTCAAACGTTTCTCCAATACAGACTTCATTAAAGTTCCCACCATACATAATCCACCAATCACAAATTGCAAAACATGAATATATATCAGACCAATGAGATACCAGATCATAATTGGTACCAATCAGAACAATTTCTCTTATCTTGAACATCTTTAAACATAGATGTCTGGTAAATGGAAGGAATGTCAGATCAGGGACCTTCCCCTGGCATCCTTCTCTGATAACTAAAGTAATAAAGGCAACCTCTGATCCTGTCCTCATCTCTACATGTCTTGATTGGAAAACATTGACACTGGCATTCTGGGAACGAAACCGAAATTCTGGACAACAAAACTATTGTGGAATTTCAAACAAATTATTTTACACAAGACTACAGTGTGTCCTTGGTATCCTCTGGGTTTTGGGTCCAGGGACCTCCATGGATACAAAAATCTGCAGGTGCTCAAGTTCCATTATATACAGTGACAAGCAAAATAGTGTCCCTTATAATAAGTGGCAACATCATGGTTTTGGAATTTATTTATTTGGAATATTTTCAAGCCATGCAAAGTTGAATCTGTGGTTCGAGAATCCATACTTATGGAGGGCTGACTGTGTAATGAAATGGTTTTAAATATCTCTATATAAAGGTGAACGGAATCACATAGTCATCAGCAAATATTTTCTGTTCCCCCGGTGGTGCAGTGGGTGAAACCCCTGTGCCGGCAGGACTGAAGACCGACAGGTCACAGGTTCGAATCCAGGGAGAGCACATATGAGCTCCCTCTATCAGCTCCAGCTCCTCATGCGGGGACATGAGAGAAGCCTCCCACAAGGATGGTAAAACATCAAAAAACATCCAGGCGTCCCCTGGGCAACATCCTTGCAGATGGACAATTCTCTCAAGTTGTTCCTGACACAACAAAAAAATTTATTTTAAATGTTTGATGATCTATATTCTTTATCCTCTATTTGGTATCCTCAACCTGGCATTTTCCCCAGGTCTTCAACCACCCATCATAGTCAATGCTATCATAGTTAGAGGTATCTGGATATGGAAGCCTGCTCTAGATGTAAGATGTGTTTTCAGGGAGAAGTAGAAAATGATTCAAATGCAAGCTACAAAAATAGTTCCAGCCGATAATTACAGGGTTTCATTCATCATAGCCTATAAAAACCAATGATCTTTTTAAAAAATCTTTTTCATTGCCCTGAGGAGAAAATGCATTTATTTCAGTAAAATGTTACAGGCATATTATACAATTGGAAGAAGAAATGCTCAAAAATACATTTCATGTGTTTGGGTTTCAACTTGAAGTCTTTAAGAGACAGAAAAAAATAGATAGGATAAATCCAAATAAACTTGGGGGGGGGGATACAGCATCCCTTTGAAATTTGGTAGGATTTGGTTCCAGGAACCTCCGTGGATATCAAAATTTGTGGATGTTCATGTCTTATTATATAGAGCGACATAGTAAAATGTTGGTGAATATATTTTGCACCACAAGCTGATGGTTTATCCCAGTTTTAAAGTAATTATTGTAGCTACTTGTGAGAAAACATAAAGCAAATAGTTATATTAAAAACCATAATGATATCTACTTACTTATCTACTTGGCACTACAACATATAGCTCTTTGAATGCAACTCTCTAAGTTCTACTAACTCGTGTATTTTTAAACAAATTATTTTTTTCACATGGTGTATGCTAATTCCCATTCTTTAATCTTTTTAGAACAGTGTTAAAATGTGATTATTCAGTGCACTCTACTAGCAAGACAAAATCCTACTTATTTTGACTTTTCTACCAACTGATTATGACTTCTGGGGTGAGAGTGAGAAAGAGATTGGTTAGGCAAGCCATCCCAAATTGCTTTCTCATTCAGCTATCCTCATATGTCTTGTAAAATTATCTTCAGGAGTGAAGAATACAGAGCATGAAAAAGGGCATCTTTCTAGAAGATATATTTGCTTCACTGGATAACTGAATTGTTGCTATAGGCCTCCAAAAACAGTAGGAGGCATATTAGTTAGAAAAGGACATAACTTATATCTGACAGGGATTTTCAAGAATTTATTTCTATTTTATGGTACCTTCATTTCCCCTTGTGTGAGATCTGCCCACAGTTTCAGATATCTGCTCAAATAAAAGCATCCCTCTGACTATTTACAAATGAGGTATGAATGCACCCTTGATCTCTGCAGGCTTCCTTATAAATACGTATGCCATCTGTTTTCAAATGATTAATGTTAAGAATTATTGGCTTTTACCTAGTCAAATGTGGGAATATACTATATGAATTATCGTTCTTGTTGAGCACAATATCCACAAAATACATTATCTTGGCTATTTGGACTGAAAATCACAGTTTGGCTATTTTCTCTCTGTTTGTCCATTGTTGCAACAATAATTCACTTGGAAAATTTGTGATGATGAATAGATCGATATGAAAAGCAACGCCATGTATCACAGCTGACAAAAATTCATTTGGTTGCAGTTTGGCTTCTCAGAAGGCCATGAACTCACAAGGAAAAATTCCACATTTATCTCTAAAAGTAGAAGTGGGCTAGAAGCCATTTGATGACCTTCCCTGTTATAACCGCTCCTTACTCCAAGCCTAGCACTCTTTCAGGCATTGCCCCAGAAATTATCTAGTATCTCATTGCACAAAGTCTCATTGTTTTCTCATTGCTCATTTTCCAGAAGGTAAAACTGCTTCCTCTTTCATGGCTTTTCAACGATGTCCTTGGTTACAATTCTGTGGCCAGTCAATAGCCGGGGTTGGAGCTGCACCAACATTTGGTCATTTCTGTAGAGGTGGGGAAGAAAAAGAAGACTTCATCTACCCCCACCCCTCCAATTCTTAATGGAAGTTCATTATCACCATCAATGCTATCATTTTTAGGAGATATGCTGCTTTGGGCAATTTTGGAAGACCATCTATGCAAAAGGTGGACAGCATTTGACAAATTTGATAGTCGAGTGGCAGTGTACAGCTCATTTAAGACATTTAATGACCTTTGATCTGCTCATATCATCTCTACACATTTTCAGTATTTGAAATACATTAAAATGTCATTAATTTATTGCTTTCACATAGCACGATTGCAATTAGAGACCGTATCTTCCTCCATGAACCTGTCCGTTCCCTATGATCCTCGGGGGAGGGTCTCCTTACACCTATACCACTGTCTCAGTCTCGCCTTGTGGGATCAAGGGAGAGAGCCTTTTCCTCAGTGGCCCCCCGGTCTATGGAATGCATTGCCTGGTGAGATTGGGTGAACCCCCTCTTTAGAAAGTTTTAAGAAGAATCTTAAGACCTGGCTCTTCTGCAGTGCTTTTGGAGATTAATTATATAATCATGCTATCATTTACCCTCAATGTTTGCTCTAAGTGCACACCTCCTCCCCCCCTTAACATGAAGGTTCTTTTGTTCGACCCCAGTTTGAAAGAGTTTTCTCCCTCACAAATTATTCGCACCACTGCTATCTCACCCCGTTTTTATCCCTTTCTTTTCTATTTTAATCTGTACATGCGGCCCACTCACTGTTTTGTGTCATGAATGGTTTTATTTTATTGTAATTTGTATTGGTTGTAGTATTTTATAGCTTATGTTTTAGGTAATTGATTATATTGTTTTATATTTGATTTTACTTTGTTGTTTTGTTGTCGGGCTCGGCCTCATGTAAGCCTTCCCGAGTCCCCATTGGGGAGCTGGTTGCGGGGTACAAATAAAGATTATTATTATTATTGTTATTAGCCACAGATTTTTCTCTTTCTGATTATGCATCTGGTCTCGCTTTCAAAAATCATTTTTTAAAAAAAAAATTAAAAGAAAAAAACCCTTTGATATCATTCATGTCTCTCTGACCCAGTATCATAGCACAACCTTAGGAAAGAGGTTAGGCCCAGAGTCTCTCAATAAGCTCCATGTCTGAATAAGAAAAATAGCAAAGCTCTCTGTAGTCTTAATGAAAGTAGCCTACCAATTTAGGAATATAGGCAATTGTGTGATCTCAATTATACTCCGTAAACTTGAGAGGAGGGAGAATACACACACACACACACACACACACACATCTGGCTGGGGAACACTTGGAATTTCCCCAATCTCTCCCCACCCCTCCTCCTTCCCTCTATCATTTTTTTCCTATCTATGCATGTATATCACTAAGCATGCCCACCATTTGACAGACATGATTGCTAGGGAAAGTACTGCTTTCTTTGAAATGGTTTTGTTCATTGAATTAACATAAATCTTTGGTTTACTTCTCTGGACCACGGACAACATCTGCAGGTTGTGCTCTGCATGTGACTTAGACTGAGTATGTGTAAGAAGACAGCAATGTCCCCTTGACAGGCCCTTACAACTCACATTAGTACAAGAAAAGAAATATAGCTGCTATCAATATGTCTTACAAATATTTGATAGCACTGACATATCTAAATAACATTTTATGAGATATGCTTTTAATACAAGTGGGAAATGTTTTTGTGCCTAACTCTGGGAAGAAACTGTTATACAACAGAGCTACTACTGTTTTAGTTTTTCCAAACTGGTATTGAACTTTACTGCTTCTGCTTGAATTTTTTGAATTACATTAGGAAAAACAGGCTGTTTGTCAGAAAGTTAAAACTGTGTAGAAGTAGAAAGGGAATGTGAAATTAACAAGTTAAAATAAAGGATAACATCTTGAGTGTGTTGCTATTCTCAATTTTGTTATCTTCTTTACTTATTTGTTATTTATATGAGGAAACCATTTGAAGACAAGCCTCAGGTTTTTGAATTGAAACTGCCATACTTCAAAAATATAATGAAAATACATGACTTATTAGAAAAGTAATTGCGTGGGCAAGGGTGATACACCTCGCGCCATGAACCAATAACACAAACACAAGTGGTTGGATGAAAAATGGCCACAACTCATTTATTGAAAACAGAAACAAGGATTGGCGGCCATGCATGGGTCCTGGATCAGGGGTCAGACAGCCCACACTTGTCCGAAGGCGCTTGCAAGCCTGGGTGACAACAGCCCAATATCTGTTCACGGAAACTTGGCACCCCAGGGGGGTCATAAGGAGGGGCATTATGCCCCCTCTGAGTCCAACGGGGGTGAGAAAGGGGTCATAAGCCAGCCCGATCCAGGGCCCATGCCACACGCCAAACACAGAGTTGCGACAGTGAACATAAAAACCACGTAACCATAAGAAGTGCAAAGATGAATATAAGTATGTGAACAACACGGAACAACAAACAAACCATGAATGAAGTAGGGCGGGTGGGAGGAAAAGCGTGGATGTGTGGAGGGGAGGAAATCCCAGGCAGCTTAAATGAGCTGCCCGGGCGGAAGTGAGGGCCGGCCGGGTGATGACACAGGGCGGGGCAGGGCCAGCCCTGTCATTGGCCAGCCGGCGTAGGTGGAAGAAAGCATGCCTGCCATCCAGGGGCTTCTGGGGGGAAGAAGCCCCCCCTCCAACCCCACAAGATGGTGGCGAGGACAACCGGCGCCCCGCAACCTGCCAGTAAGTTGGCCAAGCCAAATAATAGATGGTAAAGTAGAAGGCAACAGAAAAAGGAAGACCACATTCCAGTGAATACACTCAATCAAAAAAGTCATTGTTTTGAGTCTGCAGGATCTGAGCAGAGTTGTTGCTGATGGGATGAGCTGATTGTCTCTCATTTATAGGGTTGCCATATGTCAAAGTTGGCTTGACGGCAGTTAACTAACAAAAAGAGGGCCCTGAGGGCAGTGGATCCATTCTGGAGTTCAGTCCAAACTTTAAAGTGTTTATAAAAATCAATTTTAGTTCCCAAATAGGTCCAGCACTTTTTATAACTTAACAGACTTTCTCTAAAGGTGAGAGACACCCTTAACACTCATGCAAAGAGTAATACGCACACAGATTTATCTTCTAAAAGGGGAATATTTGTGAGGCTGGTTGTGATGCCTGTTTTAGGATATATTCACACTACAGTTTATAGAAATGTGATCCCACTTTTGACCCCATGGTATTTGCTTACCCTTATTGGATTTAGTTTGGCAAGGCACTTAGAATTCTCTACTGGAGAATTGAACTAGTGCTGTAGTTTGGAGGAATGGATCTGTCTGTGAGAACATAAAAATACGGTATCTCTCCTGAAGCTACAAATCCATGAGATGGAATTATAGTAATTAAAGGAGGATTAAGCTGCTGTGTAGGTGAATCTCTATGGTGCGTAAAATGAGGGCTGAACTAGTATTATATATGAGCTGTAATATCTTTTTAGTCAAAAGTGACAGCAGATAGATGGTACAACATCACTAAAAGATGTGAGTGATGAGAACCTATACCCTGTTTGCACAAATAAATAATCAAGGGACAATATCCTCATTCCTCTTTTAAGTAAACAGAACCTGATGCCTGAAGTACATGGATAGCTGTACTGCAGCCACTGCTTCTTATTTGCACTTAATTTCCAGCTGCAATTGGTGAAGCTTCTTGACACGTTAATAATGTTCCACAAATCATCAGGTAAACAACATCTATAAGCAGCAGTGAAGTTACAAAATGGTCCCCACCTGGCAAAGATGTGCAGAACATAACAAGCTTCCTCGCGTAAAATGGAAAGGGAAATCATTTGCAGGAATCTTGTAACATTGCATTAAGCATATAGTAATGTTTATTGCCCACCCATCCCCCGAAATAAGGAGACACATCACAATAAAGAGACACACAACAATTTCTTGGGTTCAAATTGGGCAACTTTTATTTAACTGTTACCTATTTAAATCACCTCAACTTAACTCAAGGGGTGTCAGGAATATGTTGTAACCAATCCCATTGAATTTCGGGCGAAACACCAGGATTAAACTATGCAAGGGGCAACACCGTAGTGAATGCAAATAGGCAATCCAGGTAAAGAATACTAAATTCAGTTATTATCAAAAGATAAATATATTGTTTGTAGATTCAAAGTACAAATATCACAATGGGAATCAAATATCACTATAGATAGCAAGAAATGCAATATCTTGAGTGCAATTAAGTCATATAATGGCAAAATAGAAAACTGTAGAGTTTAACAATTAGGTCAGGTACAGTTTAGCATGATACACATAGTACAAACATTTCAATATTCAAATACATTTGTCTGTATCCAAGGAGATAGTTGCTCCTTGGTTTCCCAATCACTACAGATCAAGTGTGAACTACCTTAATAGGTGCTTAGGATCTGTAGATTGAATAAAGAAGTCTGTTTGTGGCGGAAAGGGGGTTATTTTGATCACGGAGACCGTTCTAGTCTAGCCCTTGATGCAATGCACATGTGCAAACTGAAGCAATAGTGAGTTGCAGGGCAGGCTGGTCTCTGTAGTTCATGAAAAACGCTTCCCAAGGCTCGTTGATGTAATGCGCATGCGCGGCGACACTGGAATGCGTGCTGCAAAGGAGCTTGGTAGTTGTAGTTAATCAAACTGGGAAACGTTCTGTATGAATTTTGAAGCTGACAGTGCAGCTCGAAGTAGGCAAAGAACCCCAAGGAACCTCAAAAGGATGAGGGTAATGGGGAGGCGTGCCTGAGCGTGCCTGATGGCGGGAGCTCACCCCTAGGCCGGCGGAGGGCCGTTTCGTCGTTAAGACTTCATCAGAGGCAAAGTATTGAACAACTGACGTCCTCAAGGGTGCATAATCTAAGCAATAATATACAAATACATACATATTAGGACCCAAATAAACGGTGTGAAGGGGGCAAGGGGGAATCCATAGTATCAAAAAGATAATTACCATCACGAGTATCTCAAATCACATGGAGGACGGACCATCCCATCTGCAGGAAATGGTACCGGATGACGATCACTGGGAGAACTAGCTGTACCCGGCACGCGTTGCTGTGCCCTATTTAAGAGATGCGAGAAAGTTTGAGTATGTAAGGGTTGGAAATGATGTTACTTACGGTCTTGGTGGGGTCATGTAGGCATGAATTGCGCACTTTCTATGTGTGCTCCAAATGATGTCATCTAGAAGCATGAGTTGTATTGTCTTATATAGCGGAGGAAGTGTTTTGATTCTGGAGTGTCTCCACTCAGCAAAGTCTGTAGTGGTTGTGGAGGAGTGGCAAGTGGTGGTAGAGAGACTTTACCGGCTAGGCAGCACATTCCTGTTGTTTCTGCTGGGTATTTCAGGGCTTTGCAGTGTGTGCAGATGTGCGTTAGGGTGCCAATGTCGGCCTCTGGCACCATGCTGTAGTCTTCTGCAGCGTTGTTTCTGAAGGCTAGGCAGTGGAATTGGTTGTGGTGTTTTTTGAAGTTTGTTTTCTGTGTTGCGGCGTCGTGTTTCTGCGCTCCTTGCGCGCTGCTGTTGTGTTGCATTTCTGCGTCTTTGTTGTTCCTGGCTGCGCGCTTCTTCTTGTCGTGCAGTTCTTTGCATTTGGTTCTCAGCTGTGCGTCATGCAGTGACCTGTTGTCTGTGTCTCTGCTGCGCAGTGTGTTTCTGTTCTGGCGTTTGTTCTGCCCTTTTTTGTTTGATGTATGTAGCATTGTGAGTGTGCCGTCCAATGCTGGTATTTTTAGAAGGCATGGCTTGTCTTTTGGGTCAGTTTCTGTCTGTGTGGAAGGAAGGAATGGTTTTGTTTGTGGTGGTGGTAGGTGTTTGTGTACGGGGTCCCGTAAGGTTGGTGGGATGGGTTGTGATTGGAAGTTGTGTTGTGTTGTGTGGGTAGGAATTGCTGGAGAATTGCTCCATCATAGAGTTTGGTTTTGACAGTTTAACCCTCAAACACCAACTGACAACTGAAATCTCTCAGCATTCTATCCTAGCCTTGGATGGCTCCTGCCAGCGTTGCTATGGTTACTCTTCCTCTCTGCATTTTGTGTGGGCTGATGTCGGCCAATGGCATTTGCTGGCAGCCACGGAGGATGCTGGGAAATGTAGTTTTTTACTCATTGTTTTGGGGGCCTTTTAGGTTTGAGGGGGGGGAAAGTTTCTTTGCTACAAACGTAACTTGCTTGAGGCCTATTTCTGTTGGCAAGTTTTGTGTTTCTGCGTTGTAAGGTTTCTCTGTTTGAGGTAGTCTTCACATGACAGCTCTTCCTTTATATATATATATATATATATATATATAGATAGATAGATAGATAGATAGATAGATAGATTGCTTGGTTAAGTTTAAAGGAACATTCATTAATTTGTTGAGGAGGACATTGATGGATAAGGGGTCAAGTTTAAAGGGACATTAATTTATTTGTTGAGAAGAGCATTGATGGATAGGGGGTCGTTAAGGTCACCTTTTTGTTTTTCTGTTGCCAGTTGTATGATCCAATAGGTCTCTCTCTTTCTTAATAGGCTCACTATATCAGTGTGTGGTGCATATTTAACTTTTTCTATGACTTGAATTTTGATGTGATCAAATGTATGGTTGTGAGCTGTACAATGAGAGTATAGTGTAGAATCTGTTGATTTCAATTTTATTCTTGATTTATGTTCCAAAGCACGTTCTCTAAGGCTCCTAGTGGTGTAACCTGTGTACTGCAAGGAGCAGCTGCATTCTAATAGGTAAATTAATCCAGTGGTTAAGCAATTTGCATAGGATCTCAATTTAAACTGTCTCTTGTTGGTGGTACTTGTAACTATTTTCTGTTGTTTGTTGTTCTTACAAATGCTACAGGATCCACAGGGGTAGGTGCCAACTACAAGGGAGGCTGTTGTAAATTGGTGTGTGATAGAATGTCTCCGATGTTTCTAGTTCTCTTGTGTGCCAGCATGGGGAAATCTTGTAGTCCTTGTATGTCTGATATGAGTGGCCAATAGCGTCTCACTATTCCAACAATTTGATTTTTGTGGGGACTAAGAGTAATGGGCCACACTATTCTTGTATTTACTTTATTGGTTTTTGGTTGCAAGAGGGATCTTGTAACATTGCATTAAGCATATAGTAATGTTTATTGCCCACCCATCCCCCGAAATAAGGAGACACATCACAATAAAGAGACACACAACAATTTCTTGGGTTCAAATTGGGCAACTTTTATTTAACTGTTACCTATTTAAATCACCTCAACTTAACTCAAGGGGTGTCAGGAATATGTTGTAACCAATCCCATTGAATTTCGGGCGAAACACCAGGATTGCCTGATTAACCAACCAGGACAACCTATTAAGGGAAATGAGTAAGAGGTCCATTCTCCTGAACCTGAGAAGAGCCTCTTCACATTCCAGGGCCATTAACTCTAACTGAACAACCAGAACTTTAAGGTGAGTACTTAACCAGCTGGCCCTCACCCCTGAAGGAATGCCTGGGTTCTAGACCAATTATGGAATTTCCCTCACTATTCACCGCTAAGCCTAGTTAACAAATCCATCACCCCCTGTAGCCCCTACACAGCAAAGGGGGTAGGCAAAAACCCGCCCATGCTTAACCGCAGCATGGGGGGTAAAATTCTGTACCCAGCTCCTATTGCAACCGTTCCGATACTGATAATGGGCGGGAGTGGTGGGCAAGCAATCAGGCGCAGAATGGCCTGATGGGGCTTGGCCTTCCCCTGCCTCGAAGGTTCCAAAAGGACCCTTACTCCTAAGTCGAGGTCGGGGGGGGGGGGGCTAATTCCTCTCATCTCAGTTTGCTGGGATGAAAGGGTGTTATGGTATGGCCATTAATGCTAGAAGGAAACAGGAGCTACCACCAACTGCACTCTTTAAAAATCCAATATCTCAACTCAACTTTATTTCTTATGAATCGCCCTCCACCAAGGTGCTCTAGTCTAGCCGACTTACACAGTTAAAATAAACAGGTTACATAGTGTTGTAAGAACATCAAAATGTGCTGCTTATTTTCTTTCTTTTATCTTTGTTTCAGGCCCATATACACTGCCATGTAATGCATTTTGACACAGTCAAAATCCTTCCAGACAGGGTCCAAAATGCGGGCCCTATTGGACTTTTACTGGAGGCATCCAAAGGTTGCCTCCATTAAAAGAAAATTAATTTGGGACAAAGCAGGAAAACACTGCTTTGTCTCAAATTAATTTGATCCTGAAAGGCCTGGGTCTAATGTGGTATGGGCCCTGTGGGGACTGACCCCCCTGCCCATCTCAGTTCTTTTGGCTTCCAAAAGCTTGAGAACCTCACAGGGCCCCAACTCTTCTCCCCCAAGCCTTTAAAACAAGAAAAAAACTTTCTGGGCTGCCTTGACGCCTCTCTGGGGGTAGTGGGGAGCCCCAAACTGCTCCCGTACCCCCACCTCTGGACACATCATTTCTACATGTCAGGAGGCCTCCAGAGAGGTGTCATGCTGATCCAGTAAGTATTTACTTGTTTTAAGGTCTTTGTGTGGGGTGGGGGCTGGCCCATGCCATTGTGGTACTTACTGTGATGGCATGGGGACACTCAACTGGGAAAGCCCTGTTCTTTTGGGTAGAAAAACCAATGCTGAAGCAAGTTTTTAAACCCCCTTCGATGTGGGCTTTCACCACATTTGGAAGTGCTCTGAGAATCCAGTGCTCAAACCACTACCTTATTCCCACAATTAGTATTGGAAGCTGTAGCAGCGTGTGACTGCAATCCTATTATCAGCATTTTGATTATGCTGATATTAAAGCAGTGAAAGAAAAAGGTCATTTGTGTCACAGCCACAAAAGTAAGAAGGCACTTGAGAAATTGGCTCCATAAAGGATAGTAAATCTTACCTGCTCTCCTTCTCCTCTTCTTCACAGTTCCAGTGAAAAAATACATCTTTGAACATATTGCACAAACAGGTCTTCACTCCTACAAGTTATTTTTCAAAACTCAGAGAGCTATGAAGATAGATCTGGTTCCTATTTTCCCCAGATGTTTGTTATGGATGTCATTGTCTGTCAAATAAACTGTGGAGGTGGCAAACACTATGGCAGTTGTCTACTGATGCCAGTGGTAGCAGTAACAGCTTCCGCCCTCCATATGTTCCACAGTCAAGGCAGAGCTTACAGTGCCATGTAAACTATGCCTTGATGTGATTGCTTTACACAGCACTTTCTGGTAAAGCCAGAACCTTTAAAGATTAATTGTGATGATCGTATTATGAATCACACACAAATAACTGGAAGGATGGGGGCAGGCACAGCAGAAGAGAAGAACATTTCCACTTTACTGTTCTAAACAGGTTCTTGGGTTAATTGAAGGACATTTGGGCAAGCTGTTTCCTCTTACTTAATGTGTATATTTTCACATTTAAAGACTTCAACATTATTTCCATAAAGGTTCATTTTAGCTTGCAAAGGCTGTTCTCCCAATAGAAGATGGGAAGTGTTGCCATGGAAATAAATATCTTGGAGTATCATGAAGGATAATCTTGAATTCCACCATGAGGCTCTTATCTTCCATGTTCAGCATCCAAAAGGGCACTTTGCTTTTCAAAGCTTTTAAGCAATTCCTGCTAGAATCCCTTATTAGATATGCAAGACTGTTTTAGAGCTATTTCAAGGGAAGAAATACCTCTGTTATTACATGATGTTATCTATGCAAACATGCAGCTGGAATTTTGGAACGGAAACAAGAAAAGGTGGTGTGTGTGTTTTAATTGTTAAATTGTTATTATATGTGTTTTTTTGGGGGGGGGGGGTTGACTTGTTGCTGTGTTGTATTGAGGGCAGAGACTGCCTGTGTGAACCGTCCCGAGTCGCCTTCGGGCTGAGAGGGGCGGTATAGAAACATGACAAATAAAAACAAATAAATGTGTGTGTGTGGGGGGGGGGGCATTGGAATCAAAGCAGAAAAATAGTGAATATAAAAGGATCAAGTTTCTCTCCCTTTGGGCTTGTCTTCAGGATCGCATCTCCACTACGAACCTAGACAATCTCCAAGATCTTCTGGGGAGGCCCTTCTCTTTCTTCCAACTCGGTCACAAACACGGTTGGTGGAGACAAGAGAAAGGGCCTTCTATGTGTGCCCCCCCCAGCTCTGAAACTCTCTCCCTGGCACCCACCCAGGGGCGGTCTAAGGTTATTTTATATGGTAAGCGAACATTACTTTGGCACCCCCCTTTGTCTCCGCCCCCTTTCCCTTTGTCTCCGCCCCCTCTCCCTTTGCCTCCACCCCCTGCTTGCCCAATTGCGTCACGTGAGAGGCTTAACCTCTCCCTTTGCCTCCACCCCCTGCGTGCCAAATACGGACAGAGTGCTGATGTGACGTGTTTACAGGCTTCGGCTTCAGCGCCTGCAGGAGCTTCTGGGCATGCGCAGTGGCTCCGGAGCTCAACTTCAGCTTCAGAGCCACTGCGCATGCGCGAAAGTCTCTGCGCATGCCCAGAAGCTCTTGCAGGCCAGGCGCTGAAGCCGACGCAGCAGCAGGGAGGTTTGCTACGGCGCCGGCGCCGGTGTGGCGGCGCCCTTCCCAGAATATGGCGCCCTTCCCAGAAGTTGGCACCCTAAGCGGCTGCTTACTTCACATATACGTCGGACCGCCCCTGCACCCACCTTCCAGAAAAAACTAAAGAGTGGATGCTCCACTGTGCCTTCAACTAGATAACTCCCTAAATAGTCTAGATAACATCCCAATTTGATCCATAATTAGATCTTGCTCATTATCACTGTTCCCTTTTAGAGGCATAGTGCTCTCCTTACACTACCCCCCAGGCCTTAATCTTGTCATCTGCATTTAGCACTTTATCCATCAACCCTATCCTTTGGCAAGTGATTTGCACCAGTCACCACCCAAGCTCAGAACTGTGCACTACTCAGACCACTGAAGGTTGTTAGATGTTCGCTATATGTTGTATTCTGTCATTGTTTTATATTGTTTAAATGTTTTTTTATGAATTTTGTAATTATATTTTATTTTAACTATGTGTAATCTTGGGCTTGTCCCCATGTACGTCACCCCGAGTCCCTTTGGGGAGATGAAGGTGGGGTACAAAATAAAATTATTATTATTATTATATTATTATCTTGAATATTCTTCTCCTAAAATGACTACTTATTTTTTAAAAATTATATTTACTAGTAACTTGTATTTGCCTATAACTTGTAGTACTTGTTTAGTCCAGCCTCTCTCAGCAACACAATAAATTTGCTTGAAAATCTTTAGAAAGTAATCTCAGAAACAAACCTTGGTCATACTCAACTGTAGCTTCACATCATTTCACACATTCTCAAGGTTTCTCCTGCCCTTGTTTGAGTTGTTTGCCTTTTTATATAAGGGATGCCATTTTGCTACACCATTGTATATAATGGAACTTGAGCATCCATAGATTTTTGTATCCATGCGGGATCCCACAATCAAACCCTAGCAGATACCAAGGGCCCACCATAATCTTTATTTTATTTTTGTCCCACCTTGCTTCCAATATGGGACCCAAAGTCTCCAATATTTTCTATCTGCAACAGCTCACCAACCAAAGGATATTCCCCAAATTTCTTAAAATGCCAAAAGGACAAATTAGGAATTCTTCTCCAGAACTGTGATTCTACTGTGAATGACAAATTTGGAAAGCTTTAAAATATTATATTTCATTACTTCAAACCAGCCATCTATATTTACTTTACTCCCACTTTTTAAAAGTTTCACTTAACTCTGACTGCTTTCCCTGTTGACTTTAACTTGACAGATTGCCCTTGGAGTGTTTGAATTCATGGACAGATTTTGTTATGGTTCAGTACTCTGCCTCCTGTATTCCTTCTGTAGACACCTGCTTCCTTCTGCTGGTTGGTTTTTATTCTATTCCCTTTCCAGGCTGTTTTCTATCCAACCTTTGCTTCCCATTTTCTATCTTAAACCACCATTACCCATTTCTTCCATTCCCTTGCAGTCTTTATCTTGTTCCTCCTCTAATAACGTTTGCAGCACAGCAACAGGTCAGATCATGGTCAGAGAGACCACATACACTGAAAGCTGGTGTTTATCTCAGGTTTTATCTGTTGTTGTTCATGGGTTTGTACAGTTTCTCTCTTTCTTTCTTCCCCTGTGAAAACTGGAAAATAAATCTAATTTTAAGCAAATCTACATGTCCTGCAATTTCACATCTGTTTCACATCTTTGAAACCACAGCAAACGTCCTAAAATGGCATCTGAAGATAACCCTCAACTTTGTATTATGACACAGATGATGTTTATGAAGACAGAATTTCTCACTGTATTTTTGTCCTTATAAGTAATGCTGTTCCCTCTCTCAAAAGTAAAACAAGAACCAGAAGAGAGAATAAAAAGTATATACTATTTAATAGCAGTAAAAAATTGTTTAATTGATACAATAAGTATATTATTCATTGGTTGTGTTCCCTTATTTTCCCATTAAATTGGATACAAATATACTTAACACTAGTCTTCTGTCCCCAGGGTCTAAAAAAGGCTTTAAAGTTTGGACAATACAAGCTTTGACCCTGGGAATAGAGTTAAGGTCTTCTCACGTGCAGGAAAGCCCAGGATCTCTATAAGAATGAGTGCAGGACTCAAAAATAGGGTAAACCAAATAGGATTTATTGAAATTCAACCAGTAAAGAAATGCTGGTGGTATGGAAATGCTTGAGTTGGTTGCAAAGGTTCTTTAAAGAAAAGGGAGTCTATCACGATGCCTATTTGTACAAAGTGATGGTACCTCTGTTAGATCCAAGGTTTCCTGTTGTCCTCTGGCTTGAAGGCACACGAAGTCCTGTATCAGCCCCAAAATCCACAGCCTCTGTTGAGGAAGGGTCCTTCTATATGCTGAAGATTTGGTTGAAGATGAAGGTAGACCAGTAGGTGAAATAAGATTGCTTTTTCCCAGCAACCCAACTTCCAGCCTTGCTTGTCCTTGTGACCTTTGGAATGAAGGAGGAGGGGACGTCCAGCCCCTTAAGTAAATTCCGGTAAAGGGTGGAGTTGAGGGTGGGTCACCAGGTTTGGAGCCAAGACACAACCCCGCCCCTGAGTGACAGCATGGCAGAACAAAGAAGCACATGGCCAAACAAAGAAACAAAGACATTTGCAGGTAAGGGCAGCAAAATACAAACTGCAGATGAAATTTTCAGCCCCATGTGGTATAGACACCAAGAACTGGGAAGCCATTGCTCTTGAGTGTTCTAACTGGAGGTCAGCTGTTACCAACAGTGCTGTGGAATTCGGAGAGGCATGAATGGAGGATGAAAAGGTGAAAGGTGTCAAGAGGAAGGTGCATCAAGCCAACCCTTGTTGGGATCACCTTCGATCTGGAAATCCTCACTGCAATAGAATATGCAGATCAAGAAAAGGTCTCTACTGTCACCTACGGACCGACAGCGAAGACCCTACACTTGGAAGGCAATCATACTCAGCCAAGAGAGCTCGCTTATGATGATGATGACAGTTTCATTAAAAAATTATCTTCTTATACATATTCTAGTGTGCAATTTTGACAAACATATTTAGCAAATGGTTTTCTTACATGTGTTGATTTTTGTGTATCATTTCACCAATAGGCATTTTGGAGCCAAGACACAACCCCGCCCCTGAGTGACAGCATGGCAGAACATTTTGTATTCACAAACCCATAACTTTATATGCCTTTTAAAAATTATAAAATTTATATAAATGTGATAACAAAGACTAGTTTTTTGGTTTGTGTGTTGGTTCAGGAAGCGTACATTAAATTGGTTTATATTGACATGTCATTCAAAATAATTTCTTCCCTGTTCCTATCTATACTGTAATCTTCACCATTATTAGACATATATTTTTACTATCCTAAACAAACTCAGAGAGCCAGTAATGGCTTAAGCATTGGACTATGGCTCTGCAGACCAGAGTTCAAAGTGCTGCTCAGTTATGGAAAGCCATTGGGTGACCTTGGGCAAGTTGCATTCTTTTATCTTCAGAGGAAGATCAAGGCAAATCCACTTTGAACAAATCTTGCCAAATAAAAGCCTGTGATAGTTTCGGTTTAGGGTCACCATAAATAAATGACTTGAAGGAACACAACCTCAGTCTCCAGTTAATGGAATGCCAAACACAATATCAATAAGAACCTCTTTCTTAAAACTCCCTAGTGGAGGTTGGCATCAAAATGAAAAAAGACTCTGACTAGACTCTCCAAAGTAGGGATAGGAAACTGAGACAGTTTTGCTCTCTCCCATATTTAGACTTTTTTTTGAAACCTCTAGTTGTTTTTGCCTTGAATATGGAAAAAATAGTAATACTGTACTTCAGTGAATTAAAAACATAGACTGAATTCCTTCCCCTTCTGCACTTGCCAAATTCAGTAGGTAAAGTTATTCACACATGAAGATGACTATGTTATATCAGCTGCTAGAAAACACAAAATAGAAGATGTGCTGGCATTTATGTCTTTTCTCTTAGACTTCCAATAAGCAACCGGATGGCCATTGTGTGAACAGAATGTTGGATTAGATTGGATCAATCCACCATGGCTCTTGTACCTGGCTATCATTTAGGTTTATAAAGATCATGAAATAGAAAAACAAAAGGGAGGAACTTTAATTTAGCAATAACTTAATTTAATACAGGCAGTCCCTATGTTATAAACAAGATGGGTTCTGTAGGTCTGTTCTTAAGTTGAATTTGTATGTAAGTCAGAACAGATACATTTTAAGTGCAGCTTCAGCCAAATATATCTAATATATGTTAGCTTTGGAGAGCACAGGGAGGGGTTATCACTCCTGTGGTGTTTGTTTTGCTGTCTGTACCCCTGTTCAGATGATTTCACTACACGTTCTGTCCCTGTAATAATTGCAGTTTGAAAAATTTGGCTTGACATGTAAACAAGAATTGGTGATACAGCTTCACTGGAGACACCTTTCCCCCATGATAACTCTTTCAGGAGTAAATTTCCCTTCCTAGGTGTAGATTTCTCTCACTTCCTGTTGTCTCACCCCTATTCTTAACTATGAATCAAACATCTGTAATTCAGATGTTTGTAACTCGAGGACTGCCTGTACATTTATTTATTTTATTATTTACTTTATTTATATTCTGCTCTTCTCACCCCGAAGGGGACTCAGAGCGGATTACAGTACACATACTTTGCAGATAATCCCTGCAGTTCAACATATGACATATAACATGTGACATTTATCACAATACAGAACAGTACATACATTTTGACATTTAGACAAACAGAGGCAAACTCTGGCCACCAGGGGGAGCTGACGCATTCCTCCTCACTCTCAGCATTTCCTTCCAGCGTCGCTTTGTTGTTTCTTCCTCATTACTCAGCTATTCTTTATGGCCTCATAAATCAGTCCAAATTTGCCTCCCCACTTAATGTGGTACCTTTATCTCCTACTTGACAAATGTAATTGTCTTTTGGACTGCAAAGGTCGGCAGCAGGCTACACTTAAGGTCGAGAACCCACCTCGACCTGGGCAGGCCTCGAACTCATGACCTACTGGTCAGAGAGATCTTATGCAGCTGACACTTAGCCAGCTGCGCCACATTCCCGGTGCATAGGTTCAACTCCAGTCTTTGAGTCATTTGTTTACAAAGATAATGGTAATTTCTTAAGAGAAGATAAGGGCATACCTGGCTTGATCCCCATGTTGGCCGCATGTCATGGTTTTTACTGTTAAAATCATTGGCCTGAAGAAATTTGGATGCACAAATCTGTTACTTTTAATTTCTCTCCCAACATTTCTTTAAAGTTTCAAGTCAGCCAACATCCTGTTAATAGCATATTGGTGTAAGCTGTTATTCGTTGGGTTGTTTTTTGTGTGAACAACACACAGCAATCTCATTTGCCTGCTAGGGGCAGAGTTTGGCAATACAAACACTGTGTATGTATTGATTTTCAGATAATAGGGTGAAAATACCTGATGACAGCCATGAGCATTACCTTCCCATGTGCATTCATTGTGCCATGATGATATCCAGCATAGGGACTGCATAATGGAAGTGCAACATAACTCCACTGGTTGTTATTTATGCTATATAGCAGGGCTTCTTTTTTAAAAAAAATACCACTCACAACCTCTTTCCACCTGAGAAATGTTTATGTGACCCAGGTCCATAGGTATATAAAATAGATATAAAAATCAAACATTTATTGATAATAGTGCACTGGGTTTTGCCCAAATCTTGGCAAAACTGTTTTAAAATGTAAGGGAAAACACCAAACATGCACACAAACATCCGTATTATTCAGCAAGGGAAAAATATGAAATTATTTTAAGTGAAGTCATAGATTGCTATTGTACAGGATAAAATACTTATGGCATGTCTACACTGGCACTTTAAGGTGGCTGTGGGGAAGGAAGGAATCAGCTCTGTGGTATTTGCATGACACAAGGGAGTCAATGTGGCATAATGCAACCTTAAACTCCATCAACAGAAGTCATGGAATATGTGTAAACAACTGTACAGCTTCCTATTTGGGAAGTGGCCATGGTTGGTTACACTTCCACCCTGCTTTCCCTGGGTTTGAGCAGCCTGAGGACAGGGAATGACACCTACTTTCCCCCCTTGATTTGCTGTTTGCAGTGCTCACCAGAAATGAATATAGAGGTGGTCATTAGGCTTGTGAAATTTGGTTGGAAGGCAATCTGGTTTTGGCATCTGAATTTTTTTGGGCACCCAGATCCATTTTTCGGGAACCTCCTGAAAATTGGCTAATGAAAATATCTTTTTGGCTAGGCAGCCAAAGGATCCAGGAAGATCGGATCAATTGGTCAATTTCTGGGATCCTTTCCTTTCTTCCTTTCAAGGGAGTCTGGGTTTGAGTGAGGGGTTAATGAAGCACTATTCTTGGGACCCTTTCCTTTATTGCCTTCACAGAAGTCTGGGTTTGAACAACAGGGTTAAGAAAGCACCCTTCCTGGGACCCTTTCCTTTCTTTCCTTCACAGAAGTCTGGGTTTTAGCAACAGAGTTAAAGAAGCATCTTTCCTGGGACCCTTTCCTTTCATGCCTTCAAGGGAGTTTGGGTTTCAGCAACAGAATTAAAGAAGCATCCTTCCTGGGACTCTTTTCTTTCTTCCTTTCAAGGAAGCCTGGGTTTGAGCAATGGGGTTAAGGAAGCAGTGTGTAAGACATGTCAGAGTACTGCGTGATGCCGAATAGAGGAGGAGGAGCCATGATCAGCTGCCACATGGTCCCATAACGGACAAAAGAAACATGATGGCTGGACCCTTACCATTATGGCCATCTGGCCAAGCAATGCAAGCTGTATTGGCCAAAGGGAACCAACCACTTTGAATCTGTGCACAAGCCTAGTGGTCATTGCTTGGCAACTGGAATGATGATATCCAAAGCACCAAGAAAATCGGAGAAGCAGTGCTCATCTAGAGTACTCTAGTCTGAACCAGCATCATCTTATTGACAACAAGATGCACCCTACTAGAGGTAACAGCATCAACAACTTGTGCAGTCTCCTTCCATGCTTCAGTCTTTTTATTTTAATACAATGACATTTGGCTAACAGTTGAAATTAAGAACTCCGTTTTAGGTACATGGTCAGAAATTACTTTAATGATTTCAGCAAGGGCAAAGCTGCTAACAAACTAGATACCTCATTTCTCCTTTGCTAACAAGAAAAGAAAAAAATACATCAATTTTCCATTAAAATAATTCAGATAATACATGCAATGCATTATATTTCTGGTATGTTTGTAATGATGGGAAAGTTATGATCACCTTGCATAAAACATATATTTCTTCCTATGTCTGAGGGATTTAGAAAGTAGGTTAAATTTAGGTTGCTAGGAAACAGAATGGAATCCTAGCAACAGCTTCTAAAAATGAAGGTTATCTGTGTATTATATAAGCTCCAGGACAAAGCATCAATTCATTGCTAATAGGTAGTTTAAGGCTGAAGACTTATACACATATACCTTTTGAATTCAAGGACACTTACTTCTGAGTAGACATACAGAGAGTTGCAAAAGAATTTAAATGCAAATCAATATATTTGCTATTGTCAGGCCTGAATTTTTAATTTAACTGTTTCCTCTGTAGCATTTTGCATTTATTAGTTTGCGTACAATGATTGTAATGGGTTTAATCTTTTTTGACAGGGAAAGGGTACAGTGATATTTATTTCTCCTTGGAGATTGCAAGGCATTCCAGTTAGGATTATTCTTATGAAAGTATAAATGACAAATTTGCAATGAGGTATTATACATACCTGCTCAAAAGTGGGTCTCACTAAATGGTTGTGCGCCCCCCCCCCAACCCAATAGATGACATAAGATTATAAACTTAGTGGTTCAGGCACAATAATTATGCTTTTGTGGATTTAGCTCTTGTATTCTAATAAATTGAGGGCATCGTATTATTGTTTTGAGTGCTGAAGAATGATTTCCCTTCAAACATATCACCCAATATTTCATAGATGCAAACTGAGAGACATGTGGCTAAGCAACATCAAAATGTGGTCAAGCGTGGCAGAACATTGCTTTTGCCTGATTCTACTGAGGGCCCTTCTACACTGCTCTATATCCTAGGATCTCATCCCAGATTATCTGCTTTAAACTGAATTATATGAGTCTCCACTGCCAGATAATCTGGAATAAGAATTTATTTATTTATTTACTGTATTTATATTCTACCCTTCTCATCCTGCAGGGGACTCAATTCAGATTACAATGGACATATGCATGGCAAACATTCAATGCCACATACATACAACATATATAGACAGACACACAGCGGCCATTTAACATTCCAGCTTTTGTGGCTTCATGTAGGTATGCTCAATTCTGGCCACAGGGGGAGCTCTCACTTCACCATCCACCATCCTTGATGGAATACTTCCACATTCTTACGCACGCTGCTGGAAGGTTTTTTGGTGTCGTAAATTTGTTAAATTAGTCTTCTCGCAAAGAGGTACCTAAATTTCCTACTTGACAGATGCAACTGTCTTTCAGGTTAGGAACTTACTCTGCCCCGGGCTGGCTTCGAACTCATAACCTTTTGGTCAGTAGTGATTTTAATGCAGCTAGCTACTAACTAGCTGCGCCACAGTCCAGAAGATAATCTGGGATCAGATTCTGGGATATAGAGCAGTGTAGAAAGGGCCTGAGAAGGGCAAGAATCCAGCCCTGACTCTCTTTTTGCTCCCTCACCTGAGTTCATGGAGAACAAACTACTTTTTTTCTTTGACTTCAATTTGTAGCAATTTAAATAAGATTGGATGGAGCAGGAAAATAGAAATAGGGGAAAGAAACTGACATTTTAAAATCATCTGAAAAAGTGGGATATCAAGGGATTTATTTGCCTTTGTGGTAAGGTCACTAGATTTAGAACACACATTACTAAAGTCTTTTTGACATTAGTAATGAAGGGTTGCCCAAAGAGTGAGTGATCTCGTCTCCCGGTGTGCCAAGGCTCCAATGTTCCCAATAAATGGCATGTAGAAATGGGGGCTGGATCAGAGGTTTTTATTGCTTCAGTGATCAAGAAAGAGTGCCAGGGGAAGGCTTCCATATCCGGCATGCTTTTCTGTCATGGCTATCAGTATTTTATGGTTTTCAAAAAAAGTGTTTTGCTCATTCTGTTTTTCACTGGTTTGATGTACAAACATATCTGGAATTTTGACAATTGTGATTGACAGATCATGCACGGCAGTAATTTTAATAAACATTTAATGAAGTTTTATTGGAGAAACATGAGTTCATTGCTGGCTGGTAGTATCCGTCCCTCTTCTGTGGGCTGACCTTTCCAGAGGGGACTAACAGTGGTTGGGTGTGATAAAGGCAGTAATAGTTATTGGGGTTAGGAGGGGAAAGTCCCCTTGGGTGATGAGATTTCCTGCTTCCTTTTCAATGGGATAATGGAAAGTTGTGCTAAGGTAATGGGATTTCTGATTGCTCTAAATGGGATTTATTATGATAACTGATGATTGGCTGCCAGTTAGAAGTTTAGGTCATTCATTGAGTCCAGGTGTTTGTCCAGTGGCTGGCTGATATGGAATATCCTGTGCTCCACCTGCAACTTTGCTTATTGTTGTGTCAAGGGGGAAATAGATGGGGCTTGTAGGTTGGATCCAGACAGCCCTTTATCCCAGGAGAATCCACATTTAAAAAATGCAGATTTTCCTGGGGGTCTGTCCATGCCCACCCCAGAAAGCATGGCCTTTCTGGGGTGGGTGTCCAGATGTTCTCCTGAGACTAACCTGAGAGAACTTTTGGAGGCCTTCCCCCTCCACCCAGTCCCCTTAGAGAAGTAATGAAAACGTACCCAGCTTCCATTACAGACTTCCACCAGCTCTCCCAGTGTGTAGAAATTACGCGCCAGAAAAGCGGGGAGGGGGAGAGATTCATATTTAGAGGCTATAGATGTATGTCTCAGACAAAATGTTATCTTTGAAATTAAGGAGCTCTTTCGCATCCTTGAACTCTAAATTCACCAAGGAAAGGCTTTGAAACTAGTGCGGGAGAAAAGGAAATAAGCGAAGGGACTGACAAATATCAGTGATCAAAACCTCAAGATCCAGTGATGTGTCTTTTTAAAAAGCCTTAATGTAACAGAGTCAGATTTCATCATTAGAATCCTCAAGGAATAAAATATAAATTGAACTTCCATGTTAATGCAAACTGGCTTTGAAATCAGGAGGCCTTGGCTCCAAAATACGAGAAGTTGGCATGCCCAGTGGAAATGCTGTTCAAAGCAGTTCAAAGCAGGAATGGGAAAAGCAGGTTTTGGTGTTCTGGAAGAATAAACAACCAGTCTCTTTTTGCAGCACGTACGTTCCACCTCTATGAATGTGCATTAAAAAAAATAATGAATGTTAAAAGCAGCTCAGAACCCCTTTGAAGTGTTTAAGGTGTCTGTGAAAAATGTCTACATAGCAACTAATGTGCGAAATATATTTTTCTTCCTGCAACAGAATAATGTGGAGATACAATTACTTTTTTAATAAATGTTATATGCTTGATAGAAGAGTCTATCACACTGGTTGGCGAAACATTCAAAATGGTATATTATTTAATTTCAGCTCACATAGCTAATGGAGTGTTTGAGCAAAAGACAGAAAAACCAAACCCATTGTTTTGATTGTAAATGATACTGAAACAGGGCTAGGCCCAGACATTTTGCTGCTGGAGGCAAAGGGGAAATGGTGCCTCCTGCTTCATTCAAGGGTCATAGTCCCTAAAGCCAGCCATGTTATTTGGGTGCATGAGACAGAAAACCCAACAAACGTATTTCCCCTATAATTGCAAGAAAATAAACAATTTGGCAGACTTTTCCTGACATCCCAAATCTGCTGCCTACGGCTGCCATCTCAATCTGTCTAAAAATTGGGGTGATCTTATATTGAAGGACAGTTTTAGAATCATAGAGTTGGACGAGACCTCATGGGCCAACCCCTGCCAAGAAACAGGAAATAATGTATCAATCTATCCATAAATTTAATGGCATACTTTATCAGCAAAAGCAATGTATTGCAGAAAAATATATGGCCCTGCTAAGAACCTCAGTTCTTAAGCACTTCTGATATCTATCTTGTCTTTCTTGGTATTTGGGATAGCACTAAATTGATTATCATGACATATGCTATGGTGAAAACAGATCTGATGAAAGGCACAATAGAAATGTATTGTCGAAGGCTTTCATGGCCAGAATCACTAGGTTTTTCAAGCTGTATGGCCATGTTCTAGAAGCATTCTCTCCTGACTTTTCACCTGCATCTATGGCAGGTATTGTCAGAGGTTGTGAGGATGCCTGCCATAGATGCAGGTGAAACATCAGGAGACAATGCTTCTAGAACATAGCAATATAGCCCGAAAAACCTACAACAACCCACAATAGAAATGTTTTAAATAAATGAAATAAGATTATTCTTTATTTACTATTTTATTTATTTACTATATTCTTAGATAACATTCCATGCTATCACAGGATTCTGTGCTGATTATTTATATTGAAAAGGACCAGGTGCTAAGGTACATCCATACTGTAGAATTAATGCAGGTTGACACTGCTTTAACTGCCATGGTTCCTGGGATGGAATCCTGGGAGGCTATGGTTTCTCTACTGCTGAAGAAACCGGATTTAGATAGTTCAGTTCCCTCAAATTATTGCCCGGTCTCGAATTTGCTGTTTCTGTGTAAGGTGATTGAGAAGGCAGCAGTGGAGCAGTTGCAGAATTTCCTAAATGACACAGCCAGATTAGATCCCATCCAGTCCGGCTTCCATATGGGGGCACGGGACAGAGACTGTGTTGGTGTCCATCACAGACCAGCTTCACTGCCAGCTTGACCAGGGTGGATTGGCACTGCTTGTGTTATTGGATCTCACGGCAGCATTTGACACAGTCAATTATGATATTTTGACTCATCGCCTTGCCATGCCTGGAGTGAGGAGAACAGCTTTAAATTGGTTAACCTCTTTTCTCCACAATTGGGGACAGCGAGTGGTGAGGGCCGAGTTGGTCTCCGAGATATCCCCCCTAGTTTGTGGGGTTCCCCAGGGGGCCATTCTCTCCCCTCTGTTATTCAACATCTATATGCGACCACTTGCTCAGCTGGTGCAAAGCTTTGGGCTTGAGTGCCATCGGTATGCTGATGACACTTAGCTTATTCTGAAGATGGAGGGCCGCCCTGACTCTGTACCCAAAAATTTCCATCATTGCCTTGAGGCCGTTACTGGATGAATCCAGCAAAGACAGAAATCCTATGGCTAGGCTGTCCGGGCAGTAGGGATATCCAGTTGCCTACCCTGGATGGCGAGGCATTACGCCCGTCATCTTTGGTAAAGACCTTGGGAGTCCTCTGCTGACAAAGGAAGCTCAAATCTTCGCTGTGAGCAGAGCTGCATTTCTCCATCTGCGTTAGGCTAGACGAGTGGCTCCCTATCTGTCTCAGAACGATCGGGCTGTGATGATCTAGGCTACGGTCATCTCAAGACTAAATTACTGTAACGCCCTTTACATCAGCCTACCTTTGACAGTGATCCAGAAGCTCAGGCTAGTGTAGAATGCTGCAGCTCGGCTGCTTGCTGGGGAGCCGGCGAGCTGCCATATAACTCCAGTCCTGCTGCAACTGCACTGGCTACCGATTGAATACCGGATCACTTTTAAAGCGTTAATTCTTACTTTCAAGGCTTTATTTGGTTTGGGGCCAGTGTACTTGAGGGATCGCCTTATCCCATACAAACCCCAGAGATCGGTGCACTCAGAAGACCAAGACCTTTTAGAAATTCCCAGCTATAAGATCTTTCGCTTGATGGCAAGCAGATGCAGGGCTTTTACGATCATTGCTCCATCGCTATGGAATGCTCTTCCCGCAGAGGTCCACGCGCTGCGGGATTTGGTGTCCTTCCGTAGAGCTTGCAAAACTTATCTATTTCGGCAAGCATTCAAGCTGTGCTAATTTAATTTTAAATGCTGTTTATTGTTCTTATTGTTTTTACTATGGTCTTGTTTTGTAAAACTCCCCGAACCTTTGGGAGTGGTGGTATATAAGTTGGAATATATATATATATATATATATATATAGAGAGAGAGAGAGAGAGAGAGAGAGAGAGAGAGAGAGGTGAAGTATTTGATGGTATGACTCACTTCATGCTGATGTAAATGACACTGGAACTTACCTTAATAGTGTTTAAGGAGGAACATCTTCCACCACCTTCAGGTACAAGTTAACTTATGGGGTTTAACACCCTTCTGCCAGGGATTTTACCGACCACGTTCTGCCATTCTGTCCACCAAGTTGTGCTGTTTGGGGTGGTTCTTTTATTCTTACCAATGGTAAACTCAATCCTAGGAACTGTGTAAGGGAACCTTTACTGGTTTGATGTTCTCTACATGTTTACTTCTTCATGTCCAGTCAGAGTAGCCAGCAAAGCCAATGGTTAGGAATTCTGTTTTCCATAATATCTGGAGGACACCAGATTGGAGAAAACTCAGATAAGACATAAACAGGCATTGCATTATTTGCAAAGATTTCTTGTTGGAACCAGATATGCAAGCAGCTGGAGTTGTAATGAATACCATAATGTGGTTTCACTGGTCAAATGGAAGCAACAAGATTGTGGTAGCAAACATTTATTACCTCGCTAATGGAAAAGAACGGTCATTTCTTGTGGAACATGACACTCCTGTAATACACAGATCTCTCTGCCTTCAAAAAGGACATTACTCAGCTCTACAGTTTTAACAACCCTGTAATCATCCCTTCTTTCCCAATTTTATTGGTTTCTTTCCTGACCATCATAAAAAAATGTTACCCCCAAGATACTGCACATTCAACACAGTTTTAATTCATTATTCTGAATATGATCTTAATATAACTCAAAGATTGCTTCTGAAATATTTGAAGTCACAAATCACATTTGTTGATCAGGTCATGTTCTGCCACAATATTATTATCCACTGGCTGCAATCCCTAGGCATACTTATTTGGCAGTATATCTTGTTGAAATCAGTTGGACTTACTTCCCAATGAACATGGAATAGATCAGACCGTAAGTGTTTCCTTCTAATATTCACTTGGCAGGGAAGGCTGACATAAGCTATGGAATAATAAAATAACCCTACATTCATCTCCAAGCATTAAATGCTTGCTTGAATTAAAAAGCATGTGGCTTAATGTATCTTCCAGAAGATGCCTGGGCAGACTTCCAAGCAACTGAAGGCCGAAGCACAAGGACAGAGGCAAAATTCTAAGCCTCTCGCTGTTCACAGCTGAAATCTACTCTTGTTGGATCTTAAGAACAGGTGTTCTCTACGCCAAAGCTATGTCCCAAATCATGTCATATTTTATAGGTTGAAGACTGTCCCTATAGAAAATGGGAATCTTGGCTTTTGCATCCAGTTTTAACCCATAAGCAGACTTTGATGGCAACCCTCCTCCAACAACTCCACAGTAGTTAAGTCTTAGAAATCGCAAAATGCACAGGATTTATTTGTTAAATTAATATCTCAATTTTCCCCAAATAATAATAATAATAATAATGTGATTTTGTGAAATTAAATCCAGCATATAGCTCTCATTTGCTGTGACATACTGTGTTTTTCTGTCACTAAAATAATAATAATAACTTAATTTTTATACCCCGCCTCCATCTCCCCAAAGGGACTTGGCGTGGCTTACATTGGCCAAGGCCAATCAACAGAGTTAAAACAAAGAACATTAGAATGCATAACATCAATTTAAAACAACATAAAAAACATTATAACAAAATATAAACCAACCATCAAAACCAACAACAATAGCATAATTCAAGTCTCGATATGGGTGGCCAGATTCGTGAGGATAGGACCAGTGTGTAAAGTGCATGTCTTATAGCAGTGTTAAGGATAAGGGCAATATAAAAAGGATCATTCTAATTTGGGATACAATAGTAGTAAAATTTATGGTCAAAATTGTTGGGTCATAGCTGGGGCGAATTGTCAAGGGAATTGTTTAGTCAAACACACAGCAGAACATCCATGTTTTTAGGTTTTTGCAAAAAGTGGATAAGGAGGGGGCTAGTCTGATCTCCCTGGGAAGGGGATTCCAGAGCAGGGGTGGGGATGGGGGGGACGATCGAGAAGGCCTTCTCTCTCATTGCCACTAACCGCGCCTATGATGGAGGCGGAAGCAAAATAAGGGCCTCCGCAGAAGATCTTAGAGAGTGTATGGGTTACAATTATTGGCAATTACAATTGCCAATAATCCATGGAAAATTATTAGTCTGAGAAAACACAATTTTCCCAAGATCATAAAATATACCGTGCATAGATGTGCATGAGCCTTCAAGTTGACTGATGGCAAGGAAGACTGTGGAGTCCTTTCCTCTGAAATACAGATCACAGGACATAGAATTTGTTGGTGGTTTCCTATACAAGTACTGACCAGGAGTGATCCTGCTTAGCTTCCGAGATCACATGGAATTTGATGACTTAAAATGATATTTTCAAGAAAGTCAAAAGAGGCAGTAGGTCAGAAGCTTTGGTGAGTTCATCATTACTTTCAACTGACACATCTACAGAGGAAAACCAGCTATGGGTAAGCACTGTTTATACAAGAGACAGATTTTCTAAACAAAATATTCCAGCAGATAAACCTTAGGCCAGTGCTGAGAAAAGTTACTATTTTTAAATTAGATCTCACAGAATTTGGGGGGGAAATTAGGTGAGTTCTGCTCTCTAAATGTAACTTTTCCATAGACAAGAATATATTCTGGACAGTGACATAAAAAACATGTATTTTTATTTGTGCTTAGCTTAAACATCATGGTTGAATTACCTGCTATTGTGTTGGTAGAACTTTGCTTTCCTGTCACCTTCTCCATAACAGCACCTTTATTCCAGCATCCAAAAATACTATGAAGAGTGTTGGAGGAGGTGGCTGAATTGGGGACCCTCCGAACAATGAGAAACTTGCAGAGAAGCTATTATGCCAACACCTGTCATTTGTTCCCAACATCTGCTATTCATGGGTATGCCCCAGTGCTTTGAAAAGTTACTTTTCGCTTAACGGCTCATTCAATCCCCAGTTTGAGAAGTTGTATTCCCAAAAGTAACATACATAAGGAAGTCTAACTGTGGAAGTGCCATCTAGCTATCTCAGTTGATTTAGGGAGTCTTTTGGTTTAAATACGGAATCTGCTGTATTTCTGTGATATCATGTAGGGAGGTACAAAACAAGAAACGTTTTCTGCAATTTGTGAAAAAGACAGATAGACTCACTTGTAATAAGCCAGATAGCAGCTGCGACCAACCTGGCAGTATGTGAAAAATACCACAAAGAACTGGGCAGCCATTCAAGAAAAGGAGGATTTTTTTTCTTTGTGGAGCAAAAAATGGAAGGATGTTTTTATTCCTGGAAATAAAAACAACCAACAAACACAATGCCTTTTTATGTAGTGAGTGATCTACACTATTTAATCTATGATACTGTCATTATTTCCATTTCATTAGTGCACCCAGCTGATCCCTATTGAAGAGAAGTTTACAATGCAAGAATGATTAAAATTCAATAATAACTGTGACAGACAGAAGGTTCTAAAACAGAGAACTTTTGAACACTGGTTTCAGAAAGATAAGGTGCACTTAGTCCAACCTCATCATTCATTCTCACAGCCTTTGATATACCCAGCAATATTCTTTGTTGATATCTCATGCAATTAAGCAACAAAGGAAGCTGGTTTACACTGAAACCCAGATAGGAGATTTTAATAAGTTTTACAAAATGTTCTGTGCAACCTTCGGTAAATCCAAACAGTGAGCCCCCACCCCGCCAAAACAACTGTATCATTTTGCTTCTCATTTCCTCCTTTGTTAATAAGAAACGGAACTTCAATTATTATTTCTCTTGTTTAAAAAGCCTTTTGGTAACTTTCCCAGAATAAAGACACTAGGATAAAGACCCTATGTTGGGACTGTATGTTCTACATTGGATAAATATGCCAATACCTTCGTTAGCAAAGGGAGCTGATTTGCCTAAAGACCTAAATACTTTGAGGGTCCTTCTACATAGGCTCTAAAGCCTGTGATAGGTAATGGGTTTACCAGAGGCATCCAAACGATGCCTCAGATAAAACCAAATTAATATAGAGTAACTGGGTTTATTCCAAACTATTTTAGCACCTGCAAATATCCAGATCTTAAGCAAAGGTCTAGATCTGTCATTCCCAAAGTGGGCACTACCACCCCTGGGGGGCGCTGGAGCGATCCAGGGGGGGCGGTGATGGCCACTGGTGCATTTGTAAGGCGGTGAAAGCATGGCTGAAATCACTGGGTTGTTGTAGTTAATACATATATCTTTCTGTTTAATTGCTATTAAACATTTTAAAAAATAATTTCTAGGGGGGCGCTGAGTAATATTTTTTCTGGAAAGGGGGCAGTAGGCCAAAAAAGTTTGGGAACCACTGGTCTAGATCTTTGCCGTCCCAGGAGTCAATCCCTACAGCCATCCTGGTTCTTTGGGCTCCTGGAGCCTGAAGAAGTGGGAGGTCACTCTCTCCCCCAGCTCCCCATTCGCCCCCAAACTTATTTGAGGGGCCTGCTGGCAGCACAGGTCCCTCCATAAAGTCTTCCTGACCCTTGAAAATGATACACCAGGAGGAGGAGGTCTCTACAGAGGGAGCTGCACTGCTGGCAGGCACCTTGGGGGAAATGGGGGTGGCATCCCAGGTCAATCTTTGGTTGACCTAGGATGACATGTAGCCACCCCCCATGAGAAAGCCACAGGTTATGGGAGGAGGTTGGAACTGAAATCTGGGAAGAACTGGGAGTTTTTAACCCATTTCTTTGGCTTTAGTTAAGTGTAGAAGGAACCTGAGTCTATGCAGTGATTCCAAAACTGTGGTCTTTCCGGTGTTTGGGACTTCATCTCAGACTATCTGATCATTGGTCAAGACAGCCGATGCTTCTTGGAGATGAAGTCCGATACACTTGAATGACTAGAGTTTGTGAATCATTGCTGTATAGGCACCAGGTCCCAACTGATCTTGGAAACTCTCAAGCTTGGTTAGTACCTGGATGAGGGACCACTAAAGAATACCTGGTGAAGTAGGCTGTCTTTTGAGGAAAGTGATGTCAAAGTATTTTTGTCTAAGTACTCTAAACATTCATGGGTTTGCCCTAAATTGACAGGCATTTTAAATGCACATTCACACACGCGTGTACACATAATACACATAGGCATTCCACCTGAAATTCCTAGTTTTCAAATAACCTTGGTTGTCTTGTGTGCCAACCAATTCAAATTCTACTTTCTGTGTGAATCAGACTTACATACTTAATAGCAAGGTGGGGTTGTCCAATCTGAGATGGATTTCTCCTTTTCCCAGAAGCTACCCTCAGCCCACACACGCTGTCCTTTTGAAAAGATAGGATGTTAGTAAAGAGCAGAAAAGTGGCTGAGGCTGCTTTTGAAATTATTAGTTCAAGTATCATGCAGGTTTCCAATGTTCCATGACAAGAATATCGTCATAAGCAACAGATACTTAACCTAAAGCAAATAAAAGTATTGTTTCTTTTAACACAAGCAATCAATTACCTTTAGTGAATCTGAGCCTTTAACTATTTGTTGCTGGCCTCCAAATTATTAGTGGCTAAATCGATGCCTCACCTCAAGATTGTTCCCCATGGAGCACATAAGCTAAAATGCTGTTTATTCATTTGATGATGGTTAGTCCTCATCTGGTTCCTATGCTTCCTCTGTTTTTAAAATTTACACTTACTGAGCTAAAAAAAACAATTTGAAAAGTATTGCTTTGCCGACTACTCAGGCAGGATTAATATAAGCATATACAGCTATTAGAGCCATGTGAGCATGACAACGAAGCCATGGAATAAAGCCCTTGAATGCAGTGGCATGCCGCAGAAGCAACATTATCTTACCACATTCAGTTCTCAAGGGAAATAAAACTTGCTAACATGCGCTTATTTGGTAAAGTCCAAGGCAAGTCCAAATATCTTGCACTCTCAATAAAGACATTGCTATTGCTAGTGGCAGCCAATGTAATTCTGGGTATAGGCATCCAAGGAGTCAGGCACTCCATGTTCAAAATGCACTAATGTCTATCCCATTTGGCACACAATATTTGAATTTAAATTAAATTGCAGTGATTTCCTGTTGCCCAGCCCCAATTAAAATAGACCCATCAAATACCATATATACTTGAGTATAAGCTGAGTTTTTCAGCCTTTTTTTTAAGGCTGAAAAAGCCTCCCTCAGCTTATACTCGAGTCAAGGTTATTTATTATTTTACTCTGTTATTATTATTTTTATTACATTTATTATTTTACTATATTATTATTACCTTTATTATTTTACTCTATTATTATTAAATTTATTATTTTACTCTATTATTACTGTTATTACATTTCAATTTTTTACTCTATTTACATTGAAGAAGATTAGAATAATGGTTTAATCAGAGCGGGGAAGTCTTATCTTAAATTATAGTTTTATGTAAATATTCAAAAATCTTTAACCTACTGATGCCTCAATTAATGTAATTTTATTGGTATCTTTTTATTTTGAAATTTACCAGAAGCTGCTGCATTTCCCACCCTATGGGTTGGCTTATACCTGAATATATATGGTAAATTGCTGAATTGTAAGACAACATGTAAATAGATCCAACCTATCCAATGGCTCTGGTCTAGTTGTGAATAAATAATAAAATTTAGGCCATAAATTTAGTATATAAATACTAGGTGCTGTAGACTATCTTTCAGAGGAAGGAACTGGCAAAACCACCACTGAGTATTCCTTGCCTAAGAAAATCCTATAAAATTCATGGGGTTGCCATGAGTGAACAGGTGACCTGAAGCCACACACACACGTATCACACAGGGTGAATAATTGACAAAGATGCTGTGTGGGTCTTCAAAACATTTTCCTTACAATGTATCCATTAAAATTATGTCTCTACTGGAATCAATGCAACTCATATAATTTTCTGCTGTCCACGGAATCCTTCTTTGATTTGGTGTATGTTTCTTCTTTTTCTGGAAGTGTAATACCATTGTGACTTGGATTCTTATTAAATGGTTACTGGCTATTGATTTGTTTTCTGTCACAATTTACATTTAATAGAAATTCTTGCAGTGCTATTTTCAGAAACCTGTTTAGCTGAGACAGAGAACTGGTATGAGTTAGAAATGAAAAGGGGTATTAAAATGAGAAATATAGTGATAAAACAAATTGGATCAAATATTAGAAAGTACTGGGTGACAGGGATATGATATACTCCCAACTTTCCACATTGATCTTTTTTCCTTTTCACAAGGATTACTATTCTGACGTTTCTATGATCTCTTCTCTTTTTGTGACCACATTCAGCCCAGTGACCAATCCAAGAGGAAGAAGCATAAATGCCCCCTCAGCTTTTCCCATTGTCATTTTTGCCAAGGATGATTTACTTTTTAAAAAAAATCACATCTCTTGACTATTTTTCAGTGCTAACACATGCATATATGTGTGTGGGGGCACTCCATTTCTGTTCAAACTTTCCATACCATGAAGAGGGAAGAATAAAATATATAAGAAAAAGGTGGAAAAACAAGGGCAGTGAGAGAGGAGGCAGAGATGTGGGATGGAAAACTTTCCAAAATGGGAAATATTTCAGAAAATGTCCAGAAAATGTCCCAGTGGTATATTTCACATGGTAAATTTTTGCCATCATATATAATTATCGATGACTTTCCATAGTATTTTGCACTGTTGTTCTGCAATCTATCATGCTAGATGGATGAATTTTGTAGGGATGTACAAAACTGTAGAAATCTGTTCTGTTTTTAGGAGTCCTGGCCTATTCTGTTTTTGGAAAGATTCTGGGAGGTTAGGAGGGGGGCCATTTGGATTCCTAATTTGTTATCTGGAGTTCCGTTTCGAGAAGAATCTTCCCAAAAACAGAAACAAAAGGACAAAGGGAGAGGCACCCGAAATTCAAAATGAAAACAAAACAGATTTCTGCCATTTCACACACCCCAAGAAATTTGCAAAATTCTGTTTACTGAGACAAACATCAACAAATTCAGAGAAATGGTCTAAGGGCCTCATCACAAAGGCCAGGGAAAGTGTCCTGCTTCGCTTGGCATCGTATCAAAAGGAGAAGAGGAGCAAAGTGAATCTGTAACCCCGTGTGCAGCTCCTTCACAGTGATGCTTTCCCCATCACACGGGGTAAGCATCACTCTTCCAGAGATAACCCATGGAGCCAGCACAACATGGGAAGCCTCCCGTCTTATGGGGAAAGCCTCCACCGATTGGGAAATCACACGATGTCAAGTGATAGGTGGCATGGGGCTCCATCCAGAAGACAGGGTGAAAGCATAAATTCCCCTTGTCTGATGAGGTCATAACGATGCATCTATTTCCTATATTTATTTCCTATATTTATACCCCCCTTCTCCCCCCCAAGGGGTACTCAGAAGGGAAATTGTAGAATGAGTGCAGTTTACCACCACTTTAAATGCCATGGCTCAATTTTATGGAATCCTAAGATTTGAAGTTTTGTGAGGCACCAGCACTCTTTGGCAGAGAAGGCTAAAAACCCCATAAAAATCTATATGAGCATTTTGCCCAGAATAAGTCCTGATCTGTCAACAGTGTTAAAAAAACTATGCAGTATTCAAACTGTCTCGCATCAGATTAAAAATTGGTTAACTGTTTTCAACACTTCCTTGAATGACTAATTTATCAAAGAATTGCATCCCTTAAATAATTTGTTCTTTAACCACAAACGTTTCTTCTATAGGCAACAAAAAGAAGCATGCACATATTCATTCATATAGGCACTGCAGTTCCCAAGTTATGAACAAGATAGGTTCTGTAGATTTGCTCTTAAGTTGAATGTGTGTGTAAGTTGGAGCAGGTACATTTTAAGCATAAATCCAGACACACACACTTTGGATAGCATGGGGAATAATGTTTTTATTATTTGTTATTATTGTTTTTATTGTGTCTGTGTCCCTGTCCAGAAGATTTCATTTCATTTTCTGTTCTTGTAATAATTGTATTTTGAAAAAAAATGGCTTTTTGTGGAAACAAGGATTGGTGATAAAGCTTCAGTAGAGACAATTTCCCCCCATGATAACTCTTCCAGGAGTGAATTTTCCTTCCGGGTGTGGGGGGTGGGGTGGGGGTGGTTTTATCTCATTTTCTATTGGTTTACCTCCATTCTTAACTAGGAGTCATTTATAAGTTAAATGTTTGTAACTCAGGGATAACAAAATCACCAAACTGATAAAGTGGCCCACTGCTTATGCAAATAAACATGTAAAGTGATCACCAGGACATTAATTAGCAGTAGCTGTCACTGTGTTTGTGAACTATTTGCCATTTTGTAACACATACATTGCCCGTTTCTTATTAGAAACCAGGACTGGAGTTATTAAATGAGTCAATAAAGCAGTCCAGTATTTATTTATTTATTTATTTATTTAAAACAATTTTATATTCAAAGATGAATACAGGGATTGCTTACTTTTGAACTGCAGCTCCGAGCCTTTTTCACATTAAGTAATATGTTAGCCATGTCTGTTGGAAATTACAATCCAACTGGAAGGTCTCATGATTCTCACCCCTGCTCTATATTTTCTTCTTCTATGTTTAATTCTACCTACCACTCTTGTTTGCATGTTCCACAGAGTAAAGTTTCTGAATTACTTGAGTTTCAGGGATTGCTCTTATAAACATTCACATCACTCTGCCTTAGGGCTGTTTCTAGATCCCCATAACTAGATATTTAGATATCCAGTAAGGACCTTATTTTTTCAAATACTAGTTACAATATTTTGATAGTCTTTTCCTTAAGTATTTAAATCAATGCCGAAACTAAAGAAAGTAATGGCTGAAATATTACGGTAGTACTATAATGATTCTTACATTTACTTTACCTCTTAGATTATATATTTGAGGGGTAATAATTATATGTCTTCACACTGTGTATTTCTGACTGTCAGACATGATGGTACCACATCTTTCTCCACTTCTAAAATTCCCTGAAAATATAATTATTGTTCTTTTCAGACAATAAATCCATATAAGATACTTGTCAAAATGATTGAGACTTAAATATTCATACTAATACTTCTTGTCTTAAATTCAATGCTCCTGGAAAATGAAGTTTAGTTCTTCAAATGCAGAGATGCAATAGGAGCATCCCACTCCGTGATGAGCAGCCCTCCAGCTGCCTTGGAAAATGGGGGTCTTGGGCAGGGAGAACATCAGTCTGAGGAAGAGGAACCGGCTCCCTTAGTTGGGACCCCTTCCTCAGAGGCTGTGCCCATATCTTCGTGCACCGAAGATACTTCTCGACGGGTGGTAGGAGGTGGGCTTCTTGTAGTAGGTAATTCGATTGTTCGGAACATAGAAAGCTGGGTTTGTGATGGACGTGATGACCGCATGGTAAATTGCCTGCCGGGTGCAAAGGTCGCGGACATTACGAGGCATCTAGCTAGGCTGGTAGATAGTGCTGGGGTGGAGCCAGTGGTCGGGGTACACGTTGGTACCAATGACATTGGGAAGGCTAAGCGGATGGTCCTGGAAGCCAAATTTAGGTTGCTAGGTAGAAGATTAAGGTCCAGGACCTCAAAGGTAGCATTCTCGGAAATGCTACCTGTTCCACGCGCAGGGACAGCCAGAAAGGCAGAGCTCAGGAGCTTCAATGCGTGGATGAGGCAGTGGTGTCGAGAGGAAGGTTTTAGATTTGTTAGGAACTGGGAACATTTTCAGGAAAGCCAGACCTGTACAAAAGGGACGGGTTACACTTGAACGAAAATGGAACCAGACTGCTGGCGACTAATATTAAAAAGATTTCAGAGCAGCTTTTAAACTGATTCCTAGGGGAAAGTCGACAGGAGCTGGCCAGCTTCCGGTTCGAGAGGGTGAAATGCCAAGTATGGAGGACGAAATCCATACACAAATGGCTGAGTCAACAGAAAAGATAGATAGTAGTAGTCGAGAGGTAGGACATGGTAGGCCTTCTACAAATTCTCACAAACAGCCAAAGTTGAAAGTGCACCAGAGAAATAAATATAAATGTCTGTACGCAAACGCTAGAAGCCTTCGAACAAAAATAGGGGAGTTGGAATATTTGGCAAAAGAAAAAAATATTGATATTATTGGCATAACAGAAACCTGGTGGACGGAGGAAAACAAATGGGACACAAAGATTCCAGGTTATAAACTGTACAGGAAAGACAGGAGAGGGAAAAATGGTGGCGGTGTGGCCTTGTACATAAATGAAGAGCTAGAATCTCATGAATTAGAACTTCAAGAAATTTCAAACTCACCTACAGAAACATTGTGGATAAAAGACCCAGGACAAAAAACTAATCTAGCACTAGGGATCTGCTATCGCCCTCCCAACCAAACTCCAGAGGCAGACTGCTATCTGGAAAATGAAGTTAAACAGGCCTCAAAAAGAAATACATTAGTCATAATGGGGACTTCAACTATCCCCAAATAGATTGGCCAAATTCTTGTTCTACGCATGAGAGAGACAAGGTTCCTCGACATGCTAGCTGATTATTCCCTTGAGCAGATGGTCATGGAACCAACCAGGGGAAAGGGGATCCTGGACTTGGTGCTAACTAATGAACAAGATCTCGTTCAAGATGTCCTTGTAGCTGAGCCCATAGGTACCAGTGACCATAACACAATAACCTTCAACGTAAGTTTGGATAGCAAACTGTCAGTGAAAACTAACACGGAGACATTAAACTTTCACAAAGGGAATTTCACCAAAATGAGAAAAATTGTAAAGAACAAACTAAAAGGAGCAGTAAAAAAATCAAATCCCTCAAAAATTCTTGGAAACTGTTTAAAAATACCTTAAAACAGGCCGAACTAAAATGCATTCCAATAAAAGAAAGAGGCATGGAAAGTCCAAAAGGACACCAGTATGGCTTACAAATGAAGTAAAAGATGTGATTGGAAAGAAGAAAAACTCATTTAAGAAATGGAAGGCTCTTCCTACCGAGGAGAACAGAAAGGAACACAAGCTCTGGCAAACTAAATGCAAAGCAACCGTCAGGAAAGCCAAGAGAGATTTTGAGGCACACATAGCAAATAATATTTAAAAAAACAACAAAAACTTCTTTAAGTACATCAGAAGCAGGAACCCAACTAGTAAAGCAGTTGGGCCACTCGACGACAATGGTCAGAAAGGGAAAATCAGCGAAGACAAGGCGATTGCTGAGCGGCTAAATGACTTCTTTGCCTCCGTTTTCACACAGGAGGACAGACAACATATGCCTGCAGCTGAGTCAGTTTTTTCAAGGAGGGAATTAAAAGAATTAAACCAGATAGAGATAAACAAGGAGGATGTTCTCATATGCCTTACTAAACTAAATGTCAACAAATCACCAGGTCCAGACGGCATCCACCCCAGAGTTCTTAAGGAACTCAAGTGTGAAATTGCTGAACTTCTAGCTAAGATATATAACCTTTCTCTAAGATCAGGCACTGTACCCGAGGACTGGAGGGAGGCAAATGTAACACCGATCTTCAAGAAAGGATCCAGAGGTGATCCAGGAAATTATAGACCAGTCAGTTTAACCTCAGTTCCAGGCAAAGTGATGGAAACCATTATTAAAGAAAATATTACTATGCACATAGAAGAACAGGCATTGCTGAAAGAAAATCAACATGGTTTCTGCAAAGGCAAATCATGTCTTACTAACTTGATAGAATTCTTTGAGGGTGTAAATAAACACATAGATAAAGGGGACCCAATTGATATTGTTTACCTTGACTTTCAAAAGGCTTTTGACAAAGTCCCTCACCAAAGGCTCCTAAATAAGCTCTTCAGCCATGGAATCAGAGGACAGGTCTTGTCCTGGATTGGAACCTGGCTAAACTGTAGGAAACAAAGGGTGGTAATAAACGGACATTTCTCTGGGTGGAAAGAGGTGAGAAGTGGCGTACCCCAAGGTTCAGTTTTGGATCCGTTACTTTTTAATTTATCCATTAATGATCTGGATGTAGGAGTGAATTCTGAGGTAGCAAAGTTTGCAGACGACACTAAATTGTTCAGGGTAGTTAAAAATGAAACTGATTGTAAAGAGCTCCAGAAAGATCTCTCGAAATTGAGTGAATGGGCAACAAAGTGCCAAATGCATTTTAACCTAAACAAGTGTAAAGTCATGCACATCGGGGCAAAGAACCCCAACTACACCTACCAATTGATGGGGTCAAAGCTTTCCGAGACAAACCAGGAAAGGGATCTTGGGGTTTTGGTGGACAGCTCAATGAAGATGTCAACCCAGTGCGAAGCAGCAGTGAAAAAAGCAAATTCTATGCTAGGCATGATCAGAAAGGGAATCGAAAATAGGTCAGCAAATGTTGTATTACCTCTCTACAAATCTATGGTAAGGCCACATTTGGAGTACTGTGTACAATTCTGGTCTCCGCACCTTAAGAAGGATATAACGGAACTGGAAAAGGTACAGAAAAGGGCAACAAGAATGATCCAAGGGATGGAGGGGCTCCCTTATGAAATCAGGTTGCAACGCCTTGGTCTTTTCAGCCTTGAAAGACGGCGTTTAAGAGGTGACTTGATCGAAGTGTATAAAATCATGCATGGGATAGAAAAGGTGAATAAAGAAAAATTATTTTCTTTGTCACAAAACACTAGGACTAGAGGGCACTCCCTGAAGCTCCAAGGTAGGAAAATTAGGACTAATAAAGGGAAATATTTCTTCACCCAGAGGGTCATTGGGTTATGGAACTCACTTCCAAAAGAGGTTGTGACAGCTGTCAGCCTGAACAACTTCAAGGCAGGATTAGACAGATTCATGGATACCAAGTGTATCGGTAGTTACTGAAAAGGACATTCAAGTGCCACCTCGGAGTTGGTTGAGGTAGGCAGGATTTCCCTGGGTACTGGTTGTGGGGGGTCGGGAGCAGGTGAGGGTTTTGCCCTCCCTTCTGCTCGAGATCCCCGTGTACAACTGGTGGGCCACTGTGTGATACAGAATGCTGGACTAGATGGGCTGAGGTCCGATTCAGCATGGCTCTTCTTATGTTCTTATGTTCTTAAATGGTAGTCTCAATTTAGTAGGGCATGTTCTGAGTGAACATGTATTTCTCAAGTATTAACAAGGCTTACAGACATAGTAGTAAGTCTCATGTGACACAGCAGGACTCTCTTCAGTGGTCCCCAGATGTTTTGGTCTTCAACTCCCAGAAATTCTAATAGCTGGTAAACTGGCTGACATTTCTGGGAGTTGTAGACCAAAACACATGGGGACCCACAGAATGAGAACCACAGTTCTAAGGGCAAGACTTCATGGGCATGCAAACATAGACTAAACCAGAATTGACTACTGGCTGTCCTTACTATGTTCCTGTATCTTTGATGGGTTATCCCAGGCTAAAAAGGCTTTGCCCCACTTCAGGTAAATTTGGGGGGTGCTCAGTGTTTGCTTGAAACTCCAAAGTATCCTTGGAACTTCAGGGCAGTTTGGGACAGCTGCATTGAACCCAATGTTACACCACTGTCACCATACTTTCCATGTGAATGTGAAAGGGTGGATCATTCCTGTGTAGCCACCATCTCTACTACCACATGGCCAGAGAACTAACTCCATGCAAGCTCCAGGTTGTCATGGGTGCCCCATTCTGACATCAACAGAGGTTCCTACAAGACTGGGAAGAAGGAGGAGAGATCAGCTACAGAAGGTCAGGTGATGATCCAATGAAGTTAATGTGGTCTTGGAAAAACTGGACAATGTGGATGCCAATACGACACTATCAGTGCATGTGGCTGCCCTGGAGCCAGTCAAATGCAGTCTTGCTCTCATTCAATATACATAGATTAATGGTATTCGCTGGAAATACAACTGACAACTAAATGGGAGGAAATTGGGTTACTGCCTTGCTTAATATTCTTCTCCTGTCTTTTCTGTCTAGTTGCTTTCTTTTATACAAACTATAGAGACTCTCACACTGTTTGGGATTGTACTATACTCTCTTTGATTCTTATTGTTAGCTTCCAAACTCAGTTTAAAGTGCTGGTGTGAAGCCTGAAATCCTGCCCACCTTAGGATATCTATATCTGCAAGATTTTTTTATCATGTACCAATCAGCCTGCTAAGATCTAACCCAATCTCTAGAATGTACTTTATAAGAAGACCATTCTCTGGAAGTTATGTTTGCCTCACAATTATTTAAGTAACATTTCAGTGCCAAGAAACAGTTTGTTATATTTTAAAAATGTTTTTAAGTCTTCAAGCATTTAATGAGATTTAAATTGTTAATCTATCTTCCAGTTCCATCCTAAAGCATTTCCCCTTTATTGCTAAAGCTCCAAATATACAGATTTACCAGAGGATTTCAATCATGTAATACTGATGTTGAAGCAAAACTGGGTCATTATTCTGATGTTTTGTTTATGTACACATTGGTGTGCACAGGTGTTTGAGAATACTGGAAAACATGCAGAAGACCACTTTAAAGTACAGACTAGTATTGTAACAACTGTGGGCCTACTATTTGAGGTCATTCTCTCTGTCTCACCATGCCCGGATTACCCATAAGGCCAACATAGGCCATGGCCTAGGGGCACAAGCCGAGGGGGAGCGCAGATCATGGACCAAAAAAACCCCTGGTCCGCGCCCCTCTTTCCCCCTTTCTCATGCCTCTCCTCGCTCCTTCTCCCGGCAAATTCTCTCCTCCATCCCCTCCGTCTCTCGCTCTCTGGGCTGTGGTGGGGCCCTCGCATTGATCCATTGATTTGACCGTGGGTCTCTGGCTGGCCTGACCTTCTGGCTCCCGGGGAAGCCGTCTCCATGGCAACTCGCCCGGCTCCCCCAGCGGCAGACTGTAAATTCCTACAGCCAGACCCGAGCGGCAGAGTCCAGGAGAGGGTGGTGGGAGGGAGCGGAGAAGGAGGAGAAGGAGGCAACTAGGAGGAAGGAAAGCAAGTAAAGAATGAAAAGAGAGGGAGGTAGGGAGAGGGGAGAGAAAGGGCGTTGCTTGGGTGGACCTCTCCCAGGTCCCCAGCATGAGACCACACCAACCCAGGCTCGCTCCTGCGCTCTCGGACCAAACCGGGGCGGGCTGTTTGGCCAAAGGGAGCCGCAGGAGGGAGGGAAGGATCAAGGCCAGGGTCTGGCTCTCCTGCCTTCGGGAGCAGCCAAACAAAAGCCACACAAACCCCAACCTGAATCCTCCTTTGCTCTGCGGGAGCGCACGCCAAGTGGACATATATATATCTCTTGCGCGCTCTCTCTCTTGCGCGCACTCTTGCGCTCTCTCGCGCGCGTGTGCTCGCTCCCCCCCTCTCGCCTGTGTGCTCTCTCTCTCTTGCTCTCTCTTGCTCTCTCGTGCTCTCTCTCTTTCACGCTCTCTCTCTCTCACACACACTCTCTCTCTCTCTCTCGCTCTCTCTCTTGCTCTCTCTGGCTCTCTCTTGCTCTCTCTCTCTCTCTCTCTCTCTTGCTCTCTCTCTCTCGTGCGCACTTTTGGAGTGAGTTTGCACCTGCTGCGCTCTCCCCAAGCCTCCCGAGGAGACCTTCAGAGCACAGCGGAGCTTTCCAGCCAGTGGGGATGGGGTCCTTGGAGGTGGCAGGATGGTGCCTACTCGCCTTTCTCTTCTGCTCCGGAGGCACCATGGTGAAAGCCAGCCAAGTGTGGGTCTGAGTGGTGTGTGTGTGTGGGGGGGGGGGCAGTAGAGGTTGGCTTAAAGGGGGCGTAATTCCAAAGTGTGGCCTAGGGTGCAAAAAGGAGTTAATCCGGGCCTGTGTCTCACCATCCAAAGAAGTACATCTGGTGTGTCATAGGCAATCCCTCATGGATGAGTATGATTGTCTTCCATGGGTAGTCTTGGCGGTGGGTCTGTAAATGACGGTAAGAACTATTCTGGATCTGCACGGCCTTTTGCAGTAAAGACATACATTTCCAGATGGAAGAATGCAACCAAAAAGGTTTTGTTTGATGCACCTTCCTCTTCACACAATTCTTCCTTTTGCCTTCCATTTGTTCCTCTTCAAAATTCATAGCATGGTTGGTAACAGGTGACCTCCAGTCAGAACGCTCGAGGGCCAGGACTTCACAGTTCTCAAGGGTTATTCCACATTTTTAATGTTGACTTTAAGCCCATCTTTAAATCTTTAAAATTCCATTTTCCATTCTTGAGCTGAGAACAATGTAATTGTTTGACATTCGGACAATGCAGCCAGTCCAGAGAAGCTGATAGTAGAGAATCAATGCTTTAATGCTGGTGATCTTTGCTTCCCTCAGAATGTTGATGTTTGTCTGCCTGTATTTCCAGGAATATTTTTGGAGGCAGCATTGATGGAATTTTTCCAGAAGCCGAGAGTGATGTCTATGGTCCATGTTTTGCATGCGTACAATAGAGTTGGAAGGATAATAGTTTTATAAACAAGCATCTTGGTATCCCTATAAATATCCTGATCCTCAAACACTCACAGAGCTCAGGCAGCGTTGTATTCCGGTGCTGATGTCAACTTTTGTGGAGAGGTGACAGCCTAGGTAGCAGAAATGGTCACATTTTCTATTGCTATGCCTTTAATATTTATTTCTGGCATTGCAGAGGAATTGGTTGATGCCTGCTGGTAAAGCATTTTAGTTTTCTTGATGTTTAGTGAGAGGCCAAGCTTTTCATATGTTTCTGTGAAGGTGTTTAAAATGGCTTGTAGGCCTTCCTGAATGAGCACAGACTACAATATCATCAGCATATTGGAGTTCTATAACCGAAGATGTTGTGACCTTACTTTTGGTTTTCAGCCTGCTGAAATTAAAGAACTTGTCATCTGCCCGATATGTGATTTCCACACCAGTAGAAAGCTTCTCATCAACAAGGTGTAGAATAATAGCTATGACGATGAAAATATGTTTGACACCTGATCCCACTTTAAATGGGTTACTTTGGGAGCCCTTGCTGTCCAAGACTATTGCCATCATAGCATCATGGAGGTGCTGCAGAATGTTCACAAATCTTTTAGGGCATCTGATTTTCAAGAGGATGTTGGGAACGTGTGAAAGAGCCTTCTCTGTGGCTGCTCCTAGGCTCTGGCCCTTCCTCTCCAGAGAGATTAGACTGACAGTAGATGATGCTTTTTTAAATAAGGTATTCATTCTATTCAGAGAAGGAGGTAGTTTCTTTTTTATATAAGAGTTATGGTTCAATACTTATATTGATCTTTAAAGAAGTTGACCCAGCTTTTTTGGCTTGATTTTTGACTATAATTTCATGATGTACCAGTATATATTCAGTTTTATCATATTTATTTACTCTATTGTTATAAGTGTTTTACTAAACTTAATATATAGAGTGTAAACATGAATCAGGGGAAGCCATACATAGTAAAAGAAGAAATGAGAATATAAGCATTGGGACGAGAGAGCTAAAGTAGACTGGGCATTTTGAGGCAGAAAAATACACAGAAAATAAAAATCTAAAAAGAAAATGGGGGCATTAATAATGAGGAAATATGTAACAAAAACAGCCTTATAAAATTAATTGGATAATAGGGCACATTTATCATGTACCCTATCATCATCATCATCCTCAAATGGAGGGTGAAAGGGAGAAATGTGCCAAGAGGAAGGCATGTTAAGCCAACCCTGACCAGGACCGCTTTCCATCTGGAAACCGATGCCCTCACTGTGGGAGAACATGCTGATCAAGAATAGAGCTCCACGGCCATCTATGGATCCACCGCCAAGACACTACGCTTGGAGGACCATCAGCCTCGGGCTACAAGGGATCAACTAAGAAGAAGAAGACAACACTTGGAGGACCATCACCCTCAGACTATGAGAGATTGTCTAAGTAAGTAAGTACGTTTATCCATATAACCACAAATTTAAGCTTCCAGTAAAGAAACAGGAAGCAAACTTTATAGATTCTGTGGTGCAGATGGGACAATTAAAGTGTAACTCCCCTGCCCCCGCCTGATTGTTTTTGTTTCTTGCTATCTCATTGCTGTTGTGAAAGGGTGCAGCCTTGGTTATGTTTCTGCTTAGACCCCTCTCTTGTGTATCTTGGTTTTCGTTTTATGGTCTCACACAGGTACTCCTGCATTTTTGGAAACTTATACCCATTCATGCAGTCTATTGCTTTCCCCTAATTTCATTGGGATCTTTGAACATCTGAGCCAAGCATAGCTTGTGCTCGGGCAACCATTACCCTTGACCATGTCTAAATATTTGCTTATCTTTTCCCTCATGTATGAGAAAGCTAGCTTTATCTTAATCTCTATCTCTATGCACATCCACAACCAAGTCTTTCCTTTGGTGTTGATCCTGGGAATTTAATCCTTCTAGATTTCATCCTGATTAGGCTCTAGCTTGGCTAGAGCCTAATCAGGATGAAATCTAGAAGGATTAAATTCCTTCTATGTAAATAAATAAATAAATAAATACTATGGCTCTAGCTTGGCTAGAGCCATAGTATTTATTTATTTATTTATTTACATCATTTATATTCTGCTCTTCTCAGCCCGGAGGGGACTCAGGATGGATCACAATGCACATATACAGGCAAACATTCAATACTATAGACCTACAACATAGACAGACACTCAGAGGCAATTTAACATTTCAGCTTCTGGCCACCAGGGGGAAATATCGCATTCCTTCATTCTTTTTCATATTTCCTGGAGATTTTATGGCCTCGTAAATCAGTTAAATTATTATTATGTTTTTTTTTTATATTGGAGACAGAAAATTTCCAGGAAAAAAAATGTGGGAACACTAGTTTTTAAGTCACCTAGTGTGTATGAATGTTAATGAATTGCATTACTAGACTCCACTCAAATGCATTCACTTAACCAATTCTTGCACATTTAGCCAATGTGTATAAATCTGATTGATGCAATTGGTGTTGTCTAGCAGGGATTACCAAAGAGATTTCAGCTTTTAAATATTAATAGCAATTTTAAAGGCTATTCTATCAGTCTCAGTTTGTATTCCCTGAATTCTGAAAAATTCATATTGACTAGCTATTAATCCCAGTCGCATGCAAGCATCATGATTCTAGTGTCCTTTGGGAATCTTGTCTCTCATCTAATTCATTTACCTGTAGAGGACATATTTTCAGGATTATATACTGTTTCCCAATACTTCCCCAGTCAAAAAATAACTCCATCCCCCGCCCCCCTTTGACTTCCTATTTTACAATTCAGTTTTGAGAAGCTTGTGTTTTGCTCTCTAGAGTACAGAGGCACATTGTTCTGAATTCCCTTTCCACCGGTCTCTTCACTTAGATCTTTTACAGACATATATTTACCATGTTTTTATACTACAATATGAGCATCGAGGGGCTTTCATGTTAAAGCCATTCCAAGGGAAGGTTACAGTGTGAACATTGTTACCTTTCTCCACTTCCAGACAGCAGACTAGAAGAACTGGCTGCAACCTTAGCTACTGTGTGTTAGGCAATGAAGAAAAGAGCTTTAAAAACATGTTTGCACCTTGTCTTCGTTTTCCAGACAGCCAATCACACCACACTCAGTATAGCCTGGAATTTTATAGGAAACACATGAGGAAGCCCCAGTCGTGATAAGAACAAAGCACTGAGTGGCAAAGCCGCAGAGTAATTTTAATTTCAACTTAACTTTACCAGTATGAAACAAGGGCAGGGGGAAGTAAAAGGTAGTAGAAATCTCTGCCTTAGAAGCATTTGAGTTGCCGTATAGTGTGTTGTTGGGGGCCCAATGTATTTACTTACTTACTTACTTATTTATTTCCAACATTTCCACCCCGCTCTTCTCTACCCCCGAGGGGGGACTCAGAGCGGCCTAACAATAGGCACAATTCGATGTCAACATAATAAAATACAATATAAAACCAAAAACATATGGCATTAAAATACATTAAAATACAATTAACATTAGTACATTATACACATTCTCTTAAGTTAAGACAGTATTTCGCCCATAACAGGAGCATTGAGCCATATCCATCAACTTACTTATTATTCCCCAAGGGTTAAAAAAACCTTTAAATATCACATCATACAAAATAGGTTGGGGCTCCCTTATTTATAAATCTGAAGCCCTATATACTCATGTATAAGCCTGGTAATGTTAGTTGTAGTAAATTTTATTGATTAGTCCTTAGGCCACATTACAATATCAAACCAAACAAAAAGTTTGATAAAACTTGATTATCACACTACATGTTCCTATAATATGTGTTGTGCAGCTTTGTAATGTTTTTTCACTTTTCTGCACATTAACAGCTGATGTCCTTTTGTCTTGAGTCCAGTTGCACCACTAGTCTCAACACTTCTCTTAGGTACCCTCTGCTGTATCCATTAGCTTGTTGAGTGCCTTCAAAAATCAACTAAAACAGAATGCATTGTACTATTTTAACTATTCATTTTCCAATGCATTCTACATAATTTTGTACCATCATTGGTTCATTTTTTAAATTCATTTGAAACATATCATATCCTATTGAAACATATCAATATCCTATTGATTATACCAGTTATGAAGATTTGGTATCATTCTGTATACTTCTAATGAACACTAGTCTATCCCTCTGTATTTCTATCAGAATGTGTAAGTATTCTCTCTTTTTTAATGTTAATACTGTCCTGACATACATTTTGCAATAACTCATTTTTTGACTTCTTTTTCAATTTAGAGAGCACTGAAATTTAGATCTGCTCTCTTCCTACTCAGTAGTAACAAGGGCTCTTGTAGTGTTGTGTTAATGCAGTGTGTGCAGAAAAATAATGATCATTAGCTGACAATGAAGTAGTGTTTTCTGTTTTTGGTGTGGTTGCTTTGGTAGTGAAGTAGTCTATTATTCTCTTTTAATAACAAATTCATGTAGGATAGGTACAAGCTATTGTGATCATGTCCTTTTATATCAGATCAAGCAAAATCATATTATATTTTTTCTAGTATTTTGGTAAATATAAGAAATGCAATCAATCTGACATTTCCAAAAAAGACCAATAAGGTCTCCATTATGCATTCACAGTCTCTCACCTACATACAGGAGCCCCCGGTGGCACATTGGGTTAAACCCTTGTGCCAGCAGAACTGAAGACTGACAGGTCAGAAGACCGACGTCCAGGGAGAGCCCGAATGAACTCCCTCTGTCAGCTCCAGCTCCCCATGTGGGGACATGAGAGAAGCCTCCCACAAGGATGGCAAAACATCAAAAACATCCGGCCATTCCCTGGTCAACGTCCCTGCAGATGGCCAAGTCTCTCACAGCAGGAGTGACTTTCAGTTTCTCAAGTCGCTCATGACACACACACACAAAATACCTACATGCCCAATGTGAATAATGTGTTCCACTGTGTAAAGCCAATAACTTTAATCATGTCTTTATCCCATAGAAAAAAGAAAAGGTAGCTTTCAACATTTACCCTGACCACATATGCATTTCAGTGTACCTATTGGTCATTATGGATATTTTCACAGTAACTCTAACCTTGCTATTTTAGAACACTATTTTCAGTAGTCCAAAAGCAGGTAAATCTATGGTTATTTTCTTCATGCATCTTCTGAATGTTAAATCATGGATGACAAAACAGTGGCTATCAGGATTTTTTTTTGCTTCTAGCATAGAAGTTGTTGCTTTTAATAGCACTGAACTGAGATAATATGTATAACTATTATCTCAGTTCCTCTTACCTCTTTACTGGGCTTGGCCGACTTACTGGCCAGGCGGGTTGCGGGGCAGCGCTGCCCTCGCGCCATCTTGATGGCCTGAGGGGGCTTCTTCCCCCAGAAGCCCCTGGGTGGTGGGAAGACTTCCCACCAGCCACACCGGCCGCCCAATGAGGGGGCTGGCTCCACCCGGCCCCCTCCCTGTATCCGGCCGGCTCGCACTTCCGCCCGGGCAGGTTACTTAAGGCTGCCCAGGACTGCCTGGCCTCATGCATGCTTTTGCCTCCCACCCCACCCCCCTACTTTTTGCATTGCTTGTTGGTGTCCTTTTGTATCTCTGCACTACATTGTTGCTATGTTCATGGTTTTCACATTTTTGTTATGTTCATTGTCGCAACTCCGTGTTTGGCATGTGGCATGTGGCATGGCCCCTGGATCAGGCTGGCTTATCATCCCTTGGTTGTTATGGGGATAACGCCCAGGCCCCATGGAGTGCTGATTTTTTTGGACAGGCATTGGGCCGCTCACACCCCAGGCTCATATACGCCTTTGGACATTTGTGGGGGGTTGTTCATCCCTGATACAGGATCCATGCATGGCCGCCAACCTTTTGTTCCTGTTTTCAATAAATGAGTTGTGGCCATTTTTATCCAACCAATTGTGTCTGCATCATTGTTCTTGGCGCAAGATGTATCACGCTTGCACACGCAACTTGAACATCTGAGTTAAGATGCCTATGTGTGCCACAAAGTTTTTTCTATTGAACAAGGACTAAATTCTACTAAATTCACAACTGCTTATTATAGATATTTTGCCACACTTTGTATTCTGCAATTGATAATTACTGTATTATTAGTTGAGAATTGTCCAACCTATTTTTTTCTTTTAATGGCTTCACTGAAATGTGAGTTTTTGTGAAATTTACAAATTAAAACAATCATTCAGACACAGATTCTCACATGCAGCTGAAAAAGAAGCTTTGACCCCAAAAGTTGGCAGATCAATTGTGAGTGCAAAATGCAGGAAATTCTCTCTTGTTTTAAGTTGTATACTGAAGTTGGCAAAGCATTACAGGACTTGTCTGCCAGCCAAAGGCTTGAAGTTCAAACCTATGAATGAGCTAAGTCATTTTGCTCAATATACCATTTGTATATAACTTTTCCTTGACTTCACAGGATTTTTTTCAGGGAGTTCTTATAACTTGTAAGTTTACCAGTGACTGACTCTGTTCTTTCTTTATATGTCCTTCACATTTGCATATTTCTAGTAAGCTTTAAATCATTCATTTTTAAAGTATTTATTCCACTGTAGGCCCCTTCTACGCTGCCCTATATCCCAGGATCCTATTCCAAATTATCTACTTAACTCAGTGGAGACTCATTTAATCCAGTTCAAAAGCAGATAACTTGGGATTCGATCCTGGGATATAGGGCAGTGGAAATCCATCCATAGAAATTCTTTTATAGCTTTTATTGCATGTGCAAGGGTGATACACCTCGCGCCATGAACAAAATACAAACACAAGTGGTTGGATGAAAATGGCCACAACTCATTTATTGAAGACAGGAACAAAGGATTGGCGGCCACGCATGGGTCCTGGATCAGGGAACATACAGCCCCACACATGTCCAAAGGCGCTAGTATGCCTGGGTGCGAGCGGCCCAATGCCTGTCCATGGAAACTCGGCATCCCAGGGGGCCAGGGCGTTATCACCCCTTACAACCAAGGGGTGATAAGCCAGCCTGATCCAGGGGCGATGCCACACCCCCAACACAGAGTTGTGACAAAGAACGTAATAACGCATAACCATAACAAATACAACAATGAAAATGAATAAATGAACAAAATGGAACACCAACAATCAATGAATGATGTAGGGAGGGTGGGAGGAAAAACCGAAGCTTGCCCCTGCGTGGTGCAGAGTAAGACCCTGGCAGCCTTAAATGAGCTGCCCGGGCGGAAGTGAGGGCCAGCCGGCTGATGACAGAGGGTAGGGCCGGGCCAGCCCCGTCATTGGCCGGCCGGCTTTGGTACCGCCACCCCAGGGGCTTCTGGGAGGAAGAAGCCCCTTCCTGCTCCTAAGATGGCGATGAGGACAACCCCGCCTTGCAACCTGCTCGGCCAATTATCTCAGTGCAAGTAAGGGGCAACTATCTCCAGAATGTCCAAAATTAAACTAATATCAAAGTGAGGAGCATTAAAATGTTATGTTAGATGTCTCAGAAATGTGATGGTCACCAGAATTTTTTTCATTCAATTTCTAGTGAAAAGAATCAAACAGTGTAAATTTAAGAGAGAACAGAAAACCCCTCCGTTTTTTTTACAGGTGCATGAGTCCATTGTGCATTTTAATTTCCTTGCCATACATTCCTTAACATTTTTTCTAAAGGAAATACTTTATTTGAAGACTTGGATAATTATAATTTAGGGGAAAGGGTATAATTTAGGAGGAACTGCATTTAGTTCCAACATTTCCTTATACCACTTGAAATAAAGATCCCACATTCTTTTCAGATCCACCGTTGCCTTTCACACAGAGGTAATTGCTTTTTATTCTTCCTCACCTTATACAAGCTTACCCATGGGGTTACTCTATATCCTTGCACTCTTTTTTTCAGAGCTTTGATATTTTTGTCAAGGCAAATTTTTGAAACATCTGGGGATTTTTGAATGGTCTGGTGGTAATTTGCCTCTTGCTCACTGATGCCCTTTCCTTATCACCATGTCACCAACCCCATTGAGAGTTTCACTAGGAGAAGAGACAAAGCCTGGCCTGGATCAGTGCTTTGAGAGAAAGAGAAAAGAATAAAGAGAAAGAGATTGAAGACAGACCAGGAGGAGGGAGGCAAACAGCCAAGTGAGGTCACTGTGGAAGCAATGGAACCAGGGAGCTTAGTAAAGTAAGTATACAAGGCAGTCATCGGAAGGGAAGTCACTTCTGGTGTGAGAGAATTGGCCATCTGCATGGATGTTGCCCAGGAGATGCCTGGATGTTTTGATGTTTTACCATCCTTGTGGGAGGCTTCTCTCATGTCCCTGCATGGGGAGCTCTAGCTGACAGAGGGAGCTCATCTGTGCTCTTATTTATTTACTTTATTTATATTCCGCTCTTCTCACGCCGAAGGGGACTCAGAGCGGATTACAGTACACATACTTGCAGACAATCTCTGCAGTTGAACATATGACATAGGGACATATGACATTTATCACAGTACACTACATACATTTGACATATCACATATCTGCTTTTCCCAGATTTGAACCTGCAACCTGTCAGTCTTTAGTCTTACTAGCCCAAGGGTTTACCCATTGTGCCAAGTCGCTCCTGACACACACAAAAAGAAGGGAAGTAAATTTGTTTCAGCTTCATTTTATATCAGAAATAATTTAAATCAAATTCTATATGTTGCATTATTGCAGCTCCACTAAAACCATGCATTCATGGGGATCAGGCATGTCTAGCTTCCCAGAAGGCCAAATCAGACACAGGCAAGTAGAACACAAAAGCAGAGGTTTTATTCTCAATGACCAGAGATGATATCAGTGGAGAAAGCACTCCAAAGTACTGACCTAACGCAATTGTGAACACAAATAATTTTTATTTCATTTGACAGCTATTCAAAAAAACCTTCACAAGTTTCTGATTGGTTAAAAAGTGCCCAGCTAAGATATGCATTCTGGGTGGCTTAAGACTCCACCAGATATCATTACTGGTTGGCTCTTTGTGGTGACTGGAAATTCAATAAACTGTTATTGGAGAATTTGAAGTGTCCATCAGTTTAATGGTTCAATGTATTGCCGAAGGGTTTCATGGCTGGAATTACTGGGTTGTTGTAGGTTTTTCGGGCTTCATGGCCATGTTCTAGAAGCATTCTCTCCTGACCTTTCACCTGCATCTGTGGCAGGCATCCTCAGAGGTTGCCTGCCACCTCACAACCTCTGAGGATGCCTGCCACAGATGCAGGAGGAACTTCAGGAGAGAATACTTCTAAAACATGGCCATACAGCCCGAAAAACCTACAACAACCCAGTTTAATGGTTCATCTCGGGGGATCCAAAAGGAATGTGGTGTGACTCACGTAATGACTCCATGATGAGGTCTGGCCCTGGTGAACACAATAGAATTAGTTCAATGTACACAATGGATGCTTGGGGATGATGATGACCATCTCAACAGGTGACACTGGCTTGAGGAATGGGTGCCAAATCTTTCTCAGATCTTATCAATGGAAGCAGGAAATGGACCCAGGAATCTCTGGCATACATACATTGAATAATTTCTTCCAGTCTCCTAGTTCATTGTGAGTGGATTGTGGAAATTGAAGGAAGGGATTTTGGGGCAACATTCTAAAGGCAACTCATAATAAAGGTTTAGGTGAGGCACAGGAATGCGCTCACTGGGTCTGGCAGGGCGTGGCTTCTATTTCATACTTTTATACATTTCATTATACATCTCATAATTTGGAGTTCTATTTCTCAGTATAATATTCATAATGTCTTGACTTCCACCTTGTCCTAGAAATCATATCTCTGTACAGATCTTATTTGTTTATATACTTAAAGAGAGAAGGAAAATATATTCTAATCATAATGAAGGACAGAATATGTCTTCTTAAATATGTCAGTAAACAAGTGTAGTAGAGTCTCGCTTATCCAACCTTCGCTCATCCAATGTTCTGTATTATCCAACGGAGTCTGCCTCCCGCCCAGATCCACAGCTGTTTCAATACATTGTGATGTTTTGGTGCTATATTGGTAAATGCATTAATTACTGCATAACGTTACCAAGTATTGAACTGCTTTTTCTGTCAATTTGCTGTAATACATGATATTTTGGTGCTTAATTTGTGAAATCACAATGTAATTTGATGTTTAATAGGCTTTTCTTTAATTCCTTCTTATTATCACCCAAGGAGACTTTCTGCTGTGCTTTCTGCAACTGAACTTGCCTATCTCAGATTGGCCTTTTTAGTAATCAACACAGTTGTAAAAAGCATGGGATGAGTCCTTCCTAAGAATCTTCGTTCACGAAGTAAAGCCGAGAAAGAGAGTATATCCAACATTTTCGCTTATCCAACCTTTTGCCAGCCCGTTTATGTTGGATGAGCCAAACTCTACTGTACAAGTTATACTAATCTGTAACCCTGTTCTTTTTTTTTGTTTTTAAAGATAGCTCAATGTTGAGAGCCAGCATGGTGTAATGGTTTGAGGATTATCTTGGGCTCTGGGAAACAAGGATTTGAAACGTATTAGATACACTTTCCCAGGACAGAAATGGCAAATCTCTGAATGAAAAGTTGCAAAAAGCCCACAAAACTCTAAGCTAGGGCTATCATAAGTTAGAGACATCTTGAAGTCACATAAGATTGACATTGTGCCAGCATTCGGCCTTTCATTTCTTCCACCAGACTGGACATAGAAGAGGAAATGTGGGCTACAAGGCTAAGCTTACTCTATGCAGAAGGAAGAAATAATATGCTTCAAGTAGCACCAGGAGAGGGAAATAGATAGCAAAAGCAAGGTGGTGGTGGTGGTGGTGATGATGATAATGAAGAGGGTGGTGGGGTGGGAGAAATTAACATTGGGGTACTGTTTATGGTATGCAAACAAAATGTCACGAGCCAGCACTGCTGATGTTCTCCATGGAATACCAACATAGGATGAGGAAAAAGCAGATTGAAAATTCTAATTTAGCTGTGAAGTTTACTGTGTGACCTTGTACCAGGTACATTCTGTCAGTCTAACTTCCTGCTATAGTGAATTAATATAAATTGGAAGCTGGGAAGGAAGGATAATATTTATTGCCCAGAGTGCCCTAGAAAATGGGTGTGGGAGATCAATAAATACTGAATAATTAATCTGCATATGGAACTGAATGGAAGAGGTAGTGAGAAATCAATCCAATAAAGCTATTTCCATCCCCACTGGTAAACCAAGCCAAGTAAGAAAGACGGGGGAAGCAAGAGCGAGGTGGTGGACCTGAATCCCCTTATCTACATTCAGTAGTTTTAAAATTAATCATTCAGACTTAACCTTTGGAAATCAATGCGGAGAGAGAAGGCTGGCATTGATTCCCTTACAACAAAATAGATCTTTGTTGCCAAGAAGGAGGCAGTAAACTGAATGTAATTCTGAAAGACAAGGATATTCTAGTGAAGGTTTCTCTCCCTCACCTTTGCAGCATTTCACCAAAAATACGTACATCACACAATAGAAATACATTATGGAACCATGTTGAGCTCTGTATGTCTATGTCCCTCTCCCAGCCTCAGACAGTTGTCCACCTCAGATAGTTGTCCACTCTTGCCATGGCCAGATGTAGAATGAGGATGTCATCCATCAAAGTACCTCTTGGCTGATGATGTAATGGTTCCGCATCTGGTTTCCAAAGCCACTGAATAGCCAGTTTACAGAAGAAAGAGACCACCAACCTCTTCAAGAAACAAACAAAAACATGTATAGGTGAAGGAGGCATGTAGGAGTCTCATATTCAAGTTAACAGCTGAAAGAGAAGTCTGTGCTTGTAGACTGCAACTTTCAGAAAAGCATTGGTAGGTTAATGAGAACTGATGGGAGCTGTAAATATTAACCAACTGGAGACTCACTGTTGCCCACTCTCACTGTACTTTATTTGGGGGAGTAAATGGTCTGAACATTAATAGGAAGGGATGGCCCAGCATTTTGTTGCCTGAAACAAAGTATTGTATTCTCTGGCATATAAGACTACTTTTTAACCCAAGAAAATCTTCTCAAAAGTCAGGGGTCGTCTTATACGCGAGAGTCGTCTTATACGCTGGGAGTCGACTTATACATAAGGAGTCATCTTATATGCCGAGAGTCATCTTATAGAGGGGGTTCTGAAACTTCCAATCTGGATTGGAGAATCTGTGGTTGCCACATATGGTGCGGGGAGCTGAAAAATGGCAGGGGCCGTGTCCCTGCCGTATGCAGCGACTGTATGAAAGCATTAAGGGTGACGCTGTACAAGTACGGTAGAAGAAAATCCATTCATCAGGATTTGTGGACTTAATGCACTCCTAATGGTGAGGTGAAAGGGCGCCTCACCAGGAAGGTGTAAGTGAAGGTTGGAGCTAGCTGTAGGCATCCGGGGCGCCTGGGGTATGGAAAAAGAGATAAAGTGGCTCTGGACCCAGAAAAACACACCTCTTTTACCTGTCTGGCTCACCCTTGTATCCTATTACTGTACCTCCATCTCTGCCTCTCAGATCTCGCACCTGCGCACCTGCACTGCTTCACTGCAGTCTTCAGGAGAATTACCATATTGAAATCAAATCTGATGCTTTTAAAATTTTTTATTTGGTGTGCATTGGAAGAGGGGTAGTCTTATATGGCGAGTATATCCCAAACTCTATATTTTAACTGGAAAAATTGTGGGTCGTCTTATACACCCAGTCGTCTTATACACCAGAAAATATGGTATATCTGGCACTCCTCCATAGAGAAACTGGCATAATTGGTAGTTCAATTTATCTTCAGTGCTATTGATGGGTCAGGGACCTTTACTGTACCAAAAACATGTGGGAAAGATATGGAGCACCACTGATCCTGAATTCCAACACTGCAGTTAATCCCTAAATATATTCTATCAGAGTCATCTTTATCACCCAACCCCCTGTAGGGCTGGCCCTGTGTGTGTATGTGTATATACACACACACACCCTTCGGGGGTAGAGAAGGGCGGGGTACAAATATTTGAAATAATAAATATTCTCCATTAATTTGGGTGACTTTATTATTAGTCATCTTACCAGAACACAAGGAATAGCAGATAAGAAAGATCTCTTCCACTGGCCTGACTGGGAAGTTAGAAGATGAAAATGGGATTTCTATGACTGGCTTCATGTTGGCTAGTCCCAACAGGAATACATTTATTTAATCAGTTGTTTAATGGGCTAACACAGGGGCAAATGCAATTCAGTTAACAGATCTAGTCAATTTGGAGATAACAATAGTATTCAAGACTACATATCTTGAATGTATAAAATTCCATTGTATTAAATTGAACTCCATGATGCATGGCTACATGACATACCATCCGTATTTTTTTCCTGGGTGTTCCTTCATCTAGCACAGTGGTTTTCAATCTGTGGGTTCACAGGTATTTTGGCCTACAACTCCCAGAATTCCCAGCCCGTTTACTGGCTGTTAGGGTTTCTGGGAGTTGAAGGCCAAAACATCTGGGGACCCACAGGTTGAGAACCACTGATCTAGTATATAACAAAACTGAAAATAGAGTGTATGCTAATAGGGCAGAAAGTGCTTCTTATTGCATATATGGCATAAAAATTAGCACAAGAATAAAGTAACATGAAAAATTATTTAAAGACTTTATATTGATTTTACTCTTAGTATTAACTCCCTATTCCTCAAATTAGGGTGGTTATTATGAAAGTATGACATTATTGATCTTATTCATCATGCACTCAATTTTTTCCATTTTGTTTATAAAACAATAGTGCAAGTGTTTAGAACAGGAGTGCTGCCTTCTGTAGTTGTTGGAAGGAACAGCTCAGTCATTTTAGTGGTATAAAGCCATATAACTAATACTAGCTTGGGTACCCAATGTTGCCTGGGTTTTTTGAAAAAGTTTTAAATTTTTTTTTACCAAATGCATAAGGTTGTGGGTGAACTACAACTCACATCATGCCTGGTTAAGCCCCTGAAACTCCATCAGTAGTTAAAGTTTGTCAGGTTGGACAAGTTTGTTTTAGATGTATCATTGGTGGGGTTCAGTGTGATCTCTGGCTGCAGGATAAACTACAGTTCACACAATGGTGGATCAGTCCCCTCAAATCCCTCCAGTAGGTTCAGTTGACCATGGGGGTTCTTTGTGCCAAGTTTGGTCCAGATCTGCCATCTGTGGTGGTCACTATGTCTTTGGATGTAATTGAACTACAGTACATCTTTCAGAAAAGAAGGTCAGTTCTCCCAAACCCCTCCAGTATTTTCAGTTGGTCATGGTGGTTTTGTGTGCCAAGTTTGATTCAGATCCATTGTCGGTGGGATTCACAGTTTCTCTGGTTGTAGGTGAACTACAACTCCAAAAATAAATGTCAATCCCTCCCAAACCCCTCCAGTATTCAAATATGGGCATATCAGGCATATGTGCACCATCATTTGGAATCACAGTGCTCTCTGGATGTAAATGAACTACAACACCCCCAAATCTAGGTGAATTCCCCCCAAAGCCCTCCATTAATTTTTGTTGGTCATGGTGTTCTCTGTGCCAAATTAGATCCAAGTCCAGTTTTGGTGGGATTCAAAGTGCTCTTTGATTGCAGGTGAACTTTCAATCCCAGTAAATACAACATACAAATGTCAAGGATAATTCCCCCCAAAACCCACCAGTATTCATATTTGGGCATAACGGGTATGCATGCCCAGTTTGGTCCAGATCCATCTTTCTTTGGGTTCACAGTGTTGTCTGGATGTAGGTGAACTACAACTACTATAAATCAAGGTCCATTTCCCCTCGAACCTTTCCAGTATTTTTTGTTGTTCATGGGGGCTCTGTGTGCCAAATGTGTTCCAGGTCCATTGCTGGTGGGAGTCATGGTGCTCTGTCTTGATGCAGGGTGAACTCCAACTTCCATCCTGTTGAGTCAGTCCCCCAAACCCCTCCAGTATGTTTAGTTGCGGATCAATTCTTCTTCTGTTTGTCATGGCCATAGAAAATAGTAGGAAAGGGCTAAGGGAGAGGCAGTGTGCAGGATCATGCACATTCCATAACAATGGAGAGAGTTAGCAACACTGGGATGTCTGTAGTGGAGGAAAAACAGAAAGTCTAGGTTGAAATTGTCCCCGTATGAAAGCATTCACTTAGGTGATGGGCAGTCTTGTTTATCTCGAGGACACTGGCAGGGGTTGTACATGTTCACGGCGCTCGCTATAACCTACAATGTCATTGGAGGGAGGGCCTTTGGTGGCTCCTCATAGGTGGGGATCATAGCTGTTTGCTGAAGTGGGAGCTTCTCTGTGAAAGTGGGCACCCCAGCCACGTGCACACTATACATATTTTCACTTTTATTATGTGTATAGATAAATTGTGTTTGATTTCAGAGGTCTTTTGGTGGAGATGCACGGGAACCTATTTCTCTGCAAAGTTACAGTATTTTTCTTTTGGGGTGAGCTGGAGAAGTTAACCAGGAATGTTTGTTTCTGTTGTAAAGGATGATATTGGTGTGTCTTGGTATCATGGGCGAGAAAGGAGAATCACACATGACTAAAAATGCAAAGGATCATTAAATCAGTCCATTAAATCAGTCCATTTCTTACACACACAAGCAGACACTCTCTCTTTAGTACTATTAGTGATAAGATACAAGGCAGCAGGCAGACTTAAGACAGTATAGTGTTGTTAGGTGACCTGGCCACTGGGTGTCATCCTAGGAATACATTTTAGACAGCTCTGAAGCATTACTATGGCAACAGATGTACCATTTTTGAGAGGGTAAATTATCATGGCCTTGTTTTTGCAAATACAGTACTTTCCCCATGAAGACTTCTAACATCATTTTCTTTTCTATTTCTTCTAACCACTTGTGGCACACCATGAGCTGAGCCATGCAGCCTAATTAGATGAGGAAAACTTGGCATTTGTCCAGCTTTGAGACATCAGAAGATGCTTGGCGAAGGGAGACAGACTAAAAAAAAGAAGCAAAAAGAAGGAAAAGAAAAGAAAATCAGGAAAGGGATAAATTGGAGCCCTTTAATGAATACATGCATCCAAACGGTATGCTTTTATTAGAACATCTGAAAAAGAATAATTTTTCCACTTAACTCGGGAAAATGTAAGTAAAGGTAACTACTTTACTTTACTCTACTCCATTTCTAAGTTGAAGAGTAGAAAACTCCAAGGTCATGTGGCTGGCATGACTACATGGAGCGCCGTTACCTTCCCGCCGGAGCAGTACCTATTGATCTAGTTACATTTGCATGTTTTTGAACTGCTTGGTTGGTAGAAACCGGGGACGACAGCGGAAACTCACCTCGCTCCCCGGATTCGAACTGGAGACCTTTCGGTCAACAAGCTCAGCAGCTCAGCAGTTTAACCCACTATGCCACCGGGGGCGGAGGGATGGAAGAACCAGGAATCTAGTCTACTTGGACATTGTCAATTGGTGGACGAGAGGAGCTTGCCACCTACCTCATACATTTGATGTTTGTAACTGACCTCAAATTGACCCAAATAGAAGGTTTCCAAGTCCCCATATTAACAATAGCTCTACTCAGGTTTTGCAGATTCAGGATCATGACTTCCTTGATCTAATACAGGCATGGACAAACTAAGGCCCAGGGGGCTGAATGCGTCCCCCCGGGTGCTTACCTCAGACTCTCCTAATTTTCCCAGTCCTCTTGACATAAGGACATGGTGGCCTGCCACATTCTTATACCAAAAAGATGGGAGAAAAAGGCATGTAGTAGGTGAGAACCCTCTCAAACACTCTTAGTCACTGTATGTCTCACTCTCCTCCTGGCATAAGGATGGCACAAGTGACCTCATCCTTATGCTGGGAGCAGGGCCGTAGCCAGGATTTTGATTCGGGAGGGGTTGAATTTGATTGGCGGGGGGGGGGGGCTGAGTCTGTGTGAGAGAGGGTCTACCCTAGCAAATCTTTTGTATCATTATCCCAATACCCCGTGCATATGGGATATATTGAGCATGATGATCAGATCATGATATGAATAAACATAACAGTTTAAATAATGTATCAGTGAGGCCTTCTCGTGGACCACCCTGAGAATTTCGGGGGAGGGGGGCTGAAGGAATTGGGGCAGTTGCAGCGTGTCCCGCCTTCCTCCCAATATAAGGATGGTATGAGCAGCCCGTCCTTATGCTAAAAGGACAACCTGAAGATTATTTATTTATTTTATTTAAAACATTTATATTCCACCCAAAGGGGACTTAGGGTGGAGCACAACATACAAACAGCAAACATTCAGTTCCAGGGCATAAATATAAATAAATACATTATATGTATACATAAAATAATTTATCTCAACATTAAAAACCACTGTTTAAATGACCTGGGGCCCCTCCCTGCCCCCTCCTGGCCCCATCCTTTCCTGGGCCCTCCTCACACAACTTATGTCTGACCCCCTCCCTCCTGGCCCCATCCTCCCAGCTGGACCCACAATGCAGCCCCAAGGCAAAAAATGTTTTCATATGCCTGATCTAATAGATTATCACACTACACTAATATGGCTGCCTCTGGTTAAATTCTGAGATTTTCAGTTTAGAGAGGGGATTCAAAATGCTCAGCCAGAGAGGTCCTGGGCCTCACTAAGTTACAAACCCCAAAATTCTGCCAGAGACAGTCACAGGATTTAAAGGGGATGAAAACTCTTTAAAGTGTAGTGTTATAATCTCCTAAATCTATCTATGGTGTCTTCCTTTTCAACTTCCTTCTACTTTACAGATCATTATCGTTTTTTCTACTGAGTCGAGTTTTCTCATGATATGTCCAAAAGTACAACAGTCTCAGTTATTCATCTTGGGTTCTAGGAAGAGTTCACATTTTATGTGTCTTGGACCCATTTGCTGATTTATTTAGCTTTCCATTGTATCAGTAGAACTCTTCTATCAGCTCTCTTCACTATCCAATAGCTTTCCCACCAATCTATAAAATGTTTGTGTGCACTCCATTATCCAATGTATATTATGCCTCTTGCTTCATTGAACCTAATGCCTCTTGAATCCAGCTTGGGCACTCCATATATGATAAAGGATTTGGCATCACCTTGCTTGCATAGAATCATAGGCTGTATCTACACTGCCATATAGTCCTGTTCAGTGCCAAACAACTAATTTATTCAGGCAGTAAGAAGTTAATTAATAAGGCACATTGTGTTTCCTATTAAACAGTTGGGAAATCACCAATGGGGCCATAGAGTTGGAAGAGACTGCAATTGCCATTAAGTCCAACCTTTTGCCATGCAGAAACACACAATCAAAGTATAGTAATGCAATGGTCTTGTAGTTACTGTAGTTACTACAATCCCAAATGCCCATCTTTCTTGAGAGTTCTGACTCTATTTTTGTCACCCTTTAGTTTTGATTCTATTTTGTCCTTTACTGCAGTGTTTCCCAACCAGTGTGCCATGGCACACTAGTGTGCTGTGAGTGATCATCAGGTGTGCCATGGGAAATTGGCACTCCCCCCCCCCCTCCTAGCAGCCCCCTCATAGGTTTCCAAGAAACAAATTGAGCCTCTCCACTTGGAAATGGTTGGTTTTTTTTTTACTATTTTCTGGATTTTTCAAGAGTTGCTCCCCCAAGAAACTATTTATAACAGCTTCATGATATCCATAGTTAACTGGAAGCAAGTTTCACGCAGGGTGAAATTTCACAAAGGTCTGGAAAACAAGCTCAAAAAGAGCTGGGCATGTTTAGCCTGAAGAAGAGAAGGCTGAGAGAAGACATGATAGCCATGTATAAATATGTGAGAGGAAGTCATATATGTTTTGTGTTCATTGAAACAGGCCCAGGTTTCACACCGAGTGTATAAATACATTAAAAAACATATTAACTATATGTAATACTGTGTTAGAGTGTAATTTGGTGTCATTTTGGTTGGTGGTACATTTTGTAAATGTAAAAAATGTGCCGCGGCTCAAAAAAGGTTGAAAAACACTGCTTTACTGCTTGAAAAATTCAGAAGTGATTTATTGTGCCTCCTTATGCACTGTACTAATAATTATTGACTATGTTGTCCTTGCTATCGTCTCTAAGGGCAGATCTAGACAGCCCCTTTATTGCGGAAACCTCCACAATATTAAAAGGGGGCTGTCCAGATAACGTTCTGGACAATCCTGAATTAATTCTCCACAAACCAGGAAAACCCTGGTTTGTGATGAATTAATTAGATAGTGGGTTTATTCTGTGCCTTCGTGGAAGGCATGGGATAAACCCACTACTTCTGGTGTCTGGGAAGCAGTCCAGACACCATTCCCACAGTCTTCCAGGCTAAATGAGAGTGTCCCGGTGTCCTCTCAGGCCAGTCCTGGAAGGACATCTGGACCCCCACCAGAAAGCATGTGCTTTCTGGGGTGAGTGTGGACAGGGCCCCAGGAACACCACGTTTTTTGAATGCGGATGTTCCTGGGATAAAGCCCTGTCTGGAAGGGCCCTAAGAGATCCCTCACCAGTGTCACTCCCAATTGCTGCTGATTCCCAGAAATTATTTGACACATTTATTCTGGTGGGGGTTTTTTTTAAGCAAAAGTCTATCTGACATGGAAGACCCCTTTAGCATGCCCTCTAACCTCAGAAGAGCATGCAATCCCACCACCATTGTACCATTGGTGGGATTAGTGTCCACATCATATACATGTATTCAATATCTTGAATTAAATAGCTTACACAAGCTATGGGTATAGCAAAGAATGATTATTTTTCTTTTTATATGAAGACTGCTGGAATTCCCTCGCTAGTAGGATTAATAACCATGCTGGTAGCTAGATTCTGGAAGCTATAGTCCAATAGGATAACTTATCCATATCTAGTAAAAATGTTGGAGTCTAGACTAGTTTGCCTAATTCACTGATCCTCAATTTTCCCAGTTTTTCCTCTCCCACTCTTTCAGTTTGTCCAAGTACTAAAACCATAGAGTGGTGTGCACTAAGCCAACTAAATACCTGTGCTATAAGTGTGCTTTTCAGCCGTATTCTTTACAAATAAATTGAGCTGGTGAGAAAGCCTTGGCTGATCATTCTAAATACATCTGCCTAAGTGCTTTAGTGATTAATTGTATCCAGTAATGCTTCTTTTGTAGTCAGTTTTATGATAGTATGAGGTTACCCTGATTCTGTGGGCTTAGACAGGCCCATTATACTCTGTGGCTTGAAGAAAGATTCCATTAAGTGCGGTTTATCTTTGAGAGTGTTTACATCTGTCCTTTGAAATACATGGTGGTCTCATACTAAGCTAACTAGCAAAGAGATTGTTCTTACTTTCAAAAATGAAAAGAATTGCTCATTGCCAAAGCTAAGGATTCCATCCTTGGGTATATGTGTAATCCACCATCAGAAGTTGGTTGGCCTTGCATTGCTCCAAATATGACAAGCAACACAACCACAAGGATGTGGAATCAGGAAATGCATGGTTTTGTACCTGACTTTCCTGTTCTTCTAACATTGACGTTTCTGGGAGCCAGACCCAAATGATTGTTTTGCACATTGCCATCTTCCAGCTTGGTGACTCAGTTGCAGCAATGATTTTAGAGCTGAGCTTGGCTTCTTCATTTCTCATGCCAGTGGGGAGATGACAACTACCTTTTAACAGAACCACATCCTAGAAAGACAGATGGCCTTTGTTCTTTGAAAAGACTGCTGATGACTGGCCCCATCTTCTCTGATTCACCACAACCACCGCTGCTTGAAAAGATACAAAAGAATGAAAACTTTTTTAAAAAAAATCCAAGCCAATGATTCTCAGCAATGCTTGGAAGTGAAATTTTAAAATCTACTAACATTTATATAAGTTTAAGAAATGATCAGACATATATGTACACACTGAGAGTAGATTTTAGATTAATCAAGGGGAGTACAGCACGGGGTGTTTGTTGTGCTTACATTAATTTCTGAATGCAATTTTGTCTCATAAGTTTTTCTACTTCAAATAAACAGGGTCCCTATTTTAAGAATTCTTTGCACAAAATTCAAGATACCCCCCCCCCAAGCAAAGGAACAAATTATTTTTCACCATTGTGCTGGCTAAAATACATTGCCTGAACATATAAGACATAATGCATTAGGAAATAGTCAGAGTTCAGGGATGAGATAGCTGGCCTAAATATAAAGAATTACTGAAAAAACAGGATGGAAGATTTATATTGATAACACAGGAAGAAATGAACAAACTGTAAATATGTTCAATTTTGGGGGGGGGAATGTATTTCAAGAAATAAGAAGAATCACCCAAACAGAGATAACAGGAACACCGGAGATAGCACTACTATCATTTATTGATAATGTTAATATAACAAAAGAACTAAATGAATTAATTGCCAACCTGGTAACAGCAGCAAGATTGTTAATAGCTAAAAATGGAAAGAAGGAGGGGAATGTCAACTGGAAGAGTGGTATCGGGAGATCTGGGACATTGCAATAAATGATAAACTGACAGGAAACATAAAGGTTAAAAGAGGATTATTTTTAAAAGATGATTTTGGGAAGATTTGGGGAAAATTGATAGAATATGTATATATAGAAGGTAAAGGGACCAAACCTGTAATAGTAACAACTGATTTTTGGAAATAAGTATTATAATTGGCTGGTCTGAGGTGAAGGGTCAGCCCTGGGTGATAGGACAATATGTAATGAAGCCAAAGGATGAAATGCTATAGGCATTTATACATACATGTTATGTATAAGTTGTTAAGGGAAAGCGTTAAGTCTAACAATGTTAAAATACTGAATATGTTAAAACTACAATAAAATAAAAGCTTCAGATTGAATTTTTTTAAAAAAAAACCTGGAAAAAAATCCAAAAACATATCATGGTACCAAATTCTGGTAAATAAAGGTACATTACGAAAAAGACAAATTAATTGGATTCTTTTTGGAGGAAACTTTTTTGAGGAAACTTTTTGGGACAAGATAATGAAAACGGAAAAGAAAACGATAACCAAATTGTATAAGAAATTACTAGAATGGAACATAGGAGTGGAAAGTATGGAAGAATGCATGAAGAGATGGACAGAGAACGTAGGAAGATCAATAGGACTCAAAGAATGGGAAGAAATTTGAAATAAAAAATTAAAATACACACAAGCATATGATCTAAAAGACAATTGGATCGAAATGATGTGTAGATGGTACATGACACCACATGATTAGGAAAATATTACAAAAACATAAATACAGAATGCTGGAAATGTGGAGAGAACGAGGGAACATTCTGCCATATGTGGTGGTCATTTAAAAAGACAAAGGCCTTTTGGAAAGAAATTCAGACTAAAATACAAGCAATATTAAAGATAAAAATCCCATGGAGGCCAGAAACATTCTTGTTAGGATTGACGGAGCAAAAACAAGAGATAAACAAAGACAAAATCTTATTCCTGATGACCACAGTGGCAAGAATCTGCTTTGCAAAGCATTGGAGAAAAAAAGGAATTGCCAAAGATAGAAGATTGGATAGTAAAAATTTTAGAAATTGGGAATATGGATAGAATAATGTATCTAATGTCAAAAAGTAAGGGGAATTCAAACAACCGATGTGGTTTCAGATTCAAAACAAAGAGATGGACTGGAGTGAAAAAACAATGACTTGAATGAAGTCCACATTCCACACCGGGAATGTGGCACAGCTGGCTAAGTGTCAGCTGCTTAGATCTCTCTGATAGGTCATGAGTTCAAGGCCTGCCCGGGTCGAGGTGGGTGCTCGACCTTTAAGTGTAGCCTGCTGTCGACCTTTGCAGCCCGAAAGACAGTTGCATCTGTCAAGTAGGAGAAAAAGTTACCACATTAAGTGGGAAGGCAAATTTTGACTGAATTATGAGGCCATTAAAAGAGAACTCCAGGAACGTGAGGAATGCGGAAGGAACAACAAGGGATGCTGGGAAGACTGAGATATGAGGAGTGCGTCAGCTCCCCCTGGTGGCCAGAGTTTGCCTCTGTTTGTCTATTTGTGTGTATGTGGAAACGGCAGGGATTGTCTGCTAAGTATGTGTACCTGTAATTCGCTCTGAGTCCCCTTCAGGGTGAGAAGAGCGGAATATAAATGAAGTGTATTATTATTATTATTGAATGATGTTAAAGCAGCTTTAAAAACATGGGTCACAAAGAAAAAACCTGAATTGTTCCAAAATGGTTTCGATGCCTGGGTTAAATGATGGAGCAAATATGTACAAATTGATGGTGACCATGTTGAACAGTATTTTTGTGTAGAGGACAATTCAGGCTATTATCTGCAGCAACTTCTGCTGTTATATGTTCATTCATAACGTTTTTATGACACAGGAGGCAAAAAAAATTGATCCAGCCTCATATATCAGGCATGATCTGGCCAGTGGCAGATGGTGAGTGTTTGAGTGAACTAATTCACACAATGCAAAAAAAAGGAAAGAAAGAAAGAACAATACAATATTTAAAACAAAGAACAATTTTAACCAACATAAAATTAGTAGTACTTCAGTGGAAGACCCCCAGGGCCATCCAGACTTAGGTTGTCTTTCAGAGGTCCAAAAAGACAAACTACATGGTTTCGGATTCAATGACTCAATTCTTCTTATGTCAAGTGCTAAAGCTTTTTGGAATTAGCAAGTGAAATCTACCCAGAAACAGGTTTAACATTTGAGACACCAAAATGTGTGTTGGCCAGTGTTATTCATTATAGACTTTTGGTTGAAAATAACTTACCTTTTTAAAAAATTGCCATTGCTTCCTTCACCACACAGCAGTTATGTTGTTTGACCACTATTTTGTCATGTTTACATATTTGTCCTTCTGATGCCACCAATTTGTAAACCTTGGACGTATAACAAGCCATGTCCGTGTTCTGTGATCCAGAAAACTTTGCAGCTTTGCAACATAATTAAAACCAAATTACTATTTTCTGTGTCTGCCTTGTGTTGTCTGCACGATTCAAGAAAGGAGACATACAGAAAAACAAGGTGTGGTAATTTTCATGCCATTTCGTACAATATTTTTAAACATTTATTTTAAAAGGAAAAAAAATAGAGACCAGAAAACACCACGCCTTTTTACACTTACAAAACAGGACTTGTTTTTAGAAATGGATTATATAATACTATTTCCACAAGAGGGGACGAAAGAAAAGAATGAAAGTTGCCTGCTTCCAACAGGATAGTCATCCTTCTTCCCCTACAGTTCCTGGTCACATACGTAGTTTTTGATCATATTGTATATTCTGCTCCCATGGCAGCTAACCAGATATCAGTTGTTTAACATCTAACTGGCCAAATAAACTGTTAGACTAGATTACACCTTTGGTCTGATGCAACATATCTCTTCTTGTGTTATTGTGCCTATTTTCATTTTGAAAGCATATATCAAGAGCCATGATATCCTTACTAGTTAGAAAGTCATTACTTTTAATGAATTTAAATTAAAATCTCTTACCACTTCAGATTGATTTAAAATTAGTATTATTCCAAAATTTCATCATTAACAGATATTTTTATATTAACAACTGTTTCACAGCACAGTGAGCAAATCCCATGTTATGATGGGATTGATGGTCACTATTAATTACTAGTTTAGCTATTTCACCATCTGTTAAGGGGACTAAAGACCACCACCAGATCCTTCACCAACAGGTTCTCTATCGGCAGGCCTCCATTGCTGCTACTGAGCTAGGCTTCTTCATCTCCAACCACCATCTTGGCTTCCTTCCTTCTTGTGAAGACAACGACCACCATCTTGGGTCCTGCTGCATCTCATCATCTTGTTTTAAATTTTTGATTTTGTTTTTATTTTATTTTGTGTTTTATATTATTATTTTCACCCTCCCCCTTCTTTTGTCTAAGTCTTGCTGTGTTTAAAATAATTCTATAAAAAATATTTATTTAAATAAGTAATTTTATTTTGTTTAAATAAATAAAGTTATTTATTATTTTATAAATAATATAATATAATAATATCATATAATATAATATAATGTCAATATATTGTATTATGTTATAGTATAATAATTGTAATGTAATACTAATAATAATAATAGTATGATTATGGTATGGTGTGTTGTATATGCATTTGGTATTGGTGGTGTTGTAATGTAACACAGTATAATACTGCCAATGATAATGTGATATAATAATTATATTGTGATATTATAATTTGTATATTTGTATTACATGCAATATTGCTAACAATATTGCAATATGTTGTAGTGCAATATTTTGTATAGTGCTAATGTTGTGCTATGACAGTAATGTTAATTGTTGTTTTTTCAGTTTGCTGTAAGCCACTCCGGCAATATTGTTATATGTACATTGTAAGCCACTCTGGCAGTATTGTTGTTTGCTGTAAGCCACTCTGAGTCCCCTTCGGGCTTGAAAAGGGTGGCATATAAAAATAGTAAATAAATAAATAAATAGGCTACCTGTGCATGGTCGATGGTGAACCACTCAGTATTTTTGAATTGTTTCACTTATTTTTACTGCACAGGTCTATTGGCAAAGGCAAGATGAAAAAGTCAAAGGGGAAAGGAAACCTTTTGTGTGTGCATTGAGTTACATATATTTATTTTTCCTCAAGAGTGCAGCAAACATACCCATACATGCTCCGATTTCTCTGAATACATTTACATTCTTTGTTGAGATTTTTCAAAGGGAAATAATGATGTAGTTTGACATTATGAAAACATTGTCAGGAAATGAATTAAGTGATTTACTCTCTGATTGGGAAATACTTACTGGGTACATGCACTAAAATGTTTGTAGAGGCATGCCAGAGTGCACGCCTGTCTCTTAAAAAGGTATCGCAGTGTAATCTCATTTAAGGCTTGCCTGAATTCTTTAAAAGAACTTCTTGGCTTATTATCTCCTGTTCCAAGAATTCATTTTGCTTCCATTACAAGACAGATAACAAAAGGTTTTTTAAAAAGTTAAAATTGAGCCAAAAATATAAATCAATAAAAACCAAGATAGTGTTTTAGTCTCAGGAGGCAAATAGTGAAATTATTGGTTTGCAACACAGTATGCATTTTAGGAGTGACTGTTATGCTGCTCCACAAACGTTGCTGAACTGCAAGTTCCACCAGCTCTAACCAGAGGTATTCTTGTCACAAGGCCGAACAGGGTATAGGGTCACAGCCTGTGCTGGATGGGGTTACACTCCCTTGAAGATGCAGGTTCTCAGCTTGGGAGTCCTCCTGGAGTCATCACTGAGCCTGGAACCTCAGGTTTCAGCAGTGGCTAGAGGGGCTACTGCACAATTAAAACTTGTGCACCAGTTGTGCCCATACCTTGGGAAGTCAGACTTGGCCATGGTGGTCCACACTCTTGTTATGTCTTGGATAGACTACTGCAACACACTCTTCATGGGGTTACCTTTGAAGACTGTTCAGAAGTTTCAATTATTCCAACAAGAAGCAGCCAGGTTAATAACTGGGGTGGCATACAGGGAGCACACAACTCCACTGGTTGCCAGTTTGCTACCAAGCACAATTCAAAGTGCTGGCTTCAGCCTATAAAACCCTAAACAGCCCCGACTCAATTTACCTGTCTGAACACATTTCCATCTCTGAACCACCACTGAGATTAAGATCTTCTGGGGAGGCCCTGCTCTCAGTCCTGCTACCGTAACAGGTGTGATTGGCAGGGATGGAGAGAGAGGGCCTTCTCGGTGAACATCCCTCAACTATGGAACTCCATCCCTGGTGAGATTAGATCAGCCCCCTCCCTCCTGTTCTTCAGAAAGATGGTAAAAACTTGGCAGTGGGACCAAGCTTTAGGGACAGTGCAATAAGGCAACAACAGGAAACATTACCCTGCTGACCAGTTTTGGTATGGCTGATCTGAGATGGTTTTTAACAATTGATTTCAAAGTGGAGATGACTGATTTTAGTGTTTATGTGTAAATAAAGTTTATTTTATGTTCCAGCATTGAATGTTTGCCATATATAGGTTGTGCTCTGCCCTGAATTCCCTTTGGGGTGAGAAGGGCAGAATATAAATAAATAAGTAAATAAATCTATATAAATAAAAATATGTTTGTTTATGGTATTAACATAACTCAAAAACCACTGGACAAATTGACACCAAATTTGGACACAACACATGTATCAGGCCAATGAGTGACCTTCATTTATGGTGGGAATGCCCCCAAGTGAAGAATTTTTGGAATGATATATTTATCGAAATAAGCAATATTATAGGGCTAAATATTACTCTGGATGTTAGGATAGCATTACTAATAGACACCACAACGTTGAATTTAGAAATGGAAAAGAATGGATGATTATGTTACTCACAGTGGCAAGAATTACAATAACAAGGAATTGGAAAATAATAACTAATCTTACACTGGAAGCTTGGTATAGGGAGGTATGGAACATAACCTTAAATGATAAACTAACAATGGAAATGAGTGTATTCAGGGGGGTAACTAATAGATCAGATTTTGAGGCATACTGGTCTTTATTAAATACACTTTAGAGAGTGAAAATTAAAAGTAATATAACCCTGTTGGTCAGGAATTTTGGATATGACATTTGATTAACAATTGATTTATAAATATATGGTGAAGGAAAGGATACCTGTTCAGGCCTTGGTGGTGGGCTATGTGTATGTAAAATGTTCACTGTTTTGTGTATTGTTTGCATTGTAAGTTGTTATTGTATGTAAATAAAATCTTTATTTTAAAAAAAATGAGTGACCATCACTCATAAAAACACTGAGAAAACACAGTGGAAGGGACTTAAAAAGCAAAATGATGCTACAGTGCATGCACAAAAAATACTCCCCCGGGCAAAAAAAAAACACACAATAGCAGATCCACACTCTCTTCTGGACTACAGCTCCCATCATCACCTAGACTAGGTCCTTTAGGAGAGGAGGCTGATCCAAATGTATTGCTCCAAGATGCAAGCTTTCTTCTCCTTGGATTTCTTTGAGAGCATCCCAATCCCTGCATATTTCCAATTTCCTGTTCCTGGGCTGCAACTCCCAGCAATCCTCCAGATAGATTAGATAGAGATAGGTAAGTAGGTAGGTAGATAGATGGATCAAGAGGACTGCTGGGAGTTGCAGTCCAAGAATAGGTAGAGAGGGAAGAAGGGGGAGAAAGAGAAAGGGAAAGAAAAAGGGGTGGAAGGAAGGGAAGAGGAAGAGAAGGAAGGAGAGAAAGAAAGAAAAAAGGAAGAAAGGAAGGAAAGAGGGAGGAAAGGAAAGAGAGAGAGAGAGAGAGAGAGAGAGAGAGAGAGAGAGAGAAGGGAGGGAAGGTTGGCCACAGCAACGCTTGGCGGGTACAGCTAGTAAAAAACAAATAAGCAGCATTGTTCATGGTAAGTAATACTGGGGGTTGCAGCCCAATAACTTTTGGAGAGTCCCATAATCTTCATCTCTGATGAAGATAAATAGGAGTGGAGCATAGAAAAAGTTTATGAATCAGGATCACAGACCTTTAGATTTCCTTTCGTCGATAACAACATGGTTTGATTAATGGATAGGAATCAAAGTTGTCATGGGGAGGGGAGGTGTGATATTTCTGTCAGTTTAGCCTTATCTTGTATAAAAATATAAAAGTGACAATTATCCTACCATAACCTATGGGGGGGGGGGGGGATATGATCCAGCACATTGGAAAGTTCCTTTACATATTTGACTGATATCCAGATGTCTGTTTTCTGCCCTATTGGCCTGGAACCAACCAGCTGTCACTAGCCTGGGTTGAGAATGAAGAAATTGCCATGGGTTGTTTCTTAGTCAAAGCAATATTTATGTCTAAAGAGGTGAGACTGAAAGGTCTGTAAAAACCAGAAAGGCAAGGTAAACAAACCCCATTCAATTCAACACTTTTCTTAATTTTTCCTTTGGACACATAAGGGAACTTTAGTCTGATGACATCTGAAATCCAAAGGCAGAGGTGAGAACCACTGAATAGCATTCAGCTAGTTGGATTATATGGTCATCTTCCTACTTCTTGTGTTCCTATCAAAGCTGCTATTTGTTAACTTAGAATTTTGAGTCCTGCACTGCCCACTTATTATTGACAAACTGAGTTGAAAATGTATGGTTCGGCATAATATAAGTCAGTGTGTGTGATAGGAATCACAATGGTTTGCTAATTACACTGCAAAGCAACATTTGAATGGATCTTGTGTCATTTTCACTCACAGTCACACCTAGTGAAAGCAGTGGAGCTATTCGCTATGATTCAATAGTAATGACTCTGCAAGTGACCCATATCCATACACAGCAGTGAAGCATAAACTTAAGCTTTAAGTATGTGAAATAAAATCAATGGTGTTGACGTTATTTAAATTCAGGAACATTTGGGCACTGAAGGAGAACATAAAATTTATCTGCAATGAAATGATGCTCGAAATAGAAATGGCTAAAAATAGATTTTCATTGAAAAGCAAATAGAAAGGGTCATAACTCAGGGACACAATTAGTAAGGGGCTACATAAAGAAACAGAATGAAAATGAGTTTACAATATTTAGATTATGTTATTCTTCCTCATATATGGAAAGGGATGGGAAAGATGTGTGTGTGTGTGTGTGTGTGTGTAAGACATACAAGCATTGTAAAGGCAACAATCTATATACCCAAATATAAATTTACCAATTTAAAATAGGCTACCATCTGGACTGAAGTGAGGATATTCAATGCTTAATTGAGAGCAGAATTATTTATTATTTAGTTATTTGCAGTATTTGTATACTGCCCTTCTCAACCCCAAAGGGGACTCAAGGCGGTTCACAGTATTGGCCATCAATAAAAAACAGTAGAAAACATCAAAATTGACCACCCCCTGATAAAACATTAAACATTATTAAACACATCACATAAAATAACATCACATATCACACAGAGACATAGCCGTTGTCCGTAAACAGTCCTTTCACTTTAACTTTAAATATTCATATGATGGACCAAATACTTGGTTTCACAGACTGTCTCCTAAAGGTCAGGAGGGAGGGGGCTGACCTGATCTCACTCAGGAGGGAGTTCTACAACCAGGGGGCCACCACTGAGAAGACCCTGTCCCTCATCCCCATCAGCCGCAACTGTGAGACCAGTGGGACCAATAGCAGGACATCCCTGGAAGACCATAGTCTATGAACTGGTTCATAGAAGGAGATATGTCCAGACAGGTATTGCATTTCAGACAAGGAGCACCTCACCTAGTCACACACACAACAGACAGTCTCTGAATAGATAGGCTTTTATTGAATCAAATATAGTGTCCAACAAAAGGGTTAAAAGAAGATCAATAGTGGAATATATCCAAGGTAAAACACACAGTTCAAATAGTCCCAAAATCCAAAGGCAAAGATATAATTCCAAAATCCAAAGGCAAAGGTAAAATGCTTGATGAAAATCCCATGAATAGTACAAGGCAGCTATAGGAGCAAAACGTGCACAAAGGCCTAGGCAAAATCAGAAGCTTGGAGACAAGACAAGATCTGGCATGGTATTCTAAACAAAGCCTGTAATCTGAAGATAATTTCTCTAGCCAACTAGTATAAAGACAATTCAGCAAACCGACTGCTATGTCGTAGGCTGGCAGCCTGCCTAGATTGCCGAATGTTATCTCGGCAGTCAAATGTAAGCTCGTTAAAATTCCCAGGTGTTTCGTTATCAATGTCAGAACCTTCAGAATCCTGAACACTAGAATTCTCATCTAATGAGGCCCTGGGAAGGGAACTGTTCCCAGGAAATCAAGCCTCATCTGAAAGGTCACTTTGCATTTCAGAGTTCTCACTAAGCATCCCATCTTCAGCATTTGCAGGAACAATTCCATCATCAGCATTTTCAGAAACATCCCCATCATTCCTAACATGCACATGAGCACCAGGCTGAAACACCACAACAGTCAACTGTTAATACAACCGCTGAAGCCTTGAGACAAACTGATTTTTGAAGTAACCTTTTAAGCTTGGGTTATACACCTCATTAGCCATAGCTAAACTAAAGGTAAAGGTTTCCCCTGACATTAAGTCTAGTCGTGTCCGACTCTCGGGGTTGGTGCTCATCTCCATTTCTAAGCCAAAGAACCGGTGTTATCCATAGACACCTCCAAGATCATGTGGTTGGCATGACTGCATTGAGTGCTGTTACATTCCCACTGAAGCAATACTTATTGATCTACTCACATTTTCATGTTTTTGAACTGCTAGGTTGGTAGAAGCTGGGGCTAACAACAGGAGCTCACCCCACTCCCTGGATTCAAACCGCCAACCTTTTGGTCAGCAAATTCAGCAGCTCAGCAGTTTAATCCGCTGCGCCACCAGGAGCCATAGTTAGAAACATTAAAAATATGTTAAAATATGTTGTAACTCTTTTCAGTATTCATTCTCTGTAGCATTCGCACTCGTGGGAATTTGTGTATGTTCTTAGAAAAAGCATTGGAATCATTTGTAGTCCAAAGAGTTTGGCAAAGCTGGATGTGGAATCCAGCTTGGCCAATGTGAGTTGTATTATGAAAAAGTAATGTTTCCAAGCATGGCTGCAGCACTCCACATAATATAGACTGTTAATCATATTATAATAGAAACTAGTAAGTGATGATCTAAGTCTATCAGCACTATCAAAAGGCTACCTGAGCGGAACAAGTGTGGTGGCTATTTTTCACAATATCACCACTGGTATTTGTTGCTGTTTCCCAGCTTCATAGCGGTATGTAAATATGGACAGCAAGAATGGAGAGAGAGAGAGAGCATAACAACCACAATCTCATTTTCATCTATTTGAATTCTTGGAAGATTGTTGAGAATGGTACAGTGAAACTTCAGGTATTTGCATTAAGGAAAAACAACTCAATATGAAATGATCTTATCATGCTTTCCTTCGTGTGCAATACAGCCTTAGTTTCAGTGACCCACATCTCTGTTTTAATTTAATGTGGGTATTTGAATTAGGCTAGCGCTACTTCCATGGCATCATACATTCCAATCATGGGTAATTCTGAAGTCAATCAGGGCACAAAGTATCTAGTTTTCTTCTCCACAATTTGAAGTTGATACCGTGGCTCTGCACACTGAGTAGCTAAATTCACATTTCATCCTTTGCCGTACACCACAATTGGTTCCCATTGACAGAACTTTAGGTCCTTTTCCATTATTCTTCTGCGTGTGATGGAAATGCATGGAGCATAGCACAGAGATGGCTGACCCCATACATTAGAACAGTGTTTCCCAACCAGTGTGCCGGGGCACACTAGTGTGCCGTGAGCGATCATCAGGTGTGCCATGGGAAATTGGAACCTCCAATACCCTTACTTATTAAAGGAGCGCAGCTACATCACAGTACAAAATGCACAATTAATCATACATAATCATATGCAAAAAACTCATTCAAAGTACCCAATCCTGCTGGAGAAAATCAAAAGTCTTACATAAGGTAGTTCGGCATGGTCGCCACAGAGAGCGGAGGAGTTGCGAACCAGGAAGTAGCGAGTTCACAGAGCGCTCCTCTACGGAAAACTCACGATATTTGATGAAATCACGGAAGTGAGTGCAAAAAACAAAGTGTATCCTCACGATGTTATCCAATGTCAGTTCCGGGATCCGCACAATAACAGTTTGCAGACAATTTAATGAAGCAGCACCATAATCATAGTGACAAGGTAGAAAATTACATAGATAATCACATATATTCAAACCGCCAGAGGCTGATGATAGATGTGGCGATGGAATCAAAAGCTGGCATGGCCAAACTTGGACCTTCCAGGTGTTTTGGACTCCAACTCCCACCATTCCCAGCAGCCTCAGGCCCTTTTCCTTTTCCCCCCTCAGACAATTAAGCAGGAAAGGGCCTCAGTCTGTTAGGAATGGTGGGAGTTGAAGTCCAAAGCACCCAGAGGGCCGAAGTTTTCCCATGACTGACAGCTGTTGAGCAAGACCTTCATGTATGTCTTTCTGCCATTCCTGCCAGTATATCTACGTTGTGTTCATCGAAACAGGCCCAGGTTTCACACTGAGTGTATAAATACATTTAAAAACATATTAACTATATGTATTACTGTGTTAGAGTGTCATTTTGTGTCATTTTGGTTGGTAGTGTGCCCCAGAATTTTGTAAATGTAAAAAATGTGCCGCGACTCAAAAAAGGTTGAAAAACACTGCATTAGAATGTCTATAGAGATAACTCTATATACAGACAGTCCCCAAGTTACAATCACGATGGGTTCTGTGGGTTTGTTCTTAAGTTGAATTTGTATGTAAGTTGGAATAGGTGCATATTAAGTATAACTGTGTGTGCACGCATGCGCAAGCTTTGGATAAAATGGGGATGGGTTAGCACCCCTATGGTATTTGTTTTGCTGTCTGTGCCTCCTGTTCAGAAGATATTTGATGGCAGTCTCCCATCCTGGTCTGACCCTGCTCGGCTTCCAAGATCAGATAGGATCTTGGATATGTGCTGTATGGGAGGAGCTCTCTTTTGTAGCACTGAGCTTTTAAAATGGAATAATTGAGTAGTTTATTAGTTAGAGTGCACAATTAATTGACTAGAAAAAAATCTTTAAGCCTTTGAAAGCCCTCTTGTAAGCACATTGTAAAAGCAGAAATAGATTAGTAGTGAAATCCAAATCAGATAATATTCTTGTATGAATTTATGCTAACTAGAATTAGGCCACCAGACTCCACATACATGAGTCAATACAAGCAAAAAATAACGTAGGAAATGGAAATACTATTATATGACCTGATATAAGAAATATTTACTTGAAAGGTTTTCTATAAATACAATAGGATGAAGCAAGCCAGCAAATAAATAAATAAATCAAAGGATGATGGTTAGTATCAAGGCATAGAATTCAAAGACATAGTTGTATTAATCTGGAACATCAGACCCTGCACTTGATGAAGTTGGTAACATTAGCTTTAATAGATTAATGACCTCTTCATGTGGCCCCTGGGGCTGTTCCATTTCACCAGCAGTCATCGGTGAAATGGCTGCCACCACGCACACCCTCTCTCCTTCCCCCATCACATGGTGGGGATGGGACGATGCATGTTGGTGCCCTGTCTCCTTCAGATGGGGAAAGGGCAAAAAATGTGGGTATCTCCAAAACACTATCTTCTCTCCGTTGTGGCAGATTAAGCATCTTGTGATGCTTTCTCTCCGCTCCAGGAGGAATAGGGGCAGGGTCAAGCCACTGTCGTCTGATGGTGCTCAGAAGAGCCCATCCAGAAGAGGAAAAGGGGGCCACCCCCCCCAAATATGATGAGGTAGTATGACTGCATCCACACTGTAGAATGAATGCACTTTGACAGCACTTTAATTGCCATGGCTTAATTGCTTTGACAGAATCGGAGAAAACTTTATTGCACCAAACACATGTTATTATTTTCAGAGGAAAGTAGTTAGCACTTAGCTCATCCTCAGTTTTTAAAAAATGAAATTCTTTCATAGAATGCAGAAGTTATTAGAATGTGTACCGTGCTATTTCAGAAATTTGTCTTCCCCAGGAAGTAAAACGTTTTTAAAAATTGCAACTGCTTATTCAAAACTGCAAGGCGTCAAAGCACCTAAGGGACATTTCCTTTTCAGACTGAATATCATAAAAAATAAGGATTGTGATTCAACCTGACATTGAAAATCAGCAAAAATGTGTGTTTGGTTCAGTTGCTTGAGGTGAAGATGCTGTCCTGACAACAGTAGTATTCATCTTCATATCTGGACTTGTGTAACTTATGCATGAAAATTTGTAAGATTTTGTCAAATAAAAAATAAGGGTGATATGAAATTTAATTCAATGAATAATTTGACTGATCCCCACATTTATTAATTTTATCCATATGCTTTATATATCTCTATTTCATACAGTTTGTATTCAGTGCCTTTAAGCTGTTTATGACTTATGGGGACTTCAGGGGCTTTCTTGTTCAGAAGGGGTTTGCTGTTGCCTTCCTCTGAGGCATAAGAATTGCGACTTGCCCAAGGTGATCTAGTGGGTTTCCATGAGTGAACCATGATTCAAAGTCAGGTCAAACCACTATACCACACTGGTTCAATGTTGTAAAGTACTGGATTGAATCAAGACATGTCAGTCAGCTGCTGTAGTAATTTGCACTCTCTAACACAGAGTAGACTTATCTCATAGGATGGTAGACTAGAATGTGCTCAGTTTGGGAACCATCCAAAAACTTTAACCCGGAGTGACTCCGGAGTCTATTCAGCAAGGAAACAATTATGCATTGAAATGAGCATTCTGTTGGGACCTAGCTAATATTCTTTCTTAAATGTATTTGGTTAGAGAAAAGAGAAAAGTTGTGCAAGTGACCCTTAGAGTCTTGTTGCTTTAGTCTAGCACATGCTATTAAAAGTGTCCATACATCAATTTCGATCTACATGCTGTCAGCTGCCAGCTGCTGTGCTTAAGAAAGAAATAATTGTATCCAATGGCTATTTCAGTTACTGAATACCTGGCAGAATTCTTCCATTCAGGAGCCATTCTTCTCTGACTGGTAGCTAGGGTAGCCAGTCTTCTCTTGATATTGAGTCCTTCCTTGGGAGCAGGCATGTAGCCAGGGGGGGGGGGCTAAGGGGGCTTCAGCCCCCCCCCCGAAATTCTCAGGGTGGTCCGCGAAAAGGCCTTACTGGTACATTATTTAAACTGTTATGTTTATTCATATCATGATCTGATCACCATTCTCATTATATCCCACATTAATGGGGTTATTGGGATGACAATACAAAAGGTTTGCTAGGGTAGACCCTCTTCCACCCAGTCTCAGCCCCCGAACCAAACTCAGCCCCCCCCCCGAATCAAAATCCTGGCTACGGCCCTGCTTGGGAGGACAGTCGCTAAAACAATCTAGAGGCCTAAATACTGTTGTTACTTCAGTGCCCTGCTTGGAATTATTGTCACACTTCCCTAAAATACAACAAAACAATTTTTACTCAAATCTCTCTCTCTCTCTCTCTCTCTCTCTCTCTCTCTCTCTCTCGGCATAACTTCGCGAACGAAGATTCTTTAGGAAGGACTCATCCCACGCTTGTTATAAGCATGTTGATGACTTAAAAGGCCAATCTGAGATAGGCAAGTCTGGTTGCAGAAAGCACAGCAGAAAGTCTCCTTGGGTGATGTTATTTCCAAATTGCTGTACTTTCTACGTTGTCGTTTCTCTTCGAGACCCGTTCGGCGTGTCTTCTTGAAAGAGGCCACAGCATTGTGGATAGTGCATCTCCATGCCTCCCAATGTGAGGCCAGGGTGGACCATTTTTGGTGATCAATCTGGCCGAGCCTGAGATGTTGTTTCAGGGAGTCCTTATATCTCTTTTTGGGGGCGCCTCTCTTGCGCTGACCCGTGGAGAGTTCACCGTAGAGTAGTATCTTTGGGAGGCAGTGGTCCTCCATCTTAGAGACGTGCCCTGCCCAGCGCAGTTGTGTTTTCAATAGCATGGCCTCAATGCTGGTGATCCCTGCTTGCTCAAGGACAGCAACATTCGTCACATAGTCGGTCCAATGTATATTTAGGATTGTGCGAAGACAGCACTGATGAAAGCCTTTGAGGAGTCGTAGGTGTTAGCAAGAGGTGACCTATGTTTCAGATCCATATAGGACTGTGCTTAAGTCCGTTCAGCAGTTCACTTACTCAAATATAATGACAGTTAATCACAGCTTTCACTGGGTGGTGGAAAATAAAACAAAAAATCAAGGTGATAGCTATGGAGAAAGGGGAATGAAAGCATTCTCTCCTCCAATAAGAATTCAAGTATTGCATGGAACGAGACACTAGAAGTCATTCACACCTGGAACTCTTATATTGTCTGTGTTTGTATTTCTTTGGTAGTTTTCCTGCCCTTTTTCTTTGGATGCTCAACTGAAGTTTTAAATTATTGTAATGCTAGCCATTTGAGGGCAAAATTAAAAATATAATGGGAATGTACAGAAGTCTTATGGGGGCAGTGCTTCAGTACACCCCTGGGCTAAATGCTCTCTTTATGAGGGTGTCCACCATGCCAGCCATATTTTTGTCATAGCAGATCATGTAATCATGACCAGAGCATGTATGATATGTCTTACAGACCTTAAGCTTATTCTATGAGTAGTCATAGAATGTGCAAACATACTCACCTTTGTTTGCAATCTGAACAAGAACAGCCACATATTGTTATATATTTCCCTAGTGTACTATGAATATAAATAGCTTTGTAAGAAGTGCCTCCTTCTGCAACATTATTTTTTCTCGGCTCCAAGTCCCACACTTTACCCCTCCTTCCCCATTTTCAAATTAAAACCTTCAATTACCCTGCATTTTCAAATAAGCATAATACCTTCATCATACTAGGGAACTTTAGACAACTTCTATCAAGTGTTCATATCTTGGCAGCTCATCCGCTCTTTGGAGTCTACTTTTGGTAAAGAATGAGGGCCAAGTGCAGCAAACATCCTGATCCCTTAAGCTGTTGGGATGGTAAGACCAATGTCTAGGAACTAACAGGAATATGCTTTTTCTAAAGCATAGCACACAATTCATAACAATATATTTATTTCTTGACCCTGATCATGCAAGAGCAGCACTACAACACGAGCAGTAACTCGCACATGCACAAAACCATAACACAATACACAGCAGTTTGGAAAGTTCATCCTATGCGGGCAAGAATGGAGACAGATACCAACTGCAATCCATAAGTCCAATGCAGTGCAAGTTTCTGCAGGCAGAGGTATGCTATGCTAACACAGCATCACACTACACAACCCACATGGGCTTAAGGGTGTGTAACATACCCATGGTCACCCACTGTTTATTTTAGTCGAACAGAGAAGCAAACCCTGGACTTCAGAGTTATAATCCCACACTCAGATCACTATGCCACATTGCTCATAGCATCTCCATAAATTAGAAATTACTTGAAGGCGCACAATAATGAAAACGTATCAGATCTAATGGAGATGGGAGTCAGGTGAACATTAGAAACAATTATAGTTCTGTTACACAGCCCTATATAGACTTCTCTCAGGACTCTTCTAAAAGTTACTTTCATGGTTCCCTTTGCTGTTGGCTATATTAAGAGGGCTGACAGATGCTAGTTTATTTCCTTCTGAATAAATGACAGAAAATTTATTTTGCATACAAAATGTTAATTCCTTCTGTCTCTGGTTTGGGGTTCTAAAGATCCAAGAGAGCGCTTGCTATTTAGTGTAAACAGTGTTGAGCTAAATAAATCACTAGTTTGCCTAAAAATACAGGTTAACCAAATCAACCCATCCATAATGGCAGAATGGAATATGTGCCTTAGTTCTGAGATTCCCAGATTTTAGCAGAACACAATGAATGGAGATAATCAAATAGTTGATACAGTGTTCCCTCACTTATTGCTGGGGTTAGGTTCCAGGACCTCCCACAATGAGTGAAAAATCGTGATGTAGGGATGCTCTATTAATTTTAATATTTATATATTATTTTAGTAGTTATACACTATTTTAAGTCTTTATAAACTTAAAATAATGTGAAGGAAAGGAAGGAAAGGCCCTTCAAGGCTGGAGGGAGGGAGAGTGAGGAGGGCATGCGCCTTGGAGAGAGGCGGTGGCAAAACTCCACAAAACAGCAAAAATGCCATGATATATTTTTTAAATTGTTTTTAAAAAATCCACGAAACAGCGAGTCCCCAATAAGCAAATCGCAAAGTATCGTGGGAATACTGTATACCAGGGGTGCTCATTAGGTAGATTGTGATCTACTGGTAGATCGTGATCTACTGGTAGATCGCGTAGGGCATCCTGGTAGATCACAGGCAGGGTGGGAGGAAGGCTTCGTCCCACCCCGCAGGCTCCCGATGCTGTCTAGGTGCAGAAGGAGATTGGACTGGATGGCCCTTGGAGGTTTCCTCCTATTCTAGGAATCCATTGTTGTTATTATTAGAGGCGGAATGGCCATCTGTGAGGAATGCTTTGATTGTGTTTTTCCGTTATGGCAGAAGGAGGTTGGACTGGATGGCCCTTGGAGATCTCCTTCTACTCTAGGAACCTGTTGTTGTTGTTACTATTACTATTATTAGTAGTAGTAGTAGCAGAGGCTGAATGAATATTATCATCATTATTATTATGAATAAATTCAGGGGCTTATTATACTCACATTTAGTTGAATTCAGTCTTAAAATTTATATGGCTCTCACTGAAATAAATTTCCAAATATTTTGCTTTTATGGTTCTCTGAGTAGTGGGTAGGTAGATCATTTTGTCTTGGTTGTTTTATAAGTAGCTCGGATGCTGAAAAAGTGCGAGCACCCCTGCGTATACATTTCAAGATCAGCAAGTTCTTTTCATGGGTTGGGAATAATTTCATATCAGCTCAAATTTCATGCAGGAGTATATGAGATTTCTTTGTGCTGGTAGAATTTATGTCAGTAAAAGGAAGTTTTCCTTGAGCATTTATGTTGCTATAGAAACAAACAAAACTTCTCCACAAGGTTAGACTTTTCTATCCAAGCCTCTCTTGAGGCCAATAATGAAAGTGCTTCCTCAGAAGTAAACATAAACACATTGAATCCTTTTGATAACAAAGACAGAGCCACAAACAGCTAAGCAGATCACTTTTTCCATCTAGCTATTCCGACTAACCCAGGAAATGATTTTAATTAGCCAGGTGTCTAGCTTCTGTTTTTTCTACTTCTGAATGACCCCCCCCCCTGGAATTTGAGTTCTCAGATTCAGATTTTCCAGTTTAGCTGATTAATGTTTGGCATGAAACCAGGCAGCTGGAGTGTGTAAAGGTGGCTTTAGGCTAAATTTGAAGCCCACTGGGTTTGTGACAGATCAGACATCCAGGTAAAACCCTTTTACATATTTTTTTCAGGGTAGCATGGACTACTGTGGAAATGCAAATCAAACAAATAAAGGAGCAGATCCAGGTATCTCTGGAAAAACTAATGCCACCATGAACAATCTCTATGTCCTTGTTGTTTATTCCGACTTCGTGGACTAGCCCATGCCAGAGGTCCTTGTAGACACACTAAGAACTAGTCTCAATATACAAAGTAATATATTCTAGTGGCTATAACATCAAAAGCACTTATAGTTAAAGCACACACATAATAAAGTATCTCTCACACATAGAGAATCAAACTCAGGCGCACACCCGTACACCATGCGGTATAAAACACGCTGGGATGGAACGTAATCCGCTATAGAGTACAGTACCTCCTTAAAGTCACAACGAAGTCCAGACAGGTAGATTAGGGAAACAGTCCAAGGAGAAGGAATAATCCAGGGAAATAAGGTAAGTATCTGAAGGGAATGAAATATCCATGGAAAGTTTACCTTTGGTTCCACAAGCTAGGTAGTGCCTTGATCGATTCTTGCATGATTGTACCTTCCCTGTGATGCTTGTACTACGTATTCGCACATTACCACTTGATAAAGCCGTCATAGGCAAAACGAATCGGGCCCTGCAGTTCTACCGTTGCATGTGCCCAGTGTCCCATCTTCTGTGGAGCACTACATCTTCCAGTTCGCCCCAGCACGTACCTCCTCAACGGACCTCTTTCACCGGTTCTTAGCACATTTGCACAGCCAATTTGCATTCAGTCTTTGGAGTACTTTGTTTACCTAGGGAGGAGCCCGGCTTCATGGACTGACTCTCAACGCTATGGCGTGGCTCCCCCTTTTGCTGCTCCAGCAACTCCAACCAGCTCTGAACGCATTGGCGCGGCTGGGGCAATCTCTCTGGTAAACTTTGCATGGATATTTCATTGCCTTCAAATACTTACCTTATTTCCCTGGATTATCCCTTCTCCTTTGACTGTTTCCCTAATCTACCTGTCTGGAATTCGTTGTGACTTTAAGGAGGTACTGTACTCTATAGCGGATTAAGTTCCATCCCAGCGTGTTTTATACCGCATGGTGTATGGGTGTGCGCCTGAGTTTGAATCTCTATGTGAGAGAGATACTTTATTATGTGTGTGCTTTAACTATAAGTACTTTTGATGTTATATCCACTAGAATATATTACTTTGTATATTAAGACTAGTTCTTAGTGTGTTTGCTTAGCTTTCCTTCCAGTTACGAGTGAATATGTCAAAGGTCCCTGTAGACCATCACCACCCCCAGCTCCTTCAAAGTCGAGCCAGTCACTTCAAGGATACCATCCATCCATCTTGCTCTTGGTCGGCCCCTCTTCCTTTTTCCTTCCATTTTCCCCAGCATCATTCTCTTCTCCAAGCTTTCCTGTCTTCTCATTATGTCATCAAAGTACTTCATCTTTGCTTCTAATATCTTTTCCTCCAGTGAGCAGCTGGGCATTATTTCCTGGAGTATGGACTGGCTTAATCTTCTTGTGATCCAAGGCACTCTTAAGGATTTTCCTCCAACACCACAGTTCAAAAGTGTCTAACTTCCTGTGCTCAGCCTTCCTGTGCTCAGCGTTCTTTCTTTCTTTCTTTCTTTCTTTCCTTCTTTATTATTTGGACTCGTATGCCGCCACTCCCCGAGGGCTCGGAGCGGCTTACAATCAAGAAAAACACACAGAGGTAAAAACAAACATATTAAACTAGCTTAAAGAAATATTTCCAGCCTAGCAATCAAAGGCTAGCCAGAAAAGGTGAGTCTTGCAGGCCTTGCGGAAGGAGAGTAGGTCCTGCATGGCCCATACATCATTTGGAAGAGTGTTCCATATTGACGACATCACTACAGAAAAGGCTCTGCGCCGGGTCGATGTGAGATGGATTGCTTTGAAGGTTCATTTGTTCGGAACGAAGTGACCTCTGGGGTTGGTAGGGGAGGCGACGGTCCCTCAGATACAGCGGCCCCAGACCATGCAAGGCCTTGAAAGTTAACACCATCACCTTGAAGGTGATCCGGTGCTCGACCGGAAGCCAATGAAGCTGCTGGAGGATAGGTGTTATGTGACATTTCACTGGGGCCCCAGTGAGAAGTCGTGCAGCGGCATTCTGGATGAGCTTAAGTTTCCGGATCACTGACAAGGGCAGGCCGATGTAAAGGGCATTACAGTAGTCCGGTCTCGAGATGACCATGGCTTGGAGCACCGTGGCCAGGTCGTCTCTGGATAGGCAGGGGGCCAGACGCTTAGCTTACCGCAGATGGAAAAAGGCAGTTTTGCTGACACTGGAGACCTGGGCCTCCATCGACAGCAACGGGTCAAAAATGACCCCAAGGCTCTTTACTGAGGATGTCGAGCATAATGCCTCACCATCCAAGCTAGGCAGTTGGACCTCCCCACCAACCGGGCGGCCCAGCCACAGTATCTCCGTCTTTGCTGGATTCACCCTCAATCTACTGGCACGCAGCCAACCAGTAATGACTTCAAGGCACTGTTGGAAACAAGAGGGTATGGAGTCCGGCCGGCCTTCCATTTTCAGAATGAGCTGGGTGTCATCAGCGTACTGATAACATTCCAGCCCAAAGCTTCAAACCAGACCAACAAGCGGTCCAGCTCTCACATCCATAGGTTACTACAGGGAATACCATTGTTTTAACTATGCAGAAATTTGTTGCCAGTGTGATGTCTCTACTATTTGCTATTTACGATATCTATATGAAATAAGCCTACCAAAACGGGACACTCTTTGAAATCCTGGGATACCTTTACCTGTGTCCTGTAGGAAATGCCATAATTGCTGTAACAATCCATGTTGTTCCACCATCTGCCTTCATGCCTTCTACAGTGGAATTGCAGAATGATATAATACCTGTACACCAGTCAAGACAGGATCTCGGTCTCTCTAGATATTCCTTGGATAATAAAATATATCAATTTACTAGTGTCACTATTTTAAAGCAATTGCTTCTTTGTTTTTCAAGGCAACTTGCAAAGAATTGACATGCACACTAAACGCAAATTGAAGCAACTGTCTTATTAGAATTAAGATAAAAACTCCCCTTAAACACTAACTATTTCCAAAGGCTTGACAGAACAGGTGCCTATGTTTTTTCTAAAGCCTAATAAAATGAATCAAGGTCCAGGTGGGAGCACAGAGAATACCATCTGGACTAGGCTTACCAGGGCTGAAATTTCAAGGAGTTGCTATGTTTTCCCCAGTTTCCATATGGAGGATAAATCTCTTGGTAAATATTACCAGAAGAAGAACAATACAATTACTGTATGAGAGGTGGTTTTAAGGTACCCACCTTCACACATGATCAGCTGGCAATAGGATTGTCTGACTCAGTGTAAAGCTATTTGTATGTCTTTTGCCTGTGCAACATCTGTGCACTAAAATACCAGGAGGAAAGTAAATGAACCAGGCAGAATGATGTTAGATGCATGCACGTGGATCTATTTGGAGCAAAATGGGAAGTGGAACTGCAATTCATGGACCTTCTTGTTGTTTGAGGCATCCTGGCAGCAGTGGCAAAAGGCCTGGGAAGAAACTTGCCCAAGTAAGATTTCCAGACATTCTAGAAGTACCATAAGGCCTGGAAAAGTTCCCCACACATAGTGTGTTTTGTTTATTTATTTGTTTATGTGTATTGTTTATTTTCTGTTTTTCAGCTCTCAAAACAGTTTACAAGTCATTATTTTGACACTTCCCTGCCCTCAGGCTTATATTCCAAATAAGACATGATGCACAGTGAAAAGTGAATTGCAGTGAGGGAAGGGATGAGGATTTCAGACACTGTTGGTTGTTCTCTCCCTCTGAGGCCACAGTGAGGAGAGCTTTTCATCAATTGCTTAACCTTGCTATGATGGATCTATATCAGGGGTGGGGAATTATTTTTTCCAAGGGGCCACACGAGAGCCAAAAAATATTATGGACGGCCGCACCTAAAGGCGGAACTATATTCTAATCTACATTATTTATTTATTTACTATATTTACTATATATTACACATCGTTAATATTAACATATTAATATATCAAGAAATATTCATATATTATTAGTATTAATATCATAATTATTATATTATAGTATATATATATATATAGACATTATAATATATTGAAATTATAATATAACATTATATTATATTATTTATTATATTATTATATTATTATAATAAAATAATAATAAAAACCACTAAAATTAAATTAAATTAAATTCAAGAAGACAAGGTGCGAACCAAGATGGAATGGCCCAATGGATCCAGTCTAGAGGATGGCAAAGCGGACCCAGCCGCCGCTGCAGTAGAGGAGAGCAGAGCAGCAGGAGATCGGAGACTGCAGGCCTCCGCCCACTCTCACCCCCAGCTGTTCCCCATATTGCCATGGTCCTGCCTCAAAGCGGGGACTGCCGCGGGCTGCACCAGGGCAGCGGCGGTTCCTTCCTGCCTTCTCCAGCGGCTCCAGAGTGCACTCACGGTGGTGATCCTGGGCTTTGGCCCTCTTGCATAGAGGGCCACGCATCGGTGGAGTGAGGGAGGGTCCGAGGGTGGAGGCAGCACCAGCTCCAGGCTCTCCACCTCCTCCTCCTGCCTCTGGCATGGAGAGGCTCCGGATGGCCAGCATAGGAGCGTCAGTGCTGGCGGCATGGCGGAAAGGAGCCTTTAAATGACTTCCTGTAGCCCCGTATGAGCTGGCTGAGGCATTCTGGCCATCCGGAGCCTCTCCATGCCGGAGGCATGAGGAAGAGGCGGAGAGCCTGGGGCACTCCAAAGCCGCCGCTCCAAAGGGATGTCAGGCACGCCAAAGCCACCGCGATGGGATGGCGGCAGTGGCACCCCTTCTTCTTGGCCCCACCCCCGACGCCCTTCTCCCCGGGCCAGACAGAATTGGCTGCCGGGCCGGATCCAGCCCACGGGCCGTAGGTTGCCCACCTCTGGTCTATATCTTTACAAGAAATGATGGCAACCACTATAGTTATTTGTTACTTTTGCATCATGCCCAGCCTTTGGAAAATGCTTTGCTTTCACATGCGCACCCCTAGCTCTCGACTGCCACATTATTTGGTTAGCTGGGATTTATCCAAATTCTGGACCTGTTGCTCTCAATTTCCCTTTATATAGTCAGCTGACTCAGAACCAATTCTGATCCTCTGTCCACTTCATGTTATCGCAAGATTCCACCTGACTTAATTTCAGGTTTTGTTCAGAAATTTTAGGGAATAGGGTGTTACTGATCTGGTGGCTCTCTGGATGCACTCCTACTTTTGGAGCCTCTTTGGGCCATTCATCTCTCAGAAGCAACTTGCAGTTTTTGAAGTAGCTGCTGACATGAAAAAAATCTCAAAGCTGTGAGAAAATGACACTATTCTGCAAAATTCATGGGTCTACCTCTCAAAAATGTGAAATGCAGTTAGCCAGGTCCAGTTGTTAGTAAGATTAATGTACAAAAACTCACTTCTATGGACTAAAATATTGGAACATGAGGCAGCACAGAGAGAGTTGGAAACAAAGATGGTGTGTGAGAAAGGTAGTGGGATATAATCCCACAATACTGAAATCAAGGCAATACTGAAACCAAGAAGGTGTGCTTTTTCTCCTTCCAGCCACCACACCACTCTTACTAGTCAGACCTAAGACCACATCAAACAGGTCAAATTGAGCGCTGTATGCTGGTTCTTCACTTCTGCCATGGAGCCTGCCAGCTCCCATCACATGATGTACATCTACTTCTGGTGGGGCTCTGAGGCAAAATGGAAGATAAACTGGTGTATGTCACCACCACGACAACACCGAAGGCTTCCTGTGTTGCATTGGCAGCAATGGTGGCGGGGAGCGGGAGCTGGCAGATGGTTCCCCCCATGGGATGGGATAAGGGAAAAGCCAGGTGATGCAGGGTGCGGAGAAACAGATTCCCTACACCTCATTCCAGGACTCACTGGATTCACAATGATCTGTGGTGAATCCTTTACTTAATGTGATATGGTCTTTACACAAGGCATTGGAGTTGCTGTGTGCCTCCAAGTTGTTTCTGACTTATGGTGACCCTAAGACAAACCTGTCATGGAATTTTCTTGGCAAGATTCATTTGGATGGGATTTGCCTTCTGAGGCTGAAAGAGACTGGGTGGGTGCCCAGGTGTTCTCCTGGAACTTTCCGAAAGAATACTCAGACCCTCCAACCCCTCCCCAAAAGCCCCCCCCCCAAATAAAAGAACTTACCCAGACTCCATTTGCATGGTACCAGGGCTCTCCTGGTGTGCACTAGGAAAAAGGGAGGGCAGGCGCAATTTTCCTCCTCCATTCTCCTAGCGCATCATTCCTGGTAAGTTCCTTTATATTTTTAAAGGGATGGGGGGGGGGGCTTTTGGAGATAGGGTTTGGGAAACCATGGGACTACTGTCTGGACTGCCCCCTCAAAAACCCAGAACTTTTGAGGGAGCAGTCCAGACAGCAGAAGTAGTGGATTCATCACATGCCCTTCAATAAGGCACTAACAAATTAATTCACCATAAACCAGGATTTTCCTGGTTTGTGGTGAATGAATTTGTGTTTCTCAGGGACTTCATCTGGACAGCCCCCTTTTAATTGTGGGAACTCCCATGTTAAAGGGGCTGTCTGGATGGGCCCTATGACTACCTTTCCCTTTCTGGAAATAGTGGTTTTCATTGTAGGTGTAGCTACACTGTAGAATTAATACACTGTAGAATTAATACTTTAACTGGAATGGCTCAATTCCATAAATTCCTGGGTGTTTTAGTGAGACACCAGCATTCTTTGGCAGGGAAGGCTATATCTTGCAACATTACAGCTCTCAGAATTCCATAGCATATTGTAGCATATGAATTCTTTTGAGTATCAAAACTCTGCAGCAGTCATTGTGGGCACACATGCACTCACTATGGCCATATTCACACACAAAATTAGTCATGTATGTGCCCATTAAATTCAATCTGCCCAGCTATATGACTACCTTTTGTTGTTTGCACCGGGAATGTGGTGCAGCTGGCTAAGTGTCAGCTGCATAAGATCTCTCCGACCAATAGGTCATGAGTTCGAGGCCTGCCCAGGTCGATGTGGGTGCTCGACCTTAAGTGTAGCCTGCTGTCGACTTTTGCAGCCTGAAAGTACGAGATAAAGGTACCACATAAGGTACCACATAAAAGTGGGGAGGCAAATTTTGACTGATTTATGAGGCCATTAAAGAACTCCAGGAACACTGAGGAATGCAGAAGGAACAACAAGGGATGCTGGAAATTCTGAAAGATGAGGAGTTTGTCAGCTCCCCCTGGTGGCCAGAGTTTGCTTCTGTTCGTCTATATGTTGTGTATGTGGAAAACGGCAGGGATTTTCTGCTAAGTATGTGTACCTGTAATCCGAGTCTCCTTTGTGGTGAGAAGAGCGGAATATAAATAAAGTATATTATTATTATTTTTCATTTCCAGAGAGATTTTGAATGGAGAACAACATTTTTTTAATTTTCTGCAGAAAAATAATGTAAAACTTTGAGATTCCATCCAGGCGCCATACTTCCTACACCCACTGAGCTGTGGCAGGCAAGTACCGAACACAGGACAGTCCAATGTCCTGCACAGCAGCCTCCATCTGCTATGAGGATCAGGACTCTGTGGACTTTAGAAATAAGATGCTTGCAAATACTTCCAGGGTCTGTGCTAGGTGCACCAAGAAAGCAATCCTCAGAGGGAATGCAAAACAGAAAGGCAATAGACTAGATAGAAGCAGAGATGGTAGACACAAGACAGTCTCATTAGCAGGAGAGAAGAGAGTGAGAAAAAATAGCTCATAAGGAAAAGCATTGCTAGGAAATCTAAGGGCATTGGAGGTGATTATAACAGTAGGATGTTTACTTCCAATTTTTCCCCTTACAAGCTGCAAATTCATTTGATTAACTCATAAAATATTGCAGCTTCTGCCCGGCTTTCTGTGAAAAAGAAACATTGTTGCTCACACATTTTAGAAAAAACTATGAAGTGTTTTGCAACTGTTCCAGCTCTCGATTCCAAAAAAGGTTCTGTGTCAGTTTTCCCAAAACAGCTTGCTTTCCGCAGAAACACCATTACCACAAAGCAGTCTTGTTTGTTTTTTTAAATACCCATCACTTTAAACATTTCAGCTCAACGGCAGTTCAGTTGAAAGGTTTCTTCTACCTTTGTGTTTGAAGTGCATAACAGAATTTTTCCTTCAGTTTCTGTACAGAGTATATAATATTTATGTGAACTGCTTTTATTCTCTTGTAGATTGGACCAGGCTGTAGGAAGATGACAAATGTCTAAGTGGAAAACTGTAGAGATAATTTGCCCAACAGTGTATTGTCCCAGAATTGCAATGTTGTCTCAATTCAGTGCTTGACTAGAGAAGGAGATGATATAAGAAATAGTCAGAGAATATAAATGAAATCATGGAGTGAGCAGAATACTACATGTTGTAGTTGACCACATGAAAGTAAGCACATAAATAAATCATACTATGCCTTAAAAATCATTGTACAAAAGTTAGAAATATAACTCAATTATCAATTAAATATCATTAAATATCATTAAATATCATTAAAACATGCAATTGAAAAGGAAAAAACCCAAAGAATATGAACAATGTGTTGTTGAAAGATTTCATGGCTGGCATCACTGGGTTGATGTGAGTTTTCTGGGCAGTATGGCCATGTTCCAGAAGCATTCTCTCCTGATGTTTTGCCCACATCTATGGCAGACATCCTCTGAGGATGTGGGCGAAACGTCAGGAGAGAATTTTCTGGAACATGGCTATGCAGCCCAAAAAACTCACAGAAACCCAAATATGAATAACACAGCACATATAGGTCCTTTGCCCCAAGTAGTCAATCTCCAAAGGCCTATTGAGACAAGAAGATCTTTACCTGTCTCCAGAATCATACCAGTGATGCCAGTCTAAGCCCTTTAGAAAGGGAATTCCAGCTCCTGGAAGAAACTGTTAAGATATTTCCACCAGATGAACTTGTGAGGGTAGTGGGATTGAAAGAACAGGTTTGAGAAAAGAACTCAAAACATGGGCAGATTGGTGTAACGTGGTACAGTTCGTCAGGTAATGTGGACTTGAGCTATATAAGACTTTGTTGGTCATGACCAATAGTTTGAATGGTGTCTGGAAACAAACCAGCAGCCAATTGGCCATCTTAATAAGAGAGGCAACTGTCTTCAGGTCTTTAGACCAGCTGGAATTTATGAACACTCTTCATAAGCCCCACATAGAGCATGTTGCAATAATCTAAATAGGATGTAACTAAGACAGGTGGCACCATGGCTAGGTCTGATGCCTCAAGGAACGGGTACAACTGGTTTAGAACCAAGAGAGTTCCCTCAGGTAGAAAGGAGTACTGAAAAAAATGAAGCAAAACAAAAACAAAAAACCTCCCAGTAATTTAGCATATATTTAAATAGCATGGAGGATGAAACAGAACCCATGGTGACATCACTGGTCAATGGCCAAGAAATTGATCAGCACCACTTTCTAGGTTCACCTCAAAGAAGGAAAATATAAATTGAAAATGTGAAACTGTGTGTCCAAGTCTTCTCCTAGCCAGACAGTGTCAAGAGTTCTTCTTAGGTGGCAGGGGTTTTGACTGGATGGCCCTTGTGATCACTTTCAATGATTTTATGAGAAACAACTAAACAGAATGCACCACATAACAATGTGAGAGTGATTGAAAGCTATCTCGTGGAAGTGAACTATACCATGATGTTTCCTGATCATTCTCCTGGTTTCATCCATGTACCCATGCCCTGCATAGATGAGGTCTGCCCAGAATTTGAGATCCTCAGTGGAGACCCTTTTATGTGTTTTACCTCAATGAATTTGTCACATATGAAAAAAATCAGCATCCTAGGGTGCGTCTGCTCCAATTCACTAATGGAGCTCCCCATCACCCATCAGATGACGTAAGCTGAGTTCTGGTGGGGCTCCGTGGGTGAACTGAGGCAGCAGCATGGTAAGACGCTGTGCCACCAACGCAATAGGCTCCCCATGTTCCATTAGGAACAACAGGGCTATCCCAGGATTACGCTGAATGGCAACTGTTCTCCATGTGTGATGGGGAAGTGTCAGTTACTGGCCTGGACTCTGGTCCCGCTGCCATCTTGATTTGCCACGGAGGCTGGTGAATTGCAATGCTGGACTTCATGCCCCAGCTAAACTGATCATTTAATGGAGTTTCAAAGTGATATTGAATAAAATGGTTTTGCTCTGCAGATGATTATATAGGATATCCTGGAACTGGTTTGAGACCCAGACGGTGATTACAAAAATCACAGAGCACAGGTGTGCATTAATGGCATTTTGGGGGAGCTTCAAACTGCATTTTATGATCAGTATAGATGTGGCATCAGCTGTTGCCTATGGCCCCTTCCACGCAGCTGTATAAAGTCCACATTTAATTGGATTATATGGAAGTGTAGGCTCAAATAACCCAGTTCAAAGCAGATATTGTGGATTATTTACCTTGATATTCTTATTTATTTATTTATTTATTTATTTATTTATTTATTTATTTATTTATTTGCAGTATTCATATACCGCCCTTCTCAACCCTGAAGGAGACTCAGGGCAGTTCATAGTTCTAGGTTATATGGCTGTTTGGAAGGGCCCTATTTGAGACAAGGCTTTCTCTGTAACAGCACTTCAGTTGTGCAACCTTGTGGAATTCCTTGCCAAGGGAAGTCAAGTTGGCTCTACTCCCTTTTGAACTTCCAGTGAGCAGGTAACACTGCACTGTTTCTTCAGCCTTTTTGCTATTAAACTAGGGTTGACTTTAAATTGTTTTAAAAAGTTTTATTTGCATTTTAAAACTCTTAAAATGGTTTTGGTCTGTTTTAATGGTCCTTTAAAATATGCTTCACTTGCTTGAAAGATATATCTATGGTTCCCACATCCTGAAGTTGACACCTGGACCAGGATATTTGGCAGCCTCACCTCCCCACCCGCTCTTGTGAGCCATATGTGCAAATCAAGCTTTGTTTGAAGTTTTCTCTTTCTTTAGGACCTCAGCATAGAATTTAAATTTTCTGGTGTTAAAATTGCTTATTGCTGACAGCAGTGAAAAGCCAGAAGTAATGATTTGCAATAGAAAATGAGGAAAATCCAGACACTTTCCAGAGAACCAGTAGTTGAATTATTTTAATCAGCACTTGGAGTCGGAGAGTTAGTGTTATTACAGTGACTTGCCACTATTTGTAACAAACTTTTAAGCTAAAACAATTATTCACATTTCCCTTTTCAGTAGAAATATCCCCCAGTGGCTCTATGGGTTAAACCCTTGTGCTGGCAGGACTGAAGACCAACAGGTCAGAGGTTTGAATCTGGGGAGAGCTTGGATGAGCTCTCCCTGTCAGCTCCAGCTCCCCATGCGGGGACATGAGGGAAGCCACCCACAAGGATAGTAAAACATCAAAACATCATGACATCCCCTGGGCAACGTCCTTCCAGATGGCTAATTCTCCCACATCAGAAGCAACTTGCACTTTTTAGTTGCTCCTGACACACACAAAAATAGTAATAGTGACCTTTTAAAATCTATGTGCTTCAAACCTCTGGCAAAACACATTCTATTCATAACCATCGTATCATTGCTTCAATATGGAGCATGAGGCAACAAGTTCAGAACCATGAGATTTTGACCTTTGTCAATGTAAGAGTACCTAGAAACGTACAGGTATGATTAAAAAAAGATTGCTTTCTAATTTTATTTCAATCTATATAAATAAAAATGTAATGTTTGTTTGTGGGATTAACATAACTCAAAAACCACTGGGTAAATTGACACCAAATTTAGACACAATACACCTATCAGGCCAACAAGTGACCATCACTCATTAAAACACTGAAAAACATAGCAGAAGAGACTTAAAAAGTCAAAAATTAAAAAAAGATATTACAACACATGCACATAACCACATAAATATACATATACACAAATATACACACACAAAACACATATACAGACGGCCACAGCAACGCATGGCATGGGATTGCTAGTTTTTAAATAAAGTAGATATATCTTTGTTATGGGGAAATGGGTTCAATTACACGTAACTCAGTATTTTATTATTTATTTATTTAAAGTATTTATATTCTGCCCTTCTCACGCCGAAGGGGACTCAGGGCGGAGCACAACATATAAATGGCAAATATTCAATGCCCAGACATAACTAGACTACACACATGCATAAACATTAAAATCACTTATCTTGACGTTCAAATCCTCTGTTTAAAACTATGGTTTATCATATTTCATTTTTTTATTGTGATAGCAGTGCTCTTTCAGAAAGAACATACTGAATCACTTCTACTGGAGAACTATTTATTGTCTGAAAAGTCACTGAGCTCATTGCCTTTGCCCTCCTCAGCCTCCCAACTGCATCCTGTGCTTTGCCTCCTTAGGAAATTAAAATGTAAGGATTGGATCCTCCCTCCCCACAACTCTGTGAAGTCAGTACGAACTCTGCCACAGACTTCAGCAAAAGCAGGGTCAGGCTCTGAATCATCTTTCAGCCAAGGACAACTTTCTTTGAAGAGCTGTTTTCATGAGGCAAGTGAAAAGTGGCTGCCAGCTTCCATATAACCAAGGGAGTGATTAAATGTTTTAAATATGCAGAAGTCAATGGCAAGGTTTTTCCCTGTTAAACCTTTAAAAAATTATTTTATAGGATATCGGTAATGCTTCCCAGTTTAAAGACGTGTGCTCCCTGTCCATGCCCCCCCCCAACACCAATGAATTTATTTAGAGCCTTAAGCCATATTGGACGGACACTCACAAGTAATGGTTCACAAAGAAGGAGTGGTTACTGAAGTCTCTAGTCAACAGACAAGCACATATTGTGAGGGAATACCAGCTATTTTGAGAGGTTAAAGATGACATATATTCCATGATTCAGAGCTCTCACATATGTTTACATCTCCACATCTCAGTTCTGAGGTAACCAAATAAGGACCGAGAGAGATTCCCAAATGAATCTCAGTGTCCATGTGAGTCTATTGCAGCCAGCCCAGTTTCTTGGCAGCTGCTGTGTGACCAGTAGCACTGGAAGGCTGGCCCAAAGATAATTGTATATGTTACAAAACCACGGAATATTATGGTTGCTCAAGAAAGGCTTGGCATGAAGACAGCAGGAATGTTGCATGTCAGGAGTGATGTGATTTGGCAGGGACATATGGAGAAGCTTACACAATGCTTGCCCACCCTCTGCTCCACTCTTGCCAGAGAGGTTTTAGTCGCCCCCCCCCCTCCCCATCACGAGAGCTGAAATCACTCCTCAAAACTTCCAATACGTACTTAAAATAGAAGGAGCGCTACCTCATTTTTCCTTTGGTCTGAAACCAAACAGTTTATACTGTGCACAGGAATGTCACATCCAAATAAACCACAATGTTTACCTCTCATGTATCAGCCGTGCACATGTGTTAGAGGCAGGGGGCTGAAGTGGCCTCCACCAAGACTGAAGGGAAGAATGGGTAAATTTATTCAGCTGGTAGCTGTGCAGGTGAAGATAAGGCTTACTGCCAGGGTAACTAGGACACACTCCTGGGATCATCCCAAAATGCTGACCTGCTTTCCTGAGTGACTATGGTGTATTCCTGTAGAAGTGTTGCAAATACTGTATATATAGATGGGACTACTACTATTGCAAGCATAGCTATGATAGCAAAACCAGGTAAAGATTATGATAGCTGGGGAGGATCCCTCCCACAATTTTGTGGAGAGCTAGACAGTGCACTCAGAAAAAAAGAGGCAATGCACTATAGTAATGGAAAACACCCTTTCTTTAGTATGAAATAACTTACTAAAGAAATGACCCACAGGATGTCCATACCCCACCACAGCCATAGAAGCTAAACCACAATTTACCTTCCAAGTTTGTTTCAGAACTTGAAGGATCAAGCTAAATGACCAGTTGCAAAATATCCTATATTATTTGTTTTGGGGAACAATCCTGGATGTCATAGATTGTTGGACACAACACCTGCACCTCATCCAGGATCATAGTCAATCAACCAATACTCAAGGAGAAATCCCTGGCCATTCAGCAGCCCACAGTGAAGAATTTGCACAGCATGTTGCGGATAAAGTATCTCAGATCTGTTCTGACTTGGATGTTGTCATTGATACAGTTCCAATGGATGTAACTTTGACTTCTGCTTGTCCAGTGTTGATGGATACTTTTCAATTTGAGCAGCCTGAGGATGTGGACAGGATCCTTGGAGAGGTGAGAGCTACCACATATATTCGAGATCTTTGCCCTTTCTGGCTGATCAAACAGGCCAGAGGGGAACTGGCACTGTGAGAGAAGGTGGTGGTCAATGCTTCCTTAGAACAAGGCAAAGTTCCAGCTTGCCTAAGGGAGCAGTTGTGAGACCTATATTAAAAAGCCATCCCTGAACCCCTCTGAAATGGACAACTAATGGCAAGTATCCAACTTCCCCTTTCTGAGCAAGGTCTTGCAGTGTGTGGTGGCCTCTTAACTCCAGGGATTTCTAAATGAAATTGATTATCTAGATCCATTTCAATCTGGTTTCAGGCCTGGGTATGGAACAGAGACAACTTTGTGGATGACCTATGCAGAGCTAGATGGTGGAGTGCATCCCTGTCAGTTGTCCTGGATCTTCCAGTGACTTTCGATACCATTTACCATGGTATCTTTCTGGGTTGACTTGCTGGGATGGACTAGGAGGCACTGTTTTACAGTGGCTCTGGTCCTTCCTGGAGAGTCATACCCAGAACGTACTGGGGGACCTCTGTTCAAACCCCTAGCCGTTGACTTGCAGAGTTCTTCAGGGTTCTGTGCTATCTCCCATACATGAAACCACTGGGAGAGGTCATGGGAATTTTGGGGTTCTGTGCCACCTATATGCAAATGACACCCAACTCTACTACTCCTTTCCACCTAAGGAAGCTGCCCTGACCCTAAACCAGTGCCTGTCATCAGCAGTGGACTGGATGAAGGCAAACAATTGAAACTTAATCCAGATAAGACAAAAGTGCTTCTGGTCAGTCAGAAGGCAGATCAAGGAATAGGGACCCAGCCTGTGCTGAATGGGGTCACACTCCCCCTGAAGACACAGGTTTGAAGATTGGGGGTCCTCCGTGACTCGGCACTGAACTCCGAGGACTAGGTTTTGTCAGTGGCCAGGAGTGCCTTTGCACAATTAAAACTGGTGTGCAACTGCGCCTGTTGCTTGAGAAGCTAGACCTGGCCACAATGGTACATGTTTTAGATACATCTTGTCTGGATTACTATAACATGCTTCATATGGGGGCTGTCTCTGGAGAGTGCTCAGAAACTTCAGCCGGTCCAAATTGCTGCAGACAGGTTGCTCACTGGGGCTAGCTACAGGGAGCAGACAACTTCCTGTTGAAGCAGCTCCACTGGCTGCCAGTCAGTTTCCAGGCACAACTCAAAGTGCTGGTTATGACCTTTAAAGTCCTAGATGGTTCAGGTCTAGACTATTTGGCTGACCACATTTACTTGTACAACCCTACCTGGGCCCTGAGATCTTCAGGAGAGACCCTTCTCTCAATCCCACCTCCTCAAACTCAACTCCCTGCTGTCCTTCAGGTATCAGGTTAAATCTTTTTATTCAGGCAGGCTTTTTAAAAATGAGGCTTTAAAGATAATCAAGGGCTGCTGTGATTTTATATGCTTTTAATTACATTTAATACTGTTTTAATAATTGTATACTGCTTTTAGTTGTGAGCTGATTTGAATCTCTGTATGAAGAGAAAAATGGGATATCAATAAATATTATAATAATAGACACCAGAATATAAATATGATAGAGAACATATTTTGTATGCAAAGGGTCTCCAGTTTATTCCCATGCAACTCAGATAAGTCTGGGGAAAATATCAACATAAAATGCTGGAGAGCCACTGTTGGTCAGACATAGTGAAATATAGGGGTCTGCAAACCTTTAAACAGAGGGCCAGTTCACGGTCCCTCAGATTGTTGAGTGGCCGGACTATAGGTTTTTTTTTAAAAAAATGAACAAATTCTTATGCACACTGCACATATCTTATTTGCAGTGCAAAAAAACAACAAAAAACAAGAAAGAACAATACAGTATTGTGACACCTATGAGGTGTCACATAACGCCATCCTTACAGCATTTACACTGGCTGCTGGTCGAGTACAGAGTCCTTTATAAGGCCCTGACCCCTGACACTTAAGGCCTTGCGGAGCCAGGGTCCTACATACCTAAAAGACCGTCTCATACCATCTATCCATCCGAGAGCACCATGGCCAGCCTACGAGAACCTTCTCTGTGTCCCGGGTCTGAGAGAGGCTCATTTGGAGTCCACGAGACAGAGATCTTTTTCCGTTGTGGCCCCTGTCCTGTGGAACTCTCTGCCGCCAGACCAAAGAGCCATCTTCGACCTGCCTTCATTTCTGGCGGCACTTAAGACATGGCTATTTAGAAGAGCATATGCATAAGTGACAATCAGTGACCTGGAACCTGTCTATTCCCATATTTTAACATTTTAATATTTTAAAATTTTAATATTTTAGTATTGTAGATGCCTAGCTGTGTAAGTCGCCCGGAGCACATTTGTGGAGGGTGACTCATAAATAATAAAATTAATTAGTTAGTTAGTATTTGAAATGTTGAACAATTTTAACCAACATAAACTCATTAGCATATCAATGGGAGGTGTGGGCCTGCTTTGGGCTAATGAGATAGTCAAGTGTATTAGGATTGTTTTTGTTGTGTGCCTTCAAGTTGCTTTAGACTTAAGGCGACCCTACATGTAATTCTGTTACAATGGTAAATACTCACAGGAAACTGATCTCATCTGTACTTTCTGTATTGGACCATAAACTAAGAGCTGTATCATAAAAGCTGAGGTTGGGATCTCTGAATAATGGAATTCTTGGTTCCATTCTCGCCTTCTTGTGATTTATTTGGTGTTTTCAAGTGCATCCTGATGAATTACTTGTCCACTTTTGGAGTTGGATGCTTGTTACAAATGCTGGATTAAGTGGACCTTAGTCTGAGCCAGAAAAACCAGAAGTTGGAGAAATTTCATTTTTGAACACAACCCTTAGAATCCTTAAGTGAGCACATTAAATGGGTGTGGTGGCAAGAAGCTTCTGGGTGTTATAATCCAAGGTTGGAATCCTTTTGGAACGTTGTGTTTGGCCGGCATACCTGTGCTGAAGGTCTGGAGAGCGAAGGCTGCTCCTTTCCACCAATTTATGTAATAGGAGCTAGTGGCCAGCACACCACAACAGTGCAGCCAATCTGCATTGGGGGGGGGGGGTTGCATTGGGGTAGAGATACAACCAAGTGCATCCAATTGCCATTGTGCAACCATAAGAAATGTACTTGGTTCCTCCACCTGAAAGTAATTACACCAGAGTAACTCCTGGTCTTCCCAGTATAAGTCTCCAGAAAGATCCCATGCACCCAGCATGGTTGTCTTAAGCACAAGTGCATTTCAATGCAACTCACTGCACAAAGATTAATTGTTTAGGAAATTGCATTAAAAAACTTAATGCATCAGTTTGCTGTTGAAGAATCTGTTGAAGAATCTGAGCAACAATAAGAAAAAGTAGATGATGCAAGGCTGAATTCAGCCTAACCTCACTGTGCAGCCTGTGTTCAATTATGCTTCAGATTGAAGAATTGCTCCCTTGCAATCCCCAGCTCCATGCTGATGGTAAATGGCAAAATATAATAAGCCAGCCAGAATGTCCTTGTTTGTGCTAGAGTTCTCCATAGGTGCCTTAGTTATAATTGCATTAGGTCATAATATTTGTTACTTGGCACTGATATTTTAGAGTCGCCCCCCGCCCACACACACATATAATATTAAACAAAATAGTCAGATTAAATTCTTCGTCATTACTTCAGTCATGGTTAGAAGAAGCTTCTCTCTGTTTCTGATCCCAATTCACTTTTCAAGCAAACCCTGTCTGGAATCCTATTGACATTTTATGTACATTTAGACTTTCCTTATGCATGCAACTGTACCTTTCTTGCCATGGCCTGAGATCCATATTCAGTTCACAGTTTCACAAATTGCATTTCATAAATGTTTCCTCTGCACATGTGGTTATGCATTCTTGAATGCTGCATGACTAGTGATCAGTACCTTGAATGCACCACCAATTAATTCATTGTGACTGTAGAAACAGCAAACATTTTCTCACATACATCATTGGCTGCACAATGTCAGTATTTATCACAAGCATGGATATAGCACAACCGCTATTTAACTTATGTGAGAGTAGATATACACTACACAAGTATGATGTGATTAGAATGTGATTCAGTGGTGTTCAAAACAATCAAGCTAAAATTTTCTAATGGGTTTATACAGCATTCTTTATCACTGAGAAAAAAACCCCTATGTTTGCTTACATTTGTCCAAGTGAAAATTACCCAACGGAAACTGTTTCATGCCCATAATCATTATTTATGATTTTGACTCCATTGCCACAATCATAACTTTACTGGGCATAATGTGCATGGAGAGAAGAAGGGCTATTCTATTGATGATCTGAATATGACTGAATTGTGTTTCTGGCACCTTTTGGGAATTGGGCTAAACATTATTTTGTTAACTGTAGTAGATGCTGATAATAGGATTACAGCCAGAATTTTTTGGACTTGTGTCTACACAAAAGCACATTCCACCTTATGTACTCAAGGCCATTCCCTGCAATGCATGTTAAGAACTTAGAGCAAGAGTATATCCCCTGCAAAGTAACGTATAGGGATGCTGGGATTTGGTGACACGATGCTACAAGTTGCTGGCAGAAAACTACATCATTACACTCAAAATTCCATGATTTCATATGACAGAGTAATGGCAGTTAATACAGGCTTGAACTGTTGTAATAATTTAGTACAGTTACAGACTTAAAGAATCCTCCTATAGTTTCTTAAATTTTTTCCACTCATTACCCTTTTTCATCCAATACATTTTATATATAAATTTATATATAAATTAGATATAAATTTATTTACAGTCAATGACCAGCACCAAAAAATGTACAAACGTCAGAATAAGAACGTATACATTTTTATGCAATCTTGAGTATGTTGTAGATATATAAAACAGGTATAAAAATCAAATATTTACTGATAATAAATCAGCATCTGCAAGGATTACTAAAGGAGCTGATTTTCCCTTTTTATGAAGTACTGTTGAAGCATTTTCTGGAGAGTCCACTGTAAACATGATACATTGTGGGTATCAGATTTGTTTAAATGACTGGGTGGTGTTCAGAAATCTTTTACTGCTGCCAATTTTGTTGTGATCCCAACATTGAGCCATTTGGGGTTGGGACCTTCAGTTTAAGGAACAGTGGTAGAGACTAGGCATGAGAAAAAAGTTATGAAAATGAAATGATTCGTAAGAAATTCGTAAGAAATGCTACTTTTGAGTATTTCCGCACCTGGAATGCCAACCAGGAAGTGGACTTTCTTTATAGAACTTCGGGGGCCAGGATTTTCTTAAGTGTCGTTATTAGGTCATAAGGGGGGGGGGCACCCTCCTTCTCTCTCACCACCTCCCGCCTCCCTTGCCAATAAGTATTATGGCAAGGCAAGCCCTAAACTCGCTCCTTCTTTCGGCTGGAAGCCTGGAAAAATGTAAACAGAGGTTTACTCAGAAGTAAATCTGCAAGGAGGGCACTTTGGATGAAGTGCCCTCCTTGTGGATTTACTTCTGAGTAAACCTCTCTTTACATTTTTTCCAGGCTTCCCTGCCTCTCCTGCCTGCCAGGATCTAAAGCATCAAAGAGTATTGGGGTGAGAAACCAACCTAATGTATAATAGAATGAATGCTACTGTAAGTGCCTAATATTATAAGTAATCCAACTGGTCATATACCTACATTCCATGCACATGCAATAATACAGCAGTAATAACAATGGGTATAAGAAGTAAAATTCAAACCGAAGTATTCTGACTGTGGTCCCTCCTCAAGCGGTGCAAACTGCAAAAGGCTCTTCTCTCTGAGCCCGGGAAAAGGCAAAACCCCGGGCACAGCGTTCCCTGTTACAGTATATGGAGTTTAGCTAAGTAATTGCAGGATCTTCTTGTTTGAATGTGTGTGTTGAGGAGAAACACCTGGACAATGAAGCAATTAAGCTTGAGCATTGAGTATATCATGAGGAGGGTTTTCCTTGACCCTTTGTGTGAAGAAGGAGATCATGAAGACTGCCATGGATCTACCACTGGACTTGTTATGAACATGTAACAAAGGACTTCTTGCACCATCCAGGATGCAGATTGTGCATGATTATAATGCATTGGACTTTGAGTAAGATATCTGCAATGGACTATGTTTAATTTGTAATGCTGGTTTTTTGTTAAAGCTGCTTACTTAAGAGTAAAGTTTTATTTTTCATTTACTCTGGCTCTGTGTGATTTAGCAGAGGTCTAAAACTGGAAAGACTACTGAGCTTCCGCACAGACTGACAAACTGCAACATCCCCCCCAAGAATATATATGTGTGTGCACCCAGGCAGCAAACGCTGTGTCCGGGGTTTTGCCTTTTCCGGGCTCAGAGAGACGAGCCTTTTGCAGTTTGCACCGCTTGAGGAGGGACCACAGTCAGAATACATCGGTTTGAATTTTACTTCTTATACCCATTGTTATTACTGCTGTATTATTGCATGTGCATGGAATGTAGGTATATGACCAGTTGGATTACTTATAATATTAGGCACTTACAGTAGCATTCATTCTATTATACATTAGGTTGGTTTCTCACCCCAATACTCTTTGATGCTTTAGATCCTGGCAGGGCAGGAGGAGTGGACAGCTCTCCCTGCCCCTTCTGCCTGCCAGGATCTAAAGCCTTGAAGAGGCTTCATGAGGGGCCAACTTCAGCCCTCCAGGTGTTTTAGACTTCAACTCCCACCATTCCTCACAGCCTCAGGCCTCTTCCTTTTCCTCTCAGCCTGGGCAAACTTATTTATTTATTTATTGTTCATTTTTGTATTCCGCTCCTCCCAGCAGGCTCGGGGCAGATAACAGTAAAAAATATACGGGCAACATGCCACAACAAGTCGACATGTGGCCCTACAATTAGTAAAACAAAACATAAAACCACATTAAAACACATTGCATCGTCGACACACGGATTGAGAGGACATATAGCAAAGTTAGTTGGTCTAGTGTGCCTAGTTAAAGGCTAAGCCGAAGAGGGCCGTCTTGCAGGCCCTCCGGAAGGGGGCCAATTCCGAGATAGCTCGGGTGCTGTCCGGGAGGGCATTCCAGAGCACCGGTGCTGCTACGGAAAAGGTCCTTTGTCTGGTCGTCGATAAGTGGCAGGAGCGGACTGATGGTATTAATAACAGATTTTGCTCATCTGAGCGCAGTGATCTCGGGGGAGAGTACGGGGTAAGGCGGTCCCTCAGGTACGCAAGCCCTAGGCCGTGTAAGGCCTTGAAGGTCAGAACCAACACCTTGAAGGCAATTCGGTACTCAATAGGAAGCCAGTGCAGTTGCCAGAGGATGGGTGTAATGTGCTCCCTCACCGGCACTCCTGCCAGCAAGCGAGCAGCGGCGTTCTGCACTGGCTTGAGTTTCCAAATTGTCGACAAGGGAAGGCCAACGTAGAGGGCATTACAGTAGTCTAGTCTCGAGATGACCGTCGCTTGGATTACCGTAGCCAGGTCGTTCCTGGACAGGTAGGGTGCCAGTCACCTAGCCTGTCGGAGGTGATAGAATGACGTCCTGCTGACCACCGAGACCTGAGCCTCCATGGTCAGCGAGGAGTTCAACGAAACCCCCAAGCTCTTAACCGATGGCGATGGGTTAAGCCGCTCGCCATCCAGGGTAGGCAACCGGCACCCACCCAGCCCAGGCCGACCGGGCCACAGGATCTCCGTCTTTGACGGGTTCACCTTCAGCCGGCTGGCACGCAGCCAACCAGTCACGGCTTCAAGGCATAGATGGAAACAATCGGGTGCGGAGTCCGGCCTGCCGTCCATTCTCAGCAAAAGCTGGGTGTCATCAGCGTACTGATAACACTCCAGACCAAAGTCGCGAGCCAGCTGGGCCAGGGGCGCATATAAACGTTGAATAATAAGGGGAGAGGATCGCCCCTGGGGACCCACAATTAAGTGGGAGTCTCCCGGAGACCTCCCCACCCCTCCACACGTTGTCCCCGGTCCCGGAGGAAGGAGGCCACCCATTTAAGGGCAGTCCCCCCGACCCCGGAGCCGGCTAAGCGGTGTGTCAACAGTGCATGATCTGCAGTATCAAACGCTGCTGTCAGATCTAACAAGACAAGCAGTGCTGATCCACCCTGGTCCAGCTGGCGGCGAAGTTGGTCTGTAATGGCGACAAGCATGGTCTCCATCCCATGCCCAATACGGAAGCCGGACTGGAAGGGATCAAGTCCAGCTGTGTCATCTAGGAACCGCTGCAGCTGATCCGCTGCTGCCCTCTCAATTACTTTGCCTAGGAAAGGCAAGTTGGAAACAGGCCTGTAACTGGAGGGAGCCGAAGGGTCTAAATTCGGCTTTTTCAGCAGCGGTTTCACCATAGCCTCTTTTAGTCCCCCCGGGAAGACTCCTTGCTCAAGGGAGCTATTTATGATCGTGCCCAGGGGGCCTCGTAGTCCCTCCCGGCAAGATCTAACAAGCCAGGAGGGGCACGGGTCGAGGGAGCAAGTAGTTGGTCTAGCTGCAGCCAGTAACCTATCGACAGCTGCTGCGTCCAGCAGTTGGAAACGGGTGAAGGTGGGCCCGCCGAGTGGCAGCGGAGTCTCGAGTTCACTAACTGTATCAAAAGTAGCAGGAATGTCCCGGCGGAGAGTCGAAATCTTGTCAGCAAAAAAGTTCTGAAAAACCTCAGCTGTTGGAGCCAAACCCCTATCGTTTGGGACAGTTGGGATTGTTGTCAAGGACAGAATTATCTTAAATAATTGAGCTGGGCGTAAACTAGCTGACTCTATCAAGGAAGAATAGTGAGCCTTTTTTGCTTCCTTGATAGCTTGCTCATAAACCTCCTTAAATTGGTTATAAGCTGATTTCGACGCTTCGTCACGGAGATTCCGCCACATGTCCTCTAGCTGTCTCTTTCTCCGTTTCATCGCCCGCAACTCCTCGGTGTACCACGGCGAGCGATTTCTACGGGGAAGGAGAGGGACGCCTAGGGGCGATCTCGTCTAAGGCCGTGGAGAGACTGGTGTTCCAGTGCTCCACCAGCCCATCGACCGAGTCGCTGAGGGGTTCCCAATCCCTTAGAGCATTCAGGAACCTAGTGGGTTCCATAAGTCTCTTTGGGCGAACCAGAATAGGTTCGGCACCCTTACCGGGAGGGGGGCCCAATCCCAGACGGACTTCCAGGACCTTGTGATCCGACCATGGAACCTCCGTAATGGAGGTTAGGATCACCTGAATTCCGGCAGCGAAGATCAGATCTAATGTGTGTCCTGCGTGGTGTGTGGGGCCGGTCTTACAGAATGAGAGTCCTAGTGCCTCCATGGTAGACACCAGGTCTGCGGCTGCAGTTGACGTGGAGGTGGTGTCGGTGTGGACATTGAAGTCCCCCAGAACAATAAGTCTAGGGAACCTCAATGCCCACTCTGCAACCACCTCCAGCAGCTTAGGCAGACTTCCTGCTGGTGCGTCGGGTGCACGGTACACCAGCAGGAAGGCTACACTCTCACCCAAATCCCATACCAGGCCCGCACACTCCATCCCAGGAATGTTCGCTGCCGGGATCGTCCTGGAATTAATAGAGTCTCGGCTAAGGATGGCCACCCCTCCCCCCCCCCGCCTCTCTGTCCTCGTCTGATAACTGGCCACAAATCCCGGACATGTTAGCTCGTGCAGGATAACCTCATCGCCTTCCTGGAGCCATGTCTCAGTGAGACAGGCAAGGTCGGCCCTCCTTTCTAGGAGGAGGTCCCTAATGGTCCCAGATTTATTTCGCACGGATCTAGCATTGGCCAGTATCAGAGTTGGAGGAGAGGAAGTTGGGAGCTCCCCATCTGCGTACTTCGGGATAGCACGTAGGTCAGAGGGGGGACGAGCCTTCCGTCGGCTCCTCCACTCTTTCTCATAAGGCCTACGGCTACTGTCCCTGTTACCCCTACCCGAGATCACGCGTATTGCCCGCCCCTGCCCAACCCTCTCAGACTTGGGCCCTCGCTCCCTCAGGATCGGGGTGAGAGAGAGGCAGCGAGGAGCGAGGGGGGGCTCCTCCTCCTTTTTTTGCTGCTTCCAAGAATAGAATACCCCCTCCCTCCCTCCTTCCTATTTGGAGAGTCCCATCTAGAATTCAGTGTGATTTATTCAAGTTTTGGCCTACAACCCCCCCCCAATTTGATTTTAGAATTGCGATTTTTGGGTTCAAAACCATGCCTAGTAGAGACCAGGGCTCCTTAAACTTTTCCAGCATGCCTTTTGGCCCGAGAATTTGTAATGTGATTTCAGATATATAGATATATAAAATATGTATAAAATTCAAACATTTCCTTATAACAAATCATCATTTTCACAGTTTGCTGATTTCCCATGTTTATGAAGTACAGCTGAAGCATCTTTTGCAGAGTCTAGTGTAAACCCTGCACAACAGTAATAAACAGGTACTAGGTGACATTCAGGGGGGAAAATGTGACTCCAACATTGAAACACAATCTGTAAGCAAGGTAATACACACTGGTAGAGCAAGCAATACAAAAAGGCTACACAATAAACATGGATATTACTGACTTTGAGGCTTTGTTAGCTCCACAAGACTGCCTCCTCAGCGTTAATACATGGACTCAGTTCCACTACCTTTAAAGACTTTGGTTTTTCATGCTGATATTTGAAACAATGTGTTGATGACTTTATATATGACTGTATATGTGTCACACTACAGGGTCTTCAGGCATCCCTTTTGCCTGGGTCTACATTGAACCACCAGAGCTGTAAAGCAGTTAATCAGTCAGTCTGAGACTTTCCAGGCCCCATCAGGGCCTCTTTGCATTCTCGTGTGAAACTGGCACGGAATGCCTAGATCACTACCCAAGGTTACCAAAACTTAGCCTCCCCTTTGCAAGGTGCTTCGGAGGAGCCATAAAGTACTCCCCACAGAAACATCTGCGCCCGGTAATTGGCAGGCGCATTCCGATGGACTTTAGGTAACAATAAACATTTAGCTTCTCATCAATCATTGGGCTTGATGTTCGACGCACCGGAACTGGTCAGCAAACCCTATATCTGTGGTCCCCTCACAATAGGATCCATCCTGGATCAACTTTGCGTGAAGAGGATGCTTCTCTGAAAGCTCCGGCCGTTGCCGGCCTGACCTAAGAAACACCCGCCCTTTTTGCATCGGGCTGTCTTGTCTGCTGAACTCTGTCTGCGTCTTGCTCAAGCCGTGTTCCTGAAAAGACTCTGTTACTTTATTCCCTGCTTTCCAAGTTGCTCCGTTTGCGGATTCGGAGAGGATCTATCCAGAGACTCTATATTTGCATCCGGCTTGGATTCCCTGCTGCAGGACTATACCTACCTGCTGATCCTGTTTGCTGCTACTCTAAGGCTTTGTAATAGCCTTCATGCCTTCCTTATTTCTTGCACAATAAAACTGTGTTGTACCTCAAAGCTGTGTGGTTTGTTCAGGGAGGTCAAGTGTGCCCAGGCCTTGGAAGGCGACAATATGTACACTGTTTATGGAACTACGAAATTAATATCTTGATATGTTTGATACATCCACTCTCTGTGTGAGTTTTGTGTGAGCTTCTTGAATAGCCCATGCTTATTGTGTAGCCTTTTTGTATTGCTTACTCCAACATTGAACCCAGAGGACCTCATTTAGGGTTGGGACACATAGTTTAACAAGCAGTGCTATAGAAGATCACTGAGTAGCCATTGGCTATACTGGACCTCCCGCCATCACATACTGCTCCTGCTCTTTCTGTAATAGGAAGTAAAAAGGGGTGAATTGGCATGACTTCAGAATCTGTAGCCCAGCATGGGACCCAATATTCTCATGGGAAAGCTTAAAAAGTATGAATGTACTTTACCTCTGAATGAAATGGACAATGGGAAAAGTAAAACTAAATTAAACTCAGTGGTGGTAGGGAGAAAAGGGAGAAAGCCAGTTAACCACCAACATATCTTGTTATTCCTGATGTAAGGGAAGCAGTGCTTAGGAGATGGTAGGACTAACTCTTCCCCAACTACTCTTAGGACAACACTCAGCACTGCATTTCAAAAAGAATATGCCTGCTTTTGTGAGAACATAAATTGACCAGTATGTGAGCATGACTCTGTTGAATTTAACATTAGTTTCACTCTATATTGGATTAAAGGAGATAATACAAATTGATATTAAGGATCCAAGGTAAGCATCTCTGCAGGCAAAAAAGATTAGCGGCTGTTTATATTACAAAGATGCACTCTGGGTGTTCAAGAATTTAACAGATAATAGTCAGCAATCTCAGTCAGAGTGCAGCACTTGAAATCTACAGTGGGAATCAGATTAGCTTAATCCTGTGGCTATGTTTAAATGTTACTCACTGCATGTTCTTGAATACCTAACTCTGCCTCCTCTCTTTGGACTGGTGCTTTAATTTTTTTAATGTATACTGTCCACCTGATAAACCAAGGTTCTTTGGGAAAAAATGGAAAGGCCTCTGAAACTTTGGGAGACATAATACCCTAAGGAAACCAGTTGTGATATGTGGTGATTTTAATGTTCATGTTGATTCTGGTCCTAACTATAAAGAACGAGTTTTTGGCCTGGACTGTAATGATGAGGTCTTTTTAGTTATTGTTTTTCTTTGGACAAAGTGGTAAACAAAGAAAGTAGGAAATCAGTTGAACTAATGTCCTATTTTTGATTGACTTGCCTTTATGGCAATTCTTGGGATAATTTTATTTGATATGTTTACATTTTTAAAAAGCAGAGTAGGTAGTGTCATTGATTACATCTTCAGTTCCTCAAGTTAGTGTTTTGTGGGGTGAACTATAATATTTTAGAAAGTGGTCATCTACTTATATTTTTGTCCACATCTATATTAGCTCCCCAACTGTCCCCTCCGCTTACTGATCTGTCTAATTGAACAATAATAGAGAAAATATATCTTTTTGTAATTCTTACCTTTTGAATGTGCATCAGAGCATTGCCAATGCATACATATATGCTGTAGGTATTGTATTTTGATTATCTTTTGATTATCTTTGCAGCCTTAAGGTCACTTTTAATTAGAATGCTCAATTAGCCTAGAATGGTTTCTAGCAAAGTGGGTTGATGTGATTATTAATATAGGGAATCTAGAAAAAAGTGGCTCCATTAACAAGGAGGCTAAGGCAGATGCAGCTGAAAGTTGAAGTGCTGGTTTCCTGTTGCCTAATTTGTGAGTATTAAAAAGGGGCATGGGAACATTTATGATTGCTCAGAGCCCTTCCACGCAGCCATTTAACCCAGAATATCAAGGCTGAAAATCCCACAATATCTGCTTTGAACTGGGCTATCAGTGTCCACACCAGGGGCGGATCTTAGTGGAGGCAAAGTAAGCGGCCGCACCACATGGCCAAGGGCACATCCGGTCACGGCCGCCAGGTTCAGCACATAATGCCGCGCCATTGCTGCGGGCGGCTGGCCAGCGTGCGGGTGGGAGGCTCTACCCTGGCTGCAAAATATTCCCTGGCTTGTCCTTTTCATCCCTTTGGGAGTGCTCTGTTTTAATAGCGCATGCACAAAACTTTCAGGGATGTGCTATTGGGACTGAGCGCTTCTGGTGGAGGGAGTAAGGAAATGCACTCCCAAGAGGCCAAAAAGGACAAGCCAGGGAACATTTTGCAGCCATAGGCGGGAGGCTCTGCCCCGGCTGCAAAATGTTCCTCCATCCTTTTCATCCTCTTGGGAGTGCGTTTCGCTACTCCCTCTACCAGAAGCGCTCGGTCCCAATAGCACATGCACGAAACTAGCTGTTTATTTATTTATTTATTCAATTTATTTATTTATTCAAACTTGTTTTCCGCCATTCCCAGCCGGCTCGGGGCTGTTTGTGCGTGTGTGTGCTCCAGCGCGCGCGCCAACATCACCACACTTAAGACCCAGAGGGCGCCAAAAAAAGGTTGCCTTACTATAATTTTTTACCTTCGTCCGGTCCTGGTCCACACTTCCATATATTCCAATTCAAAACAGAAAATGAGGGATTGTCTACCTTGATATTCTGGGTTATATGGCTGTGTGGATGGGCCCTAATACGTTATGATGGAAGATTGATAGATGACATTTGTTTGACAAAAGGAGTCAGGCATGGTTTCATCTTAACATCCTCCTGTTAAATCTTTGTATTAATAATATTGTGATAATATTAAATTATCTTGATCACTTCCCTCCTTCAATAGGAAATTGTAAAACAGCAATCCGTTTATATATTCTGATGACATTGTATTTTTATTTATGAATAAAAATAGGCTGAAGAGAAGTCCAAATAAGCTTTATCAGTTTTGTCATACAGAACAACGTAGAATAAACTATGCTAAATCTAAGGTGAACATCTCTGGCAAACAATCACCTAAAATAAGATAGAACAGCTGCCATTTTTTAAATACCTGGGGGTATATTTTAATGAGAAAAATTCTTGAAAGACTCAACTGCAAAACAACAGCACTGGAGTCAGGCCATGGTATTCTGATATTTTTTTTCTGTTTTAGGAGTGGCAAGCTGATAATTCCAGCATCGAAACTATTTTTAGGGAAAGTAGTTGCTCAAATGCAATATGGTATTGATATCTGAGGGACAAATCATAACATCTTGAATGACCTGTGGGTCTAGCAAGACAAGTTTTTGAGTTCTGAGAACTCGAGCTCCATTTCTCATGACAAAAATGGGTGTGCTATGTGTAAAAGTTAATGATGAGATGGCAGCCCATTTTCCTGTAAGAGGGTCTTGAACATATCAGAGTACTACTTCCCTAAGCTTGCCTTAGTTGAACAATGGAAGAAAAGTGACTGGACTAATCTATAACAAAACATATAAAACTCTAAAACCCTTTCAACACATTTAAAAATAATATCTTGAGTTAAAAACAAGCTGATAGACGCATTTTATAAATTGGGTAATCAAGATTTAATTCCAATTAAATCTGCTAATTTTTCTGATTGGCATCATCTGTTGAAGTCAAATCATGCAAGAGCCCAATACCTACAAACACGTACCTTTGGCCCTCTGAGAGCCACAGGTACAGAACTACTTTCCAAACAATACAAATGTCTGTCTTGGATGGCAGGGATGGAATCATTCCAAGAAATGTAGAGAGGTAGACTTTACTGCCAGGTTAATCAAAATCTTAGGAAAATATTCTTTGGAGAGATTTTGGCTTCCTTACAGAGTGAGAGTTCTTATGTGAAATTCTGCTGAGTACTGTCAGGCTATGATCCATTTGTCCTTATTTTCAAAGGCTCCTAAAATTATTTTGTGTTAATTATTTGAAAGTTATTGCTTCTGCAGAAAAAAAGTAGTTACTCTATTTCTTTTGTATGGATGTACATGTATGTATTTTTATTGGATTTGTAATTTGCTTATCTTTGTTTTCTCATTTCATTTTCTGTATTTGGTTTTGAATTAATTTGTTTTGTTTACATTTCATTTGATGTTATTATTTGCTGTATATACTTTATTTTGATTTGTTGTAATTATTTTGGGATTGGCCTCATGTTAGCCAACCCGAGTCCCTGTTGGGGAGATAGTGGTGGGGTATAAATAAGATTTTTATATTATTATTGTTTAGTCAAATATGTTACATGACTGGCTGACTATGATGAGATCAGATTAGTTTAATTCTATAGTTATGTTCAGACGTTACTCATCACTTGTTCTTGAAGATGGGAGCAGTGGAAAAACTTAATACCACCCCTCTTCATGGTTTTCATCATATGGAACAGCTTACCCATCTGAACGTATCTCCTTCTATGAACCACCTAGGAGGTTAAGATCTTCTGGGGAGGCCCTGCTTTCGGTCCCGCTTCCTTCACATGTGCGGTTGGTGGGACAAGAGACAGAACCTTCTCAGTGGTGGCCCCTCGGCTTTGGAACTTCCCCCCTAGTGAAATCAGATCAGCCCCCTCCTTCCTGACTTTCAGAAAGAAACTTAAAACATGGATGTGGGACCAAGCTTTTGGACAGTAATTTCTCAGTACAATAAATTAATAATGCAATAACAACTAGAACAGCCTCGGATTACGATTTTGGATTGTGTAGTTTTAATAATTGGTTTTAACGTTGAGATGTTTTTAACATTTGGTTTTAATGTATATGCTTATTTTGTTATATGTATGCTTATGCAGCAACAAATTGTTGCTGCTCTAAGTCTCCTTCGGGGTGAGAAGGGAGGGATATAAATATAGTAACTAAATAAATAAATGTGATGCATATGAAGAGGAAATCTTCCTGTTTTGCAGAGTTCTCATTCATGTGAAAAGAACTTTTTTATCTGCTTGCCATCTTGCTACCGTGGACCAGACAGTGATAGTGGAGACTCTTTCTCTTTGGTATGAGAAGGCTAGTCAAAAGTGCTTCAAACAGGGATATATATCTTCATTTATTTCTCACACATGAGAAATTTCAACAAACAAATCTGCTGGGCAAACTTGGGAAAGTTTTAGTATGATTTTTTCACCTTGTTTACAAAAATATGTTTGTTTGGGGGAAATAGTCTAATGCAAGAAACAACCTTTTTGCTTTAATCATAGGGATCATAACAAAGTCTCTGGGCTTTGTGTAGGGAATAAGTAAATAACTAGAATGTCTTGATATGCTGAGACAGAATTGTACTCATAACCTGTTTGATCCAAAGTCTAATTTGCTCTTTTTTTATTAATCTCTGACCACTTTTCTCAACAGCAGTACACAAAAAGGCGTTTGAATTAAGATAGAAAATAAAGGATGCCAAAAATATTTAGATTAGCTGACTCTATAAGAAATACTTTTGACATTTCCCATTTTCATATTATAACTATGGAAGTTAGTTGAAAAACAATTCTATGTATGTATTCAACAAAATAGTCTAAAATCACAGTAAAACATGTAGGTATTTTTTTCTTCTTTACTTTGGCTTTTTGAAAGTTTTCAGTAAGAATTCGTTATCATATATTGTCAGACCAATTTGTTTCAGATCCCAGAGTTGAACTGAGGGCGGTTCCAGACAGCCCTTTATTACAGGATCATTCGCGTTGTTCCTGGGGGGCTGTCTACACGCACCCCAGAAAGCGTGCACTTTCCAGGGTCTGTGTCCAGCTGTTATGCCAGGACTAGCCCAGCAGAACATCTGGGGACCCTCCCCCCAAAGCCCCCAACCCTCTTTTAAAAGTAAAGAAAACTTACCCAGCCTCCAGTACACTGTTGCAGCCTCTCTCCTGGCGCGTAGAAATGACACGCCAGGAGAGTAGGGGAGGAAAATCACACACACACCCCAACTCTCTTGGCGCATCATTTCTACACACTGGGAGAAAGACTGCAACAGTGTACTGGAGGCTGGGTAAGTTTTCTTTACTTTTAAAAGAGGGTTGGGGTCTTTGGCGGGGGGGGGGGGTGTAGATATTCTCAGGAAATGGGTTTATCCCACACCTTCCAAGAAGGCATGGAATAAATCTACTACCTAATTAATTTGCTACAAACCAGGGTTTTCCTGGTTTCTAGCGAATTAATTCAAGATTGTCCAGGACGTCATCTGGACAGCCCCTTCTTTATTGCTGGAGTTACCACAATAAATGGGTTGTCTGGATGTGCCCTGAGATATGGGAATTGGAATCTTTGTGACTGCTCAACCCCTCTCCATCTACATATATGATTAAAGCAAGTATAGTCATTGGGTGTTCAGTCCTGCCACTTCATGCTTTTTTTCATGTCAGGAATGACTTGAGAAACTGCAAGTCGCTTCTGGTGTGAGAAAATTGGCCGTCTGCAAAGACATTGCCCAGGGGATGGCTGTATATTTTACCATCCTGTGGGAGGCTTATCTCATGTTCCCGCATGTGAAGCTAGAGCTGACAGGTGGTAGCTCACCTTTTGGTCAGCAGTCCTGCTGGCACAAGGGCTCTTACTTCATGCTGTTTTTGTTCTTTGATGTCTGTGATATATGTTTGCAGCATGTGTTGTAGAAAAACATATATATGTAGACACAAGAAAATAAAATAAAGAGAAAGGAAGTATATTGTGTGTGCCCCCCACCACCACCACCACCACCATGCACAGACAGTATTAGAAGCACTATACCAGAACTCCCAAGGTTAGGAAATGTGGGGAAAAACAATAGATATGCTATTTCATTTCCTTTCTCACTTCTTTGCTGAGTGCATTAAGATTGCCAAAGAAAAGGGTATTTAACAGACAGGGTGCTAAAGTGTGGAGGGGAATGTCTGTGTGGTGGGAGGTGTTCCCACATCCTTCTAACATTTATTTAAGGATCCCAACCCTAATAACTTAACACTGACTTTGGACCAATTAACAAGTCAATTCCAGGAAATGCCTTAGCTGGTAATCTCTGGGGTAATACTGTACACACGAAAGGTAAATATTTCTTCTTGCATTAACTGATGAATCATTTCTGGGAAGACCTAAAATTTCATTTGTATATTGCAGCCCTGTACAGTTGATGCGTTTTGATTCCCCAGGTTTTCTTTCTGTAACAAGTTTTTTCTGCCCCAGCTTTCTAGATAATCCATAAGACTTGGTTCTCTTCCATTGCATAATGCATATGGTTTTTATTTATTTCGTATCAAAGGCATTGCATACATTAGTATAAAACTGATAAAAATAGAAGGAGCACAAGCGGCTAAATATATTTTGACCGAAATTGGGCAACAGCAACGGCATTGTCCGTAGCCTCCAACATGTCTTCCTCTGTACACGAGGCAGGGCATACTGGACAAGCATACAGGTGCAGAGTTGTCTGTTCTGCTCCACATGCATATGGTTGAGATGCACATTTATAATGAATCCTTTCATGAATTTATCTTCAGCAAATAGTGAGCATTCTTCCAAAAGCTACCACAAGGGGATCACTGAACCCACTGTCCTTTGAAAGCACAGACACAACTAAAAGCAAATCAATAAATAAACAATGGTTTCTGCTTGAGGTGGTAGCAGTAGGTGCTCAAGACAGCACCCACAGAAAAGGACCCTTGTAATTACCAAAGACGCAATGATTAATTCCTTATGACAAATGACAGTCTCTCCAGGGGACCATGCCAGTAGAAAAGGAATGTTTGAGCACCTTCTGAGAAATCAATATACATGATGAAGTTATCGCTATGTTACATTTTAATTTGTTCTGTTAGTAGCGTCAAAAGGTCATATTTTAGAAAGCCAGAAATAGAATGCTAAAAAATTAGAATGACTGATAACCTCAAATTAGTACATTCAATATTGCTAGATATCCAATTCTCTAAAGCTGGGCTGCCCAGGAAGTCGATCCCGGGACTGAAGGAGGTTGATCCCAGCCGGATGGGGCACTTCTCAGAGGGGGGTGGAGCCAGGCCACGCCAAGCCCCGCCCCCTCCCCTGGCTTCGGCACTCCCAGCAGCTTCTCCAGACTTGAGGATGGCAATGCCAAGCCAGTGGTGGCATAGCCAGCACAAGGCTGGGTTGGGCGTGGCATCCTCAAGCCTGGAGAAGCTGCTGGGAGCTCCAAAGCCAGAGGGGGAGGGGGGGGCTTGCAGCTGGCTCGCCCCCTCTGGTTTCCGCTCTACCAGCAGCTTCTCCAGGCTTGAGGATGGCAGTGCCAAGCCAGGCTTGTACTAGCTTTGCCACCACTAGCTTGGCATTGCCATCCTCAAGCCTGGAGAAGCTGCTGGTAGAGCGGAAGCCACAGGGGGTGGAGCCAGGCTGCGCCAAGCCCCGCCCCCTCCCCCAGCTTCGGCACTCCCAGCAGCTTCTCCAGGCTTGAGGATGGCAATGCCAAGCCAGTGGTGACATAGCTAGCACAAGGCTGGCTTGGCATTGCCATCCTCAAGCCTGGAGAAGCTGCTGGTAGAGCGGAAGCCAGAGGGGGGCGGAGCCAGGCCACGCCAAGCCCCGCCCCACCCCTCCCCTCTCCAGCCTTGAGGAGGTAGGTAGATCTTTCTGACTTGGTTTTATTATAAGTAGCTCGCATGCTGAAAAAGTGTGGGCACCCCTGCCCTAAAGCTATCATAACTGAGCAGATGTAGGTGAATCATGTATAGGCCTACCTCAGTTAAGAAAAACTCTGGTAAAGGAGCTTCTTTTCTTTGGTATTGTCTGTATAGCTGGAAGATCCCCCCCCCCCCAGTGGCATCAAGATTGGGAGAATGATGAAAGAGAACTGGAATGATATAGAGTTTATATATCAGGTTGCAACAGCATCTCTGCAGTAAACAATGCTAGGAAGAATGGAATTCTGCTCTGCCAATCCTATTATGACCATGTATGCCTGCATAAAACAGGCAAGGTAAACACCAGATGCCTCTATAATCCTTTATGGAGGAACTGCAAACAGCAAAATACAGCGAAAACGGGATAGCAGATAAAGCTGCCACAACACCTCTCCTTGGATTGTTGGAGGGAAAGCATAAGTGTGGCCACCAAATTGGAAGCAAATGAAGAAACTATCATCTCTAAATACACTTTGGAAGAAGCCTTGAAGTCGTCTCTCAAAGTTCATTATTATTTGCTATGCAAAGCTTACAATGCCTGGTTACTTCATCATTTCACCTATGCATGTTGTCAACTTTGAATAAAAAGTTTGCTGAAACATGTTAAACTACTAGGGACCTACCGTTTCTCTTTTAATATGCTTCCCTATGGCACCACAGTTTCTGTAAAATGCCTCTGTTAACTGAAATAAACCTGTATTCTTCTTGTTGATTTTTCTTGGTTTTTTTGGTTTTTTGGAGAACGATGACCTTTTTGGAAAACCAGAATCTCCAAAGCCTTTTGGAAGTGTGACCTTTTGGAGATTAATTGGCATTAACTACCATTTGGAATGATCATAACCTTTTTGTAAAGTTGTTATAACCTTGTTATTTAACATCTACATGCGATCACTCACTCAGCTGGTATGTAGCTTTGGGCTTGAGTGTCATCAGTATGCTGATGACACTCAGCTCATTCTGATGATGGAGGGCCGGCCGGACTCCGTACCCAATAATTTCCATCTGTACCTTGAAGCCGTTACTGGATGGCTGCGAGCTAGCAGGTTGAAGGTGAATTCGGCGAAGACGAAGATCCTTTGGCTGGGTCGTCCGGGCGATAGGGAAATTCAACTGCTGACCCTGGATGGCGATGCATTACGCCCGTCGTCATCAGTAAAAAGCCTCAGTATCCATTTGGACCTTCTGCTGTCAATGGAGACTCAAATCTCCACTGTCAGCAGAACCGCGTTCTTCCACCTGCGACAGGCGAAGTGTTTGGCCCCCTATCTGTTCTGGAATGACTTAGCCATGGTACTCCAAACCACAATCGTCTCAAGACTTGACTACTGTAATGCTCTTTACACTGGCCTGCCCTTGACCGTGATCCGGAAACTTAAGCTAGTGCAGAATGCTGCAGCCCGGCTGCTCACGGGGGAGCCGGTGACCTGCCGTATAACACCGATCCTGCAAGATCTGCACTGGCTGCCAATTGAATTCCGGATCACTTTCAAGGTGTTCTTACTTTCAAGGCCTTATATGGGCTGCGGCAGGTGTACCTGTGGGATCACCTGATTCCATATAATCCTCCGAGATTACAACGCTCAGAAGACATGAATCTTCTGAACATTCCTAGTGTAAAATCCTTCCACTTGACATCTACCAGGCGAAGAGCCTTTTCTATCATTGCTCCAACACTGTGGAATGCCCTACCACCAGAGACACGAGCTCTGCAAAATCTGTACAGCTTTCGCAGAGCATGTCAGACACACTTATTTAGGCAGGCTTTTCAAAGCTTATGATCTTTACCTGCGTTTTTACTGTGTTTTTACTGTTTTATTATATTGCTATCTTCTTTGTATTTGCATATTGCTGTAAACCGCTCCAAGCCTTTGGGAGTGGCGGTGTATAAATCTAATAAATAAATAAATAAAATATTCCTAAGAAGAGCTAAAATCCCATATGATTGAATCTTCTCTTTAGTAGTATATATCTACTAGTATTCACGCAAGGCAAATTAGGTGTCTCAGTTGTCAGACTGATATACCTCGTTATCTCTTTGAACTGTTAGAACAAAGATTATGCCAATGCACAAAATAAATAGCAGATCTTCAATAGTGTTATTTCAGTTGCCCAACAACATCTATTCTCCCATAAAATATATTTGGTCTTAAATCATGCTCCCAGGAGACAAAAATAAGTAGTCTTTGTTTAAAAAAAACATAGTTGGTTTACTTACAAACTTTATGTATTTAGCCTACAGGTACATTACTTATCAGCTGAAAATCCAACAGTAAGTTATTTAAGGCATTCTACTGCAGTCTCTTCTCTGTAGTATCTAAAGTGTAACTCAAGCAGTTTGATGCAGTCTAATGCCTAATGCATAAGGAACACAACCTAAACACAACTGATTATGCAATAAACTGACTGAACACAACATAACAAATAACTAGTGGAGGCTTGAAGAAGTTTGCTATTTCCAATAGTTTTTCCATATGAAGAACTTCCAGACTTTGGTAACTTATTATCAGAACCAAATTGAACTCAATGTTTCAATTAATACAAACTTTTGACATACATGTTACTTTCTTAATGGGTCAATGGGGCTGCTCTATGTGGCCAGATATGAACTAAATGCCATTGTGGGCATGTGTAGAAAGATATTTCAAATGCATTGGCAGGGAAAGTTGCTGTTTCATGAGGACAAACATCAAGCACCCTGGTTACATATGAATATTTTTGTGTTTTGTTTTTTTAAAGCTCTGGACCATAAAAAGGAAAACACATAATGCCATCATTATAGGCAATACAAGCCCTGCCTATTGCAATCAGAAGGGTTGTTTTTTTACAGGACTCAATGTGCAGAGTCCTGTGTAACTCAAAACACTCTATAAAATCAACTAGTAAACCACAATGTATCAACAAAACCATGTTTTGGATCCATTTGACTTGGGGTGAAGAAGCACATTTATTTTCACTAAATACTAATTCCAACAATTTGCACTAAATCCAATTTTTAGACCCAAGTAGAGCAAAGCCATTGAATCAATGGCAAGTTGGTAAGCAAATGCTTAGATAAAATCACTTGATTAAACAGGTCTACTAATCTACTATAAGATTTCAGCCTTTACATTACTAGCATAACTATGACTGTATTTTTGATACTCACGTACTGTATGAAATGCCTCCTACTGCTATTGTGAGATAAAAACACTACTTGTCCTGCATATTACCCATCAATATTTTATTTTATTTTACTATAAATAAATCCATATGATTACCCGTGGACAGCACAAAAAGCAAAAAATAAAGCAAAACAAAACATACACACACACCATTGGACTTGAAACCCTATAAATGCCACTATTTGAAAGCAACCAAATACATTAGTGCTTCCCTTGGAGATGTACAACAAAACCAAAAAAACTGGTGGCATTTCAGAGGCCCTGTAAAATATGATTTTAGCTTTCTCATCCATGAAATAAGCACATAAGTACTACAACTGACGTGATTTTCTTGGTCTGAAGTAGCATTATGTTTCAAGGAGAGAGCTTTTACCTCCCGGGTAGGTGGTAAAAGTGCTAAAATAAATCCTTTTAGGCCAGATGGAGTTTTGGACACATGAAATACTGAGATGTTTCACATCTGACTTCACATCTACAAATGTATAGCCTGATCTGCAACATTATTATGTCAGAAATCTGGGATATAAACAAATTATATTCCATTGGCTTCCAGCTTTAATCTAAGCATTTACCTAGAAATGGATAATGCAAAGACAACATCAGAATGCAAAGTGCTTCACTGTATTCAAGCCAAAATCCAAACTTATGGTAGGGTAGCCTGAAGGCAAGGTGTTGTTCTCTTTGGATTAATAATGAATACATCACCCTTCCCTTCAGCAAATGCCTTTTGTATCCTTCACACCTTTAAGTGTTAATTTCCTGTCATTTAATTGATTGCACAACAAATTAGCACTCTCTGTTTTTGGTAGAGTTGCTACCTGGCGGCAGGGCCGTAGCCAAGATTTTGTTTCAGAGGGGGCTGAGTTTGGTTCGGGGGCTGAGACTGGGTGGAAGAGGGTCTACCCTAGCAAATCTTTTGTATTGTTATCCCAATAACCCCCCCCTGGCTACATGCCTGCCTGGCGGTATCTTATTAAGACTTCAGTTGTAAATGTGCTGCTTTAGATTCCCTATGCCTTTTACACTTTGGGCAAAGCAAGAGCGTGTTCCAGAGTTTTGTAAACGGTAATGCTGAGAAGTGGTCAGAAAAGAAGAAATAAATAAAGAACAGAATGCTTTGGTCACTAAACAAAATAATCACATTGTGAATTCATGAAAGAAGAAGTGCCAGGTAAAGATATTGGACATTTCTGTAGACTTCACACTCCCGTGGCTAGTTAGCCATTAGGCTTGTGCAATTCGGCAAAAAGGCATGCCAGCTTCGGTTCCATTTTCAGCTAACCCCTCATTCTGTTTACCAGGAAGTTACTTGAATCTGGAGGACTGTTGCAGTTTTCATTTGGCAAAGATTTGGCCCAAATCTGAATACTGGTGTGGTTGGGGGGATTGATATTGTCATTTGGGAGTTGTAATTGCTGGGATTTATAGTTCACCTAAAATCAAAGAGCATTCTGAACCCCACCAACAATAGAATGGGACCAATCTTCCCACACAGAACCCCCATGACCTACAGAAAATTTTCTGATGGTCTTTGGTGACCCCTCTGATACCTCTGTTATCGAACAACCGCCAATCCCCCAGGCCTGTTGTCTGACAACCGGGCAAGCCCCTTGGACCGACCGCGAGGCAGAGACCGCGAGGGTTCAGTTAACCTGGTGAGCCCGGAGCGACTAGGTCCTCGTAGCCTACCCGCCTCCCGTAGATCCAATTATGCTCACCAATGCTGCAAGGTAGAAGCCACGAAATTGTTTATTCTGCTCAGCTGAGAGGATGCGAACCGCAATACCCTGATTCCGCAAAGAACGCATGCGTGTACATTCAAAACATTGGTTTTTAAAGGTTACAGAACTGTCAAAACAATTGAATTTCCCGCCTGCCCCTTCTGGGCCGGCTCCGTCGATGATTGGTCGGAACGTTGAGACCAGCTGATGGATGGGGTGTTGACTTGCTCTGGGAGCCTATCGGGCGCTACTCCCATTCGCCACCCTAGCCAATCAGGAGTCTGTGGCCATATATGGAATGTCTGGGAAGGGGAGCTCAGACGGAAATCGCTGTCAATATAGCATATGAATAAAACAAAAGAGTCCTGGCCAGGTAAACGACCTGAGGTGACACCTGGGAGTGATGAGATCATTGAGTTGATGCGTCATTCTTGAGAATGAGGGGGGGAAAAGGGGAAGAGGCCTGATGACAGGGATTCACTCAAGCCTTTGTGTGACAAAAGGGGTCTATTTTGGGACACAGCCTGGTTTCCGAGGCCAGGCGTGGCTCCCGCTGTGAGAGCAAATGTTCAATGTCCAAGTTCCAAAGGCTGATTTAGTTAGACTAGAAATCCGACCATTAAAACATCCTTTAGACTGATGGAGCGTGGGCCCGAGGCAAGAGCTCGAGTGACCAAAACAAGATTTCCATCAGAAAGCCCATGCAATGAGAAAGGTGATGGTCCATAAAGATTTAGGATGGGAATCTGGTTACATTTCCTCTCAGCTGACACAATAGCAAATACAGGCAGTCTTTTCTCAACGAGGGCAAAGGGGGGAAGGGAAGGGTTACAAGGGGTCAAAGGGAAAACTTATGAAGCCACACTGTACATACAGGGAGATCCCCAGCAATTTCCCAGTACATTCCCATAGAGTTCTTGCTCCCAGAGTTATGATCTTTAAAACAGACAACGCAGGGCTGCCTTCCTTCTGGGAGTTGTAGTTCTCCTTGATGTAATTACTGTCCTTGGGTGAACTGAGCGCTCAGCTGAGAGTCAGGCCGCTGATTGCGAGCGGCCGCTTTTCCGGGCTTCCTCCAGGCATGGGAGGGAGAACGGGGAGAAGAAAGGAGCAGAGACAAGATGGGGGAAGAGCAGAGTGCTTTGAGACGACAACGGGGCAAATCGGGGTTGCCATGCGTGGGTTTTGGTGGTGCTGGGGGGAAATGTCCTGGTTTATTGCTAAAGTGCTGTTTGATGTTTGCTGAGGTGTCTTTCATGTGCTATTGGCTGTGCAACTGTTGTGTAGATGGGGCAATGGGAGGCAATGGTGGCTGGGTGTACTGGGAGGGACGAAGTTGGTGCAGTGTGATGTATGGGACTGAGTGAGGCAGAAGGGAAGGGGGGAGAAAGGGGTCTGGTACTGGTGCAACTTAGGCCATGGGCCAAAAGGAATACTGGGGACTCTCTGCGGTTTGACCTTCTGGATTCGGGGCTTCCTGGTTCGACTACACCTCCTCGCACCCTCCCAGGGGTCCCAACCACCAGGTTGAGAAACACTGGTCTATAGTATGCTCCAAGCCCAAGTATAAGGGGTTTTTTTTGTGTCAGGAGTGACTTGAGAAATTGCAAGCCTTTTCTGGTGTGAGAGAATTGGCCGTCTGCAAGGAGGGAGCTCATACGCGTTCTCCCCGGAATCAAACTTGTGACCAAGGGTTTGACCCACTGCACCACAGAGGGCTTCTATAGCCCAAATATAGTCAAATTATAGGGTTCACTATTATTCACACTTTCAGGTAATCTTGAAACATATCCCCCATAGATGTGGGTTTGTTTTGTACTGTTCTATATTAATTGCTTTATTCTAAGTCCCTCTGCTGGTCATCTTTTCAATTTCATGTGGAGCAAAAGAGGTCTTAATTGAAGCACGGATGCTTCAAAGACAATGGACAAGAGCTAATCTGAATAGAGATCAGAGCATGGAAGCAACATATTGCATACCGATAACAGTGTCAATGTATACTTCCTACTTTCAAACCTCTTCTTGGGGGAACATTTTGAGGGATTTTGGGGGGGCATTTGGCACCTTTTGTCTATTTTTAAGTGCGCTCTTGTAAAACAACAGCAGCAACATAATTAATAGTGTGACACTAATGTTACTCTCAAAGTGAATGTGCATGTGCTCTGTTGGGAAAATAATGAAAACAAACTAGCACGTTACTTTTTAAACAATAATGGCCAAAGCTTTGGCAAAGATTCCTTTGCTGTCCCCCTTTCTGTTCCTTACAAAGCTTCATTTCTTCATTATCTCTCTTGCCAGCTGGCAGCCCTCCAAGATTTAGCAGAAGCAACTGAGTCCCAATGCTGTTCCCTGCACAGCTGCAGTGGGATTCAACCTGTCAACACTCATGAAAGAAGGTAGTGAACTGAGATGACAGTTTAACAATATTTCGCCTTCAACCATTTGGTGCCGTCAAACCTAGACTGCATTTTAACACATATAATTCACGTCTTAGGCTTTATACAGAGGATAGGATTCGGCACTGGGTTTACTGGAGATACGATTAGAGCCAGCGATCCATTTACATTGCATTTTCTCCCCATTTGGATTTGTGTAACACAGATCTCTGGGTGTACAGCAGCATACTGCTTTCTGTATGCAACGGCAACTCCTTCTGTCCTTTCTCTTTAGCCATGACATGTTATTTAATACTTGTAAAGAGTCAGAAAATCCAAACCCACCCCCCTTCGCATAAGCAAGACTGGGGGTGGATTTGGGACGGGGGCATTGAGGTCCATTCATCATATTGATCCAGCTTAGCATTAACTTTTATGTGTAATTAATACTGGTAGATCAGTCAGTCTTTGGGTTTTGAAGTGAAATTTTATCTGATTGCAAGCATTACTAATGCTGCCCTGATCCTTATCTGTTGAAAGAAAAAAGGAGTTCTTAACAAGCATGCATAACCCCTTTTTTATGATTGTGCATACCTTACTGAAAATTATAAAAGGCCTATTGTGCGAAACAGATACTAAATGGACACTTGTAGTTCCCAAGGACATTTTTGCACGTTCAGTTAGCCTGATCTGTTAAATCACACTTTGTTCCAAAATTTAAAAAAGAAGTCTATAAAGATCAATGTTTGACTACATCATTTGTAAATACTTTTCTATCGTCATCTCTATCCTTTGGCCCAGAAAACATCCCGGTGACATCTTGATGCAATGATTGCTACACATTTTAATGTCTGTCTATGCCAACTGTTTCACAATTTGTAGATGAGTGTTGTTTTTTTTATTTAAAAAACTCCCCAGAATACAAGTATAATCTTTGTTCATAATGAGGTGCTCTGTCTTTGAACGAGTAAAGAAATATTTCTGTGAAACAAACACACCTTAGTTCCCAGCAATTTGAAAACGATGCCTTTCCAAGGATATGATGAGTATTTTGATAATTTCAATTTTCACAAAATTAAAAGCAAATACAGTTATCTCTTTGTATACACGAGTTCTATATTCATGGATTCAACCAACTACACCTGAAAAATATTCAGGGGGAAAAACCCCTAGAAATCAAACATTGATTTTGCATAAACAAAGCATGGTACTGATGTGTAGGCATATCCTGCTATAACAGTGGTTCTTAACCTGTGGGTCCCCAGGTGTTCTGGCCTACAACTCCCAGAAATCCCAGCCAGTTTACCAGCTGTTATAAGTCCTGGGGGTTCAAGGCCAAAACATCTGGGGATCCACAGGTTGTGAACCACTGTGCTACAGCTTCCTACAATTCCACAGATACTCTGTTGTCTGCATTTGCCTTAGAAGGCAGTGGCACTTCTGCTTATTCATCTCCTAGATCAGTGGTTCTCAACTCCAAGTGTTTTGGCCTACAACTCCCAGAAATCCCAGCCAGTTTACCAGCTGGTAGGATTTCTGGGAGTTGAAGGCCAAAACATCTGGGGACACACAGGTTGAGAACCACTGCTCTAGGTCTCTCTCTGGCAATTATTTGAGTTGTTCATCAACTCAACGGGAATGTGGTGCAACTGGCTAAGTATCTGCTGCATAAGATCTCTCTGACCAGTAGGTCATGAGTTTGAGGTCTGCCCAGGTCGAGGTGGGTGCTTGACCTTTAAGTGTAGCCTGCTGTTGACCTTTGCAGCCCGAAAGATTGTTGCATCTGTCAAGTAGGAGATAAAGGTACCACATTAAGTGGGGAGGCAAATTTTGACTGAATTATGAGGCCATTAAAGAACTCCAGGAATGCTGAGGAATATGGAAGGAACAACAAGGGATGCTGGAAACGCTGAGAGACGAGGAGTGCGTCAGCTCCCCCTGGAGTCAGAGTTTGCCTCTGTTCATCTATATGTTCATCTAACGTCAGGGATTGTCTGCTAAGTATGTGTACCTGTAATCCGCTCTGAGCCCCTTCGGGGTGAGAAGAGCAGAATATAAATAAAATAAATAAATAAATAAATAATATAAGGGACTCCATTTTACTACCATTCTGTGTAATGCAGTGGCTGTCAACCTGTGAGTCCCCAGATGTTTTGGCCTTCAACTCCCAGAAATCCTAACAGATGGTAAACTAGCTGGGATTTCTGGAAGTTGTAGGTGAAAACACCTGGGTACCCAAAGGTTGAGAACCATTGGTATAATGGAACCTGAGGATCCATAGATTTTGGTATCCATAGATGGTCCTGGAATCAATTCTCAGTGGAATACTATTGTAAAAAGTGAGCATGTTTGTTTTTTCCCCTACATTTAGCCATATTAATTCTATAAATTGACACCTGAATACTTTCTTAAGGTGATTATTGATCAGTAGTTTGAGATTCTTGGCTGGAATACTGTATTAGCGTATACTTCAGTACTTAAATTCTAAAGTAATCTCTAGTTTGACACCACCGAACCTGATGAAAATAGCATTGAATTAAATTAATTAGAACAAAATGTATTCATAATTTAACCATGACTCCATTTTTTTAAAAAACAAACATTGTTCCAATATTTACCACAACTCTAAGCAACATGACAATAAATAATATGGACAATACATGTCCCAACAGCCCTTTGGCAGCTACACATTTTTGCCTTAACATAGTTTAAATAAATAAGAAGAGATACTGATGGAGGTTTAATTCAGTGGCCATTAAATGCTAATCAAGGTGGTCAACTGCAACATTCACACTTGCCGCAAGCAGACAAGCATTCTTTCTCCCACCCTGGGTATTCCACAGATAAAACTAGCTTGGTTTCTACCAGATGTCTTAGCTTCAGAGGATGCCTGCCATAGATGTGGGTGAAACATCAGGAAATAATGTTTCTGCAGCATGGCCATAAAGCATGGGAAACTCACAGCAACCTAGTGATTCCAGCCATGAAAGCCTTCAACAACACAATTACTGGAATCCCTATTGAAGTCTTATATCTTTATAAGTGTACTTCCATCTGAAGGAATTCGAATTATGTGATTGTATAACATCTGTATGCAATAGAGGGCTACTAGATTACTACATAGCAGAGCCAGCAAACACTTGGTTCTCATTAGTGCCCAATGTACATGGGTGTGCAATGTATAGGAGTGTGGATCAAGCACCAATGCATATCATACAGATGCACACTGCACACCAATACACATCAGTCCCAATGACTGCAGATGTACAACGAGAGTATCATATGAAGGCTCTTCCACACAGGCATATAACCCAGAATATCAAGGTATAAAATCCCACAATATCTGCTTTGAACTGGGTTATCTGAGTCCACACTGCCATATATTCCTGTTCAAATCAGATAACGTAGGATTTTATTCAGCTGCGTTGAAGGGGCCTCAGTGTCCTGTTACACATCTTCCCAATCCAATTAAGTGGTTTCTTAGGCCTGTTGTACACTGCCATATAATCCAGATTATCAAAGCAGAAAATCCACTTTATCTGATTTGAACCGGATTATATGAGTCCACACTGTCGTATACTCCAGTTCAAAGCAGATAATACGGATTTTGTATGGCAGTATAGAAGGGTGTGTATTGCTCCAGTACATCACTAGGTATACATAAACTTACAGAATGTAACAAGTCATATAGGATTCTGGTTGTTGCATATATATGCTAATATAAATATGCAACAATTACTCATATCTGCCATATGAGTAATTCAATGTGACTGGGAGTCAAGAAAATGCTTTCCCCACCTTCTAATTCATTCCGTCCTGAGTTTATTAGCAAACAGAAGTCAAAATAAGATTTTAAAAATCTTATTTTTATAGTGCCTACATCTACATTTTATGGAAATGTCTTTGCCACATGTCCTTTACTTCTTGCCCTGCAGACTCCATCTATGCACACAAAATAAATGTTAAGTGCTATTACCCAAAAAAAGCCTATTCTGGAAGACAGGCATCTATTTTTAGTTCTGACCCAGGTCAGCCTATGTTGTTGTTTTTTTCATGCAGCCACAACACCAAGCCAGATAAACAGGACCTGGCTGTCACAGTGGCTCTATTTTGGATTATATGTGTTGACCCAGGCTGTTAATTCAATAGAAAAGCACATTATAAAGGAGAGGAGACAGCATAATAGTTCCTACATCTTTAGTGGTTAGCACACATCCTTTCCTGGCCAGTGCAAACACAAAAAATGCAAGCTGGTGGGAAGGGAAAGAAGCCCCTCTCCCTTTAAAATGATGAATTTGGAAACACTTCTGCCACAGTAGCAGCAGCAACAGCCTTAATACAAATTGTGCCCTTTGCAACCAAAGTCGTCTTATTTTTCAGTTAAGTCACATGGGAGGGCTTAGCTGCTAAACCTAATTTAAACTGTTCTCATTTCTTTTCCAGAAAGCTCTGTGTAGCAGCAGCAGCAGCACAAACTGAAAACAGTGGTCAGCAACTGGGAAATGGCAGATGCCGAAATACCATTTTCCCCATTTGCTTCACGGTCTTTGACTCATGCATCCTGTCTGAGCTAATGTTAGCGTTCTGATTGCAGAGTGTCTGGTACTTGGTAGACTCTCACCAGGAGCCAGAACTAGCCTAGAACTGAAGGATCGCTTGCACTCATTAGGAATTGTAGTTCTGCTCTCCGATGAAACTTCTAGCATAACGTACATTCTGCTGGCAGCTATGTATCAGGAATTACTTGGCATCAGTAATGGCCAGTTTATACAATCATTTGGCAGCCTAGTCATTGCCACTATTAGCCCAACACTTTTCCCCTTGCTCCACCTCACTGTACATACACAGGGACAATAATACGCATAAATCACTGCCTCACTATAATCTACAAAGAAACTGTACAGAAATTAGCAGTAGGATCCAGGAGACTGGAAATCCAAATTTCATTTCATCCGTGAACTCACAAAGTGAGCCATGACTCCACAGGCTTTGTGAAAGTGGAAGCTAGAGTATGGACAGCTATTCTCCACTACTGCCTAGTGTCTACATCTATCCTTCTCCCCATGTGGTCTTGCCCCCACCCCCTAACCATGAGGGGCAACTTCCAGTCCACATGGATTAAAACAGTGGCAGAAAAGATCACAATGCTAGGTTTCTCCCAAGGACAATGGCTAAGCATGAGATGGAACCAAGCCAAAGATCTCATTAAGCAACGGATCCTGGACATAGAGCACCAATCGGACCTAGCCTGTCGCCCAACCTTTATTGTTAGGGAAGCCACTAGATACCTCACTGCCCCCATGGCATACCTAACAGACCTGGAGGTGTCAAACACCGAAGGGCTTTTACTCTGGCAAGATGCCATGCCCTCCCATTGGCTGTATTGGAGAGGAGGTGTCAGAAGACTATGCCCCTGTGAGGCTGGACATGTAGAAACAACTGAGCACGTGCTTCTTCAATGCATGCTCTACAGCAGGGCTGCCCAGGAAGTCGCTCGCAATCGACCAGTCGATCCCGGGACCGAAGGAGGCCGATTCCAGCCAGATGGGGCGCTTCTCAGAGGGGGCGGAGCCAGGCCGCGCCAAGCCCCGCCCTCTCCCCGGCTTCGGCACTCCCAGCAGCTTCTCCAGGTTTGTGGAGGGCAGGGCCAAGCCAGCCTTGTGTTAGCTATGCCACCACTGGCTTGGCATTGCCATCCTCAAGCCTGGAGAAGCTGCTGGGAGCTCCAAAGCCAGAGTGGAGGGGGCGGGGCTTGGTGCGACCTGGCTCTGCCCCCTCTGGCCAAGCCCTGCCCTTCTCCAGCCTAGATCTTTCTGACTTGGTTTTAATATAAGTAGCTCGCATGCTGAAAAAGTGTGGGCACCCCTGCTCTACAGAGATCTTAGATCTAATCTCATAAGACCATGGCTTTTAAAACACCCAGGGTGCAGTGAAAAATATTATTCCACCCTGCTGCTTTCGGACTCTAACACTACAATAACTTATAATGTTGCTAAGTTTTGTGCTGCAGTTGATGATAAATGATGATTGACCCCATAAGGCAACATCCTGTTGGGAATGTAATTAGAGCAACATGTTACAGCTGAAATGCTATTAGACTCACAATGTGCCCCTCCCTTCCCTTTTAGTGCCCCTCCCCCAGTGTTTTTGACCCCTCCTATCAATCTCCTCCCCCTCCCCCTTGATTCCATACCTGTTACAATAACCTGTGTTTTAAAAAGGGATTTTAAACTGTTTTCTAATCTACTTTTTTAATAATTGCTTCACGGGGAGCTGTGCTTCCCCTCCCAGGATGCTTGTGCTGGTCAGTGAACATAATAAAGTTTTGTATTGACTCTATATACAAACCCAAGTTCCTACATGTCATCCTCTGTGGACTAAGAAGGTATCCAGGTTCTCCCAGCCTCAGGACTTGGAACAGACAACCTCAGGACATGGGCCAAAGCTATGCCCCACTTCCCTTGTGAACCAAACGATTTTGACATCAGGGCCAAATATGGGATTCAAGAGAATAATAATAATAATAATAATAATCTTTATTTGTACCCCGCCCCCATCTCCCCAATGGGGACTCGGGGCGGCTCACATGAGACCAAACCCAGACAACAAATTACAATAAACATCAGCAATAAATGCAATAAAAATACATGCATATAAATAAAAAACAATATACAACCAAATATCTAAAATCACAAAGCCGCAGGCACACATATAAAGTGTTAAAAACTCAAGGCAAGATAAGCGGAATAGCATCCTTTACCCGGGGGGATGGACTCCAAGAACAGGGGCATTGAGGAGAGCAATGATTGAAATTAAATAGCCATTCTCCAAAGGCACAGTAGAAAAGCCAGGTTTTCAGGTGTTTTTTTAAAGGTCTCCAATGTGGGGGCTCTCCTAATCTCTCCGGGCAAGGAATTCCAGAGTCGGGGGGGGGGGGGAGGCACAGAGGAGAAGGCTCTCTCCCTTGTGACCACCAGACTGGTCTGTGAGACTGGCAGGGAGGACAGGAGGGCCTCCCCCAAGGAGCGGAGGGTTTGAGGTGGTTCATGGAGGGTGATCCGGTCACGAAGGTAGGCGGGTCCCGAACTATTTAGAGAACCATGTATTCTTTCATCACAGGGACAGTCTGTTTTACCAGCTGGTTTGGGCACAGGTTTTGGTTTGCTTATTCTTTAGACCTGTATATAATATAGCCTGTTTTTTCATGCAGTCATAGATAAGGTTATAGTGCCCTCCCGATGTCACTTAATTGCAACTCCAATGACCAGCCCTGCTAAAGATGAGCAATGGTGGTAGTTTTCAAACACCATCATGAGTTATAGGAACCAATTCCTTACATTTCATTTTGTGCCATTGGAATTCAAAGAAGATTATTAAAATGAGGCAAATCCATACAGATATCCAACCCAAGATTTGAGGTCTTATAGAGGGACATTTTTCTGCATCATAATCAGTCAGAGCAATATGTTGTGCAAGATCACAAGAGAGGGACACAATGTGAAAACATAGTCCAAAAATGTCATACACTGCTACAGACCAACAATTTAATCACATGGGCAAAAATGCCCGTCCTACGACAGTTGCACCTCACTTCAGGCATGGAGCCTGCCAGGTCCCATCTGATGATGTAGATCTACTTCTGGAGGGTTCCATCCCTGAAGTGAGGTGAAATTGTCATAAGAGCCAGCAGTGAGAATATGGGATATTCCCCATGCTCTCATTGAGAAGAACGGAGGGATGCTGGGTGGCGACCCCCCCCCCCCCCCCATTGGATGAGGTAAGGGGTGATGCAGGCAACACAGGGTGATGTGTTCCCATGCCCCACAATAGATTTGCCATAATCCATGGCAAATCCCTCTGCTATCATCCACAATTTTGACCTCAAGGTGACGAGGTCTCTAATCAATATGAAGAAGTCAAATATAATCCCTTTCCTCACTGCCTAGGTTGCTGTTATGCTGAATTATTATCTGAATAGGATGTGATCTCTTATGAATCTGCTTTAAATCTGATTTCTTCCTCCTGCAGAATTCTGGGGTTTGTGGTTTAAGGAGGCTGTTAAAGCATCTTCCATAAACTACAAACCCCAGAATTCTGCAGGAGGCAGCAACCGGATTTAAAGTGGATTCATTCTTTAGTGTGATGAGGTCCTAGCAAAGTCACTCTCACAGCATCAAGTCACTATGTTCCTGAATGAATAATAACTATAACCTGCATTACAAGATTGATTCCAATATTACGAAGATAAATGTATGAGGAGTGACTAGTCTGAATGCTGGATTTTTCTCTGAAATCAAGCAAAGAAGAAGCTTTTGTTAAATTGTTTTCTTAAAATGTTGTTTTGCAGAAGCTAGTGATAAGTACTTTACAAATAAAATATGCCGGAGGTCGTGATGAAGCTGAGATAATGGAATTGCTTTCTTGCAATGTCAGCAAGCAATCAAGCCACAGGAAAGGGGTAAAAGGACCTGGGAAATTAAATAGAAATATGTTCCTTCAGGAAATAATGACACACCTACCCTATTATATTTATTAAATATCTTATTATCCCTATTCCATGTGATGCTCCAGATTTTAAAAAGGCAGAATAGACTATCCCTCTGCTGCTCCTTTATTCCATCCAGGCTTCAGTTTCCCAACTAAAGATTCCCTCTAGGTCTGTCCTTGTTTCAAAGGCATTCTGGATGTGGCAGTGGAGAGGGAACAGCCTTGTGATCCCCAAATGGAGGCCCAGAACTCATTAAAGCCTGCTGAGTTACAGGAGGTACAAGGAATGAGTCTTAAGGGATAATATAGCAAAGGGGCTGGGGGAGGAAATGATATTCAAAGCCAATGGATGCTGCAAGTTCATTGCAAAGTTGTCCGTACTGAAACAATGCAGCTTCTTTTTCCTCATAACAATTTAAAGCTAAGTTATATGGTTGCTCTTGGTAACATTTCATCAAACTTTGACCAAGCTCAGAGATGGTCCAGAGATGGAGGCAGAGTGAAATTCGATGGACTATGAGTGAGATGACATGAATAAGAACAGGCAAATGGCTGGGTTCTAGATCTTATAAATACTGTTTTAGCTAGGGAGGCTAATGTAGGTGAATGATGTATATTGAGAGCAAGGAGCTGACTTGGACATGAGGTCTTTGAACAGCTTGATTTCCAAATGATCTGTAGCAGGGCTGTCCAACTTTTACCGGACCTGTGGCCGGAATTCCAGCCACTGATGACCTGGGGGGCCAAAGGGTCTGCCCCCGGCTCCGCCCCGCCCCGCCCCAGGCTCCGCCCCCACCCCACCCCCTCCCTTTAACATAAGGAGAGAGGGAGAGAATGGAACACAATGGGGGCATAAATAAACAATTCCATATATTTAATATTAACATAAGGGGAGAGGGAGAGAATGGAACACAATGGGGGCATAAAAAAAAAATACAATATATTTAATATTAACATAAGGGAGCCCCCTGATTCAGCCTACCTTCCCAAATGAGCAGGATCCAGGAGAAGCCGATCCACGAGACAGGCCACGACCGACCGAGCCAGGCGCCGAAGAAGGTCTGTGTGGGCCGCAGGAATTCAGTAGCCGAGATTTCGGCAATAGGAGGAGTATCGGGAGACTACGCGAGTCACACGGGATTTCGCTCTCAACGCAGGCGTGATCTCGCGTTGAGAGCGAAATCCCGCATGGCTCGCGTAGTCTCGCGATACTTGCTCCGAAACCTGGAAGTGGGTAATTTTTATTATTATTATTAATTTTATTTTTCTATTTTTATTTTATATTAAAATGCTGAGGGGGCCGGAGGAAAGGGGCTAGGGGGCTGTGTACGGCCCTGGGGCCGCCTGTTGGACAGCCCTGATCTGTAGGATCAACTTGGAAATACTCAGGCCTCCAGTAAATGTCCAAAACGTAATACAGTGTTCCCTCGCTACTTCACGGTTCGCTTATTGCGGACTCGCTGTTCCGCGAATTTCAAAAAATATTAATTTAAAATATATATCATGGTATTTTTGCTGTTTTGTGAGATTTTGCCGTGGTGCCACCACTCTCCAAGGCCCTTTCTTTCCTCAGTCCTCCCTCCCTTCCTCCAGTCTTGAAAAGCCTTTCCTTCCTTCCTTTCCTTCACTTTATTTTAAGTTTTTAAAGACTTAAAGTAGTGTATAACTACTACAATAATGTATAAATATTAAAATAAATAGAGCATCCCTACATCGTGGTTTTTCACTTATTGCAGGAGGTCCTGGAACCTAACCCCAGCAATAAGTGAGGAAACACTGTAAATGTGTTTTACCGAAGGATCATAATTCTGGCACTGGGCAAAAGATTGTAAGGTTTCTAGATTGCCTGATTCTTTGTTATTGTGTATTGCACTATGGTAAGCCCACAACGTTTTGAGATAGACTGCCCTGAAGAACTAGAGCTATAAGTTTGTCCATGCAATTCCTCCATCTCTACTTCAGGCCTCTTTTTCCTACACAATGCAGGAGAATGTCTACCCATCCTCAGAGCATTTTGCAAATTATCTCCTCTCCCTTGAAGACTCCTTATGAGTTGAAGAACAAATTTTACTTTAATGGTATGAAAGTATGACAGCATGAAAGTGTGGAGAAAAATGAAGATGAGCCTACTGAAGGGCTTCTTCTCTTGGACATAACTAGAAGCCCATTATGTCCAGGATAGAGAACAACCATGCTGCCCCTAAAGGTAAAATTGGTTAGCCCATCTCTCTAATCACACATATTATGCATCTACCAAAAAAAAGCACCTGGGAGTGGCACATCTCAGGGCGCTTCCAGACAACCCTTTATCCCAGGACCATCAGCGTTTAAAACACGAATGTTCCTGGGAGCCTATCTACACCTACCCCAGAAAGCACGTGCGCTTTCTGGGGTGGGTGTCCAGATGTTCTGCCGGGATTGGCCCAGCAAAAGGGGTTTGGGGGCTGGAGACACCAACCCCACAGCCCCCAAATCCCCTTTCAAAGTAAAATAAACTTACCTGGCCTCCATAACAGTCTTGCCGGAGCTCTCCCATTGCATAGAAATGATGCGCCAGGATCATTTCCCTCCTCTCTCCTGGCGCAACATTTCTTCGTGCTGGGAGAGCTCTGGCAAGACTTTTAGGGAGGCTGGGTCAGTTTATTTTACTTTAAAAAGGCGCTTGGGGACTGTGGGGAAGGGGGTGGGTTTCCCGTGGATACCAGGTACGCTACCGTTTACTGCTATGAAAAAGCCGGATTAACGGCAAAACAGTCTTGGCCATCCACAGTGTACCGTCGTGGTCAAAACCAGGTGGACTGCCACCCATTACCTAAATTGGATGTACCTCTATGTTTATTTGGATACTATACCGTGGGTCCACTATTTTGGAGTATAGGTACTCCCTGCAATCCAATGCCAGCTTCTCATAGCCGACTTCGACGTTTTTTGGAACTTCCAGGACACAGCACCGCCCAAAAAGGAAAGGGATTACTGTCCCCGATACTTTTGAACTCTCTGGATTACTCCTGGATGCACCACTCAAGGATCTTGTACCTACATATTTCATCCCTTATTCCTTCTGGTGACTTGAACATCATTGAGATACGAATGGGATTATTCTTATTGCACGTCTGGCAGGTTTGCTAATAGCTGTGTGTGCTAATAGTTGTGTTTCCAATTGTGAATTTTCAATGTAATTATGGAGGAGTGTAATTGCTGTACAATGAAATGTGTGTTTTTGATATATATGATGGATATGATATTGGCATAGTCCACATTGCTTACATATAGCGCATTACCCTCCAAGTGTCTTTCTTAAACCCTTGTGTGTTTGGGTTTTGTAGTTCAGTAGCCTCCCTACTGTCTCTGTTGTGTTTAAGGGGGTGAGATTCCCACAGTTTTCTGAACTAATTCAGTTCCAGGAAGGTGCGGAATAAATCCACTATCTACTTAATTCACCACAAACCAGGGTTTATGGTGAACTAATTGCAGGTTGGCTAGAACGTCATATGGAAGTTTTTTTATTACGGAAGTTTCCACAAGAAAGGAGCTGTCTGGATGGGCCCTCAGAATGTGATCAATTGCAATTTATGAAAAGTTGGGTGGGGCTGAAAGCTATCAGTTTGATAAGCAGGGCAATTACTTTAACCATCCCTGCAGACAACATCAGACTTGGATCTCTGCTTAGTATGTTTGACTCCTGTTTGTGATTCTCTGACTGTTTATGATTCTGTTTATTACTTAACCTACTTAGATCTTCTGACCTGGCTCTTGATCTTCAGTTGTTTTTGGAACTTGTTCTTTAGAGCATTTCTGACCTTCTGGTAACTGACTTGGCTTTTCTCCACCTCTGCTCATATATTCCTGACTCCTATCCGCTATGCTTTACTGCATTTAAAGTCAGAGAAGGGTACAAAATATTTTCCCTACAATGTGTTACCATTAATATTACATTTGTATGTGTGTAACATATTCGGTTAAAATATCTTCTAGTGTTGCTTGTATGTTTTGATGACTTGCAGGTTCCTTAAAAAAACACTGAGAGCAAAAAGAAAAGATAAGACTAAATGCTGAAAAATAGAATCTTCAGAACGTTCTCTTAGCACACCAAAAAGAACAAGTAAGGGTTATTTATTAAATGGGGAGAGTACTGTTTGTGGGAAAATAATTTTGTAATTATTATTATTTGAAACACAACAAGATCAGTACACAGCAAAAAAAGGTCACTATGCTGGCTGTTGTACTGGATCACACGTCGGACACTTCCCAAGTGTCTAGGACAGGGGTGGGCAATTATTTTTTCCAAGGGGCCACACGAGAGCCAAAAAATATTATGGAGGGCCGCACCTAAAGGCTGAACTACATTCTAATCTACTTTATTTATTTATTTACTTACTTACTATATTTTTACTATTAACATATTAATATATCAAGAAATATTCATATATTATTAGTATTAATATCATAATTATTATATTATAGTATATATATAGACATTATAATATATTGAAATTATAATATAAAATAACATATTATATTATTTATTATATTATATTATTATTATAAAATTATTATAAAATAATAATAAAAACCACTAAAATAAAATTAAATTGAACCAAGGCGCGAACCAAGATGGAATGGCCCAATGAACCCAGCCGAGAGGATGGCAAAGCAGACCCAGCAGCTTGCCAGCTCTTCAACCCACCAAGACTCCCTTTCTGACTCAGTCGTTAGCCTATGAGTTATTATACTCTTGACTATTGGTAGGGGTACACAGACTCTATTGGAATATTGTACTTGGCCCTATACCATTGTAGGGGCGCTACTATTGTTATTATGTAAATCTGGAACATTGTGAATGAATTGCATTGCATTGTGCTTTTTGTGAGATTATTATGCTATTTAGCACTTGAATTTGTTCATATGATTATACCTGTGGTTTTTACCTCAAACACGTGTCTACACCTTTATTCCCATAGATCTGCCCCTTTATGCCTTGTGGTTTAGCTTTGTGTATATTGAGTTGTTACCAGTGATTGCTCTGTTTGTGTATTGAAAAGCAGACCCAGCCTCCGCCGCAGCAGAGGAGAGCAGAGCAGAGCAGCAGGTGATCGGAGGCTGCAGGTCTCCACCCGCTCTCGCCCCCAGCCATTCCCCAGCTGATCGCCCTGCTATGGAGTGCCTGCCATCTCTGAAAGCACTCCAGGCCTGCAGGGGGAGCTGTCAGTGATCTGAGGCGGCCGATCATCATGGCGACCTGTAAGACGATTAAGTCTTCCAGGTCGCCACGGCGATCAGCCGCCTCAGATCGCCGACAGCTCCCCTGCAGGCCCGGAGTGCCTCCAGGGATGGCAGGCACTCCAAAGCCGCCGCTCCACTGGCCTGTCTGCCGACACAGGCCCCACAGAGCCCGCAATGGGATGGCGGCAGCGGCACCCCTTCCTCTTGCCCCTGCCCTTGACGCCCTTCCCTCCAGGCCAGATAGAATTGGCTGCCGGGCCGCATCCGGCCCGTGGTCCGTAGGTTGCCCACCCCTGGTCTAGGACTATGTCATGTATTGGTGAATAATGTGTGCAGATCCTAGTAGGTTGGCCTTTTGCAGCTGACATATGGTAATTTTGTCAGCACCTATTGTGTTTAAGTGCAGGCCAAGGTCTTTACGCACTGCACCCAGTGTGCCGATCACCACTGGGACCACCTTTACTGGCTTGTGCCACTCTTTGTAATGTGATCTTTAAATCCTCTTATCGTGTCAGCTTTTCCATTATTATTATTTCTTACCTGCCTCTCCTCATGGCTCAAGGTAGGTTGCAGCATAGTTATGTCCTTATTGCCACAAAAGTAATGTGTGAGATCTAATGTTCCTTGCTCTCCATGCCCACTATATGCTGCACAAGAAGACAAAAATTGCTGCATCTCAAAAGAAGAAACAGCAGCAGTAACATTAATGATCTGGTTTACCCTTGTTTGAAACTGCTAAATGCAAAAGATTTAAAAAAACAAAGCTGTTGGTGTAGCATATCCAGAATCTCAGTGTCTGTTTTCCTAGTACTTATGCAATGAAAGAGGCCATCCCACTAAAAGGGGGATATGCACTATGGACTCATCTGAATTAATGATTGGGTAAGATTTTGTTAGGCACAGTTGCACATGACTTTAAACTAAAGCAACAACTGCTGTTTGATAAAAATAGTCTCGTGCCATAAATTATTCTCAATATCTATTCTGTGTGGAAATAAATGGTGCTGTAAAAATAGAGAGGACATACTGTTCATTTCTCTCTCTGTGGCCTTAAATGTTTACTTTTTTGCTCAAGTATCTTTCATTCCTTACTTTAAAAAAAGCTACTTAGTAGGCATGTGTGATGGATAAAAAATGTTTCAAAAGTCATTACAAAACTGGGACGGAGGACGGGACGGGCATTTCATTTCTAAAGTGTTTCTAAAGTATAGTTAGTAAAAAAATTGTTACTATAATAAGAATAACATTCTGTTAAGTAATTGAGCAAGTGGGAAAACTTCAGGGGTTCATTTTTTCCTCATTTTTAGAGCTATCATGATGAAACATGCTATAATTGTACTACACATTTTCCACTGTTAGCCCACCAAATTTCAGAATGTTATATTCATCAACTAATTTTGGGGGATTTTTTAAAACAAATATATATATATATATATATATATATATATGCATACACACACACTACAAGAGCTATCTACTTGAATTTTATATACAATGCACAAGCTATCCAGGGTATCATTTTTTAACTTTGCATATATTATTAATTGTATTTATTTATATTGTAAGCTGCCCCGAGTCCTTTTGGGGAGATGGGGCTGGATATAATAAAGATTATCATCATCATCCCCAGAAGTTTCAGAAAGATTCACACATCTATGGAATTTTGGGGATTTAAATTTTTTTAGACAGAAACATTTATCTCCCCCGGCCGCGAAGCCCAACAGCAATCCCCTTGAATGACTGTCTGTGTTTATAAGACACCAACTTAGCACAGATTTATATTAATATCTTGCTTACTTTAGTCCTCTTTGCAGATTCAATAATTTTATTTATTATAATTAGATTCACTCTAAACGGCTGGCTGCTGCAGCCCTCATTGGAGCATTCTGATGCAGAGCCCTGCATTCTTGGAAATGTAGTTTAGGGCAGGGCCTTTTGCATTCTCTGCCACAGGGGGCCTTCCCTTCCCAAACTACATCTCTCAGAATGCTGTGTTCTCAGTCTCCTGCCCAACTCAGATATTGTGGATTATCTACTTTATATTCTGATATTGTATTATGGGTTATATGGCTGTGTAAAAGAGCCCTTATTCACTTCTCCTAGGTTCTGGAACTCCTCTCCTAGATAGATTAGACTGGTGTCTGTTCTCTGATTCTTCTGTAGTCAGGTAAAGAACTTTCTGTTTGGCAGGATTTTGAAGAAAGATGAATCAGAGGGGAAAAGACTTTCAGAATCTAATGTACTATTTATTTCTTATTTTCTTTTTAATGATTATAATTTCACTGTTTTTAGTTCTAATGTATGTTACTCTAATTATATTCCCAAGGAGTCTTTCTGCAGTGCTTTCTGCAACCAGACTTGCCTATCTCGGATTGGCCTTCTTAGTCATCAACACACTTGTAGAAAGCATGGGATGAGTCCTTCCTGAATCTGCGTTGCGTGTACATGGGTGATACACCTCCCGCCTAATAACCAATAACACACAGACACAATTTGTTGGGATAAAGTTGGCCACAACTCATTTATTGATAACAGGAAGAAGGGTTGGCAGCCATGCATGGGTCCTGTATCCGGGGTCGGACAACCCACTGTTGTCCAAAGATGCTTGCCTGCCTGGGTGCCACCAGCCCACTACCAGTCCATGAAAACTCGGCACTCCAAGGGCCAGGGCATTATCCCCCCTACCACCAGGGCTCATGCCACACACCAAACAGAGTTGCGACGATGAACACACAAACACAGAGTTGCAACAATGAACACAACTAACAGCAAGAAAAGGTAACAAGATATAAACAATAAATACACAGCATGAAAAATAAAAAGATACAAACAATGAATGCAAGTAGGGTGGGTGGGATGGACAGAAACAGGAACAGGCCCAGTGCCTGTTGAGGAGCCTCGGGCAGCCTTAAGTAGACTGCCCAGGCAAAAGGGAGGGCTGGCCCGATGACGGAGCAAGGGAGGCGGTGCCCGCCCCACCATTGGCCAGCTGACACTGGTGGCGAGAAACTCTCCCGCCACCCAGGGGGCTTCTGGGCCAAGATGGTGGTGAGGACACCCTGCACTGCAATGCGCTCAGCTCGGTGAGTCTGGTTGAGCCATTTTGCGAAGAAAATCCGAGAAAGATGTTACTCTAATTATATTTCCAAGCATAATATTTTTAGCTTTATCGTTTAACCTTTATAAGAGACTTTGACTCTCAGACTTACGTCTCTTCCACACAGCCATAATATCATAATATCCATAATATCAAGGCAGAAAATCCCACAAATATCTGCTTTGAACTAGGTTATCTGAGTCCACAGTGCCGTAAGTTCCAGTTCAAAGCAGAAAATGTGGAATTTTATTCAGATGTGTGGAAGGTACTTTACAAAAAGGTGGGATATCAGTAACAATAACAAATAATTTCTGGCTATTCAGTCAAGATCTTATTTACCACACTTGTACATAGAATCGATGTCTTGTCATCAAATCGTTTGGGCTCCTGAAATGGGGAATCCCATAATAATCTTTTTCCTTCTCTTCCAGTAAAAATACAGTAATATAATAAAATATCAATTTGCTGTTCTTTGATGACATTGAAATAACTTTCTAATTCTGCCTCATAGTAGAGCTGGCCTTAGAAATCTCTAAAACTTGAAAGGTGTAGATGCTGAATTTTTAATCCCAACACATTCATTTGTTTTTCAACCCATACATTACTTCATTTTTTCCTTGAAACCTACAATCTTTATAAGATAAAATTGATTTACCAATGTGTGTCAGTTTGGGCTTTGGTGTCACCAGTTTTCCAAACTTTCATCTTAAGCCAGCATCTGGTTTTCTATGACATTGGTTAATGACACATGCCAAAAGTTGGAAGAGTGGGGCTTGAAAAAAGGATATGGATATCAACAACTGTTCCCTAGTTATATACCTTATGATAAAAATAGACAAATCCTGAGTGTCTTCTAGAATGCCAGGAAAAGAAAAGTCACCATGTTTATAATTAGTGTGCTCTATATAAGAAGCAATGGAAACATTCCTGAGCTTTCTTTGGTTTTGTCTTTAACTACAACCAATTATGTCTCTCAAATTAGAAAGTTATTTCGCCTTCCCAAAACAATTTTCGGCAATATGTACAATGCATAGTTGCAAATAGTGATTTCGGAGAACTTTGCAATCCAAAACTTGGAGCAACATCCTGTTTCCCAAAAGGGCAAAAATTTCAAGCCTAATGCATGTTTACTTAGAAATAAGTTTCACTGCATTCAATGAGGTTTATTTTCACATCATTGTTAAAGATAGCAGCAGAAATAGATGTTTGATGTTCATATTTTAGGTTAAATGCAATTTATCTGATAGGTTACTGTTATGCCCCCATGGGGCTTGTTTAGTACTGCATCATGGACTTGGTTACCTTTACCTGCATTCCTTTGTCCTCAGCCATGTGGGCTTGGTGGGAGGGACTGTTTTTGATGCCAAGGTGATGCCACCATCCTAACTCCTCCCCTTTCTGAGGTCATCTGAGGGGCAGGACTTCCTCTCTTTGGCCATTGCAAGAAAGAAGCCACATGGATGTGCAATGAAATCCATCCATTCTGAGACAAAGCACCTTTGTCCACCTACAAAGCCAACCTGAAGCTTTCAGCCAAAGATTACAGTAAATAGGAAGGTCTCCCTTCAAACAGAGACTGCAATCTTTGGGGTACCAGCGGACTTCGCGAGCCAAGGTACCAAAATTGACAGTGCAGAATTTGTAATACGAATGAATGCTACATGTCTGCAAGAAGATTTTCATTTCCCAAACATCACTCTCCCAATAAAAGGATTAACCAGAAAAAATTAAAACAAGATTTGTAAATACAGTCAGTCCTCCACATTCACTGCTTTTACACAGTACAGGACCCCCTTGAAAGTGGAAAATAACAATTAAATAAATTGGTATTGTTTCACCAGAGAGAACACCTCTTTGGGAATTTCTATATCTACCAGCATGACTCTATAGTCAACTTTGACTGGAAAGTGCACATAGAAACACATTGGAGGACTTAGACATTCCCAGAGAAACATTTTAGATCCTCAAGAATCACTGGATGATCTTGACAATAGAGGGCCTAAAAATTCCTAGAGAAAACATTTTAATCAAATCTGCAAAAGTAAAAACTGAAAATGTGGCGTGATGACTGTAGTTTTTTATATATATATATATAGTGCAAGGTCATCTGCAAAAGCCAGAACTGGCATTTTGTCAAGCAAGTAAGTAGAGAAAGGAAGCATGCTTTAGATATTGCTGCAAGTTTTATGCTTATAGCAACAAAATGACCTTGCTGTGGAGGACATATTTTATATCTTGCAAAATTAAGTGGAGTTTATGGAAGACATTATTAAGAGATCCACAGTTAAAGTTGCACTATGCCTCTAACAATCTTTAAACTATTTAAGAAGTTTAGAAGAATGAAGATATTATTCAGTTATTTAAAGTAATTTATGCTTGCCTGTAGTTCTTTAAACTATTTTCTGCAAACTAATGCAAATGAAGGCCCTAATTTTTCCAATTAAGAAGTCTTTTTCTCTCTCTTCTTTTGTTTCCTCTCTCCCCCACATTTTGCACAGAACTCTTCCTTCCTCCTCCTATCCCCACTCCATTTTGTCCAAATTGTAGGTTGTAAACAAAGGGATCTGCAGAGATATTAGCAGGAACACCTCAGTAAGCAAGAGTCCAAAAGTGGCAGGCTAAAATCTTTAACTCAATCCATGGCTGATACCAAATGAGAGAGTCCCTCCTGGGCATACAGAAGACTGGGAGACTTGGAAGGTGCTGAACAGGCTGCAGTCTGGCAACCTTAAGAAATGGGGATACAAAGCGGAATCCGCGATATGCGAGTGTGGAGAAGAGCAAACCACAGACCACCTATTACAATGCAGTCTGAACCCTGCCTCATGGACAATGGAGAAGGTCCAGAGGCACCCCAAGTGTCCAGTTACTGGTCAAAGGACATTTAGTATCATGCCAGGTTTTTAACTTTGTGTTTTTAAATATATTACAACTGTACCCTCAATTCGCTTCTGACATGATACATAAATAAATAAGCTAAGGGATCCACAGGTAGAATAATTTTCATATGCAGAAACATTAGTGAACCACAACCTATTCCCAAAATTTAGTGAATTTGGCATGGTCTTTCTCATTCCCCCCCCACCACCACCACACCCTGCCCCATTCAATCCTTTTACAGAGTCTGAATGTCTAAACACAGATCCCTTTTCAAATGTACTGAAGATTTATTCCTTGTGCTTTGAACAAGTGAAAATGGATTTTGCCGAAACCTTCTGGGAATCAAGTTGATTTACTATAGAACCTCTTCATTGTTTATGGGCCTGATGAAAGCATTAAGCATATAATGATTCCCAGACTGCTCATGGGGTTTGAGGCATATTGCGTTTGATTCCTTTTTAAAAAAAAGAATGAAAATGAACTTGTAGTATGAAAGCCTGCTCCCGAAACTTACAGGAAGTTCAACAGACACTTTGCTTAAGGTGATAAAAATAGTTTGGAGGTCTAATCATTATTGACTTGCTCACTGAATTTTAAATGCAACTTGGTTTTAAAGAAAAAGGTGGGGGGGACACACTAGAGAAACCTATCCCATATGGGTGGACTTCTTTTCATTTTATCTCATAACTATCCACTCTCTTTTTACATTAAGATCACCCATCAGAGAAAGGATCCCCGTTCCCTTTGGCAACCTACTGAACTCATCTGTGCATAATTACTTATGTAAAATTAATTCACATGTGTGGAATTAAACATGTAATAAATTGTATTTGGGAAATTAAATATAATAATATTTATTAATTACAATTATTAATATTTATATAATAATAATATTTATATAATAATATTTATAAATTACAATTATTAATCCCAAACTGCAACTCTGAATTTGCAAGACCTGAGCTTTGACTGTCTTGGAGGTCTCTGATTCTTAGGGCACCATAAGTTGATCCCTCCTTGGCAGCCACAACAGAAAAATTGCACCTAACAATCAGATTTGGTCAAAGATGTATGGAGTTCAATTTGAAGAACACTAGTGGAAAAGTACATTGATAGTGTTTTCATTTATACAACAGGTGAGATTCACATGCGTTCTGCCATGCTTCATGTCTGGTCCAAATTTCTTAAAGAACCCTTTTGCATCAATTGATTGATTTATGTTTGGAATAGGGAATACATTTGTCTTCCAACCCCCCGAAATAACGAGACAGACACAAATATATATGGTTTCAAATTTGGGCAACTTTTATTTAAATAGTTACCTATTTAAATTGTAACTCAACTAACTTTTTGGTGTCAGTTCAACTTGGTGTGCGTAAGCTGAGGTAGCGTCACCTAACGTCTACCCTCAGCTATTCAGGCGTACTGCCTGGGTCCCCTGTAGATTTCAACCCGGGCAACCCGGAAGGGAAACATCAGGAGAAATCTCTCTCAACTTTTGAGACTAGACTCTCCCCGCTCCTGGGACATTCCTCATCACCTCACCCCTAAAATTAACCGTCTAGGTGAGTGTTTGCATAATGCCCCACACCCTTAAGGGGTGCCTTAAGTGTCTACAAACCTTTGAATAACTCAACTATTTACGCTTAGCTAGTTTACTAGCCGACCATTCCATCTAAGCCCCTAATAGACAGTATAGATAGGCAAAACCCAGTGGGCGAATTCTATCCGACCCCCCAAATGTTAAACCATTTGAGCGATCATTATTATACTATCCATGGGCGGGAGTGGTGGGCGATGTCTTGATGCAGACTGAGGGGAAGGGGCTGGCACCACTATGCCAGCCCCTCCTCCCTTCCAGCAGATTCTGCAAAATCAACCAATCTCTTCTTCGAGGGGAGGAGACAAAATTGCTCCACCAGCCAACAAGTTGGATGGTGAAGTGTATAACTCACTTCTCATTTCAAAGTGAACATACCTAATCCTGGACTTCTGTACCTATGCATGAACTACGACTTTGAAAAACATATTTATCTAAACAAAAATGCTAAGAAATGATTTGGCCGAATTACCGGCTGAGTGGGTTGTGGTGTGGACCTGTCCTCACCGCCATCTTGTGCAGAGGGGGGGAGGGGGCTTCATCCTCCCAGAAGCCCCCTGGGTGGTGGGAAGGTTTCCCGCCACCAGCACCGGCCGGCCAATGACAGGGCTGGCCTCGCCCCACCCTCCGTCATCAGACGGCCGGCCCTCACTTCCACCCAGGCAGCCTATTTAAGACTGCTGGGGCTGCCCTGTTGGCACGCGGGGCCAGAGCTTTTATTTCCTCCCACCCTCCCTACTTATATTCGTTGCTTGTTTGGTTTGCATTTTGCATTGCTGTTTAATCATCATTTGCACTATGTTCATGTTTCTGTTATTATGTTCTATGTCGCAACTCTGTGTTTGGCGTGTGGCATGGGCCCTGGATCTGGCTGGCTTATCGCCCCTTGGTCGTAAGGGGGGATAACGCCCAGGCCCCCTGGGGTGCCGAGTTCCAGTTGACCAGTATTGGGCCGGTGGCACCCAGGTACGCTAGCATCTTTGTACATATGTGGGCTGTCCTTCCCCTGATCCAGGACCCATGCATGGCCGCCAACCCTTGTTCCTGTTTTTCAATAAATGAGTTGTGGCCAATTTTCATCCAAACTATTGTGTTCATGCCTCATTGGTTTTTCTGGTGGGAGGTGTATCTCCCATACACATGCAATTAGGATAGACTTCAATTGTTTATTAGTGAAGAAAACATCAGCATGCATTATATCAGGAACAATACTTGTAGAAAGTCACCTTGGGGTTTTTTATTTGCCCCTTACCATGCAGGGCCCCTGGTGGTGCAGCAGATTAAACCACTGAGCTGAGGAGCTTGCTGACTCAAAGGTTGGCGGTTTGAATCTGCGGAGCGGGGTGAGCTTCCACTGTTAGGCCCAGCTTCTGCCAACCTAGCAGTACAAAAAACATGCAAATGTGAATAGATCAATAGGTACCACTTCAGCAGGAAGTAATGGCAATCAATGTAATGGCATTCCATGCAGTCATGCTGGCCACATGATCTTGGAGAAGTCTATTGACAACTCCGGCTCTTTGGCTTTAAAATGGGGATGAGCACCACCTTCCAGAGTCGGGCACGACAAGACTTCATATCAGGGGAAACCTTTATTTTTACCTTACCAGGCTTAGGCTTCTCTTCAGCCACAGCTCCTGATGTATCCCATCAGACCACACAGGCTGTGGCCCTGCCCCATCAGTTAGTGAAGCAGCAAGAAGTGTTTCAAAGATGCTTCCTTGCCACTATCATGAGCCTCCCGTCTTTTAGCTAGCTCTGACAAGCTAAAATGCATTTTTGTGGTTTTGATGCTTCCTCCTGTATGATGGGCAAGTGCCAATGTGGCAATGTGCCTTGCTGTGATTCTGCAACCCTTCCCTTGTCTGATGGGGGGAGTGGCAAGATGGAAATAATAATAATAATGATGATAATAAACTTTATTTATACCCCGCCACCATCTCCCCCAATGGGGACTCGGGGCGGCTTACATGGGGCCAAGCCCAAACAACAGAGTACAGCAAAATAAAAACCAAATACACTAAGCAGCAAATAGCAACATCATAATTACATAACAACACAGGAATACATTGAGCAGTATAAAATGGATGTGAGGGCGATCTGGCTGCGACATCTGTCACCCCATTGAGCGCCAGGGTTGATTTGGCTGATCTGGCTGGCTAGGCGGGTGTCCCCTTCCTCCCTCACAACTCCATGTGCGTCCCTGCCAAAACTGTGCGCTGGGTGGAAGAGTATAAAATTACAATAAACACAATCACAAAGACAATGGGCGGGCTGCATGTGCAGGATAAAAAGTTAAAAACTCAGGGGTGAGATAAGGAGGAACAGGTTATTTGTAAAGGAGAGCTCAAGAAAACAGGGTTGTAGAACCAAACTTTCCCTTGGGGGATGGGGGCAAGAGGATACTCCATTGACAGAAATGTTGGGGCAAACAGTAGTGTGAGATTGTGTGCCTACTCACTAAAGGCGCAGCGGAAGAGCCAGGTTTTAAGGTTCTTTATAAAGGTTTCTAAAGTAGGGGCTTTCCTAATCTCTCCGGGTAGAGAGCTCCAGAGCCGGGGGCCCACAGAGGAAAAGGCTCTCTCCCAGAGGCCTACCAGACAAGCTTGTGAAACTGGCAGGGGCAAAAGGAGGGCCTCCCTCGAAGACCGAAGGGTCCGGGCTGATTCATGGAGGGAGATACGATCACGAAGGTAGGCGGGTCCCAAACCGTTTAGGGAAACATGCCTTGCCACAATTTTGCCATAAGATAAGGGAAGGAGGAAGGGTGTGTGGATCGCCATTGATTTCCAGCGAAATGGAACAGAATGGTAGGGGGGCTGAGTCTGATGAGGTCCCTTGATTAGTAGTTATTGAGGACAAGGAATATTGATCAGTAGCAGCTATGAGCTGCTTTCAAAACTACTCTTCTACCTCATGGAAAGCAGTGCAAATTCAAAATTTAAGAATAGTACGCCATCTGTCAAAGCCATGGTGTAACACAATGCAATTATTATTAAAAAAACATTTTAAAATAGCGGTGGAGCTGGAAAGGTTAGATGCACCTGCCCTAAATCAGGAGAGTGAAACAACTTTTCTATGTTGGAAAGATACAATGTCCATAATTCTGCATTCCACCTGCACAAGTATACTATAACTTTCCTCTCACCCATCAGCTCACTTTTAGCCACTTTCTCATGGCCATTTACTGAGCACTGATCTGTACATGACTGTGGAGGGGCGCCCATGTAGTTAGATGATTTGGTTATTGTATAAGGTTATTGGTTATTGCATAAGGTTGATTGAAAGTGATTTTAATATGACTTATAATGATGGTCTGTTGCCGTTGTAAGACACAAATCAATATTTGAAGCTTTAGTGAGGGGTGGGGCATGGTAATAGTTAATAAAATATTGTATACTGCATTTGCCTACTTTCCCCCACAGTATTAAAACCTAGTGTCACGCCCTAGACACTTGGAACCTCCCTTAGTAAACCACAAGAGTCCAACTTAGATGCAACGGTTTATTTAGAATAACTGGTTAAAGGAAAGAGACTAGAAGTCAGTCTAAATGCTTTAAAGTAGCACCAGCAAAATAGCAGCAGTGTTCAATGAAAGCAGCAATTGATTATAGTCCCGTAGTAATCAGGATCCAAAGCAAAACAAAATCTTTATGCCCAAGCGGGCCAAATCCAAAGACGGCAATAAGCAAGCTTGGCAGGCAAAGTTCTTAGCAACAAGGCCCAGTGGCCTATTCAGGATTCCATGGTCTTGAGGATGCAAAGTTGGCTCGAGATGGGGATGGATGCTAAGGTCCAGTGTTTTATAGTTCTCTAAGGCTTTGAAGCTTTCGACGTACTTGCGTCGAGTGTCAGTTCACACAGGATGGATCCCAGCTGCTGTTTGGATCTTCTCAGCAGCAAGGTATGTAAACCCAATTAACTCTGGACATCTGGGCAAACAGGAGTCGCCCCATCTCCGAGCTCCCAGCGCCTCTGCTTATCAGCACCGGCTTGAACAACAGTAGTGGCCTTGAATGTTTTACCCTGTCTGCTTTGCAGTTGGTTTACAGGAGAAATGCAGACAGGCCTGGAGGGTAACTTATTCCCATCATGGATGCGGTTCGGTTCTAGGGAAACTAAGGCCTGGGGCCTGACACCTAGAATCATCTAATATTTATTTATTTATTTATTTACTTTATTTATATTCCGCCCTTCTCACCCCAAAGGGGACTCAGGGCAGATTACACATACAAGCAGACAATTTCTGCCATTTATCAAAGTACAGTACATACATTTTTGACATATTACACACATATAAGCCTACAGAGGCAAATCTGGCCACCAGGGAGAGCTGACACACTCCTAATCTCTCAGCGTTTCAGTGTCCCTCGTTGTTCCTTCCACATTCCTCAGTGTGCCTAGAGGTTTTTTTATGGCCTCATAATTCAGTCAAAATTTGCCTCCCCACTTAATGTGGTACCTTTGTCTCCTACTTGACAGCTGCAACTGTCTTTCGGGCTGCAAAGGTCGACAGCAGGCTACACTTAAGGCCGAGCACCCACCTCGGCCCGGGCAGGCCTTGATCCCATCACCTACTGGTCAGAGAGATCTTATGCAGCTGACACTTAGCCAGCTGTGCCACATTCCCGGTGTACTGATTGGTAGAGGAGTCACATAAGAAAAGAACTTTTTTCACAATTACATAAATTAACAAATGGAATTTGCCACTGTATGATGTGATAGTCATGTTAAATGGTTTTAAAGAGGGATTACTCGAACTTGTGGAAATTGAAGCAATAAATGGCTTCCAGTTGCAATGGTTGTGTACCATACTTATGTTTCAGAATCAGCGTTCATTCGAATACGAGTTGCTGGGGAGAATCAGCAAAAGAATACTTTTATATCTGTCCTGCTTGTGGTCTTCCCAAAGGCATCCATTTGGGTATAATGTGGAACAGGTTTTAAAGAAAACATACTAAGAACTTGTTGTAAATACTATATTGTATTATCACTCAAAGTTCCAATATCAGCTATTGGTTTGTTTCTAAATGTTCCAGAATCTTTGCCTAGGCCGTTCCCATTGCCTATGGGTTCCCAGGTGTTTTGACCCACAACTTCCAGAAATCCCAGCAAGTTTATCAGCTGCTAGGATTTCTGGGAGTTGAAGGCCAAAACATCTGGGGACTCACAGGTTAAGAACCACTGGCCTAGGCCAATTTTGAAACAGGCTTATATTGCAACTTCCATCCTAACTTGTCATTATTTATCAATAACACTGGCCAACACACATTTTGGTGCTTCAAATGTTAGACCTGTCTCTGAGTATATTCCTAAAATGGCATCAGTTTTCTTCTATCAGCTCTAGTTTTAGAGATACAGAACATATGCCATCTGCAAGTCACCATATGTTTGCCCATAGAAAACCATGATGGCCATATAAGAAACGAGAGCTGCTGCGATCCTTGCAATGCAATGTTTAACATCCCAAATGATTCCAAAAACCGAGACAAAAAGAAATGAAATCATTTTGTTTGAAACTATAATAACTATTTTTTAGGATTGCAGTCATACCGTTATAGAGTGTTTTATTTTTAACCTCACTTTAAAACATGGAACTTAGGAAATGATGTTTTGTTTCTGTTTGTGAATCCAAGATGATTTTTTAAAAAGTGAATAAGCTTAGTCAAACAAATTAATGACTATATTTGCATAACATACTTTGTTATTTTGCACAAATGATTGGGATGATTACAAACAGATATTTGAACACTCCTGGCATCATAGGTGTTAGCAAATCGAGATCAGCAAATCGAGATCATTACTAGAAGCACGTGCTTTCATTTTCTGGGATATATTTGCACATCAAAGAGATTTGCTACCATTGATTTAATTTCTATACTGAATATCTTAGTCACAGCTCTATAGGAAGTGCTGTTTGCAGCAGATGGTTCAAAAACCTCTGAAGCAAATTGTATTTTGAACGAGTTTTCATCAGAAGCTTCTGTATCTCTTTGTGGCTTCATCATACTCCTTCGCTCTTTCTGAACACATCTTAAAATCATTGACTTTCTATTCATGCTGCTAATCCCTAGAGAATCCATCTGGCAAATAAACCTACTTTGGTTTTTAGCATATCTGAAATTCAGTGTCTAAAATTTAAAACCACCAACTTTTTATCTGTAGTTTTAGATCAGTGGATCCCAAACTTTTTTTGACTAGGAACCACTTGACCAGGAACCACTCTCCAACATTACTACCAAAACGGTTACAAATTGGTTTGTGGTCAACTTTAGATTTGTTTTGGTTATTTGGGGTGTGGATTCAGAAAATTGCATTGAATAGACCACACCAACTCTAGTTTCTGATACAGAACATATGCTATGGTCAGGTACAGGAAAGGAGTGGCAGGCAGTGCAAAAGGAGCAGAAAAAAATAAAATAAAATAAAGAGGAAGGAGGCTAGTGAACCATTTTTTTGTCCTCATGGTCCACTGGTGGTCCACGGCCCACAGGTTATAAGAACCACAGTTTTAGATGGTAGGTATAGTGGTTAAACAACAGTTGAGGGCCATGGATTCTCCATCCTTATTTTGCAGGTCTATGCTTAATGCTATCTAAACCCACAGCTATAATGATATAAGTGAAACATCAAAGACCAAAGAATGCCATCCTGGGGAATAAGAGAAAGGAGGTTACCTGGCTTGGAGTTGCCATGACTTCTGGTTGTTCTTCATCAATCCACTTTAAGTCCAATAAAGGGAAAAGAAGGGTTCATGCTTGGGGCCCAGATTTGATTTTTCATGTCCTGTAGTCAATTCTGAATGTCAATCAAGTGACATGATTATCAAAGCTCCTTACCAGTCTTTTCAGATTGTGTTGCAGTTGAACTCGATAATCTAATTTTGTAATAGCAACCTCTATCACTTTAAAATTATGAAAATAATGTATAATTCTGAATCTTATTTTATCTGTTAACCTAGCATTTATGAGCATACAACCAGAAGTAGACCAAAGTACAATGTAAATAGATTATACCTAGGGCATTCTCTACTCCACTTTTCTTTGATAGCCAGTAATTGTTATAGTCAATGGGCATAACAATGGGCATTGACTCTACACCAGGGGTATGGAAGTATTTTTTCCAAGGGGCCACACAAGAGCCCAAAAAAATATTATGGAGGGCCGCACCTAAAGGCTGAACTACATTCTAATCTACATTATTTATTTATTTATTTACTATATTTACTATATATTACACATCATTAATATTAACATATTAATATATCAAGAAATATTCATATATTATTAGTATTAATATCATAATCATTATATTATAATATATATATAGACATTATAATATATGGAAATTATAATATAATATAACATTATATTATATTATTTATTATATTATTATTATTATATTATTGTTATAAAATAATAATAATAAAAACCACTAAAATAAAATGAAATTCAAGAAGACAAGGTGCGAACCAAGATAGAGGCTGACATCCTCAAGAGAGGAAGGATCCCAAGATGGAATGGCCCAATGGACCCAGCCCAGAGGATCACAAAGCGGACCCAGCCGCCACTGCAGCAGAGCAGAGCAGAGCAGCAGATGATCGGAGGCTGCAGGCCTCCACCCACTCTTGCCCCCAGCCATTCCCCAGCTGATCGCCCTGCCATGGAGTGCCTGCCATCCCGGCTTTGGAGTGCCTGCCGTCCCGGGAGGCGATCCGGGCCTGCAGCGGGAGCAGTCAGCGACCTGAGGTGGCTGATCGCTCTGGCAACCCAGAAGACGATCAAGTCTTCCGGGTCACCAGTGAGATCTGCCGCTGCGATGGGATGGCAGAAGCAGCACCCCTTCCTCTTGGCCTCACCCTTGACGCCCTTCTCCCCGGGCCAGACAGAATCGGCTGCTCTACACAATCAATCAGATCCACATAACAACTAAGCAGAAATACTTAGATATCGGCCAGTTTAATCCTGCTGAAGGTTAATGGATGTCAATTAATATAACTCTTAAAGAGTTTTGACCGAACTGGGTTGTGGATTGGCCTTTGTTTCTTAATTGCTCTTTAATTTTCCAAAAAGTGCTGCAACTTTAATGCATTTTAGAGTGATTCTTTACATGAAACATCTGTAACATTTTCTAAAGTTATAAATGTTCTGGGATTGGCGACTCCAGCTGTTGCCCAACTGAAGGAATCCCCATGACATCAGCAGTCAAGAATTAAGTTTCATTTTCCCATTTTGCCATGGTGAAGCAGAAGGGAGTCAACATGCTCCAGATGGTCGTTCTGGGTATTAAAGTGTGCCTGCTTTGTGATTGTGGTCTGGGATACAAGCTCTCTCTTTATGATGCTGAAAGAATTGATTTCATCCTGCTTTTCACAGAAGTAAAGAATCTAAGAAAGAAAAAGAAAAAAAAACTACTGCTCTTCAGGATGGGGAACCATCTAAATGACTGTATTGTTCTTCAGAATCCATTGGTTAATAATATGATGTAATGTTTTCTGAGATGCCAAGCTTGGACTAAACCAAAATTAACTGACTTTATGAAATACGTTATCATTTTGATCTAAAAAATATAGGAAAACTTAGACCTACTTGTTATTCTTTTTTGTGTGTTAGATTCATAAGGTCATGTTTACACTTACCCGATTAATCCAGGGTAAACTGTAATGCAGCCTGGGAGCATCCCTGGAGTCTTTTGATTATCCAGGTGGCCATCTGGGCTAAGGGCACATTGGGGCCACCACTTCTCCCATTGCATTGCAGGCCACAAGCAGTTCCCTACTAGAAGCTTGCTGGTGACATCACATGTGGAGCACCCAGGGGCGGTCTAAGGTAATTTTAAATGGTAGGCGAACATTATTTTGGTGCCCCCAAAAAACATTATTTTGCCCCCCCCATGTAAAACAAATATACAATTATAATATCACAATACCATTAGTAGTATTATATTGTATCAATGTATATACAATATATTATACCATACTCATACTATATTATATCATAATTATATTATACTACATTACAATATAATTATATTATAATATATTGACATTATAATACAATATAACATTCTATTATATTATTATAATAAAATAATAAATAAAATTATTTATTTCAATAAAATTATCCTCTACCAAATATTTTCATTACTCCTATAAAACTCAAATAACCCAAAATAAACTAAAATAAAATATTATATATTACTATTTTGTACAATACCACTATACTGCAATATTGTTTGTAATATTGCAGGTAATATAAAATATATCATTATTCTATTGTTATATTGTATTTTTATTATATTGTATGACAATATTAAGCAAAACTGTATAATAATCAACAAGAAATGCAATGTAAATGCATCAAAATCAGAATATATTACCTACCACCCGTCTCATAATTTATAGGAGTCTCCCATAAGTCCAAAATTAGGATCCCAATGTAAATGTAAATAGAAAAACAGCCAAAATGTTCAAATGAGGTCGAATACAGGCAGCGCGGCCTGGGCAAACTTGGGCCCTCCCTCCCTCCCTCTAGGTGTTTTGGCCTCCAACTCCCACAACTCCTTATAGCCTCAGGCCCCTCAGGTCTAGACAGAAATAGAGCCGAAGAAAGGAAGGAGGGAGAGAAGAGGTCACAGAGGAAGAGGAGGAAAGCCTTCATTCCTTCACTTACACTTCCTTCGCTGATTCTTTTCTCCTTTCCCGCAAACGTGCGCGCGGTGGAGACAAAGGGAGAGGGGAAGCACTCCCTGCCTGACCGATAGGGAGTGCTTTGCTTACAGGCTTCTGCACAAGGGAGCTACTGGGCATGCGGGGAGGTTTTCACGCAAGTGCAGTTGTTCCTGCGCTCAACTTCAGTTCTGGAGCAACTGCGCCTGCGCGAAAACCTCTGTGCATGCCCAGAAGTGGCGTCGAAGTGCACAAGGCCGGGGCCCAAAAGCAGGCAGCTGTGGCACTGCCTGAGGAACATCAGCAGGGCCAGAATGGCGCCCCATGCGACCAGGATGGCGCCCCCTTCCCAGATGGCGCCCTAGGCGGCCGCCTACTTGGCCTACCTTGTAGGACCGCCCCTGGGAGCACCCCAATGTTACTTCACTAAGCATCACAAGCAAGCCTTTGGCAGGAGCTAACTTGTGGTGAACCCATTGAAGTATGGGCATTGGATTGGACCAATCCAGTTTATCCACCTGTCTGCACCTCCAAAATTCCAGGAGCTGTAATTCTCAAAGATTATTTTTCTTTCATGAATTTTTGCAGTTCAGGCAGTCCCTGAGTTACAAATATTCAATATACATACGGCTCATAGTTAGGAATGAAAGTGAGACAACAGGAAGTGAGACAAATTTATTCCTGGGAAGAGTTATCATGGCAAAATGCTTTATCACCAGTTTTTGTTTCCACAGTAAGCCAATTTTTTTAAAAAAAGTCCAGTCATCACAAGAACAGAAAGTGGGGTGAAATCTTCTGAACAGTGGCCTAGACAGCAAAGCAAAAATCACGTATTAATCCTTGCCTTTGCTCTCCAAAACTAAAATTGGGATTTTTAAAAAATACTGTTTATATTTAATCCTGTTTTAATGTTCATGAATTTGTATATTTTAAATAGTTATGCTGATACTTTCATGTTAAGCTTCTTTGAGTCCCTTTGGGGGAGATAAAGCGGGATATATATATATGACTGAAGTTAAGGAGCCCCCAGTGGTGCAGTGGGTTAAACCCTTGTGCCAGCAGGACTGAAGACCGACAGGTCGTAGGTTCAAATCTGGGGGGAGCGTTGATGAGCTCCCTCTGTCAGCTCCGGCTCTGCATGTGGGGAGATGAGAGAAGCCTCCCACAAGGATGGTAAAACATCAAACATACGGGCGCCCCCAGGGCAACGTCTCTGTAGACAGCCAATTCTCTCACACCAGAAGCGACTTGCAATTTCCCAAGTCACTCCTGACACACACACACACACCCTGGAGTTACACTTAAAATATACCTGTTCTGACTTACATACAAACTCAGCTTAAGAACAAACCTACAGAACCTATCTTGTTCATAACCTGGGAACTGCCTGTAAAATCCCAAAAGAAATAACTGGAAAATGTGCCCCTCAAAAAGTTGTGTAATCTCTATTAGTGGTAAGAAAAAGATTAGCATTTAGTATTGCTCTGGGTTTTTTTTTACATATCATTGTGATGCAGCAATCTATATCAACTTTGTCCTTATTCTCATTTGATCCACAGTCATTGTAACAGCAGGCTTACCAAACAAAATCCTACAGGAAAATGTAGGATAAGAATGCCCTGGGGATGACATCTGTTTGCCATCATCTTGCTGATGAATTGGGAACAAGGTGCACCAACTGGTAAGAACCCAGTACAATGTCTGGCTTGGGGCATTACCGATCTGGATGGCATTGACTTTTCAATTCACACCTGCAGTGTATAGTAACAGCATCAAACATTATGGAAGATTATTTTGAAGTCATGGATAAAGCTCTTTATCAGAGATGCCAGAGATTCATCTCAGGAATGTTATGGGATTTGAGGATGAGTTTCAGAATTTCCTGATATAATGAGTCTTTTGTTTACAAAGGATGGGGCATGTTGCCCTGAGCTAAGAACCTGATTGACAGAAGCTGTGAAATTGTCTACCCACATCAGAAGAAGGGAACTGGCATTAAGCAGGAAGTGCTGCAAGGCTGAAAGCATGGGCATGAAAAATTATATAGAAAACCAGACATACTTTGCCAGCTGCCAAAGCCCCTGGAAGAGCTCCCACAGAAACCTCCCTCGGGTTATCAGGAAGGGAGAAAAACCACAAAACTTTGGGAGTGGAAAAAAATCCCCAAATCTGTCATTAGCCAGATTGCCAATCTGTTTATGTTCATATCAACATTTTTATCTAGAAACCTATCTAGGTAAGCAACTCAGTTTGACTGGATCCAAGGAAAGAAATCTGGAATTGATTAAAAATAGAGTGAAAAAAACACAAGGGAAGAAAAGGTAAATCACAAATTGGAGTTTGGACACACCTGCAAGAAAGTGGACTAGACCAGTGTTTTTCAACCTTTTTTGAGCCGCAGCACATTTTTTATATTTACATAATCCTGGGGCACATCACCAACCAAAATGACACAAAATGACACTCTAACACAGTAATACATATAATTAATATGTTTTTAATTGTATTTCTAGACTCAGTGTGAAACCTGGGCCTGTTTCGATGAACACAACATGGGTATCCTGGCAGGAATGGCAGAAAGACACACACGAAGGTCTTGTTCAACAGCTGGGACTTATAGTTCACCCGCAATCAAAGAGCATTCTGAATTCCACCAATGATGGAATGGAATCAAACTTCCCACACAGAACTCCCATAACCAAGAGAAAATGCTATAAGAGTTTGGTGAGTATTGACCTTGAGTTTTGGAGTTGTAGTTCACCTATATCCAGAGAGCACTGTGGACTCAAACAATGTTGGATCAGGACCAAACTTGGCATGAATACTCAATATGGCCAAATGTGAACACAAATGGAGTTTGGGGAAAATAGACCTTGGCATTTGGGAATTATAGTTTCTGGGATTTATAGTTAACACACAATTAAATGGCATCCTAAACTCTTGCAACAATGGAATTGAACCAAACTTGACATATTGAACTCTCATTACCAACAGAAAGTACTGAAAGGGTTTGCTTGGGAATTGACCTTGAGTTTGGAAGTTGTAGTTCACCTACACCCAGAGAGCACTGTGGACTCAAACAATTTTATCTTATGTTGCTGTTTGTTTTCTATCCAGAGTCACAATGTTGGAAGGAGGCTCACCACTTTAAGGTCCCTAAAACAGGCATGGGAAAATAAGAGGCACGAAATTGCACATTGTGGTACATTGTAAATAGTGAATAACCTAAGATCTTTTGGTGAAAGCTTTCCTATAACAAGTCAGAAATGCAACAGATTGTCCCTAACACATTGTATATAATTGTAATCACTGTAAACTAATATAGTATTATGTTTATGTTTATTTATACCCCGCTTTATCTCTCCCAAAGAAGACTCCAACCAGCTTATATTAAAAGTATGACCACACATGTGGTGGAATTGTAGAAAAGTTAAAAAAATGGAAAAGATTACATAATAAAATACAAAATATATTAAAATTAAAATTTGATTTGAAGCCGGACTACTTAATACTAGGCCTTCTTGATTTTCAAATAGATAAAAATACTGAAAAATTATTTGTATATTGCATCACAGCGGACAGGATGACGCTGGCAAAAAAAATGGAAAGAAGAGGACTCTCCAAAAGTAGAGGACTGGTTATCCAAACTTCAAGAAATTATGAAAATGGACATTCTAACACAAGCGGTTGCGCAAGAAATTAACATGAAGAAAACAGACTGGTCCCCAGTGAGAGAATATTTAAAACATATTAAGATAGAATGGTTAATTAAAGTAGAATGTTAAGTTCTGTTAGGTATTAAGTAGTTTAGAGGATGATACTTTTACGGAAGATCGGTTACGGTTGTGCTTTTTTGTTTGAGCTATAAGTGTAAGTATGTTTTAGAAACGGTATACGGGGCCGATATAAAGGATGGAAGTACTCGTGTTTCATCGGTTCTATTTTTATGTTACTTCTAGTTTCTGCTCTTTTTTTATTCTGTTTCGAAAACCCCACAAATGTTGTGGTTAATCTATTTGATACTCAAATTAGGTGTTAATATATTTGGATGTTTTTTCTCTCTTTTTGTTTGCTTCTTTTCTTCTTTTATCTTGTGTTTTTGTGCTTTTGTGTTTTTGTTTTTAATTCTTTTTTAAATTTTAATTTTTAAAAAAAATGTATGACCACACAATTAATATACAAATAAGCAAACATATGGATGTGAGAGCTGGCACCTATGGATGTGAGAGCTGGACCATAAGGAAGGCTCAGTGAAGGAAGATAGACACTTTTGAGCTGTGATGCTGGAGGAAAATTCTAAGAGTGTCTTGGACCATGAGAAGATCCAACCAGTCCATATTCCAGGAAATAAAGCCTGACTGTGCACTGGAGGAAAGGATATTAGAGGCAAAGATAAAGAACTTTGGCCATATAATGAAAAGACAGGAAAGCTTGGAGAAGAGCAAGATGGATGGATGGTATCCTTGAAGTGACTGGCTTGGCTTTGAAGGAGATGTGGTGGCGATGACTGGCAGGGAGCTCTGGCGTGGGCTGATCCATAAGGTCACGAAGAGTTGGAAGTGATTGAACGAATAAACAACAATGCAAACATTAAAACAGATTAGACATAGCATAATTTTAATAACAGTATTAAAATCCATAGTTAAAATACAGAACATATGCCATAGTCAGTGACAGGGAAGGAGTGGCAGAAAGCATGAAAGGAACGGAAATAAAATAAATAATATAAAATAAATAAATAAAGAGGAAGGAGGCTTGTGGACCAGATTGTCACCCTCATGGCCCACTGGTGGTATACGGCCCACAGGTTAAGAACCACTGCTTTAAAATACAGTTAAGGGATTCAAAGAAACGTGGGAGGCAAAGGTAACAAGGAAATGCAATTCCGTCAGTATTTTCCACTCTGATATGCAAGTAATTTGTAAACAAAATATATCTTCCCTAGACATTTTCTAGGTCTTCCAGTGTGATTCTATGGTATTCTTGGGACAGAAGTTCAATAGGGTTCACTATTATCCATAGTTTTACATATTCACATGAAGTCCAGGAATATATCCCGCACAGATATTGGGGTTGTAATGTATTGGTGAACCATGATGCCAAACCCATTCCTATAAACTTTATCTTTGTTGAGTTATTCTATATTACAGACAATTGATTTTTGTTGTATAGTTCAGAGATGGAGATGTTATGTGGCGCATAATTTGGAGATATTAAAGGTAACTTGTATTATTAAACAATCAAATTTTTGCAACAGTATTTTTTGTTTAAACAGTCATTTCTCAAGAATACTGTACAACATGCTATGAAAACTGTTTATTCAGCAAAACATGATTTATCTCTGTATTATTGCAAGGAGAAAGCATGGTCTTGCTTATCCACAAAGAAGTAAATCAAGTGTGTACTTTGCTTTGAGGGCTAACTATTGTAATAATTCAGATTTCAAGTAAGTGGCACACATTCATAAATAAAAGGAGATGAAGCAAATGTTGCATCTGACATTGTGCAACCAGAAAACATTTTAACTCAAAAGCATAATGTGCCAAAGACATTTTAATATTGATCCAGACAACTCTTTTCATTTCAAAACATTATTTTACAGGCAGGCTTTTTATTTTTTAAAAATGAAGTTAACAATGGCAAAGATTTTAGATTGGGAACGGTATGATAATATTCTGCAAAGGCAGAACTATGACACATTTATCCGCTTACCCCATAAACCCATATTTTAGACATTGCAGCGTCCTCATGCCAGTTTACTGTCTAAGGGAGAGTGGAGGAGCAGCACAGAATGTCCAGCTATGTTCCTACATCTAGACACACATCTTTTGGGATTTCATTTCCATTTTTAAAACATAAATTTAAATGTCCTGTTTAAAAAAACCAGATTGGCAGAACCGTCTATCTTTTTATTATTTTGATGTGTGCTTGGCAGACAACTTTTGAGTCCTACTTATTCGTATCTTAAATTTATGCCTTCTGTCTATTGTAGATAGACAAAGCCACTAGGTTGCTCAATATCATGTGAAGATGGAGGTCCTCATACCCTTTTAAAGTGGGTAATGAAGGATAGGTTAGCCTCCCTTTACATGCTGCTGGACAGTTTCCTACTTCATCCGATGGGAGATTTTTCTCATCCTAGCACACTGCCAGCATGCTGCTAAGACAGAATCCACCAGTCCATCATATGACACAAGGCTACTACCAGTGTGGCTCCATTGATCTCTGTCATGGCAATGTGATGGCAGTGTGCTAGCAGCATGCTAAGAGGAAGCCCTGAGGATACAGGTGACTACTCATATCCTCATTGAAAAAGCTGGGGACAGTGGGGAAACGACATGAGATGGCAGCCCACTACCAACCACAGTAAGGGGACTCAGCTGGGCACTGACCCATAGTTTCCCACACTATCTCGTGCTGTCACCAGGTTTCCGGACCTCCATGTAATGAGGTCCTTAGTAGCATGTCCAGTTTGGCAAGAGCCATGGGCTAACACTGGCAGCATCCCTGTCTTGATTTTTGGAGCAAGTGTTCCAGGCCATGACCCAAAAGAAAACAAACATTTTGACCCTTCCCTGAAGTTGCCCTGTGAACATGCAAACCATCCATAATCCAGAGGACACTCATCCACATCTGCACTGTTATCTTACTTGGTCACTATCTCAATTTTTCTGAAATTTTCAGCAAGCAAAGGCAGAAGGAGAGCAATGACCAATCTCGATAAAATAGTGTAGAGACATCATACTGGCAACAAAGATCTGCATAGTTAAAACAATGGCATTCTCCATAGTAACCTATGGTTATGAATGCTGGACCATAAGGAAGACTGAGCAAAGGAAGATAGATGTTTTTGAACTGTGGTGTTGGAGGAAAATTCTGAAAGTGCCTTGGACCGTGAGAAGATCCAACCAGCTCATGAGCAGTCAGGAAATAAAGCCTGACTGCTTATTGGAGGGAAGGATAGTAGAGGCAAAGATGAAGTACTTTGGCCACATAATGACAGGAAAGCTTAGAGAAGACAATGATGGAGGGGAAAATGGAAGGAAAAAGGGAGAAGGGTCAACCAAGGGCAAGATGGCTGAAGTGTCTGGCTTGAGTTGACCCTGAAGGAGCTGGGGGAGATGATGGCCGACAGGGAACTCTGGCGTGGGCTGATCCGTGAGGTCACAAAGAGTCGGAAGCGACTGAACAAATAAACAACAACAAAGGTGGAAGGAGGCCTTACAGGTGTCCTACAATGCAACCCATGGTCATCCATTACCTAGTGTCCATTAGAAAGAGGAATCTGCCCACAAAACCTTATCATTACATTTGGAAGCTAAAAGAAAGACAGTTCTTGAAATAGCTGATTAAAAAGTTCCATAAAATATGCCGGTCTGCTCAGCAGGCCAAAAATTCAATGATCTCTTCTTTTTTACATTCTTCCGAGCACTGAGAATAAATGGCACTGCACTGATAAATCTCATGCTTGGAGATGTATTATTGGCATATACTTCAGTGCAGGTAATTATACATAAATCTAATAAAGACCAGAGGGGCAAAGGGCTTGGATCTGCTTCTGAGCAGCCCCAGGAATTCACTGCTGCCTAGTGAGAGCAATTAAATGTTTCTTGGCTGCCTAGCCTGTTGTTCCGGTCCCACTTTTAATCTATTCAGGTTTCAGTGGAGGGGGTGTGTGATGAGGCTTAATTTCCACTCATGAAATTGTTTTGGAATGGACTTTACTACATGAGCAGTAGAGGTGGAGTTTGGGGAGTCATACCTTCCTGCCATTTGGAGGTAGTTGTTTTCAGCCTACAACTTATGTATTTGCTGAACATGACCTAAACCCCTGTGTTTCTAGTTGAACCCAGGTGTCAAAAATCTGTCTTGGTCTGTGGTCACAATATTGTATATGGGGCAGGAACTTTACTAACAGCAGAAGGACATGAAACATGAGGAGAGTGCAGAATTCCGTTTGGTGATTTGGGATACGGACATTGGAACCGAGAGGGGGTCGGGGCCAAAAATGGTACAGTAAGAATGACCTTAACACTAGAAAAAGAGTGGATCCTTATAATCAGCCAAAACAAACCTGATTTCCATGTCCCGAGAGTGTGGAACATATGGTCAAATCTGCTAGAGAGACATTCTTGGTGTCAAGCTTGCCCTCTGGATCACGTGGACATTTCAAGGCATGTTTCCAGGGCTAATGTTAGCTATGGGGGATCAGGTTATGCAATTTCCAAACATGGAATCCAAGGTAGAAATGCTATTCTACCTTAAAAAAATATGCTTTTATCGAACTGGGCACAGGATATGTGACTCCAGACAATAACTTACACACTAAGATGTCAGTCTTAGCTGTAAGTAGTTTGGCAGGAGATAGAGGGGTCTCATTTTTCCCACCTCTAGTAATAGTTAGGCAATAGGTATTCTGCTGGGAAGAAATGAGGTCTACATGCCCTTAGGATGGATATCCTTAAGGGATCTTGGGGTGAATCTGTACAGGAGACACTCTAGCTTGAAGGCCAAGGAAACCACTTCACTCACAAGTAGTTACACAATGACCTGCATCCAAATGAACCCTCATATGCCATTCTATGGGGATTCTAGAAGGTGCCATTGCCATTCCATGGGCCTTCCAGCAGGAAATCTAGGGTGTGGATTCTCTATTGGTAGGCAGTGGGAGGATCTGTCTTATATCCCACTCCAATACTCAGAACAAGATTTGCCAATGAGGTTGTGGCATTTTTATGCCAATATAATTGTGTGCATGTACAGTCTTTTTGGCACCTCCCATTCCAATCCATCTAGCCACTGGGGCAGCAAATCACAACACATCACCCTAAAAGAAATCTGTGCTTTGCATGTAAGCTTTTTCTCTCTCATTTCACAGAGTAAACTATTGGTCCCCTCACTGCTCTAGCTGGTCACAGTTGATCTGCTCAATGATTTCCATTGCATCATATGGAAAAATGCTACTGCTAAATTCTTATTTTTTATTTATATATTTACAGTATTTATGTTCCACCCATCTCACCCTGCAGAAGACTCAGGGTGGATTACAATGTACATATACATGGCAAACATTCAAAGCCATAGACACACAACATATATAGACAGACACATAGAGGTTATTTAACTTTTCAGCTTTCATGAGGATATTCTGGCCACCAGGGGAGCTGTCACTTCACCATCCATTTGTGACACTGATGGAGTACTTCCTCATTCTTTGCTTGCTTGCTGGATATTTTATGGTGTCGTAAATTAGTTAAATTAGCCTCCCTGCATAAGCGGTACCTAAATTTCTCACTTGACAGATGCAACAGTCTTTCTGGCTGCAAAGGTTGACAGCAAGCTACACAATGCTTGGAAGCTCACTCCTACACGGGATGGCTTCGAACTCATGACCTTCAGTTAGTAGTGATCTTAATGCAGCTGACTCCCAGACAGCTGCACCACAGTCCCAGTGCACCTACAATTTTTGCATCTTCATAGGTAACCACATTGAACTTTAGGAAATACCATTAAAACTGGCAGATATGCTTTAGTTTATGGGACCAAAGCGAAAGGAAAAATGCAGCAGTTGTTAATATTTGAAAGTCAGTGGTAACAACAGCCACCCTCGTATGTTGTCATCCACAGCTGCTGATTATCAGTCTCTCTTCTCAGAAATCTACACCTTGGAAAAGTTCTCATGGAAAGTTGGTTCTCTATGATGTGTAGCCTGGTAGCAGGAAAAACTACAAGGTGTTTTGAACTGCTGCTACACCCCTCACAAAAGCAGTTTTTCATTGGTGCTGTGTCTCTCAACTATATCCTTTTCCATGATTCCCAGATTTTCCTATAGGAGAAAGCCAAATTATTTTTCATTTACTTTATTAGCTGGAAAGAATTTTACAGAAAATGAAATGCTGGCATTAAAAGAAAGTGAGATTTCCAGCTGATTTTCTGGCTTCTTTTCGCATAAGTTGGGAAATAAAAGCCTAGATTTTCACTTCACACTGGTTATGCAGGGAATATATTTCATGCATCATTTTGATAATCGGATTTGCACACTATGCTGTTTTCCCCAATTCGGCAATAAAGAAGTTTAATTTATCAGGTCCTGGCCAAATACAGAAAGCAGAACTAGTTCCAAAAATGGAAGGGGGAGATGCTCACTGGCCCATCTTTGCATTTCTTTTCCCACTTGCCTGTTTATTCCGCTTTTACTTCAGCCTCAATCAATTCAGCTGCCTAGAAGTAGTATGCAAACCAAAGCAAAGATATTTCCCTATCTTGTTATAGTTATCATTGAACCAGCATTCCCAGTGAACAAGGTGAGATGGCAAGGAGAAACAGCAGAAGGGTCAGAGCTTATAGAGACAGTAATGGGTATCTACTGGGTTGTGAACATTGTCAGGTACTCAGTACTGCTGTCAGGTACCAAGTGTTTCTTACACCTGATGCCAGCTTTTATTGAAAATCTTTGAAAAATATCAGAATTTGTGGTGCAGCTAGTTAGTAGCCAGCTGCATTAAATCACTATTGACCAAGAGGTCAAGAGTTCAAAGCCAGCCCAGGTCGGAGTAAGCTCCTGACCATTAATAGTCTAGTTTGCTGTTGACTTATGCAGCCTGAAAGACAGTTGCATCTGTCAAGTAGGAAATTTAGGTACTGCTTTATGCTTTATGTGGGGAGGCTAATTGAACTAATTTATGACACCATAAAACCTTCCAGCAGTGTGTTTAAGAATGAGGAAGTACTCCATCAAGGACTCAGTGTCACAAGTGGTCAATGAAGCAGTAGCTCCCCTTGTGGCCGGAATCGAACATACCCTCATGTTGCCAGAAAGTTGGAATGTTAAATTGCCTCTGTGTCTGTCTATATATGTTGTATGTCTAACTGGCATTGAATGTTTGCCATGTATATGTGCATTGTAAGCCTCCCCGAGTCCCCTGCAGGGTAAGAAGGGTGGAATATAAATACTGTAAATAAATAAATAAATCTGGTTGGTAAGTTCTTATGGGAAACCCCTCCAAAATTTGAAGAGAAGTGTTAAAATTCATGGGATAACCAGTTACCAGAATACACAAAATTTGCTGCATGAGCATTCAGGACATCAATGTGAGATATTACAGAGCATATAGAAATAGTTTCTGATAGATTGTTCCTAATTCAGGAACCCAGTGAGTGGAGATGTCACAGTCCTGTTAATGTGTTGCTGTCTCCATTAGTGCTTATTTCCAGGTAAATGGCTTGGCCAGACTCACCAGGCCGAGTATGTTGCGGTGCAAGGTGTCCTCACTGCCATTTTTGATCCAAGGGAGGGGGCTTCTTCTTCTCAGAAGCCCCCAGGGTGGCGGGAGAGTTTCCCACCACCAGTGTCAGCTGGCCAATGGTGGGGCTGGCACCGCCTCTCTTCCCCCATCTGTGGGCCAGCCCTCCCTTTTGCCAGGGCAGTCTACTTAAGGCTGCCTGAGGCTCCTCAACAGGCACTGGGCCTGTTCCTGTTTTTGTCCATCCCACCCACCCTGCTTGCATTAATTGTTTGTATCTTTTTTACTTTTCGTGCTGTGTATTCATTGTCCGTGTCTTGTTAACTTTTCTTGCTGTTACTTATGTTCTTTATAACAACTCTGTGTTTGGCGTATTCATTGTCGAAACTCTTTTTGGCGTGTGGCATGCGCCCTGGATCTGGCTGGCTTATCACCCCTTGGTGGTAAGGGGGATAACGCCCTGGCTCCTGGAGTGCCGAGTTTTCATGGACTGGTAGTGGACTGGTGGCACCCAGGCATGCAAGCGTCTTTGGACAACAGCGGGTTGTCCGACCCCGGATCCAGGACCCATTCATGGCCGCCAACCCTTGTTCCTGTTATCAATAAATGAGTTGCGGCCAATTTTATTCCAACAAATTGTGCCTTTGTCTTATTGCTTATTAGGCGAGAGGCGTACCAATCATGTACACACAAATGGTCTAGGATTGGTGCTAAAGGCACATTGGTTTTCAGTGCAGCCAAGAAAACAACACAAAAAAACTTACCTTGCGTTCAAGTAAAGATAAAGGTGTAGTGTCACACATTACAAACATCTCATTGAACTCAATGAGGAATCTTCCAGACTAATTCTTAGACAGGACATTGGGTTCTATTGGACAGAAAGTTATACATTTTGTTTCATCCTGTTTTATCTGAGCCTTGCTGTATTCTTGCTTCTCATTTGCTCCTGACTTGTGACCCATTCCTTGGTTTTGCCTTTTGGTGTGTCCTTCAGTCATTACTTATTCTTTGGTTCCGAGTGCTAGTTTATCACATGTTTTCTGGATCAATCTCCCTTTTGGCAAGTATCACAAAGGGTTCTATGAAATGTACCATAACCATTCACCAATCAAAAAAGTTTTATTTGTTTCATTAACCATGTTAATAGACCTTAAATCACAAACAAACATCTCCAAGAGCATGAATAGTGCAAGACTGGAAAAATACACGTCCAGTGTTAGGACTGGGCAGATGAGATTGGCACATTTCTAGCTGATCAGACTAAAAATCTATTAGGCAGAACAAACTGTACTAGTTTGATGATTGTCATGATGATTTCTCAGCAATATGAGAAACAAGAAAAGATGGGCAACTGTTTTCAACTTTTACCTCTTCTGTGGAAGCTTATGGAAACCAGACTTCATTAAAACTTATTAACATGACTCATTTAAAACTCAAAAACTGTTATGAATTTATTAATATATCTGGTGAACATCATAAAGAGAATAAAATATAAGTATCAGTAATTGATGTTTGGTTATATAAATTAAGCTGTGAGCATAAAAGATCACCTTTCAGCAAATTCTTCAACCAGAAGTTGTGAGGTGTGTTTGTTGTGTTTTCCTTCTCTGCTCTGTTGTGTCTTGACATCTCAGGCAACAGCATGATCTGTATTTCCCATTACAGATGGAACTACACAGCTAGCCACTGTTTTGACTCATCAGGATGACAGTGAGACGTTTTAAGTAGACTCCAAAGCTCCTAAACATTTATGTTGCGGTTTTCAAAGGAAACGGCCTAGCAGCTGCATTGGTGAATGATGTACACAGCAGAAAACCAAACCTCAAGAGTGTTTTAGGGGTGTGGTGAGTAAAACACTGAAGTGCAATTTAATGCTTTCAGCATAAAAGTAACAATTTTTTATCTGGAATTCTAAAAGTATAGGTTGCACAAATGGAAAGAATGCATTACCTGAAATGACTTCTGGTCCCCAAAGGAGATGTTCAGACTGAACCACATTCTGACATATTTTGCAAAAGAGGAAAACCAATCCGCCTTTCATGTTTTTTCATACAACTTCTTTTAAAGCAATTCCAGAAAGATTACGAAATATATGTGATGGCAGAGAAGACCTAAGATAGCTTGCTACCTGGGGCAAAGAACAACTGGGTAGCACTTGAATTAACAGCACCACAGCTAAATAGTGACCTGCCATTCAATGCATTCCACACCACTTGAAAGTAGTTTGGTCATATATGGCATGAAGATAGACCATGTGCCACAAACATGCCCGACTTTCCAGGTGCTCCTCAATCTGTCATCTTGGGCCCTGGATACAGTTTGTGTACCTCCCCCCCCTTTTTGGAAGGGGGGAACATCCAGGTGGTTTATTAGCGGTGCGGCAGTACCAGTTTCCTGGAATGGAACCAGTCAGAAAACTGCCTGCGACCTATACCATTGTTTAGTGGAATCAGTCAGCAGTGGGCTGTCTGATTCCTGATCCAGAACCCATGCATGGTTGCCAACCCTGTTTGCATTGTCTCAAATAAACAAGTGGTGGCCCTCGGTTATCCCAACACTGTGTGTTTATCTATTTGTGCAGGGAGAGCAGGTGGAGGGTGGTTGCCCCTCTCCACACAAATGGTAAGAGGGTTTAGGAGAAATGTCTGAGAGGAAATGCCATTGCTATTCCCAAGCAACTGCTATCTGGAATGATTGTCTTACTCTGCCTAATGGTAGAACTGACCATGTGCAAGAGGATGAGTCTGGTTATTATTATTATTTTTTGCACACTAGCAAAATAAGAACAAGTTAGTATTTAATCACATGAAGTGGTTTTCATACCATTGTTTATAATCTGGTTAAAAATAAAGGCCAGAATAACAGTAATCAGATGGGGTGAAATTGGCGGCATGTGCAGGTTCATTTCCTCCTTTATTTATTTATTTATTATTCAAACTAGTATGCTGCCACTCCCCGAGGGCTCGGAGCGGCTCACAACATCCAGTAAAACACATCATAATACAGCAAATTTAACAATTTGTTAAAAACAAAGTTAAGATTCAAAGGCCAGCCAGAACAGATGGGTCTTTTTTTAAAATAGTTTTTATTGATTAAAATTCCATACAGACATTTAACACAACATCACACATCAGGCAACATAGGGGAAAGGGTTAGGGTAGGGGCAGGGGGTAGGGTATTGGGAATTGGGGTAGGAATCGACATATGACTCACTATACAGTCCTAAACTAAAAGGTTGACTTCACCCACAAGAAACAGTCTGTTCTCCATTCTTATCCCGCAACTTATTCTCCTAAGTCTTATATCCAATAACCCTTTAACTCCATATTCATTTTTTTTTTACATAGTTGATCAGCGGTTTCACGTCTCTTCAAATAGTTTGGTAGGGCCAGTTCTTAGCAGGGTGGATAGTTTATCCATTTCCGCTATGTCCATCAACTTATATATCACCTCGTCCAAGTCCGGGATTTTGGTTTCTCTCCAGTACCTGGCTAGGGTAATCCTGGCGGCAGTCGCGATAAATGTTAACAGTCTTGCTAGGTCTTTTCCCAAATCACTTTGGTCTAAAACATTCAAAAGGAATAGTTCAGGTTTATACTCAATAATTTTCCCCGTTATATCTTCCATAAATTTGTGGACTTTTTTCCAATATCTTGTCACTTCCCCGCATGACCACCATACATGGTAATAGGTACCTTTCATATTCTGGCATTTCCAGCAGCTATCTACTCCGCTTTTGTAGATCTTATTTAATTTGTCTGGTGTCATATACCATCTGTAGGCCACTTTAATTAAATTTTCTCTTAGTGCGTAAGAACATGTATAACTCGCATTGTTTGCCCAAGTTTTCTCCCATTTTTCCTGGCTAACTACATAGCCTAAGTTTTTATTCCATTTTTCCCTGTACTCTATGGGGGGGGGGGGTTCATTATTAGTTCTAATAATGAGTTTGTATAGCTTGCTAACACATTTGTTCTGTGCCTGGAGTAGGATTTTCCCTCCTATCGTGGGTTTTTCTTCCCATCCTATTTCTTTATCTATTGTGAATCTAGCTTTTAGCTGCTTATATTGAAACCACCCCATATTATATTCTCTGATTCCCTCCTGGGATTTTAAACTATAGCTATTCTTCTCTTTTTTAAGTAGTGCACTATATCGTACGGTGTTGTCTTTTTTATACTGTCCAATTGCGAATGCCTCGGTTGGGGATGCCCAGAGCGGTATTTTGTTATGAATCAGTTCTTTATATTTCAACCAGACCTTCAACAGCGGTGCCCGTATTATATGGTTCTTGAAGTTGTTATCATTTTTGATTCTATTATAGAGTACATATGCGTGCCAGCCATTTTCCCCCCCATCCTTCTATATTAAGTAGTTCCGTGTCCTTTAATTCTAACCAAGGCTTAATGTTTTCGAGACAGTTCACCTCGTAGTAACTCAAAAGGTCAGGGAAGCCGCATCCTCCTTGTTGTGTCGGTAACTGAAGGTATTTTAACTTAAATCTTGGCTTTTTCCCCTTCCATACAAAGGAAGCTAATTCAGATTGCCATTTCTTTAATAATGTCGTATTTTTTAAAATAGGTAATACCTGAAACATAAAGTTTAGTTTGGGGAAAACCTTCATTTTAATCAAGGAGACTCTGCCCAATATGGAGAGGTCTAGTTTTTTCCAATTGGCAAGCTTCTCTTTTATTTCACTCCAATACTTTTCGTAATTATTTTTTATTAACTGACAATTTTTGGCTGTTATCTCTACTCCTAGGTACCTAATTTTTTTCCCCCTTGGTATTCCAAATTTCGTCTGTAGAGCTGTTCCCTCTAAAATATCTATGTTCTTAGTTAGCATATGTGATTTCTCCCTGTTTAGCTTGAAGCCAGCTACCTCTCCGAACGATTCTATTGTTTTTAACCATATGTCCAGATTCTCGGATGGGTCCCTGATTGTGCATGCCAGATCATCGGCGAATGCTAGAATCTTATATGTCTTATTGTTTACAGTTATTCCTTTTATTTCTTTATTCGCCTGAATATTTCTCAATAAAATTTCCAAAACAAAATTAAATATAAGCGGGGAGAACGGACATCCCTGTCTTGTACCTCTTCCTATTTTAATGGGTCTTGATTTCTGGCCGTTCGCACTGATAAAGGCTTGTTGGGTTTTATAAATTGCCTTGATCGCTGTTGAAAATTTATATCCCATATCTAGTTCTACTAGAAGGTTCTCTATCATACCCCAGTTTATCCGGTCGAATGCTTTTTCAGCGTCCAGAAAAAGCATAGCTGCTTTTGTATCAATATTCTTATCTAAGAACTCTATTAATTTCACTATAATTCTAATATTCCTTTTCATTGATCTTTTTGGAAGAAATCCTGCCTGGTTTTGGGGAACCCAGTTATTTAAGAAACTTTTAAATCTCGTCGTCCATATCTTGGCGTAAATTTTATAATCTATATTCAGGAGCGATATGGGCCTGTAATTTTCCACTTCATCTGCCTCCTTATGTTCTTTCTGAATCACCACAATCTCCGCCTCTTTCCATGTATTCGGTAAATCTCCTGTTTTATTAATTTCGTCCATCACCTTTTTTATATATGGGGCTAGTTCTACTTTCATTACTTTGTAGTAAGTGTCCGAGAATCCGTCCGGTCCCGGGGCTTTCCCATGTTTTAATCCCTCTATTGCTTCATAGATCTCCTCTATTGTTACCTCGCTATTTAGTTTCTCGCGCTCCTCTTCCGAGATATGCGACAACTTCTGCTTGTTTAAATACTGTTGGGTCTTCTCCCCCTCGATATTGTCACTTTTGTATAATTGCTGATAATAATTTGCAAATTCATTCACTATATCTGCGTCCTTAGTAGAGGTCTTCCCATCTCTTTTTATTCTTACGATCGTCTTCTTTTGATGTTCTTTTTTAATCCGGTAGGCCAGCCACTTCCCTGCTTTGTTCGCATTTTCAAAATGGTTTAGTTTAGCAAATTTTAACTTCTTTTCTATTTCCCCTGTTGTAATCATTCTTATTTGATTGTTAGTTATTTTTCTTTTGTTCTCCAATCCCTTATCCTTACCTATTTGTTTCATTTTCCTCTCTATTTTTTCTAGCTCCGTAGTTAGGTTATCCAGTTCTTGTCTCTTTTGTTTCCTTTTATTGCTTGCCTGTGCCATGAACACCCCCCTCATTACCGCTTTACTCGCCTCCCATAATGTTTTGGCATCTGTCTCTGGTTGGGTGTTTATTTGAAAGTACTCTTTTAACGCTTCTTTGTTTTTTTGGATGTCTATGTCTCTTTTTAACAAGTTATCGTCTAAGCGCCATCTATACATTTTCTGTCCAAACTTTATCCAGGTAGCTATTGGGGCATGATCCGAATGAATCCTTGGGAGTATCTTAATTTTTGTAGTATTGGTAACTAATCTCTTAGATATTAAAATCATATCAATTCGGGACCAATTAGCACCACTTGCCGAGAAGTGGGTGTAGTCCTCCTCCTTCTCATGGTATTGACGCCAGATATCTACCAAGGAGTTTTGCCTCATCATCTGAAAGAAGCTCGCAGGGAGTTTACTCTTTTTTTTCCTGAGTTTTAGATTTTATAAATTTTTTGTCTCGATTGGGATTGCAGACCCCATTGAAGTCTCCACATACTATACATTCATCCCATTCCACAGTGATTATTTTATCATTTAGTTTTTCGAAAAAGGCCGCTTTGGCATTGTTTGGCGCGTAGACACAAACTATCAGTATTTTTTTTCTTTCGCCCTCGCCATTACTGCAATAATTCTACCCTCCTCATCCTTAAATTGAAACTTTGGGTCCAATCTTGGGTTTACATAGAGGGCCACCCCCCTCTGTTTTTTTTCAATTGATGAGGTGAACAGTACCCCCAGTTTCTTTTTTTCAATTAAGTCTCTTCTTGAACTTTTCATATGGGTTTCCTGTAGTGCATAAATCATCGCCTTCTGTTTCGCTAAATAGTGGAAAACCTGTCTCCTCTTCTCCGGGACATTTAAGCCGTTTATGTTAACAGAGAAGCAATTTACCTCCATATCTTATTGTTGTTACCCTTGTTGTGGAAGTTTTAGTCCTCTTCTTCTTCTCCTTGCGAACCCTCTCCCTCCGAATCCAGATCTGAGTATAGTTCCTGGGGTGTTGCTTGGTCGCTAATCTCCTCCTCTTCCCGGCCCACATCAATAGGCTCTCCTTTTCCGTCTTCTTCTCTGTAGTTCTCTCTGCTTCCATTTTTATTCTTCGGCAGTTTTTTTTTCATTTCATTTTGATTTTTTTGAGGAGACTTCCTTCCCCTGTTCTCCTTTTCCTCGAATCTATTTGGACCTTTAGGACTTATATTGGAGGGGTCCAGGATGTGTCGCCATTTCCTGTAGAACTCGTTTGCCGCCTCCTCAGAGTCGATCCAGTATCTTACTATCCTATATGTGAACTGGAGTCCATCAATTTTATTCCATTTATATCTTACATTGTTTTCTTTTAGTCTATCTGTTAGAAAATAATATTTTTTCCGATTTTCAAGTATTCCGGAAGGGATCTCCCGCATGATTTTCACCACCTTTCCTTCCACCTTGTAGGGGTTAGTGAAGTGGTTTCTTAATATGTTTTCTTTCAGTCTTGATGAATTGTACTGAGCTATGATATCTCTTTCAGTCTTCGTTCTTCTGGAGTAGGCCGTACTAACCCTGTATGCCTTCTCCACCTTTTCTTCTATGGCCGTCTCTTCTCTTTGGAGAAGGGCTGCTGTCATCTTCACCACTATACTCATTGTCCCCTCATAGTCCTCCTTGCCCTGCTCCAGGATTCCTCTTATTCTTAACACATAGTCCTTCTGTTGTAATTCTAATTGGGCGCTTTTCTTTTGCAGCTCTTGCTGTACTCTGTATAACTCCTTTGCTCTGGTTTGTTCTTTTTGGATCATGGTTCTATCCTGTTCTCCTTGTCTTTGTAACTTCTCTACCTTTTCATTTAAGCTGACCATCTCTTTCCTTAGTGTTGACACCTCCTTTTTCATGTCTTTTCTTAAATCTGAGATTCCTTCTCTAATTTGTTTCCTTTCATCTGTAGCTTTACCCACCATATCATTCAATCTTCTTAATTCTTAAGAGGGAGGCCCAAAGGAAGGAAAGAGGGAAGGTAGGAAGGTCTTACAGGCCCTGCGTAACACCGACAAGTCTCGCAGGGCCTGAACTTTGTTAGGCATAGTGTTCCAGAGTGATGGCACCACAGTAGAGAAGGCATTGCGCCTTGTAGATGTTAGGCGAATGGCCTTGAAGCTGGGTACTTCCAATAGATTTAGGTCTTCAGAGTGAAGTGATCTCTGGGGTTGATAGGGGGAGAGACGGTCCTTCAGATACACTGGCCCTGGACCATGCAAGGCCTTGAAGGTTAACACCATCACCTTGAAGGAGATCCAGTGTTCGATCAGCAACCAGTGAAGCTGCTGCAAGATAGGTGTTATGTGACACCTCACTAAGGTTATGATGGAGTCTGCTGGCTCTCATCCAATAATGCATTGCAAATTCCAGTGTGGCCCTATCATAAAGGAGAAGGTGAACCAGTGCATGCCGCCACCGTGGCAACATCAGAAGCTTCCAGTGTTGCCTTGGGTCAATGGGGGAAAGCTGAGTGGCTGGCACTTCCACCTGTGTGATGGAGACATGGATGACTCAGGATTTGTGAGGTGATGCCTCTGGCAGTATGTGTGAAGAGGTCCTAAGACAGTAACCTGGAGTTGTCAATTTATAATGGGTTCATATTCACAATATTGCCTAGTTTAGGGGTTATATAGGGACTGTAAATGTCCCATAGTTCTCACTTACTAGGCAGCATTTGCTGCAATTGATTCTGATCTGTTCCCCTGTTATTTGGGAAACAGCTACCTGATGTCCTCTTCCCCACTTTATGTGAGTGATGGGAGGATTGCATCAGGGACTCTATTCCTGCTTGTTGTACAAAAAGATGTAGGGAATAAAATGAAAACCACAAAAGTGTAATATATTGATCGACCAACCAAAATGCATAAAATACATCATGTGATATTTTGACGCATTCTAGTTTTGAAAATGATTTTGGATTTACCAAGTTCTTTACAAAATGAGAAGAAAATGAAAAGCCTCCCCATGCTTCAACGTGAGATTGTGTAACCAGCCAAATGGTTAGTGCATTGTAACCTGATGACATGGAGGAGAAACTACACCCTTTATTAAGACATCCTCAATCAATATAAGGAGTTTGGGATTGCAGAATGTTGTATCTTGAAACATTAATTTAGTGGATTACAAGCTCCTGTTTCCAACAGCCATCATGGGAACTAGATTTTGGGAGTTATCTTAAAAAATGCCCAAGCTATCAATATGTCCTCCAAGTATTTTACCTCTGAACACCAGATAAAAAGTCCTGTGTGCAAGTTGATCAGGAGCATGAATCATCCTCTTTCCTCCAGGACTGAAAATGTGCATTGCGAAAATACCCCCTTTCTCAGTCCATGAAAAGAATTGGATTGGTGACAAATGGTGATTTTCTCTTGTTCCCTTGTTTCTCAGCCACATCAGTTGCAGCTTTTCTTGTGCTTAAATGGAACATTCCTTTTGCTGTGTTGTGGGAGGGTTGGGCTCCCTTTTGCCATTTGGGATCTTTGAGGTTAATACACCCAGCATAGTTGTGGGGCTTTGGCTCCTGACATTTCTCAGATGAGGATGTAAAATATTTAGCTCAGTGCCCTGGACTCTGGCTTACTATAGTCATGCCTTTCTTTTCAGTGACCATTTATTTCAGTCGAACTCAATGCATGCCTTTGCATTTAAGCAGTCAAGGAATTCCAAACATTTATCATTCAGAATGGTGCCTGGTTCTTGTCTCCTTTGTGTGGCACAACTTTTAACCCTGTGTTAAAGGACTAGAACAGACGGGAATTGATTTGAAATGACTGTTCCTTTTGAAATTAAGAGAGTTAAATATTAAGCACACAATTCACATTATTCAGGGAGTTCAGGAGGGGATTTTTATTAAATGAAAACCTGCTAAGCTTTCTTCTTTTCTTTTTCTTTCCCTGGAACATTGTCTCACAAGTATGATCGATTTATTTTGCTTCAATGTGCCTTTTTCTCTGTGTTCGTCTATGGAACTAGGACCAGCATGAATGGAAACAAAAATGCCACCAGTTGGAAATTGGAAAGGTTTTTTTTTTTACTGCAGCTTCAAGCATCTTCAATCAGGGAGCTGTGGAAGCTATAGTCTTCAAAAGTAACTTTTTCACATTCTAGTTGAGGGGTAATTACTAGGGGTGGATATCTCTGTCCGTAATACTTTGATTTCCATTAATTTTCGTATTTAAAATTATTTTGACCCTACATTGACCCTCGGTGTCCAACCCGGAAGTGACATTTCAAAACTGAAGCCAAAATCGCCATTTCCATAAAGGGCACGTTAATAGGTCGTTATTTCCACCCTTTCTTACCTTTAACCCATGATGCTTCTGAGCTGGGGGGGGGGAGAGAGAGTGCAGGGCAAGCCCTCCACTCTTCCCTCCCTGCCCTGCCAGCTGAGAGGCACCGTGGGTTATATTTAACCCGCGATGCTTCTGAGCTGGAGGGGAAGAGTGCAGGGCATCCCCATGCCTCCTCCTTCCCTGCTGAGAACTAATGCGCGATAGCCTTGATGCGTGTTAGTTCTCAGCAGGGAAGGAGGAGGAGAGGGGATGCCCTCCGCCCCTCCTTCCCTGCTGACAACTAACACACGTCAAGGCTATCGTGCGTTAGTTCTCAGCAGGGAAGGAGGAGAGGGGATTTCCTCTGCCCCTCCTTCCCTGCTGAGAACTAATGCATGTCATGGCTATCGCAGATTAGTTCTCAGCAGGGAAGGAGGTGCGGAGGGCATCCCCTCGCCTACTCCTTCCCTGCTGAGAACTAACGAGGGATAGCAGCTTCAGCGTTCTGCTCACCCCCACCCCTCCTTGCCAGCTGGGAACTAATGCACGGGGGTTGATTCCCAGTTGGCATAACGAATAATAACAAATTTCATTATTAATTACGTTTCAATTTCAAAATTATTACAAAATGTTTCGGAACACTTTCTATTTAGAAACAACAGCAGCAATTCCCCCCCACAAGAGTTTAGAAACAAAAATTTTACGGATCAACCACCCCTAGTAATTACTTAAGTGTCAAAATCCTGACTATTGTAAGTAGTGATCTCTAACATAGAAGATTTACCAAAATGAGTCATCCATTACTCTTGTATTCACAACTGCTTAGCCACAATTTTGACTCCATTACCACAATTAGAGTTTCAGTTGTATCTTGTTTTTATCTTGTAGTTAACCATCTTTGGGCCCCTACCAGAAAAATACATAATAATAATAATACTTAATAAGGTAGTGGAAAATGAACATGCAAAAATGCTGTGGGACTTTTGAATCCAGACTGACAAAAGTTTTGGAACACAATACACCAGACATCACGACTGTGGAAAAGAAAGAAGTTTGGATTATTGATGTCATCATACCAGGTGACAGTCACATTGAGGAAAAACAATAGGAAAAACTCAGCCACTATCAGGATCACAAAATTGAACTGCAAAGGCTCTGGCATAAACCAGTCCAGATGGTCCCAGTGGTAATCGGCATACTGGGAGCCATGCCAAAAGATCTCAGCTGGCATTTGGAAACCATGAACATTGACAAAATCATGATCTGTCAACTGCAAAAGGCCACCTTACTTGGATCTGTGAGCATCATTCGAAAACACATCGCAAAGTCCTAGATGCTTGGGAAGTGTTTGACTTGTGATTTTATGATACGAAATCCAGCATATATATCTTGTGACATACTGTGCTTTGTGTCAGTAAAATAATGATGATGATGGTGTAAAATAAAATAAAATCACAACCATCTAACACTGAAAATATACATTTAGATTAAAAGTACCTATGGATGCAGTTACATCTCTGGGAAAAAAGGGCCCTCGATTCCCGAAAACAAATTTACTTACAAAGCACAAAAAGGTGCAAAATGAAACTGTTCCTTATGTGAGGTGGCTAATTTGAAATCTAATCCAGCATCCCTCAACCGTTTTGAGCTTGAGGCCCTTTTTAGGAGCACCTGCAGCTTATATTGCACACATTTCCATTCAGAACAATCTGTAAAATTGTTATAGTGTAGTCCCGTGCCATGTCACATTGTGGCAGTACCTTTGATCCCTGCCCTTGGGAAAGATTTCTCCATGGGGGCGGCAACAGCGGCAGCAGCTGTAAATACAAAAGTTAATACTATTGAAGTATTGAATTTCCCATTTATTTTGCTGGCTGAAGTCAGAGGACTGTACTGTATTTCCCATAAAGCTTGCTTTCAAGTCTGTGAAGTTTGAAGATAATCTAGTAAATGAATGGTTTCAGATGCCTTTTTCAGTGTTGGCAAAAAAGGGAAAACAACTTTTCGTACTTTAAAAATCTATTGAAAAACACTTAGTTGTTAAATAGTGGAGGTGGCAAGTGTGTAAATTAGATTCTCATTTTGATGTGAAAATACTTCTATTGTACTTCCCAAGACTTCCTTCAGAATGGAATACATTTTGCCAAAACAAATCTATGCATTCTAACACTTGTGATGCATTCCAGAAGAAAAGAAAATGCACCCAAAGACTCGTGCACATATTTGTAAAGTCTATACAACCAAAAATGCATACAATTCAAAATTTGCACCAATGTGTTTTAATTAATCTACAGAAAGAAGTATTTCTTTAAAATGTGTATTAGTTTTTCCCCCCACACCCACAATTACAACTGTGCATGCGCCTGTGTGCATGGCGGGTGGGTAAGCTGATGCTTGGTACCAAAGTATGGAATGATAGTGAGACTTCAAACATGGTGCTCCAAATGGAAACCCTTCTGTTCAAATAGGCTGTCTCTGATTTGTGTTGGATTGATCCTTGTTTGAAATTGGCTTGCTTTCCATGGTAGTCCCCAGCAACCCATTGACACTGTACAATTATATCATTCTTATTAGGACTTAGGGGCACGCATAATGTATGTGGCTTCCCCCATGGAGCTGACATGGATCTGGCAACACAAGAAGCTTGTCATACACAAGAGTAAAGCTGGAAATTCTCACAACTAACAACACACAAAGGAAACAGTATATATAAGAGAAAGCCAGCCTAAGTAGCAAAATCGTATCAAAATGTCATTTTTATCAATATTTCATATTTCATTAACATCAATTTCATAAATATACAACAGATACACAGATGCTGAGGTACTTAGCATTTGATATAGAGTCCCTTAAAATTTCACTGACCGCAACTCTGTAAGGACGGGGGTTATCATGTCTATACTGTTTATAATCCGGAATCACGAGTTTCAAATGATGCCGATCCTGGTTTCACAGTTGGCAGTGACTTGTTCCAGGGAGGGAATATACTCTTCTCTTGTATTGAATTCAGAACAGATTCGGACTCCGTGCAGATGGTAAAGTATGGACTTCCAATAGGCAACCGATTGGAAGTCCATACTTTACCATCTGCACGGAGTCCGAATCTGTTCCACAACCAAAATTGGGCGAGTGAGGACCTTGAAAAACCTAGCCAACCAGGTGGATTACAAACTGTGCATTTGCACTTGCTAAATATGATGCAATAACTTGCCTGTGAGGATTACAAATTCAATACAAGAGAAGAAACAAGTCACTGCCAACTGTGAAACCAGGATCGGCATCATTTGAAACTTGTGATTCCAGATTATAAACAGTATAGACCTGATAACCCCCATCCTTACAGAGTTGCGGTCAGTGAAATTTTAAGGGACTCTATATCAAATACTAAGTACCTCTGCATCTGTGTATCTGTTGTACAGTATATTTATGAAATTGACGTTAATTAACTATGAAATATATATAAAAATGACATTTTGATACGATTTTGCTACTTAGGCTTGCTTTCTCTTATATATACTGTTTCCTTTGTGTGTTGTTAACACAAGAAGCTTCCCATGTCACCCGCTCAATGGGGGAAGAAGCGTGCACTATGAGTGCTCCTTCCACAGCCAGGCATGGAGCCCAACTTTGGCTCATTGGCCAGCCAGGCAATCACATGGAGTGAAGCAAGGAGCCCTCATAGTGCATGTGGATTCCTCCCATGGAGTTGGTGACACGGGAGGCTTCCCATATTGCTAGCTCCATGCCAGCTCCATGGGGGAAGTCACACACACTACGCATGCTCCTTGCCTCCCTCCATGTGATCGTCCTAATGGCCGGCAAAGTTAGGTGAGGTGAGATGAGGGCACCATGCCTTGCCCTTAAGAGGAGCGCCACCGCTGGCCACCACCAGCCATGTGATGAGGTCCTATTCCACTTTAGCTGCCATGTTCCATCCCATGAAATCATGAACTTTTGGTTTGGTATGACCCTGGATTACTGTGGTTGAGGGTTCTAGATGCTTCTCCCTAACCTTCCAATCCTAGTATTCAGTTGGTCAAAACCATAGCAATTAAAGTGCACTGTTTTAAAATCTGCAGTGTGAATATGCCCCCCAAATTATCTGCCTAATATTTGGAGAGATACTACAGAGACTCAGTAAAAGGTCATTTCCTGGTTATTTTCATGTATTAAAGAAAATACTTGTCTATCTGCTACCACTTTTACTTGCACCCTATAAAGAATTTTAACAGTTGAGGAAAATACAAAGAATTGGCTGAAGGCAGGCATTGTGGGAAAACAGTAATTGAAACTTTCAAGCCTTTATATTAAACAGGGGCGGGGGGAGAACACCCTTGAAGTTTGAGCATTCAACTAGAACACTAGAAAAGCTCAATTCATTTGGAGACCAACTAACGGAAGCAAACACATGCCTAGGTACTGTGGGAATAGTAATCAAAGCTGCCATTGAGATCAACAGTCTATGTAAACCATAACTAAAGTGATGGATCGTGTGAACCAGAAATGCATGCAGTTAAACCTACAACTGAACGCTTGGAAGAATGTAACCCAGCCTGGATCTACACTGTATTATTTGGTAGTGTAGATCCAGCCCCAAAGAGACAGCACTATGTGGAACTGTGTTTATTTATTTATTTATTTATTTATTTATTTATTATTTACAACATTTCTATGCCACCTTTCTCAGCCCAGCGGTGATTCAAGGCAGCTTACAACTGCCACAATCGTCATAAAACACAATTATAAACATTTAGCACACATTATAAAAACATATAAAAATCATTAAAAACATATAATCAACAGTGACTTCCTATTAACTCATTTTCTAAAAAAACATTGTCTAAGCCATTCCATGTGTTGTGTCTGCAGCTGCACAGTCAATTCCAGGCTCCCATTGCTGAACATAGGAGCAGGGATAACAACTGCAATAGTCTTCAAGAGTTCAGTGGGTAGAAAGATTTCCTAGTGGATGAAAAATGTGGTGGTTGTCAATTCATCCCTACTATGGAAAACAGAAGCAGTGGTGTGTGAAGCTGACAGGATATCCAGAGAAATAATGCCCACTTGGTGCAAGGATCCATAACATGACAGGGAGGTTGCCAAGACTCATCAAGCTTACTGACCATAACCTTTCTTTATCATCCATATGGGGACTGATTATGCTGCCAGAAATTATTTTCAGTATACTATGAGTTTCTGGCTCACAAGCTGAAGGACACAGAGATACAGATTGTTTTCTGATCAAATCTTCTTGCAGGTCATACCTCAAAAACAAGAGAGAGAAAAATACTGTAAGATCCTCTGATACTCTGAAGATACCAGCCACAGATGCAGGTGAAACATCAGGATAAAATGCTGCTAAAACACAGCCGTACAGCCACACAATACTGTAGTGATTCTGGCTATAAAAGCCTTCGGCAATAGACTGTAAGATCACTTAGTTATGTATACTTAACTAATTAGCTGATGTATAATTGTGGCAAATATTTGTACAGGTGACGATATCCACTTGAATAATGGAAGACAGGCTGAGAGATTTCAATAATATATAGATACTGGAATATGATGTACTTTCCTATGATTATCAGCAGGGTAAGCATATTTGGAGAAAGACTCAGAACATCTGCAGCCCACTTGGAGCTGCCTAGCCATTCTCTCTGAACACTCAGTCTAGATCAGTGGTTCCCAACCTTTGGTCTTCTAGTTATTTTGGACTTTCACTGCCAGAAATCACAGCCATCTTACCAGCTGAAGTCTAAAACACTTAGACGACCAAAGGTTGGGAACAACTGCTCTAGATAGTGTAGGCAGAAAATGTTGCGTGTGCATGGGTGATACATCTCCCGCCTGATGATTGATAAGACACAGACACAATTGGTTGGAATAAAATAGGCCGCAACTCATTTATTGATAACAGGAACAAGGGTTGGCAGCCATGCATGGGTCCTGGATCTATGACTTGAGATTTCAAGTCACTGAAGCAACTCTCACAAGATTTCTCGTGTGTTTACTTGCGGTTCTGGGAACTGTAGTCCTGCAGATCTGTGCTCCTGGATTTTGCCGTCTTTTTGATTTCATTGAGGAATCTAAAACAGTGGATGGATTTGTTGCTTCAAGTTTGGAAGTTCAACGCATTGTCTTTTGTACATCATTGCGATGCCTTTGGATAGCACAACAGAAGCCACTGAATATACATTTGGAATATTGGACGGTATGAATCTTTGGGACTGTATGATATTGTTTGATACTTGGCTAATGTATTTGTGCATGTATTTTTGCTACTATTTCACTAGTTTAATTAGGAACAATATGCATGTCTTTCAACATAATAGAATATTTTGAATTTCGATATACTATTTCATGTGTTATTACTGGGATATTGTTACGCTTGCTTTCGGCATGGTTTTCCTTCCTGCTTTAGAGGGGTGGGAAGCCTTGCCCAAACCAGGAGTTTCACCCGCTTCGGGCAAGGCTTCCCCCCTCCAAGGACACTATTTGCGAGAGCCTCCGAATATCGGAATACATCCAAATCCATATCGATAAAATCACTTTAAATATGGGAAGTGATTCACAACCGAAGCCAGAGCAAAACCAATTTCTGAATCGACTTCCGAGAAGCATTTTTATGTTCGGAAACAGGCCTACTAACAGCCACAAACAAGGCAATAGTCAACCAGCACTACCAGGCAGTTGAAAAAACTCATTTGAACAGGACCAGATTGGAGAGTATGATGAATATGATCAAATATCACAAACACATCTGAGAAAACCAAAAGGGATATGCAGTCATATCTCGTTCTTGGTATAAATTATCTATCAGTGTATCAAATCTGTTTCTGACCACAGAAACCATTTTGGATCCAAACTGGAATGGATCAAAACAATCAGCTTCTAAAACCTTATTGTAACAAGGAAGACTAGAAACTGTCGAGGAATTATCTTTGTTGGTCTGATTCAGTGGTCTGAAAGTTGCTTTGTTTACAGGAAGTGGAATGTTCTTTTACGGAAGTATTTACAGGTTATGTTCAGTAAGTGTGATGAGCCAAGTGACATCATCAGCTTGAGTAAAGTGAAGCTCAACCATCAAAATGGGACAATTTGCCTGTCAGTAAACTCATCAGAACACTCTGTTACATATTCTACCCATTCATTCTAGTGATTTTCTAATAGCTTCTGCTCAGTACTCTGGGTTAAGAGTCACTTAAAAACTTGAAACAATATCACACCCAACCATGCTCCACATTTCTCCTATAAGATTTGGGTTTGGTCCCTCTTAGATCAATGGCTCTTAACTTTTTCTTTGGAGTGGGGGTGATGGCATCTGATGAAAGCAACAAATTCCCATCCAGGAAAACACACACACACACACACACACACACACACACATGTTCATATAATTTTATTTTACTTTACGGAGATGGAATTTGATTACACAGGAAAATCTGAGAAATAATAAAACAAAAATCATGCTTGAAAAAAAAACACTTTTTTACCTTCTAATTCACACTGATAAGACAAATCCAAAGTAATAGGAACACGGTTGCAAGCAAACCCCAAAACCCTTTTTGTACCCATTCCATAGATCCTGAAGTTAAGAAACCCTGCTGGAGAATCGTATTTCCTACTGCTCTGTGTGTTTATTCTGCTCTTATTGCAAGAAAACACCAAGTAAGCAGGTCACAGTTTTGTTCTTGGGCTAAGAGCCCCAGGGAGGGAGCTTTTTAGGTTGCGGTCTCTGGTCCAGTCCAGTACTAACTATATACCTTAAGGACTAGAGCACTCCCAATTAGAATTGCAAAAGCAAATGCTTGAATGCTGTTTAGCAAATTGTTACACAGGAGGCAGCTCTAATAAAGCAGCATTTATTCATTTCTGTTTTGAAAAATGATGAAGTTAACAACAAGAAAGAACTTTGGTTTGGAATTATATGAAACAATAGTGTATTAATTATGATAAGTGGCTATATGTTTTCACAATAATAAAATAAACAGCTAAGGCTAGTGGTATTTATAGAATGCTTTCAGAGCAAGTGCCAACTTTCATCCTCAGGCACTGTGGCCTTTAATAACCTGCTTGAAGACAGACATAGTTCTCAAGTCTAGACTTTGCATTTTTTTCCCAGTGAAATTCAAGCACCCATTTATTATCAGCTTTCTAGTTATAGCTTTTTGTTCTACATGGGCATATTATACCGCATGGTTCCTTTGATATGAAACTGTTTGTTTACATAGTGCTTCTACCAACTTTGGCTATGCAGTAAAGAATGTGTTTCGAAGCTGAAATCTGCCTTAAACATGTCCCCTTTGTCTTATTTTAACTGAATTTCCTTTCAAAGAATCTTGAATCATTTGAAGGAATGTCATAAAAGAAATCTGAAATAACTGAATTGAAATTCATATTCTTAATAGTTTTGACTTCCAAAAATATTTTCCCAAGAAGCCATCTTAACGAAAGTTTAATAAGAATAGTATATTGTAGAATGATTTTATAGGGTGGTCCGGAATAGGTGACAATACTGGTATAGGACGTCAACTCTTTATCTGTTTCTCTCTGGAGAATAAGCCCTATGAGGAGCAGCTTAAAGAGCAGGGCATGTTTAGCCTGGATAAGAGAAGGCTGAGAGGAGACATGATAGCCAAGCCATGTATAAATATGTGAGAGGAAGTCATAGGGAGGAGGGAGAAAGCTTGTTTTCTGCAACCCTGGAGACTAGGACATGTAACAATGTCTTCAAACTACAAGAACATTAGGAAGAACTTCCTGACTGTGAGAGCTGTTCAGCAGTGGAACTCTCTGCCCCGGAGTGTGGTGGAGGCTCCTTTTTTGGAAGCTTTTAAACAGAGGCTGGATGGCCATCTGTCAGGGGTGCTTTGAATGCAATTTTCCTGCTTCTTGGCAGGGGGTTGGACTGGATGGCCCATGAGGTCTCTTCCAACTCTATGATTAAAACCTCAGTGTGTACCTATCACAACACTGTTTGAAGGAGGGACAATAGAGCTGCCCCCGTGCTGCAGGTATCATACAAAAGCAAATTCACCATTGTTGAATTAATATTGAGGTTGATCATGGGGCACATCTACACTTTCTGTGGAACGGCCCAGTTGAGCTCTGTAGTGGCCAAATGAAAAACAGAGTTGATATGGGATAATGTAGGATGGCCCAGTGACACTTTCCCCATGTCGTGGTGGTCTTCAGCCATGATGTGGGTTCTCCTACTTGGCTGTTGCCTGCAGTAACATCAGTCAAGGTGATGGGGCAAACAGGGAAGAGAAGGGGATAAGAGGGGGCGATTCCCCCTTTCCTTTTCACCTCTTCTTCATCCCGTTTCCTTGGCTACCATGATTGAAAGTGATGTTTGACCATAGGACTCATGCTGCAACTGGAGAATGCTTCCACACAGAAGATGAAAGGAGATGGTAAGAGGTGCCTTCCAAAGCTACTGAACCATGTTCAGTGAACCCATGCCTTCACAAGGGAGGGTAGTTGTAAGAACCATCCTGGTGCTGATCCACATTACATTTGTTCCAGGATGGCAGGTCAGTGTAGATCTGCCCATTGCTAAAGATCATTCTATTTACCATAAAATTGGCTGGCTAACAAGTTGTCAATCCCCCAGGTCTGCTGTCTTATATTGTCCATCATCTTAAGATTCCATATTCCAGTCCACATGGATCCTTGAGATGTATAATGTTGTTCACAGCACAGTTTTGAAGAGTCATTATGTTTGGAGTGCAGCCATGTCAAACAACAATCACAGTCATACTTTGGATGGGTGTATGTAGTAGCTAGCAAAGAATAAAGAGTATGCAAAATTGTGTCTTTCACTTTTTTATATAAAAGTATCAAAGTATACCATTCAGGTATGGTGCAAGGTGTAGGTATATTTCACTATATAATTTCACAGTGTTCACATAATACATTCACATTTGTGACCATATATCAATCATTCATAGTATGCATATAACAATATCACAAAGTAGATATCACTGTGTTAATATCACATAAATTCTAAAGCAAGGTACTGGTGTAACTATAACAGAATCAACAGTATAAACCTGTATTTCCACCGTAGGGTAAGTTCACTCCTAATGTTAGCATGTAGTGTGGCTGGGAAGATCCCTGGATGTAAACAATGAACTGCTTCACCGCCTGGGAAACAAACGCCGCTTGGCTGGAGTTCAGTATAGCTGCTAAATGCTGGGCGTCTGTCCTCCGCTGGGGTGGCAGAATGGGGTGGGCTAGGAGGCTGTGGTTCTGTGGATCCAGAGATCTTTGAGGAGTCCCACGCGGTTCGCCTGACGGTTTACTGTGCAGAGCTCGAACCGTTCGGGGGCTCCTGGGTGGTGGATGGAGCCCGCGGCTTCTTTCAGAGGCTGCACCGGCGTTTGCCACATTGGCATGTACCCGCTGAGGAGGCTTGCGTCGCTGCAGGAGGAATATTTTCACATCCAGTCCATGGCGAGCAAGCTTGACCATAAGGCCCACCCCATTCTGCCACCCCAGCGGAGGACAGACGCCCAGCATTTAGCAGCTATACTGAACTCCAGCCAAGCGGCGTTTGTTTCCCAGGCGGTGAAGCAGTTCATTGTTTACATCCAGGGATCTTCCCAGCCACACTACATGCTAACATTAGGAGTGAACTTACCCTACGGTGGAAATACAGGTTTATACTGTTGGTTCTGTTATAGTTACACCAGTACCTTGCTTTAGAATTTATGTGATATTAACACAGTGATATCCACTTTGTGATATTGTTATATGCATACTATGAATGATTGATATATGGTCACAAATGTGAATGTATTATGTGAACACTGTGAAATTATATAGTGAAATATACCTACACCTTGCACCATACCTGAATGGTATACTTTGATACTTTTATATAAAAAAGTGAAAGACACAATTTTGCATACTCTTTATTCTTTGCTAGCTTTCATAGCGTGTTTGAATGCTGTTAGCATTAGAGCCTTACTCTGTGTATAAGTTTGTATGTAGTAGCTCACATTTTCAAATGTATTCTAGATTTTTGACCCCCCCCCCCCCTCATGGTTTTCTTTTATCTGGCATGAATGTGATAGGATACCAATATTCTAGTAATCTTTTAGAACAGTATCTTGTAATATGAATAAGTAGATTTCCTGATTTGATTCCTTTATTATTCTTTGCATTTACAGTGATGAAATACTGTGCAAAAAGTATTTTATGTCATGCTTTGCATCACAATTCATTTTGTACTTGCTTTTAATGCCGAGCAGTAGAACATTATCTAAACACTCGATCGACCCATGCCACCATATCAACACTATGCCTTATAAACATGGGATATATAATTATAATACTCACTGTTTTATTAGAATTGTATATGCCCATAAGCTATGAGGAAAATAAATACAAGAGAACTGAAAACTGGCAAGTTGTGCATGCATAACACCCCATAGAAATGTGGCCATAAAAATGGGAGAAAGGATTTCCAAATCACATAAATGTCTCTGGGCTATCTCTGTGTGAGAAATCACATTCATCATGTTAGATTCAGCGCTGACGCTTGATGCTCAGTTGTCGCCGGTGGCTGGGAGAGCCTTTACACTGTTAAAACTCGTGCGCCAACTGCGACCATACCTCGTGAAGTCTGACTTGACCATGGTGGTCCACGCCTTGGTTACCTCTAGATTGGATTACTGCAGTGCGCTCTATGTGGGGCTTCCCTTGAAGACAGCCCGGAAACTTCAACTTGTCCAACGCTCGGCTGCCAGATTAATAACTGTGGGCAGGTTACAGGGAGCGGTCGACCCCCCCTGTTTAAAGAGCTCCACTGGCTGCCGTTAATTTTCCAAGCCGAATTCAAGGTGCAGGTGATTACCTATAAAGCCCTAAACGGTTTGGGACCCGCCTACCTTCGTGACCGGCTCTCCCCCCACGAACCAGCTTGAGCCCTTCGCTCCTCAGGGGAGGCCCTCCTTTCGCCCCTGCCAGTCTCACAGACTAGGGAGAAAGCCTTCTCTTCTGTGGCCCCCCATCTTTGGAATTACCTCCCAGGAGAGATTAGAAATGCCCCTTCACTGGAATCCTTTATAAAACAACTGAAAACCTGGTTTTTCCACAAGGCGTTTGAAGATTAGACTCCCAAATGCCCCCGTTTTTGCCGAGATCTTTCCCCCCCCCATATGATCCTCTATGTTTTTGACATTACTCCAGTTATCTCCCCCGAGTTTTAAACACTTTATATGTACATGTGGCTTGCCCTGTTAATTCTGTTTTAGATTCATCTGTGTTGTTGTATTTTCAAAGTTGTATTTTTTATTGCGTTTATTGTTTTGATTTTCCCCCCTGTTTGTTGCTCGGGCATGGCCCCATGTAAGCCGCTCTGAGTCCCCTTCGGGGAGATGGATGCGGGTTAGAAATAAAGTTATTATTATTATTATTATTTTTATTATTAGAAACAGATCATATCCAGCATAGTAATTAAGAATGTATATCTTATATCAAGAAGAGCATTATGTGAAATACGCATCAATACTCATATTATTTGGTGGAATTTGTCATGAACCTTTCTACTTATGGGGTTTCGGGGGGAACCTAATTATAAGTTCTCTTTAAAGAATTTCAAATTATGAGGAATTCCAAGGTCATTTCAAATGGTTTTTGGTTCCCTTTTTTGTTGGAACAACTAACTTTTATAGCAGCACCCTTCCATCTGCCTTTCCTTTTTTAAGATTCCCTAAAAATCCTCTAAATTTACATTCTAAGACTGATCCAGTCTATCAAGAACCAGACAGAGGACTGGGAACATTCAAAGGTGATGGAATGCTGACTGTTCAGCAGAAACATAATGGAAAAATAAGGGCTGGCAATAGAAAAGAGTATCCTGGAATAATGACAAGGATGGTGTAAGATTTAACACTGGGTTGCAATTCCTACTTGTGCACACTTTTTTTTCAGAGTGCTTTGGGTGAGATTTACACATGCACAGTAATTAGTTGCAGACCAGCCAGATTTGATTTTTTTGGACTGAGTTTACTACTATATCAAGGGTTGAGTTTCTTTTGAAGATAGCATGACATAACAACCTCTGATCTTGACTTGTAATCAAATATATGGGGAGTAAATTGCTTTTACATCCCTACCCTTCGCCATGCTAGTTTTACTTGCCTTCATCTTACAGCGTGAGCAATGCACTATTGGGCAACCCAAAGTATTGTTTGCAAAATAATACCCTAACTTCTTTCTTCCTTCTCCCAACTGCTCCACATTAAATCATAAAGAGAAGCTTTCAAATATATATATGGGAGGACTTGTTTCTCTTGCTGACTATCTGTTTCACTTCAGGATCTTTCATTTTACCGCTTGCATAACATATTTGTATGTGGTAGCACTTAGCATTTTCAATCTGAAAGGAACGTTTTCAAGAATGTAAGAACATACATTCCACACAGCTTTCTGTGTTTATTTCAGCTTCCTAAAAGTTTGGCATCGCTGGCAGAAGAGGTCAACGTTTTCCTGGGTCAACAGAGTTTGAATTTATCGCAATAAAATTGCACCCTCCATGCTATTTTAAAAGCTGGGTTTGGTTGCCAGTAATTTTACTTTAGTTAAAAGCAGGAACTACATTCCAATCATTCCGGTTCCTTGAATAGCTAAATCTTGCCCAGGAGCAACATTCTAAGCTAGAAGTAGCTGTTGATTTATAATTGATGTGTAAAATTACAAAAGGGGATGCAATGTGCACCCTTTCCCTCTTGCTGCGATGAGTTTGATGAACTAACACTGGATATGCGAAATGATTTTAAATTATTTCTTTTGGCACACCAAGAACATTGCTATGCAGATGCCAAGAAACAGCCCTATCGACGGCTTTCAAGTACTTTCAAGAGGTCAAAGAATTTAACTACCTGAAGACATAGTGTGCTATCCCATCTTCCTCCCAACATGAGATCCAAAACAGATTACAGTGTTTCCTTGCTACTTCACGGTTCACTTTTTTTTTGGACTTGCTGTTTTGCGGGTTTTTGCCTCCAAGTTTATGAATGGTTGTCATTGCACAGAGCCGCATTCTAATCCCACCTCCTGGCAATGGAGTGTGGAAGAGGGTTTCACACACACACACCGCCTCAGGGGAGAGGCTGTCACTCACATATTGCAAAACAAAGCAGAGATAGCTAGCAAAAAAAGTGCATGGTGCCTTTAAATCTCTCGCTTCTGCCTCACCCTTGGAATGCGATATACATATAGCATCCCCACTTCGCAGATTTTCACTTTTCGTGGGTGGTCCTGGAATGTAACACCTGCAATAAGTGAGAGAACACTGTACAATATGAATTTAGGATGTATCTACACACCAACACCACCATACAATAAGGACTTAAAGTGCATTTATACTGACATCACTGGCTCAATGATATGGAATCCCGGGAGTTGTAGTTTTATAAGGTTTTTACCCTTCTCTTGTAGAGTGCTGGTGCATCACCAAACTACAAATCCCAGGGTTTCATAACATTGACAGTTAATGTGATGTGATGAGCCCCAGTGGCGTAATGGGTTAAACCCTTGTGCCGGCAGGACTGATGAGGACAGGTCAGCAGTTCAACTCTGGGAAGAGGAGGTTCAACTTCATAAGAACATAAGAACATAAGAAGAGCCATGCTGAATCGGACCTCAGCCCATCTAGTCCAGCATTCTGTATCACACAGTGGCCCACCAGTTGTACACGGGGATCTCGAGCAGAAGGGAGGGCAAAACCCTGACCTGCTCCCGACCCCCCACAACCAGTACCCAGGGAAATCCTGCCTACCTCAACCAACTCCGAGGTGGCACTTGAATGTCCTTTTCAGTAACTACCGATACACTTGGTATCCATGAATCTGTCTAATCCTGCCTTGAAGTTGTTCAGGCTGACAGCTGTCACAACCTCTTCTGGAAGTGAGTTCCATAACCCAATGACCCTCTGGGTGAAGAAATATTTCCCTTTATTACTCCTAATTTTCCTACATTGGAGCTTCAGTGAGTGTCCTCTAGTCCTAGTGTTTTGTGACAAAGAAAATAATTTTTCTTTATTCATCTTTTCTATCCCATGCATGATTTTATACACTTCGATCAAGTCACCTCTTAAACGCCGTCTTTCAAGGCTGAAAAAACCAAGGCGTTGCAACCTGATTTCAAAATAGAGCCGCTCCATCCCTTGGATCATTCTTGTTGCCCTTTTCTGTACTTTTCCAGTTCCGTTATATCCTTCTTAAGGTGCGGAGACCAGAATTGTACACAGTACTCCAAATGTGGCCTTACCATAGATTTGTAGAGAGGTAATACAACATTTGCTGACCTATTTTCGATTCCCTTTCTGATCATGCCTAGCATAGAATTTGCTTTTTTTCACTGCTGCTGCACACTGGGTTGACATCTTCATTGAGCTGTCCACCAAGACCCCAAGATCCCTTTCCTGGTTTGTCTCGGAAAGCTTTGACCCCATCAATTGGTAGGTGTAGTTGGGGTTCTTTGCCCCGATGTGCATGACTTTACACTTGTTTAGGTTAAAATGCATTTGCCACTTTGTTGCCCATTCACTCAATTTCGAGAGATCTTTCTGGAGCTCTTTACAATCAGTTTCATTTTTAACTACCCTGAACAATTTAGTGTCGTCTGCAAACTTTGCTACCTCAGAATTCACTCCTACATCCAGATCATTAATGAATAAATTAAAAAGTAACGGACCCAAAGCTGAACCTTGGGGTACGCCACTTCTCACCTCTTTCCACCCAGAGAAATGTCCGTTTATTACCACCCTTTGTTTCCTACAGTTTAGCCAGGTTCCAATCCAGGACAAGACCTGTCCCCTGATTCCATGGCTGAAGAGCTTATTTAGGAGCCTTTGGTGAGGGACTTTGTCAAAAGCCTTTTGAAAGTCAAGGTAAACAATATCAATTGGGTCCCCTTTATCTATGTGTTTATTTACACCCTCAAAGAATTCTAACAAGTTAGTAAGACATGATTTGCCTTTGCAGAAACCATGTTGATTTTCTTTCAGCAATGCCTGTTCTTCTATGTGCATAGTAATATTTTCTTTAATAATGGTTTCCATCACTTTGCCTGGAACTGAGGTTAAACTGACTGGTCTATAATTTCCTGGATCACCCCTGGATCCTTTCTTGAAGATCGGTGTTACATTTGCCTCCCTCCAGTCCTCGGGTACAGTGCCTGATCTTAGAGAAAGGTTATATATCTTAGCTAGAAGTTCAGCAATTTCACACTTGAGTTCCTTAAGAACTCTGGGGTGGATGCCGTCTGGACCTGGTGATTTGTTGACATTTAGTTTAGTAAGGCATATGAGAACATCCTCCTTGTTTATCTCTATCTGTTTTAATTCTTTTAATTCCCTCCCTGAAAAAACTGACTCAGCTGCAGGCATATGTTGTCTGTCCTCCTGTGTGAAAACGGAGGCAAAGAAGTCATTTAGCCGCTCAGCAATCTCCTTGTCTTCGCTGATTTTCCCTTTCTGACTATTGTCATCGAGTGGCCCAACTGCTTTTCTAGTTGGGTTCCTGCTTCTGATGTACTTAAAGAAGTTTTTGTTGTTTTTTTAATACTCTTTGCTATGTGTGCCTCAAAATCTCTCTTGGCTTTCCTGACTGTTGCTTTGCATTTAGTTTGCCAGAGCTTGTGTTCCTTTCTGTTCTCCTCGGTAGGAAGAGCCTTTCATTTCTTAAATGAGTTTTTCTTCTTTCCAATCACATCTTTTACTTCATTTGTAAGCCATACTGGTGTCCTTTTGGACTTTCCATGCCTCTTTCTTTTCATTGGAATGCANTTTAGTTCGGCCTGTTTTAAGGTATTTTTAAACAGTTTCCAAGCATTTTGGAGGGATTTGATTTTTTTTACTGCTCCTTTTAGTTTGTTCTTTACAATTTTTCTCATTTTGGTGAAATTCCCTTAGTGAAAGTTTAATGTCTCCGTGTTAGTTTTCACTGACAGTTTGCTATCCAAACTTACGTTGAAGGTTATTGTCACTCCAGCTCCCTATGCAGGGACATGAGAGAAGCCTCCCGAAAGGATGGTAAACATCAAACATCTGGGCGTCCCCTGGGCAATATCCTTGTGGACGGCCAATTCTCTCACACCAGAAACAACTTGCAGTTTCTCAAGTTGCTCGTGACATGAAAAAAGTGATGTCAAACTGCATTTAATTCTCCGATGTAGATGCACACTTACAAGTTGCTTTGTGTGCCTTAAAGTCATTTCTGATATACAGTGGCCTAAAAGTAAAACTATCATGGGGTTTTCCTGGCAAGATTTTTCTGAGAGGTTTTGCCTTTGCTTTCTTCTGTGACTTGAGAGTGTGACTTGGCTGAGTGGGATTTAAACGCCTGTCTGAGTCCAATGCTCAAGCCACTATACCATACTGGTCTATATTCCTCAGCTGGAAATAATACCACACGAGAATAGCTTGCTGCGTTGATTGGAAAATCTTCTGTAATCTCTGTCCTTGCAGGGTATGAACCTGTAACATGTACAAGTCAAACAAACAAGAATGTCCTATTGTTGCAGTGCCCATTCTTTTTGTAGGCAATTTTGTGCAGAAAAACTCCTCGGTGGAATGGGCCCACAGTATTTTAGTTCCTGTTTCCCCAAAATATGTTAGCACACCATTATTTTACACACTGACATGTCTTCGGGAAGTTAAACTTGTTGACCTGCTGAATGTACTTGAAAGAAAATGGAAATGTTATCTTTACCGTAAAAAAATACACACAGCAAGCAAGAACTGACATGCAGTAGACATTTTTTTTTAGGAAAGTCATTGAACCAGTAATTTAGCATACCACACAGGACATTTTGAAGAAGAAATTAAAAAGGAAAGTCTGAAACACCCGTGTCTTCTTTTTCTGTTTTGGTTCCAGCAATTCTAAGGTGTATAAAAGTTTGGGAAATTGAATTACAGTGTATTATATAACTGCCAACAGAAATGTTTACACAAATGCTACAGGAGAAATTTTCTTCTGTTCCTTTAATGTTCCATGGATTCACTCTGTTTGCATTACACCTTCCAGAATTTATATTTAACTACCATATTTTCTGGCATATAAGGCTACTTTTTAATCCAAGAAAACCTTCTCAAAAGACAGGGCTCATCTTATACGCGGGAGTCATCTTATAGAGCGGGTGCTGAAACTTTCAATCTGGATTGGAGAATCTGTGGTTGCCGCGTATGGTGGTGGGAGCTCAAAAATGGCAGTGGCCGCATCCCTGCCGTATGCAGCGACTGTATGAAAGCATTAAGGGCGACGCTATACAAGTGCGGTAGAAGAATAGGAAAATTACCATATTGAAATCAAATCTGGTGCTTTTTAAATTTTTATTTGATGTGTGTTGGAAGAGTATATCCCAAACTCTATATTTTAACTAGAAAAGTTGGGGGTCGTCTTATATGCCCAGTCATCCTATATGCCAGAAAATACGGTAGATCTTTAAAAAAGTAATGGATGGATTCTGTAATCGGAGCATGTACAGTTTGCGGCAATTTTCAGCTCTTTCTACTCATTTGCAACTCCCCCAACCCACATTATTCACATGTTTACACACACACACACATATATATATATATATATATATTACACACACACACAAAGCATTTTGCTTTTTTGTGTCTGTTTTATTTACACACACATTTACACACCTGTGAATTAGTCAAACTCAGAACTTTTGACTCAATTGAGTGGATAGTTATATGGATTTATTAAAAATGTAATTGATTAATCAGTAATAAATAGAAAATTGTGGCAAAATAAGTAAACACAATGTGTTCAATGCAATGGTTCACTGCCCATCTTAGTGGACATCCCCCCTTTTTTTCTCTGTAGTCTTCTGCACCAGCCAGACACTCACTCCAGATGGTTTCTCAGTATTCCAATGGATACGTGAAAAGCAGCAACAGGAAAAGGAATCACTCCTCCTGGTTCTGCCATCAAAAACCCAGGACTGAATCCTCCCTCATGTACCAAATACGGAACAGCTGAAAATCCCTCATTAGAATTGCCAACTCCAGAACATCCCAGGCCTTGAGATTTAATTGCCCAAACCTGAGACCTAGGGATTTACACTGGTGATGTCAATAAGCCCAATACATTTAGCATCAACCATCGTTGCTCAGAACATATTTTTCAAATTAAAAGCACAAAGTCTACCAAATGAGAACATATGTCACTGGCTGAGTATAAAGTTTTCCAAGCACTTGTTTTTAACACCTTTGCAATAAGTCAAAGGAGCTATAGTCCAAACAAAGTAAGTTTTCGGATAGCTCTGCTTCGCAGAACAAGCAAACTTTATCCATTTCTGTTTAAACATTTTTTCACCTGAAGGCTGTTTTTAATGGTATACAAGAGCTATAGTCTAAATAAATTTTATCTCTCCCCCAAAAAGAGAGAAACTTTCCCAAAATTGATCTTTAATGGTTTTCTCCCATTAACGAATTAACCAACTGCCCTCTCTATGCATATTCTTATACTCAGATTGTTTAATACTCCCCATTCCTCAAATAATCATGTATTCAGAATTACCAAATAGCTGTGTCCTCCTTGCTGGTTGCACAGGAAGCTCATTCAGGTGTCAACTGTAGCTCATGGCCAGAGAAGGAACAACAGCAGTGGCAACACAGAAAATGTCACACCACCACAGCAAATGTATGCCCTGCCCAGACCATCTGAACAACAGCCCTGCGTTTGGCATGAACATGGCAGATCTGGGAGTGATCTGACGCATAGTTATACTATTGTAAACTGTTGGTTGTAGATTAATTCTAAGTGGGAAACATGTGGGATTTTGCAGTTGATATTCATGAGCCATAGTTTGTACTCATAGAGGTCAAGGTAGAAATTGATATTTTTTTATACATCGAGACATCATCCCAATATTTCAAAGGGGAGGACAGCATAATATTTATTAGGGAGCACTGCTCTCATGTTGATCCCCTTTGTTTTGCTACATTGCTGCAATATTTTGGGTATTTTTGCAAAAGTGTGTAGTGGTTTGTAACCCCATACCTATGAATTAGGCAATAGTAAATGTTGGTGCTCAACTCCATTTCTAAGCTGAAGAGCCGGCGTTGTCCATAGACAACTCAAAGGTCATGTGGCTGACATGGCAGCATGGAGTGCCATTACCTTCCTGCAGCAGCGGTACCTATTGATTTACTCACATTTGCATGTTTTCAAACTGCTAGGTTAGCAGAAGCAGGACCTAACAGCAGGAGCTCACCCCGCTCCACGGATTTGAACCACCAACCTTTCAGTGAGCAAGTCCAGCAGCTCAGCGGTTTAACCCATTGTGCCAACAGGGGGACAATGAACTAGGCAATAATAACAACAAAAACAAAACAACAACAAAAACAACAGAAGAAGAAAATAAATATTATTCCAATTATTGTGTGTCTAAGGAGCCTAAGAATGTCTGGTAGAAAAGTGTTTCCCAAGGTATGAGCAGCTTCTGTAATCTATCATTTCTCTCTGAAGATACTTAACCCTGGGCTTCTGGATAAAACAAAGGAGCAAGAATGCAATCCATACTCCTTTAAAGCAAATGGAAAATTGTCATTCATTTATGCTGCTCTAGACTGTATCCCATATTTGCTTTGTTCTTTGTATTCTTATTTTCCACCGGAAGCCGAATTTCATGTGGAAGTTATCTGGCTATAGTTCAAAGTCTTTCTTTCTAGAAATCTGACCCAGGTTGAAAAATAAAGGTGTGATTTCACACAGGATTACTTTTCTAGGTTCAGGTTCTTTGCTATCCTGTGGCACACTGTAATCTCACATTCTTATCTTTTCAGTCTTAACTCTAAAGTAATGATTAACAAAACAGATGTAAACTCTGGAGGGATATTGCAAGAAAAACTGAAGAAATCTCTTTAGCAGCTATCAGATCACAAACATCGCAAGCCAGCTGTACGCTCAACCTCACAAAAAAGCACAACAAATACATTTCCAATCCTAAACCATAGTTTGTAAAACTGAAAATATTTTATGGTAACAGAATGCAAATTTATTCTCACTAGAAAACAATATTCAGGGAATGATATGTGTTATTGTCCATGAGTTGACAAATTATTTTCCAACTGATAACTATATGAGAACCTGCTTGTGTAATGGCTAACTTACTGCTTTTTTACTTACATATTTTCTATTTCCGCTGATACAGATAGCAATGGTATAAATTAGAAATATCTGTGGATGGAGAAACGTGGTGTTGGTAATAAACAGATACTGTAGGTTATATTCAGAGAAACCATCTTTGCGTATTCCTTCTTAAAGAAGATTTTATGAAATGTATGGTTTCACCATATGTTGTAGACAATACCTTCTTCTATTACTAGCTGACTGAACTGCTAGATATAGATGTGCAGGAAAAGATTGTATGCCTGGAATTTTTACTAAATTTGAACTATGTACCATGTATGAATGTTGATGGCATCCAATTTCATCCCTAGCAAGTGCAATTACAATTAGCCTTCTTAAAATATAGAAATGCAAACAGTAAATAGGAACACAGAAAAACACACTACACAGTGTTGACGCATTTTACAAGCAAAATATTTTACTGCTTTTTCAGAGCTTGCAAAGGGTGGGTGGGATAAATGTGCTGGCTTACATATAGACTGTACATAAACAAAACTGCATTTCACAAAACTATATTATACATCACTAGAATACTGGAAGCCCACTGTTCTTATGAGGAAATAACCATCAATAATAATAATAAAAATAATAAAATAATAAAATAATATTAAAAATAAAAACCTTACACCTGTAGCAATAAATATATGTGTCTTTTTAATGAGCACTTTATGTATTCTGGAGGCACTTATTGTATGACGGTTATGCTTTTGTCAATCTTTCTTTCACTTCTTTCACTTCTTAATTTAACAATGAAATAAGATTACATCCTCATCATATTTACTAGAAGGAAAGTTCCACTATACGCAGCTGAAATTTGCTCAGATAAGTGCTATGAGATAGAGCAGACCTCTCTGTTTTGAGTTCATGGTGGTTTTGAAGACAACTGCCTCCAGACCGTATACTAGTCACATATCAAAATGATATTTATAAGTAACTGCACCAGAATGTTGATGGGAATATACATTAAAAATTATGAAAATGAAACTCACTGAGAGCAATAGCACACAGGTAGATACCTGCCCTATCATTTGTATTTTGATTATTATCAAATTTATGGCAATGCTTCTTGATGTAACAGCCAATATATATTAACTTATTTAAATATGCTGAAGCCTGCTTCTGTGCACAGACCTCATCTGAACTGAGGCACTATTTTTTGAAGAGGAGGGTTTGACTGACATTATGTCCTTTTTCATCAACCAGCATTATGAAGCTAGCTATAAAAAAAACTATGAAATTCAGAGTACTATTTTCACATCCCTTGTTTACCTATTTTTAATGTGCAGGTGCATGATTTAGATCCTTGCCATTTAGAAACAGTAATTCTTCCCCTATTCTATAACTCTGACTCCAAAGTCTTACAAAACTAAACAGTATTTTTTATCTACGTTGTAATAAAAAAGATTATTAAATACCTTTGGTAAAAATAGATATATTTAACAAGATTAGAAAAGCAAAGAGTTATGCTGTCAAAGAGAGTATAAAATGTACACAATAAAATTATAAACAAACAAAAATACTTGCAGGGCATAAAAACAAGAAAAGAGCCACATCTTGAATGTCATTTTTTTTCTTCCTTGTTCACATATACTGACCACTGAATGTTTAGTAAACAACAGGAACCTTACTGGAAAGTCTATCATTTTCTACTTGCATCAGTGAAAAATTAAATTTAAATCGGAATAAGACTGTCTGTAAGTCAATTAAAAACACTTTTGATTTAAAATATACAGGTGCTGCTGAGTCGAGTTAAGAGAAATTCCAGATATTCTGAATACAAGCCAGAAGTAATAGACCAAGAGAAACAAAATAAAACCCACAAACAAAACTTTGCAGGAATAAGGAGTCCAAGTTTTCTTTGACTATTGTTTTTCCCTAAACTTCTAAGCTTCAATCTTTTAAAAGACAAGATGTTTGAGGGAGATGATATTATATATTTATATATATATTGAGGGGGGAAACAATCCCGCATTGATGCCTTCTTCTCTTCATCCTGATAAGGGGCCTTCAAGCAACCTTCCTGTTACATTGCATATATAATCCCATCTTTGTTTCTTCTTTCTGTGTGCCCCAGCAGTGTTAAATCTTGAAGACCACATATTCTCAAAGCAAACAATTGAGATTACAGAAGGAAATTAATGCACAACCCCAGAACATCAGCCACTCTTTGTATGTGCTGCAAATAAGGAGAAGCACATGTAGTTCCTTTTATCCTTCTGAATGCCCTTTACACACACAGTCACACTCCTCATGGTGGTCCAAAGGTACATCAGTCAGAGATTTATGCAGTCCTCTAACACCGTTCCTCGGCTTCAGTTGCAGAACCTGCAAAAGGACAGTCTTGTCATTAGATTTCCACTTAGTCATTACATAGAACCCATTCCCAACACTATGATAGAAACCAGCTGTGTATTGCACAGTAAAGCATCTTTCGGGCTAATACATATTTCTGTTATAGCTCTCTGACAAATTGCTTATGGGTCCACCATTCCATCTATATAATTATGGAGAGCTATTGTTAATTGGGAAGCTTATAACAATGAGTTGGTTTCTTGATCCAAGAAAGAGTAAGTCATAGTTCCCACAGGATTCATAATGATGCCGTTCCACTGTTCTTTTATCATGGGAATTACTCCATGTAAATCAGTACTTTTAAAGATGCATAGCTTCATTCAAAATGTGCTTCCAAAAGCTTTCCCATTGCCATCCAAATACTGAATCAAATACTGTTATCTAAAGTCACCATGGCTGATCATCTATGAAGGATGCTGGCTAAGTTTCAGCAGAAGCTCCTTTGATGAGCAGACCATGCTTCTTTGCTGTTTCTGCCTGTATCTTTGTTTCTGCCTTGAGCTCAGAAGGGATGAGCTAAGGAACAGCAAGGATGGATTGCCACCTCTTCATTCACAAATTCTTTGGTCAAAGGACAAAAGCCAATTGAGGGCACCTCGCTGAGGTCATCTCAGTTGAGGGCCCCCAAACCTGAAGCCAACCATTGTTTACTATCATAATATTGAACATTTGGACAGGTAACTTTCTCAGCTTTGGAGAAGATAACTTGAAATCTCTGGTGCTGCAAACTGAGTGCTGTTTGGTCTTAACAAAGGGATTCTGTTAGCCTTTGTTCATAACAAAGAGCCTTGTGGAACCCTGAAAACTAACAAGCCTGTTTGGCATGAGCTCTCATGGACTGCAGCTCATTTCATCAGGCACCTCAATCTCTTCACTTTCAACCAAATAAAATGTCGTTATTATTATTATTATTTATATCCTGCTTTTTCTCTCCACAAAGGAGACTCAAAGTGGCTGGTCATAACCTTAAGGTCATAACATTAAGATGTCATGGGAGCCTTTGTTAATTGTGTTGCTCAGACTAAGATAATTACCACTCTAAAAATTGTTTCACAAATAGTTGTCTGTGGCCACAATGAAAAGGAAAGCTTAAATAAAACAGTATACCTCGTGGTATTTTTTGGTAACTTTTGTGGGGACACATTGGCACTCAGTACAAGAATGCTGGCAGCAGGCACAGTTTCCACCACAACGTTTAACCAGCAGACAAAGTGGCCAGAAGATGGTGTCTGTTCGCTTTAGCTCCTCACGTAGCGATACAGAGAAGTTGCGTGGCGTGCAGCTGTACATTCGTACTTCCTCCCTCAGAAGGTTCAAATCTACAACTGAAGAATTCAAAAAGAGAAAGATTTAGTATCATGTATTCATTATATTGCTTCAGAATAAACAGTTCCTAAAATGGTATTTAGAAGCTATGATGTTTGAGATGTTTTCTTATCCTTTCATATATGCTTCTTGTAAAAAAAATAAGGGATTTTTTTTGGGGGATGCACAATAACACAAAATATAATCGCTACAATAATTTCTTTCTTTCTTTCCGATTCTTAACAAGGAATTGTCCCTAATTGCAGTAATCTCAGACTATAAACCAATATACAGATTCTACCTAAAATTATTTGGAACTAGAAAATTAAGTTTGATTGCTTTTTCAAAATACTAAGTTTTTATTTGAATAGATTATTAGCAGCTTCGTATAAGGCCTTTTTTTAACTGAAAAAATTCCACTTTACTCCTTCCTTCTTTCTTGTATCTGCCTTGGTTTCCCATATCTGCCTTGCCTACAATATCGTTTAATACATTGTAGGGTAAAATGCAAGATGAGAAAACACTACACACACACCCTCAAAATGTGTACGTAACCAGAAGAAAAGGTTTTTTGGAACTACAAAGTGGATTCAGCTACAAAACCTATTATAAAGTGAACGTTTAAACACCCTTTGAACTAGGCTCCCTTTCATCCATCATCTTTGACACAGTAGTCAAAGAACTTTTTAGAGCAACCTCAGAAAGAACACAGGGTTGTTTGCAGTGGCAAATGTAACTGCATGAATCAGAGCTTTTACCTGAGAACCCAATCCAACTCAAACAGGGAAATGCTCATACTGTGTGCCTTCAAATAAAAATGTTTTTGAAGCACTGATTATTAAAAACAAAATTTGCAAGTGGAATATATAAAACCTTCAATGAGAATTAAACCAGATGTTTTAATTATTAAAAAGGTGTTTAGTATTAGCTGTTCACCAAATGGTCTGTGTGAGAAGCTTCTGAGGGCCTGAGTCCACACTTCCATATATTCCAGTTCAAAGCAGATGATGTAGGATTTTATTCAGCGGTGTGGAAGGGGCCTGAAATTATAGTGGAATTCCTTCCACCATGTAATATTCTAGCTTTTACTACATGCTGCCTATTGTCCATTTCTGGTATCCTCAGATGTGGTGGAATATAGTACCCATCATTGTCAGTCAGCCTCTCAGTTGGTGAAAATCAGCGGGGAAGATGGGTACAGCCATTGGGTACATTAGGGTCGTGCATGCCAGATTTAAAAAGGTGAAATAGAAAAAGTTGCACATTTGGTTTTTTTAAAAAAAAATTCCATTTGTTGGTCATCTATCTACAACAGTTAAATTAAATTGAATCAGGGAATTTTCTTTCTAAGATCCTGCTTTCTTCTCAAGCACAAAATTTCCCTGGCCAATCAAAATCATGTACTGGTAGTTTCTCCCCATTAGTAGCAGAGGTTAAAGAAGAAACCAAGTGATTGATTAGTTAAGTTTTTGACTCATATGGAGTAAAAATGGGAATAATTTTTTTTAGGAAGACAAACTGCCATCTGATTGGATTCAGGAGATCCTGCATGGAAAACATTTAAAAGAAATGAAGGTAGATGGAGAATCTTTTAAACTCTACAGCTGGCTTTTGCATTATACTAGTGATTCTCAACCTGTGGGTCCCCAGATGTGTTGGCCTTCAACTCCCAGTCATCCTAACAGCTTGTAAACTGGCTGGGTTTTCTGGAAGTTGTAGGCCAAAATACCTGGGAACCCACAGGTTGAAAACCACTACATTCTACCAAGGATGGGAAAACTGCATGTTGCAGGCTATATATCTATTTGGGTAGGTGCCCCCTCCCCCCAATCGCCAAAAGGATGTTAATTTGGGGGGGGGGGATCAGTTGATCTTTAACGGGTCAACTGCCACTCCTGCTTCAGGGTAAATGCAATACACTCTACTCAAAAACAAGAAAACCAGCACTGAAAAACCAGACATGGGTGCCAAATTAGCCAGAAGTCAGATTTGTGGTTGCTTTCCAGCCAAATGTAAGGTGCTGCAAATCTGCCATAGGTCTACAGGGCTGGCATCCTATTATCACCATATTAATAAAGGAGCTAAATGAAACGTGCAGTCCTAATTATTGTTCATTTAACAAATTGCCATATTTTGCTTACAGTGGTGAAAGGGGAGATGCATACATAGCAATATTGTGCATTGCAGCTGCACAACATGGTTCATCCATTAACATTGCACAGTGTTGTTATTTGGCATGGGATTTGTCTAGTGCTGATGTAGCATATCTCCACATGTTGATATATATATGCTATGCTAAGGAGAATGTTGAACTGCAGCAAAAATTGGTCCCTATAGCAATTGTCAATTCCTGTATTATACAAAACATGCATAAAAAAGAAAGTGAGAGGATTTCTCCTCAACCCACCCCGAAAAGAGGGGACAAAACATCAGAGTCACTCTTCTGATCTTAATATTTATCTACATTCAAGTAGCTATGGAACGGGATTTTAACAATTTCTCCTAGACATTCAACCCATTTCTAGAAAAGTAACACAGAAATGGCAGCTGTACTTATATCTGAATTATTCATTTATGGTATGTTTCTTGACACTGCTACCAAGAATGGTTAGTACAAAGATAAATGCAAATTAAAATAAATTGTGACACTTTAAGCCATATACTTTATATTGAAAACTCAACACTCTCTGTTCCCACACCCCGCTCCATTCTCATAAGATGTTCTACAAAGCCCCCACATTGTATTGGAAACCAAGCATTTCATTTCTGGAACAATTCTATATGTCATGTTCTCTCAAGAGGACACTATTTCTACATTAGGTTATTATATTACAAACTCAGTAATGCAATCTAAGGGTGGTCTTTTTTTTAAAAAAAGGATGTGGCAATAGTTTGATATGTTTATTCAGTGGCAATTCTATTTTAGCATCTAATTAGAATTATTTTTAAAAAGTTATCCTATCCAAATAAAGTTTTTCCTGTGGTTGCGAAAACCTTTACTTTGGTGGAATTGGTTTTGAATAGATTTTAACCAAAGTCTTTGTGTCAATTTATGAAAGAGCAACATTTTAATTAGAAAAGAGCTCTTTATATACTGTATATTTAAAATACTGTCCACACTTGAAATCCTAACCACCTCATCACAACACATAGGATACTGTAGTTCGTGTAAACATGTTAATAACAAAGATGTATATAAGAAACCAGAAATGTATGCCATATTCAGGGTAGACCTCCAAAACTTTGGAAACATTTTTTGCCTAGTTTCTATTCTATAGCAACATTTTGACAAGTTCAGCAGAATATTAAATTAAATTAAATGTTAAAGTTAATTTAATATTAAGCTTACATGTTCGCAGTGATTAAGCTAGGAGATGGGTAAAGGGGCAAAAATATTGTTCACATCGCCAGCATTAATATTGAACACAATAAAGTTATAATCTCATGCAAACTCATCTAGAGGTAAGCTGCATTGAATAGACTGAGCAGACATTTCTTGAAATGCATTGAAAGGTTGAATCCCATTCACCTTTCAATGAAATCTCAAATCCTTTATAATTGCAACTGTCTGCTGTCTGCTTTTGCCTTAGGAGGCAGTGACACTTCTACTTATTCATCTCCTAGATCAGTGGTTCTCAACTCCAGGTGTTTTGGTCTTCAACTCCCAGAAATCCCAGCCAGTTTACCAGCTGTTAGGATTTCTGGGAGTTGAAGGCCAAAACATCTGGGGACCCATAGGTTGAGAACCACTGTCCTAGATCTTCACTCTCTCTCCAAACTCACATTCATAATGCTGGAGTGAAATTGAGAATCTGAGAAACAAACATGCAGGAGAGATGCAGCTACCACCTCAATGGTATTTGATTAGACATATTATTATGTACATGCAAATAAAGTTATTCTAAAATCCTCCAAAATCAGAAATATGAAGCACTTCCATTCCCAAGCATAGGTAAAGGTTGGCCAAGCTTTATATCATGGGGATCTTCATCTAAACTCAAGGTAAATTCAAAAGGAAGTGAAAGGAAATCCCTCTTCCATTAATCTATACAAGTAAGGAAATGGGTTTTAACAAGGAATTTGAACCCTATTGATTCAACAATGTACTTGCCTTCTCATCGTGAATGACCTGATTATTGTTTTGGATCAATTGGAAATGAACCAGGGAAACAACCTATTATCAGACATAATACAGCTGTGATTGGCCCTTGCCTTCTTTTCCACCCCCAGAAAGAAGTTTTGCCAAGTCAATGGACATTGATTTATTTTAATTATATTTAAATGTGTGCTGGGCCATTTATAACACATTTATCTTTATTTCTATATAGAAGTTTAAATCTTCTATGTTCAAATGGTTTTATACCCAAGTCAATGAGTACAGGATTTCAAACTAAGGTATGCATGCTCATTCAAAAATGACTATACAACAAAAGGCCAAGTTGGAAATAGCTGAGAGTTTGTACAAACAGTATTCAAATGCACACTTTCCAAATTTCATTTAAAAAAGCATTTTGCCAATGTAAAAGTATAGATAGTCATAACAATTGTTGCCAGTTTTACTGCTACAGAAGCATATTTGTAATTTTCCATACCACGGGTGATCTGAGGATATAATGGTTTTCTATATTGTTTGCGGTAATAAATGTCAATGAATGAAGAGGAGTCATATGAATGGAAATGTAGCACTATATAATCTATTTTTTTCAAAAGACTGTTGACAAGTTATATTGTGAAATAAGTAAATATCTCAGGAATTATGACCATGAAGATATAATAAACACATACATCTAAAAAACAACACCTCAATAACAAAATTCTCACAAGGGTTTAATACAGCATGGAGATGGGGAAAAGAGATAAGAGAAATGAGAAAGCTAGTTACCTTTAGATTTTCTCCCATGAATGTATGCTTTCCCAAGATGCTGCCATGTTGGTCTGTATAGATCCTCCAAATCTAGTTGCCATCTATCTGGTTCAAGGTACCTGATAAGTTCCTCCACTGTACTAAATCCAGCAACAGCGTTGTTTAACAGTTCTAATGGCAGAGCAGATGGTGCTAGCACAGTTGGATTGGCAGATTCTGTATGATGCTGCAATGAAACAAATACCATCATAAATGAGGATAGAACAATAGTATTCAAAAACTACCATGACATCTGTTGAGTTCCGTAAACTGGAAATGAAAACCCTACAAAAGTAGATCAGAACCCAATTATCTAACTTGCTGATTAACATCAACAGTAGTATCCTACAAAAGTAATCAAGCGTGTTAATCAAGTGTGGGCAAAAGATGTCCCATAGGCCATACATCCTTTTTCTTTAGCTCGGTGACACAGAAGTGTTCTTGAATATTGTATAGCAAGCCCCCACCCCCTATCATTGGTGACATCTATATAAATAAAAATGTAATGTTCGTTTGTGGGATTAACAAATCTCAAAAACCACTGGGCGAATTGACACCAAATTTGGACACAATATACTTATCAGGCCAACAAGTGACCATCACTCCTAAAAACACTGAAAAACACAGTGGAAGAGACTTAAAAAGCCAAAAAGCCCATTACAACGCATGCACAAAACCACATATATACACATACAGACACACACCAAATACATATACACAGACTGGGTCACAGCAACCTGTGGCAGGGGACGGATAGTTAAAAATAAATCCTTTTGCCATTTGTTTCTTCTTTTTGTCCATTAAATGGTGGGAGAGTTTCAGATTCAGAAATTTTGGCAGTTACATTTCAAATGTACATAATGATGATTTCATACATTGTTGATTATAAGCGACTTGGCGTCTTCCCATTATTTATTTATTAATTTTTATCCTGACTTTTTCTCTATAGGGACTCAAGGTGGCGAACAACCCAATCCAATAGAATTTAAAAGCAATCTATACGGGGCTGCAGTGGCGCAGCGGGTTAAACCGCCAAGCTGCAGAACTTGCTGACTGAAAGGTCAGAGATTCAAATCCACAGGATGGGGTGAGCTCCTGTTCTTAGCCCCAGCTGCTGCCAACCTAGCAGTTCGAAAACATGTAAATGTGAGTAGATCAATAGGTACCGCTTCAGTGGGAAGGTAACAGCAGTCCATGCGGTCCTGCTGACCACATGACCTAGGAGGCATCTACCAACAATGCCGGCTCTTCGGCTTAGAAATTGAGATGAAATGGAGACATTAAGTGTAATCAAGTCCGACTCTGGGGGGTGGTGCTCATCTCCATTTTTTGCAGCTTATACACCCACACATTCACTCTCACACACATACACAATTAAAATATTTGTGCCATGGATTCAAGAGTTAAAATACAATAAAATACAATTAAAGTTACATTACATTTAAATTAAAGCATTTAAAAATTAAACACCCCCAAATCCCACCCACTCATTCATAGGGTCTCCATGTCAAAATCAACTTGATGGCCAGAAACAATAAATGCAACTTGAGGGCAGTTAACAAACTCGGGCCAGGGTGAACAAAGAACAAGCTAACCATATTTATGGGTATTATACATTATTTAGCATGATAGAATTTCAAGAAATGTACAGATAGAATTTAGCTGTTTATTTTTGAGGGGTGATGTGTGGGAGTTCATGTGCAAGTTGATAGTAGCTAAATGTGAAATGAGGAAAGAGATACTCGGATCACAATGGAAAGCTAAATGAATGAATGCGCTCAGACTGCAAAGCCAATAAAAGGAAAAAATCAATAATACAATATGAAAAAGGGGGTGAAAATAAAATAGTCTATATGGCATCCAATTTTGCCAGTTGGAAATGAGACAGAATGTAACAAAAATAGCACTAGAAATGGCCTTTTTACTTTGCATGTCAAATATAGTTTTTGAAAAATAACCAACAATTAACTTTGTGTGTTTCTTTTTCTTATATTGTGAATACCATTTACATTTATTTTAATATGTGAAAGCATGTTTAAATACTTGACACCCAAATATTTTATCTCAGCCATAGTATTGTATGTGAATGGGATAGCAAACCAAACCAAGTATAAACACTCTAGGCCTGCCGCTGCCTTATAGTGGAGCCAAAAATGACAATAAGTGTTGGATCAAGTGGAATTTCCTGTTCTGCTATTTATATGGTATTTTCCTGCATACATTTGAAGCTATCAAAATATGATTTCAGTGTGGAGCAAACCTTTTCCTGCAAGACACTTGTGCTTTCACTGAGAGCAATAAAAACTATGCCCTCAAAGCCTAAGCAGAACACAAATATTTAAATAAAGATTGTCTTGATTATTTCTAAAGAAACCTCTGACGTTAACAGCGTTTAATCAACCAGTCAAAAGTCAAAGACAAGGACCTCATTCACCAATCCCTCAGTCGTATTTAATACAATGCTAACATGCCATGGGAAATACAATTGCATCATGCCATCTATTTCCAGTTCAAGTCTTCCTGAACTATGTAACTGCTCGGATGGATCTATTGTGGTTTATGCAAAAATGCTATTTTACCAATCATTGTATCTAAGCTGCAATACTGTTGGAGTGGGCAAATGTATCTATTTTCCATATATCAGCAAGATTTACTCTCTAAACGGTTAGGGTCCTACTTACCTATCCGAACGCATCTCTCCCTATGAACCATCGAGATGTTTAAGATCATCTGGAGAGGCCCTGCTCTCGGTCCCGCCTTCTTCGCAGGCGCGACTGGTGGGGACGAGAGACAGGGCCTTTTCAGTGGTGGCTCCTCGGCTTTGGAATGCCCTCCCTAAAGACATCAGATCGGCCCCCTCCCTCCTGATATTTTGCAAGAAAGTCAAGACTTGGCTATTTGAGCAGGCATTTGCTGATGAAATATAAGGCTTAATGAGATATATGGAATGACGACGATGCGATGGAAACTGATTTCAACATGATGCTGAGACTGCAATTGTAGGTTTTTAATTGTTAATTTGTTATTATATGGTTGGGGGGGGTTTGCCTTGTTGCTTGTGTTGTATTGAGGGCAGAGACTGCCTGTGTAAACCATCCCGAGTCGCCTTCGGGCTGAGAGGGGCGGTATAGAAACGTGACAAATAAATAAATAAATAAAACCCAGTGAGGATTGAATGTGGCATAAAGTACTGGAGGGTTGAGAAAGGGAGAGGAATGGAAGCAGGAAGAGAGAGAGAGAGAGAGAGAGAGAGAAGTGGCTTTCACATACTGGTTCCAAACGTTACATGAGATCGGAAGTTGCTCCTGGATGTCCAGACAATATTCTGTAATATAGGGTAAACCTGTATTTTACCACACATTATAACAGTACCATATAAAATCTAGATTATCTGCTTTGAATTGAATAATATGGTGGTGTAGACTAATATAATCCAATTCAAAGTGGCTAATATGGATTATCTGCTTTGATAATCTGGATTATATGGCAGTGCAGAAGGGCCTTTGGGCCCATTCATACAGTACCTTTATCCCAGGAGCTTCTGCTACAAAATGGAGATGGACAAATGACACCTCCAGTAAAAATAAATTAATTCGGCACAAAGCAGAAAAGCCCGGCTTGGTTCTGAATTAATTAGATAGCCTATTAGTGAAAGCCTATTAATTAGATAGCCTATAGTGAAAGGCCCGGGTCTAATGGGCTATGGCCCTGTGTGGAAAGACCCATGGGGTGTCCTGGGACTTCCCTACGGCCAGTGCAAATAGCCATCTCGCACTTTCTGGTCTCCTGGTGCAAAACTGCCCTCACCATTAAGCATTGCAGCATATTTCCTGGAGTGTACCAATTATGCCAAGAAAGTAAGGGGGGCCGCAAATTGCTTCTCCTTCCCTCTCGCTTTCTCGGTGTAAATGGCACATTCCAGGAGGTGTGCTGCAAGTCCTAATGACAGCCGGTAAGTTATTTTTACTTTTTAGGGCTTTTCTGGGTGCTTTTCCTTTGTGTCTGGGTGCCCTGCCAGAAGGTCTGACAGGGTATCTGGATCCCCCCCCCCCCCCCCAGGAAAAGCACATGCTTTCTGGGTGGCTGTGTATAGACTTTAACTTGGGAGCAATTGCATTTAAGAAATGTGATCGCTCCTGGGTTAAATTGCTGTCTGGAACCACCCTTAGTTTGAGAATGCTCCAGAGTTCTAAGACTTCATCACATAGGCTTTCATGTCCATCCTCGGATGCTGCTGAGATGCAGCTAGGACAGAACCCACTGGAACATCACATGACGCAGGGCTACTTCCAGCGAGGCTCTGTCTCAGCTCTATCCTGGCTGCATCTCAGCATCATGCTAAGCGGCCGTCTTGTGAACATGTCTAATGATTTACACTGCTGTTCCACAGGTGTCCCTGCTGTCTTCTAGCTTAAGGACCTCCAAGTGATGAGGTCCTTAATGACACTGAGAAGTCCCACAGTTTGGTGCAAGTGTGAGCAGCTGCTCTAATATGAACCGCTTCACTGTTCACACAGGCTGGTGCTGCTATTCCTTTTTTTATTTCAGCTTAGCAGTACAGCAAAAAGGGACGTGTTGACCTCTCACTGCAATGGCAAAGAGTTCATGCAATTTTATTGCATGCTCCAGAAAGCAGCTGGCCATCGCTGAACATCTTTGCTGGCATCAGCAAAGCTGTCCATGCAACCTGGGAGAAAGAGAGGGCAATACCAATAGTAGCTTCCAGATTTAAATTACTCATTTTCAATTTTCAGATTCAGTTTAGGCTTACATCAGTGAACATTGTCTTTGGCACTCCCACTTCCCTTTCCTCCACTGTGAATTCATATGTGGATAAAGATGTTTAGAAACTTTTACTTCTAAACAGCTAATTATACTTGAAAGTTGAAACCTGATCAAAAAGAGGCTAGTCTTAACTATAGTTAGCTGATCAGAACCCACTGTGGTTTATGAAGCTAGTTTCGTCATCAAACCATAATATAAAATTGTATAAACTAAAAACAAGTGTCTAAACTATTACAAAATTATAAACGCCAGGTAACAAAGCATGGAAGAAAAGCTCCCACTCTCTTTCCTGAAGTCATAGGGAGGAGGGAGCTAGCTTGTTTTCTGCTACCTTAGAGACTAGAACATGGAACAATGGATTTAAACGACAGGAAAGGAGATTCCACCTGAACATTAGGAAGAATTTCCTAATTCTGAAGGCTGTTCAGCAGTTGAACACGCTGCCCCTGAGTTTGGTGGGGGCTCCTTCTTTGGAGGCTTTGAAACAGAGGCTGGATGGCCATCTGTTGGGGGTGCTTTAAATATGACTTTTCTGCTTCTTGTTTTCTTCCAACACTGGAGAAGAAAAAAAGGGGCAAGGAAATGCAGAACTCAAAGGCTTGCATATGTAATTTAATACTATAATCTAGTGTAATGTCTAAACTTGGTCACTATATACACATCTTTATTCTTTAATTTTTTTAAAATAAAAAAATCTTATTGATAAACAAACTGAATTTCTTTTCCCTTCGTTGTCACTGTAAAGTTTCTATGGGAAAAGGAAACCCCATAAACTTATGCAGTCCTGTTCTTAATCTTCTCGTTTCTGATGGCTATTTTAAAGTCCAAATATGTCTGCTGTTATTTTACTATGCTGTATATGACTTTAACATAACGTGTAACTTGTTGTTTACTATGCTATCTACAATTCTAATGTGACGTGTAATTTTACTATGTCCTCTAGAACAGTGTTTTTCAATCTTTTTGAACCGCGGCACATTTTTTACATTTACAAAATCCTGGGGCACACCACCAAACAAAATGACACAAAATGACACTCTAACACAGTAATAAATATAGTTAATATGTTTTTCAATGTATTTATACACTCAGTGCAAAACCTGGGCCTGTTTAGATGAACACAACATATATATGACTTCCTCTCACATACTTATACATGGCTATCATGTCTTCTCTCAGCCTTCTCTTCTTCAGGCTAAACATGCCCAGCTCTTCAAGCCGCTCCTCATAGGGCTTGTTCTCCAGACCCTTGTGAAATTTCACCCTGAGTGAAACTTGCTTCCAGTTAACGATGGATGTCATGAAGCTGTTATAAACAGTTCCTGGGGGCAACTCGAAAAATCCAGTAAAATAGTTTTTTTAAAAAAACATTTCCAAGTGGAGAGGCTCAATTTGTTTCTTGGAAACCTGTGAATGTTTCAGCCTCCCGATGATCCCAGGTTTGCTCACTGCCCAATTCACCGATGTGGAGCTTCCGGCATTGTTCTCGCGAGAAATGCAAGCCAACGCAAAAACACCGACTCAATTACTTCCGCCCAGTGCTCTGCTTTTGCGGAGGGAGGCAGCGAAAGAGGCCACACAGATCTATGAAATGTATTGGGAGGCTGAAGCAGCACTGAGCAGGAGCTGGAGCCATGCTGAGTCGAGGCTCCTGAACGCTTCCTCAAGGCAGGCCTGGCCCTGGCTTTCGACAGAGCCCTTCCTTTGCCTCGAGGAGGATCTTTGGGGAGGGAAATAGGGGGAAAGAGCTGCTAGGAGGGGGAAGAGTGCCAATTTCCCATGGCACACCTGATGATCGCTCACGGCACACTGGTTGGGAAACACTGCTCTAGAACTCCGATGTGACTTGTGACTTAATTCAGTCCCAATGTACTACCATTCTTAATTATATATTGAATCAATGAGAAAAGCCCACTCTCGCTTCTTTCCAGAATTTAATATTTGAATTACTATAACTTTCATGACCATTGTTTATTTTCTAACAAGTAGATAGTACTTTGTTATCTCCTTTTAAAACCAATATAAGTTGTAAAACATTTCATTTACAATGAGTCCTTCTTCCCCACCCCTACACACACACATATACTTCCCAAAGAATGCAAGTTTACCTTTTGCTTCCTAGCAACAAGTACAAAATATTTTGGTCTTTGAATGTCAAAAAGATTTATGTCTCAGCTTTCCTAAGCCAAATATATACAGTGAGTTTAAAACTGATAAGATGCCCTTTTCACTTCACACATACCTCCAGGAAGGTTAATTAGGAATACCGATTACCCTTACTGTACCTTTTGTACAATAAGAAATTAAATATGAATGGAATAGATTATTTAAAATTCATCTTAATGCAAAAGATATTTAGTTTTATCCAGTTATGTTGAAGCTTTATGCATTAATCTACATTTTAACTAATTTAAAATGTGGCACCCATATGTGTGCCAGAAACAATAGCAGAGGCCATGTTGAAGCATAACCATGCTCTGGAAAAACTGATTTAATACTATTCGTTTCACTCTCCCCTTGCCCAATCGCTTAAATATTTTATGTGGAATACAAATTATTTTTTATTTCTTCCTTTTTATCAAGAAAAACAAACTGTTTCCCTAAAATATATAATGGCAGTTATCATCATGGAAGCTGGGGTCTATTTGCTAATGTACTCTGATGAACATCATAAATAGTTCCCTTGAGTAAGGAACATTTCCAGAGAGGCTGAAAGAGGCTGTGGTATGTCCGCTGCTGAAAAAAACGGACTTAGATCGTTCGGTTCCCTCTAATTACTGCCGGTGTCGAATCTTTCGTTCCTGGGTAAGATAATTGAGAGGGCAGTAGCGGAGCAGTTTCTGGAGGACACAGCCTGGCTTGACCCCTTCTAGTCCAGTTTCCATACTGGACACGGGACAGACACCGTGCTGGTGGCCATCGCAGATCAGCTCCGATGCTAGCTTGACCGAAGTTTGTTCGGCGCTGCTTGTGTTATTAGATCTAATGGCAGCGTTTGATATGGTCAACTATGATTGACCCACCGCCTCGCCATAGCAGGAGTTTGGGGGACAATCCTGAAATCGCTGTCCTCCTTCCTCTACGATCGGGGACAGCGAGTGGAGAGGGGAGACCTGGTTTGTGGAGTTCCCCATTCTCTCCCCCCTGCTCGTTAACATCTATATGCGACCACTCGCTCAGCTGGTTTGGAGCTATGGACTAGAGTTTTACTAGTATATTGATGACACTCAGCTCATTCTGCGAATGGACGACCAGCTGGACTCTGTACCTGATAATTTCCAACAGCACTTTGAAGCTGTGACTGGATGGCTATGTGCTACCGTGTTTCCCCGAAAGTATGACACCCCCGATTGTAAGACGTATCGGGGGTGTCAGAGGGGTCGGCTTATATAAGCCATACCCCGAAAGTAAGACGTACCTCAAGGCAGGCAGGCACAAAAAGGGCAGCCTCTTGTGTTTACCTGCCTTCCCCTCTGAAGACCCGGTTGCCATGGGATCTCGCCGGCGCCTTCTCCCCAGCTCGCTTTCCCATGGCAACCGGGTCCTCAGAGAAGGGAAAACAGGCAGGCGCAAGGGCAGCCCTCTTGTGTTTACCTGCCTTCCCTTCTCTGAGGACCCGGTTGCCATGGGATCTCGCCGGCGCCTTCTCCCGCCGCAGCCAGCAGCGCTTTTCCCATGGCAACCGGGTCCTCAGAGAAGGGAAAACAGGCAGGGCGCAAGGGCAGCCCCTCTTGTGTTTACCTGCCTTCCCTTCTCTGAGGACCCGGTTGCCATGGGATCTCGCCGGCGCCTTCTCCTTTCGCCGCCAGCTCGCGCTTTCCCCATGGCAACCGGGTCCTCAGAGAAGGGAAAACAGGCAGGCGCAAGGGCAGCCCTCTTGTGTTTACCTGCCTTCCCTTCTCTGAGGACCCGGTTGCCATGGGAAAGCGCGAGCTGGCGGCGAAAGGGAGAAGGCGCCGAGATCCCATGGCAACGGGTCCTCAGAGAAGGGAAGGCAGGTAAACACAAGAGGGCTGCCCTTGCGCCTGCCTGTTTTCCCTTCTCTGAGGACCCGGTTGCCATGGGAAAGCGCGAGCTGGCGGCGAAAGGGAGAAGGCGCCGCGAGATCCCATGGCAACCGGGTCCTCAGAGAAGGGAAGGCAGGTAAACACAAGAGGGCTGCCTTTTGCGCCTGCCTGTTTTCCCCCTTCTCTGAGGACCCGGTTGCCATGGGAAAGCGCGAGCTGGCGGCGAAAGGGAGAAGGCGCCGGCGAGATCCCATGGTGGCTGGTCTTCAGAGAAGGGAAGGCAGGTAAACACAAGAGGGCTGCCCTTTTGTGCCTGCCTGCCTTCCCTTCTCTGAAGACCGGTTGCAAGGGAAAGCGCGAGCCGGCAGCGAGAGGGAGAAGGCGCCGGCGGAAGTCCCTCCTCCAGGACGACTCAGGTGCTTTTCTCCGCCGCCCGGCTCCCGTTTGGAGCGCGGGCAAGCGGGGCGGCGGGGGAAGACGCCTGAGCCGCCGTGCGGGCGGGACTTCCACCGGCGCTTTCTTCCCTCTCGGCCGGGCAGCTCCGCCCTCCCTTCACTGAAGAGAGGGGCGGAACCGGCGAGAGGAAAGGCGCTGCTGGGAGGAAGAGGAGGAGGATGGAAGGCGCCGCTGGAAGAAAGAAGAGCAAGAGGAGGAGGATTCCGGGCCCCTTTGAGCCCTCTGAAAGCCTCTTCGCCCGGCCAGGAAGCCACGCCATGCCTGCCGCCCGAGGTAACTCTTGCTTTCATCTTACTTTCGGGTACCCTCGGCTAATGTAAGTCGTACTCGAAAGTAAGACATAGTGGGGATTTTGGGGGACAAAAGAAAGTAAGACGCTGTCTTACTTTCGGGGAAACACGGTAGTAGGTTGAGGGTGAACCCAGCAAAGATAGAAATCTTGTGGCTGGGTCACCCTGGTGGAAGGGCTGTTCATTTGCCTACCCTAGACGGCATACCTCTGCATCCATCATCCTCCGTGAAGAACCTGGGAGTCCTGCTGGACCCTCAGTTATCAATGGTGGCTCAGATCTCCAATGTTAGCAGAGTGGCATTCTTCCATCTCCAGCAGGCTAGGCAACTGGCTCCATATCTGACCAGGGAGAATCTGGTCATGGTGATCCATGCCACGGTCACCTCGAGAATAGACTACTGCAATGCCCTCTACATTGGCCTACCTATGTTGGCGATCTGGAGGCTCAAGCTAGTGCAAAATGCAGCTGCTAGGCTTCTCACTGGTATGCCGGTGAGAGCTCAGCCATGCTAACATCAATCCAGCATTGCAGCAGCTGCATTGGCTACCATTGGAGCACCGGGTCTCCTTCAAAGTGCTGGTTATCACCTTTAAGGCCTTATATGCTCAGGGGCCGTCGTATTTGAGGGACCGTCTCACCTAATATCAGCCCCAGACAAGATGGCGAGCCTTTACGATCATAGCTCCAACTTTTTGGAATGCTCTGCCAGAAGATGTGCGAGCTTTGAGAGATCTAACAAAGTTCCGCAGGCTTTCAGAGTCTGATCTGGTTAATTAGCTGTAAATAGTTTTATAGTTTTTAGTTAAGAGTTTAATTTTTTTGGTTGTTCTAAAGTGCGTTTTTTATATTCTCTGTAAGCCATCCTGAGCCCTTGGGGAAGGATGGCATACAAAACGGAATAAATAAATACATAAATGTGGCTCCATGGTTACTCAAAACTGCAGTGGTCATGAACAGCATGTTGTCAGCATGCGCTGCAGCACAGAATAAAGGGTAAATAAAGCCACAGGAAAATCCAAATTGAACCTTTTAATGCAGTGCAGCAGATCCCTATATATCTCAGATTGCAGGGCAAAATCGGCCCAATGGTATACAGAGTGCATTGTAGACACCTGTCTTTGCTGAAGAATAGGATTCAGAACGAGGGCGTGAGGGGGGGCTGCCAGAAAATGCCCCAAGGGCATAGCTAGCTAGCAGTGGGTTAACTTAGCATTTTTCCCGCTTGCTATATCTCTGGAGTGCTGGTATGCATTTCTCCCAGAAATTGAGTGAAAAACATAGGGCAGTTTGAGTCAGGTTCTGCGGTTAATGGCCTCAAACTGGTTTCAGACCTGTTGACCTGCACAGCAAAACCATTTCCTCCCAAACCAGTTCCAAGCCGCAATATCCCTACATCTATAAGGAAATTATCCATGTAACCTAAGTGACAACAAGTAGAAATGACAACTCAGCACAATAGGGATTTGTGGTCAATACAATATTAACCAGCACTTGGCACTGTCAATTTCAAATTATTCAGTTCTGAAGGAACTTTAATGGTGATATCAAGCCTCTGACTAAGTCTGATAACCTCATTTTGTTAGAAATCATGAACTATGTATCTTAGGGTCTTTCCAGACGGGTCAAAAATCCAAGACGAATTGGGGTTTTAAAACCCACTTCCTCTTGGGATGGAGGCCAGACAGCTGGCCTAAACCCCAAGCTTTTGAAAATACTCACCCCTATTGATGAGGGATTAGCAGGAGTGCACATTGGCACTGCCAGCCTCCCCGTCCCTTCTCCCTATTTGTCTCTTGCACTTACCAGGAGAAGTCTCTGACAAGGCCTGAAACTTTCCTTCTCCATTGGAAGAGCTGAAGGAGGGCTTTGAATAGGAAAGGGGGGATTTCTCCTCGAAGACTCCCTATTGGGATCTTCCAGGGATGAGGAGGAGAGATAAAGCCTTCATGGAAGGCTTCCTTTAGTAATTTGAGAGGGAAATTGAGGGGGGGGGCAGGAGAGAGCCCAGAAAGGGGGCAGGAAGGAAAACAAGGAAAGGTACATGTTTCTCGGGAGGAATCGGGTTTAAAGGGCAGATTTTTAACACATGTTTTCCAGCCTTTAATCTGATTCTTCCTTATTACTCTCATATTTTGGCTAAACATTTGCCACCCCACCCCATTTAACCTGATTTAACCGGGGTAAAAACACATGTGTAGAAGGGACCTTACTCATGATGGATAAGAAAGCAATCTGAGCCAAAACAGTCTAGTTACAAACTCTCTTAAGGAAAAGAAAAGTAGGCTATTACAGCTACATCTTATTAAGAAGGTGGCCTCAAAGGAATAAACAGATAACAAACTGGAATTCTGGACTGAGGTATGCAGAAAACAACAACTGCCTATCGTCAGAGACAGATTGAGAAAGACAGCAGTTCAAATCCATGATGGAAAATCTTGTTTCCAAATGTTGGTAATGAAATTAACATATCAACATATTAGGACTCAAGAAGATTCAGGAACAGTAGGGTTTCAAACGAAGTATAGTCCAATACTATTTCCTTAAAATGAATATTTTTATAACCAACATAGGGAGCCCACAGTAGCGTAGTGGGGCCCGCCTACCTTTGTGACCGTATCTCTCTCCATGAACCAGCCCAAACCCTTCAAACTTCAGGGAAGCTCTCCTTTTGCTCCTGCCAGTCTCACAGGCTTGACTTGTGGGTACAAGGGAGTGGGCCTTCTCCTCTGTGCCCCCCCCCCCCCAACTCTGGAACTTATTGCCTGGAGAGATTAAGAAAGCCCTCACCCTAGAAACCTTTAAAAGCACCTTAAAACCTGGCTTTTCTGCTGCACCTTTGGAGAGTAGCCACATAACCTTATACTACTGCTCCCCTCAACACTGCTGTCTCTGGAGTACACTCTCCCTCTTATATGAAGGCCTTTTGCAATCAGTGTTTATACATGCTCCCCTTGGCAAATAATCTGCTCCTGTTATCTCACCCTGAGTTTTTAATATTTTTATCTTGTACATGTGGACCACTTTGTCATTTGTGATTTTAGATATTGTATTTGTATATTGTTCTTTTTAGTTATATGTTTGTATTTTAGTGTGTTGTTGTTTTGTTTTTATTTTTATTTTATTGTAATTAGCTGTTTAGCCACCCCGAGTCCCCATTGGGGAGATGGTGGCGGGGTATAAATAAATTTTGTTATTATTATTGTTATGTTATAAACTGCTGAGCTGCTGAACTTGCTGACCATAAGGTCAGCAGTTCAAATCCAGGGAGTGGGGTGAGCTCCTGCTGTTAGGCCCAGCTTCTGTCAACCTAGCAGTTTGAAAACATGCAAATGTGAGTAAATGGGAACTCCTCCGGTGGGAAGGTAACAGCATTCCATGCAGACATACCAGCCACATGACCTTGGTGGTGTCTACGGACAGCACTGGCTGTTCAGCTTAGACATGGAGATTAACACCACCCCCCAGAGTCGGACACGACTAGATTTAATGTCAAAGGGAAACTTTTACATTAACCTATAGCCAACATGATTATAAAAAATAAAAAAGATCTGAGTGCATATATCCTATATCTATATAATACACACCCCTAACTACTAAAACTCTTCAGTAAATAATTCTAATTAACACACCATTTAAATAAACCCAAGAATTCTAGAAGATTGAGCCATGGCACAACAGTGAAAGAAGAATGAAGCTGTATCAATGTAGTAGAGATCCATATAGTCAGTTTGTTTTCGACCAGCAAACTATTCCAATACTTTTTATGATTGCATGTATATCTCCTGGTATTACATAATGTATCCCTTTTTACACTTAAATAGCAGGGAATCAAATGTTACTTTCACTATTTTGGCATGCTAAATTTGGCAGCTCGGATAGATACAGGAGAGTAGAGGAATGGGCGTAAGTATCAAATACCTTGATAAGCACTCTGTGGCATACATAAGATAACAGGCCACTCTTCCAACCAACATATCACAGCCAGCTGGTAAGTAAAGTTAGAGAATGGCACCTTCATTCAGGTCAGGGCAGGTGCATCACCTCTAAGAGCCACTTGGTTGATGTGGTTTTCCCACAGATAAATGGGAACTGCCAAGGAGGAGACATAGGAATGGAGGAGATTTTTCAGACCTGAAACCAAGTTGATAACAGTCTTAACAAACAGAGACTGGAAAAACCTCTAGCACTCACCTGAAGAACAGGACATTCACACTGTAGTGTGTTAGCCAAGCCTGCAGGTTAACTTGTACTTCACAGCAGATCTGTCAATTTTGACCTCATTCAACCCCACTTATTGTATTTGGCTTCATTTCAAGTGGTGGCCCATACAGATTTGTATAAAGTTCAAAGAACATACGTAGTTTTCCCTTTACAAGCAAGAAATATTTTACCTAATATGTGAGCGATTCAAGTTTAGTCAATGCATCTATCGTACTGGAAAAACCAATCGTGATAGTTCCTTTGACAGCATATGCAGGGTGCCCTCCCTTTACCTGTGAGCACAAATCTCCATTGCACATATCTCCACAGAAATGTGCAATGAAAAACTAGGACTCACAAAATGGAAAGTCAACCTATTCTCCATCTACATGCACACAACACAAGTGGAGATCTTAAGCCTTTTTTGTTGCTACCAATCTGAAACTAAATATGCACAATCTTCACTATATGAACAAGCTAATAGTTCCTTCTGCCTTTATTTTCCTTGGAGAAAACAGAATAATTTCTCACTGTCATTTTCCTTTTTCTATGACAGCAAATTTCAGTTATGACTTATCAGGTATCAACTCAGACATCAGTTTTCATTTTCAACACTAAGAGCAGAGATATCATAGAATCATTGAGTTGGAAGAGACCTTGTGGGCCAGACATGTAGCCGGGGGGCTTGAGGAGCTTCAACCCCCCACCCAATTCTCAGGGTTGTCCACTAGAAGGCCATACTGGTACATTATTTAAACTGTTATGTTTATTCATATCATGATCTGATCATCATGCTCAATAGATCCCATATGCATAGGAGTATTGGGATAACAATACAAAAGGTTTGCTAGGGTAGACCCTCTCTTACTCAGACACCCCCGAAGCAAACTCAGCCCCCACCCAAATCAAAATCCTGCCTACAGGCCTGTTGTGGACCACTCAGACCAACCCCGTCAAGAAGCAGAAAATTGCATTCAAAGCACTCCTGTCAGATGGGCATCTAGCCTCTGCTTAAAAGCCTCCAAAGAAGGAGCCTCCACCACACTCTGGGCAGAGAGTTCCACAGCTGAACAGCTCGCACAGTCAGGAAGTTCTTCCTTATGTTCAGATGGAATCTCCTTTCTTGTAGTTTGAAGCCATTGTTCTGTGTTCTAGTCTCCAGGGCAGCAGAAAACAAGCTCCCGCCTTCCTATGACTTCCCCTCACATATTTATACATGGCCATCATGTCTCCCCTTTGCCTTCTCTTCTGAAGGCTAAACACGCCCAGCTCTTTGAGCTGCTCCTCATAGTGATCAAGGGTTCTCTAGACCCTTGATCATTTTAGTTGCCCTCCTCTGGACACATGCCAGCTTGTCAACACCTCCCTTCAATTGCAGTGCCCAGAATTGGACACAGTATTCCAGATGTAGTCTGACCAAGGCAGAATAGAGGGGTAGCATGACTTTCCTGGATATAGATATTATGCTTCTATTTATGCGGGCCAAAATCCCATTGGCTTTTTTTGCCGTTGCATGACATTGGCTCATATTTAACTTGTTGTCCACAAGGACTTCAAGATATTTTTCACACATACTGCTATTGAGCCAGGCGTCCCCCATTCTGTATCTTTACATTTCATTTTTTCTGCCTACGTGGAGTATTTTGCATGTCACTGCTGAACTTCATTTTGTTAGTTTTGTCCCATTTCTCTAGTCTTTTAAGATTGTTTTGAATATCATTTAAAATACAAAATAATGACAAAAATAAAGAAGAAACATTCCCCCCTTTTTAACCATTCATCTATCAATAAATTAATTGAATGAGAAGAGTGATGAAGGAAGTACTTCTACTCAAACGGCCCTTATCCTTTGCATTCCATTCCCGCAAACCTGCACTAAGGCCCCAGATCAACCACCTTTGGCAGCCACCCAATCACACTCCTTGTGCACTTTGCCAATTGTTTCGGAAGAAATTGCCATTCCAGCACACATCCCACACAGAGAATTAGCCAAATTGAAATCATATATTTTTCATTTGGCCCAAAGGCTTTGAGATAAAAGCTTCTGAGGAGGAATCAGCATTTGCTTTTAAAAGTGTGTAGAGCTTTCTGTAGTACTTTGGTTCATTTGTGACAACACTTCCTTAGCTTCAAGTTTTAACTAGCACATACCATTTAAAAAGAGAATGCTAAAATAGAGTAAGTTCTAAAGTTAAGAATTATTTCATAGAAAATATCTAAAAACATAAGAACAAACAACCCAAGATACCACCTTATTATCATAGAAGGATATAAATGAACTGTGCCCAGTAACAAAGTTGATGCATGCTTATAGGACTGGGGATGTGGTCAGCCACAATTAAAGGATGCCTTCCTTTCAAGTCCTGTCTTAAAAATTACTGACATGAATCAAATATGGGAAACTTTATCAAAGCTAAACCAAAGTAAGAGGCAGTGTACTTGGATTCTGAATTTGTCTTTCTCAGATTTCACATAGTGGCCTACTTGTGAAATGATTATTTTTGTAGTCAGTATGAGAGTGTGCTATACCACAGGAATATGATAAAACATTCATCTCAATACTAAAAGAATAGCCACCTTAGGATAAGAATTGAAAAGTAGGTAAACTTGACAAATGTATTTAAAAGAGCCGTCATATCACTATATGTGTGTATAGAGATGATTAATGTCTAACTGCAAGGTCGACTACACAAGACAACTATTTTAAATACTTGACTTACCTACTTTGGAATCAATAATTCACCAACTATTACATAGCCAAACAAAACAAAAATCTTGGTTTCCTGGTTTTTATGCTTGTTTCTGGAATTATTTAGGGCACCGATCCAGAAAATTGCATTGAATTGACTGCATCAACTCGAATTTCTTATATGGTTATGAGGATTGTCTATGGGCAAGCAGATAGTGGTTCGAAAATGAGAACAGGTTGTGTTGGCAAGTGTTATTAGTTTTATCCCATCTTGCCTACAATGAGTGATTATTTTCCTTAATGGCTTCTCTGTGTTGTTCTTCCAACAACCATATGAGTTATTGTCAGGTTTAGAACCAATGAGGATTAGAACCCCCATACTGGATTTAATTAAGAGTGTGTTTAGAACCTGCTACACCAAACCAACCTTTCTTGTATTTACCTCTAGGAGTTGATAACTAGTGTGGACATAATTAAATTCACCAACTTTTTTATCCTCAAGAGAGACCATAGGGCGCCTTGACATCTAAAGATCTAGGATGTTTTGTAAATTTTTTTTGATACATTCTAATTTTAAAAGTTCTGAAATACAGGCATCAAAAATATACAAAAACTATTTTGAAAATACAAATATTATACTTCAATTTCATCTCTGATCCCTCCACGTCGACAGCAGTAATAAATAAATTATCTTAATCTCATACAGTGGGGAGAAAGCTTCTGATATTTGTGCTTACACAATGAAGTAACTCAAGTTTTCAATTCCCTATTAGATACATTTGAAGCAGTATTTTCCAAACTTGAGTCCTCAGCCGTTCCTTACAATGCCTGCCCTCTCTTATCAGCATCGCCAAAATAGACTGACCTAAACAGCAGCCTAACAACATCTGAGGGCCCAAAGTTGGTCTAGTCTGGATTCACATATTTAAAAAAATATTAAAGTGGGAGTGACAAAAGGCTAGGCTGCCTCCTTTTATGCTCTCTTTCTACCTTTTAAAAAATCTTATTTTAACCATATCTTTGGCTATTAACTTATTATGCAAAGAGTCCTTTTAATGTGGTGTGTGTGTTGTAATATTGGTTTTACTACCTGAGTAATTTGCTGTCTTCTGCAAACCCAACCCAATGTGTAAATATACCTCTATTAAAGTAGCACAGATTATTTATTTATTTATTTATTTCATTTATAACCCGCCCTTCTCTACCCCCGAAGGGAGACTCAGGGTGGCTGACAAAAGGCAACAATTTGATGCTGTATATGTAAGTACAAAACTATAACACATCAAATACAACAACAGATTAAAATCAATTAAATATCAGAACAGCTACATAATCCCAGTTCCACATTCATAGGCTGTTCAAGCCAACCCGCAGTCAGCCTCCACAACATTGTCATTACTCAATTGTCCGTCCGCTGCTCCACATCAATCAAACGCCTGGTCCTAAAGCCACATCTTTAGTTTTTTTCTAAAGGAAAGGAGGGAAGAAGTTGATCTTATTTCACTGGGGAGTGAGTTCCACAGGCGAGGGGCCACTACTGAGAAGGCTCTGTCCCTCGTCTCCACCAAACGTATTTGTGACGAAGGTGGGATCGAGAACAGGGCCTCTGCGGAAGATCGAAAATTGCGAGGTGGGACATAATGGGAGATACGTTCGGACAAGTAAGCTGGGCCAGAACCGTAAAGTTCTGTTGTAAGCTAATGGTATTCATTTGTATGTTATTAAAACAGCAATTAATTATTTTCTTCTGCTAATCTAAGAGCAAGAGCAAACCTATATGGTCAGTATAAGACATACCAAAAAGTATAGGTATGTGCACAAACACACATCCATTTATTTAGACAGACCAATACAAATTCAGTTCAAAATTAGCATTCTATAAAGAGTGTGTTCTATGAAAGAGTGTGCTCCTTAGCGCTAATCTTCAGAAAGTTCCATGAGACCCAAGGAAACTCAGTCTAGCTATTCTTTCTATAAGAACAGAACACTGAGGAACAAGAAATGAAGGCCACATCGTCTAGGTTTTTTAAAATCCTTACAGTACTATAGAATAATATGTTAACATGTTATCTCAAGACTGTTGCAAAACGCTGAAAGGAAACATATGAAAGAGTTTTGCTTGCAAGATTAATTTGTATGTCACTGTGTTTGCCTTCCTAAATAGGAGGGGAAATGATTTGTGGAGTCTTAAGCAATTAGGGTCAGATTCATGATATATTTTTCATGAAGAAACTATCATCCTTTATAGAATATTTTCCCCCTTTGGTAATGGGCTATAAAAACAAAGTTTCCAGTGGTTTGGCAATAATTCTTATTCCAGTCCCAATGATTTACTATACAATTTCTTGCCTTCTATGCAATTCTGTATGCTGCTCTGTAACTTTTTCCTAACTTGAGTCTATATGTCACCATCTATTTAAAGATCATTGATTCATTTTTTTAAAAGCATAAAATTATCATGGAGAAATATGTGTGTGTAAATAAATATATCTCACACATTCCTTCTTATATATGTGTACCATATTTGTTTTTATACATTATTCACATATGTCTTTCACATACTGCTCTTATACATATACAACATTCTCTCACACTCACAGTCCAAACACTTACTCTGCTATGCCACTGTATATCATGGTATTTGAGCATCTAGAGATTTTGGTATTCATGATCACAATGCCTTGACTAAGGGCCACTTTCTTCCACATCCCACCACAGTTTTTTGATGGCCAACGCTCTACAGGGCTAATGGCATTTGTTGTTCTTGGCGGACTTTCAACAGAAAGTGAGGGCCATGTTCACTTCCCCTAGTTCTTAGGGGGGAAATACCCCCCTCCCCCCCATTGGCAGGTAGTGTAGGGAAAATATATGACTTTGATTAATGCCTTGGCACCCTTTTGAAAGTGTCTATTTAAATCCTAGGACCCAATGGATTTGTGAAGGCTTGATTATTACTGTGGGTTTTTCCTCTCACTTATAGACTTCTGGGATTTGGGTGGGAGTAGACCTGGTTTACTTTCCATGAAATGACCAGCCAGAGAGCAATTAAATTGTTGGATTGCTCTTGAGGTTTAAATAGGGAAGGCTGAGAGGGTTCTCATGGGTTGATATCTGACCTCTGCCGGACCTGCATCGGGTGGTTTCTACCTCTTGCTTCTTTCTAATTTCAGCACAAATTGCATAGGTGCTAAATCAAAGTGACCCTTACATAACTAATCTTTGCATGTCTAGTCTCATTGTTGCATGGTTGGTCATCAAAATATGTTCTAGTCAGAATTAATTTTTTGCATTGAAATATTATTTTCCAGGCAAAAAGTTATAGGTTTTTTTCTGCGTGAATTTTATGCACAGCAAATCTTGAATAGCCTTCAAATATTGTATGGTTTTCATTTTTTTTTTCACAGCATGTTGTACCTTAGACCTGAAGGACCCCTCAGTAAACCACTTGAGACTGGCCACAGTTAAATGTTTTATTTAGAATAAATGGATAAAGTAAAGAGGCTAGGATTATAGTCAATTGATGCTTTCAAGCAGCAACAGATAGCAGCGAATTGTCCAAAAGAAGCAAGGTAATAGTCCTTTGGAAAACAGGAACAAAGTAATCAGGAACAAAGCAAGTCTTGATGCCACAATAGGCTAATCCATGGAAGAATCCTTGACACAAAGCTTGGTAAATAGAGTTCAATAGCAGGAAGGCTCAATAGCCCTGGCAAAGTTCATGAAGGCAAGGTTTCAAAAGTTGACGAGAGATGCCATACATCTCTCAGCCCCAACTCTTATAGGTCTCAAAGGCTTTGATGTTACGACGTACCACGCGTCAGACCGGGTTCCCAAAACAGCTCTCCATCTGGTCTTTCTCAGGCCTTTCACATGGGATCGGAATGCAAGCCCAATTAACTCTGGCACCTGGATGCATGGGAGTCGTCCCATCTCTACTCTCCTCTGGCTGCTTATCGGTTTGGGATGGAACTCGAGTAGCTGTGTCCTTGAACGAAGCATGAACTGCAGAGCTCTACAGCTTCTGACTTTGAGGCTTGCTGGGCCTCTTTGACACTTGGGATTTAACATGGCGTTGCTCTTGCTGAGGGCCAGGGGAACTCTGGGGTGTGACACAGCAGAACAAAACTTGCTGAAATCGTTCATTGCTACCTTCAGGAAGAAACTTATTGAAGACTTACATCCATAGTTTACATAGACCTCTCAACCATTACCGATTACTATGCTTAAATCTGTCCATTAATATCTTATAAACACTGGTTGACAATATGAGTCACTTTTCTGAGAATGGCATAAAGCCTTGGTTATCTTTTTTTAAAAAAATTAATTGCCTAGACCAGCAACGATATTATTCTTCAATTTCATTCTAACAATACTTTTACCATTTTTCTACCTACCTATTTTGATAAATCATAATGGGAAGTCAGACTTGGCCATAGTAGTCCATGCTCTGGTTACATCCCATATAGAATACTACAACGCGCTTTAGGTGAGGTTGCCTTTGAAGACTATTTGGAAGCTTCAAATGGTCAGTAGCATCTGGATTGCTCAACGGAGTGGCGTACAGGGAGCACACAACTCCTCTGTTGTGCCAGTTCCACTGGCTGCCAGTCTGCTACTGAGCACAATTCAAAGTGTTGGCTTTAGCCTATATAGCCCTAAATGGTTCTGGCCCAGCTTACCTGTCCAAACGTATCTCTCCCTATGAAGCATCTAAAAGTCTAAGATCATCTGGGAGGCCCCTCAGCTATGGAATTCCCTCCCTAGGGATATTAGATCAGCCCTCTCGACCTTCCGTAAAAAAGTGAAAATGTGTCTTTTTGAGCAATCCTTCAGAAATCCAGTGCAATAGATACACAAGGAATTAAGTGCAATTGAATTTTGGAACGGCCCAGACTATGACTTTGGATAAAGAGGTTAATTATGAAGATGTTGGGTTATTATATGTTTTAAAAGGTCTAATGTATGTATTTTGAAATTCTATTTTAAAATGTTGTTTTTAGTTTCTTATTGTTGAAGGCATTGCATGGGTGCCTGGTTGTAAAGCTGCCTAGAGAAAGGCGAGGTAGAAATATCATAAATAAATAAATAAGCTAGGCAATTTTGGATGACTATTTGTCATTTGGGATGCATATCCATGAAAAAGGTATGCAGAAAAAGAAAAAGAAAAAAAACATTTTTTTGTGCAGAAACAGTTTATATTATGAAAATATTCTTTTCTATGTATAATGTGCAATTCAGGTGCAGAAAAATCTTTTTCTGGGTAGAAAACATGTTATCTGAAAATAAAATGTAATTTTCTATCCAACCCTCCTCCCCAAAAAACTACGTTAATTTTTCAATCAGTATAAATTTTGAACTCCAAATAATTTCACTCCTCTTTTCAAAAGGATTTCCAAACACTCAAGAAATTGGTTTTTTTAAATTATTTTCTGAAAAAATGCGAATATTGTTTCCAGATTAGGATCACAGGTTTTTTTAACCACAATTTTAATTTACTCACTATTGTACCTACTCCCAAATTACAGGATAGAAATTATTGGATGAAACTAACAATCTAGTAGGTTTCAAAAAAAATATTGTATGATGTCCTGATGAATTTAATATTTTATGTGGGGTTATAAATTGCCTCCACCTTTCACCAGCAAATTTCAGGAGCCTTTGGGAGTGGCGGTATAAAATCGAAGAAATAGGTAAGTAAATAAATAATATCTATCTAATATTTTTTTTAAAAAAAACAACCCTGAATTTTCAGGCAGAATGCGTTCTTATCTCTATGTGGATAAACCTTATTATTCCCTGGGTCTTACTTTTAGTAAGAAAGATGTTGGGTCTGGCACAATGACATATTAGCAACTCTTAAATAACACACACACACACACAAACAATTATTGTGACTAAAAAAGAGAGAAAACAATCCAAGTAGTGCTAAAATTAACAAATCTCATTTGCTTTATAAAATTAACCATTCTGCTAAAGTTCTAGCTCTCCTTACGTTTAAACTTTCAAGTGAAAATATTTTCTCTAAGAACCGAAATATTTATACCTTCAGTATGTCCACATATTCATTCCTAGTAACCCTGGAGGCACGCATTCAAAGAGAGTTTAAGGCTTTATGCTGGTGTCATTTCCCTCCGTTCATGTCCTTTCATGTTCAGTAATGTGCACCACTTTACAAAAGAATGAGTTGCCTCATAAAACTTTCTCTTCCGTAAATACTTCAAGATATACTACTCTCCTCATCAATGCCTTTTTCACTATATATCGTTACCTGAACATATTTTCTGTAACCTACCTTTTTTATTTTTATGCAATATTTTCATGGAAGTTGTACTGAAGTTATTGTTTAAAATGTGTGTATTTTTATTAAAGATATTTCTAGATTTTCATGGATAGTACTCAAACTGTTGTATGAACTGAAACAAATCTAATTAAATGAATCATAAAATTAATAATTCATCGGCACAGAGGGAAATTGATATGTCAAAAGGTATGTAACTGTTTCAGTGTGGGAACATTTCCAGACTTTACATCAAGGCCCCAGATGGGTGCTGTGAAAATAATTTTTACACTATAGTCTTTGAGGCGGCACATTGGGCACTAACTCCTCCAAGATCACCTTTTGTTATGTGCTCCATGAAAATATACTTTTAAAATATCCTTTGCTGCCACGTATGGGAATAGTACTTTTAACTAGATTAGATTATAGGTTATGGGTTTTGTTTCCGATATCAGCAGCATTGGTTTGGCTTGTTTTAAACTCTGAAGTAGTCATTATTATATTTAAGGTCATACATAGAATGGGACTGGATGACAAAAATCCCCTAGTCTCCATATTATTCACCATAACTTCATCTGGTCTTGGGTTATGTACTGGCTTTAACAAACTTCAGTCTGTGAGTTCTTGTATCCTTGATTTGGAACTCTCACAATATATGTATAAGTCAAGGGAAGCTTGGGGGGGGGGGGTGGATCATTCCACACAGATGGCAAAACACCAATGCCATATCCGGGGGCCAGCTGCTCCTCTCCACGGTCACCACTTCCCGACCCATGCATTCACACAGACCAGAAATGGCACCATGGCAGAGAAGGGAGAAGAGGTTGATGCTCTTGCCTTTCACCTCTCTACTCAGACAAGTGGTTGGCTCCATTTTTTTATAAGTTAAGGTACAAAACCCACACTAACGCATGGATAAATCAATGCACATTCTTTCATTTTATTTTCTCTCCCCTCATATTTCTATACATATATATGAGCATATACAGTATGGTAACTGGCCCAGCATTTAAGGTATTAATACACCATGTGACCCAATCAGAAAGCAATGAATTATATCTCATTTTACCTGCAGTGATTTATGAGGGTTTGGTAACAAGTATATACCAAATTCACATTTCAAAGATAATGCAACGAGTAAAATAAAGTTGAATGAGCAACCGATTTTTAATTACTTTTAAGTATTTTAAAGGCATGGGGGTCACCCTGAGTTGACAAATGACTTAAAGGCACATACACACTGAGACTAGTAAAAAGAATATTTTTGAAGATTTTATGTAACAGGATTTTTTTTTGGGAAATGCTATTAATAAGGAGATTCATAATTAATAAAGTTTTGACCTAGTTGCAATAATCTAGAAAACTAGCACCATGAAAACCACATTCCTTAATGAAAATCAAAGTATTCCATTAAATATTTTTTTCTTCCCTAAAATTCCAACCGTAATGGGATACAAAACAGAACTAACAAGATTTCTAACACAATGAAAAGATGATAGAAACAGAAGCAAATGCATTTAGCCTTGGAACACTATGGGTCCCATTTGATTTAACCATATGATCCGGTAGAACTGCATTTAACAGTTCTATTTAATAGCACTCATAAATATGTACCCAAGCTGCAGTGAGCAAGTGATATTCAGTTCACAATAGCATTTTTGTAGAATATCAGCAGAACCCACATGTGGGAACTCGGGATTTTTCCTCCTATAAAATCTCCTTAGAAACAAGAGAACTTCGCTTGCCAGTTCAACATCTATACATTAATCAATCTGTGGCCAGACTTTTGCCCTGGAGCTACTCTATAGCGATATAATATGCAAACATTTTTCATTTCCAAATGTTTAGCAAATCAGGAGCTTTTGCTCATTTTGAGTGATAATCCGATAAAGCTGCACTCTTTGATCTTTTATCTACTGATCATTATTTATTCTTTCATTTTGATTATATATCTGGTCTCCTCTGAAAGGACCTCCAAGATAATACAATTTGTTATTTTATCATAAATTTTGTTCTTAACAGATGACTGCCATGCTCAAAAGTAACTCTTAATTGCCTAAAGGGCCAATTAATGATATCCAACTGCAAAATTAATTATGGAAGTGCCTTGGCACAAAACATCTTCCAACACATAAAAGGAATTGTCCAGAGAAATGGTTCCCAACCTTTGGTCATCCAGTTGTTTTGCACTTCAACTTCCAGAAAACTCAGTCAGTTTACCAGGAATTGTGGGTGTTGAAATCCAAAACACCTGTAGGACCAAAGATTGGGAACCACTGGTCTAGAGTCCTCAAATGCAATGAATAGAACTGCTTTACACAAAATATGTCATGTTGATTAATCTCAAATACAATATTCTATTCAACCAACTATGTAATGGTAAGTCAAAATATAGATAAATCTCATTGAGTCAATGATTCTAGTTAAGGCTAACAACAGGATTTAGACCAAAGTCTTTTTTGGAAAGCACAGCTAGGATTACTGTTATGTGTTTGAAGCTGGTTATAGATTAGCCACCTGAGCCACCTGATTCTGTAGCATGGTTTTTCAACAGTAGCTAGAATTCTTTGCCAAAAACAGAAATACATGATGCTGCCTTTTATTCTATAACACTGCATCGCAAGCCTTTGGAAAATTCAAAGTTTTGACTCTTTTTGAGTAATAAACAAAAGGAAGATGCCTTTCTTTCAGACGGATTCCTCCACAGGCAGTTAATGCTGCATACTAAACTTCATGGCTATAACATTAATTTTCATTTTAACAGACTTAAGTATGAAAAACACATATTTCCTCTCCGGGCACTTCCAGATAGCATCGAAATGTGGGACAAATAAGTGGGGTAAAGTCCAAACACAGACCAGTCAGTCCTGGTAAATGGTCCCACACCATCCTGACACCTTTGTTTGTAACGGATTTTAGAAATCAGTAAGATTGACAGGGAACATCCGGTGGAAGTTTAATTTCTAAAGAAAACTACACGTGATAGAGAATAATTAATGCATTTGTATTAATTATTCAATTAACTTCATCGCAAAAACTACATGTGATTGAGAAAAAATCAATACAGATGTAATGTCAGTGCAAAAAAGTCTATAAAATGACTTAAAATTATATCTGATAAAAATATTTGTTGGCTTGTAGGTAATTAAATTCTATTGCTATCAGTGCCTAAATGCACTAATTATTCAATTGGCCTGATTGCATAAACTGTATGTGATAGAGAAAAAGTAAACACAGATCTGAATTCAGCGCAAAAAAAACTCTGTAAGAATGACCTAAAATTATATCTGATGAAAAATACCTGTTGGCTTGTGTTACACGAATATGATGTGAAATATGCAGACTTTACAGTAGTCCACTATAATGTATCATTTGTCATAATTTTAAAAGTTGATGTGATGGGAAAAAGACATATTTAAAATCAGCATTAAAATTGATTTAAACTGTGCTACTCTCATTTCTGATTATTACAAAAAGTTTGATTGTGTTGGCTTGTGTAATTTATGGGATCACAAATTGTTAATACCAAATCTACGATTCAAAGTTTTCTTTGAAGGGGTGTGTGTGTGTGTGTGTGTGTGTGAAAAAGAATTTGAAAAAAAACCCAGCTTCAATTTGCCTCAGGTTGAAAAACGTTTTTTAAGCCAATAATAACTACCTGCACCAAAATTACTGTCTCTCAGATTGAATGCCTAGTACATATACAAAGCTCAAAACATCTGACAAAAATGCACTTCAAATGAGGGTGGTCATTCAAAGGCTTCTTGGATTTCCACCTTCTATCTCAGCTTCTATGGAAGATGTTAAAGTGGGTTTCTTGTAAAGATATTTTGGCATAATTCTGAATGACAAATGACATACTCCCAGGTGCCAAGATAGACGGGGTGGGGATATAGTCACCCTCAACTTTAGCTCCAACTGGAGCTGCTTTGTTCTCAGTGCCCTGAATAATTAATAACTCCTTTGGCAATCAGTCATGCATTCCTTAATGGCACCTCAGGCATCAAGTGTCCCATTCACCCACTCCCCCCCAAGTAACAATAGACTTTACTACACTAGGTGTTCTATGCCAAGCTTGTAACTGACATAATTTAAACTAAACAAGTCAGGAGAAAGAATATTACCCAGACTCAAACTGGAATCTTTTATCAGGTTTGTTTACATAGCATACAGTTGCTATGTAAATTATATCAGTATCAGGGAGATTTGGGAAAGAGTTTCTTAATGTAATTTTTTGGCAAGGCACTTCCCATCTAGCATACCTAAGGAATTTACTCGCAAAAGTATTGATGTACAATTCAAGATGTAAAATGATTTTCTAAATGAAATTGTTAGGTATACCAATATACTGCCCAGAATATAAAGTAATGCTTTCCAATATTCAAAATGTCATTTCCAGAACCACAAAACTGATGAAATGCAAAGAAATCAAGGGATATATAAATAGAAAACCAGTTATTTCAGGGGTTTTTTTATTTCTTCACAATGTTATTGCATGCAAATACATTAGTTTTAGTTGGTACATGATGTTTCCACATAGGTAAAAATATATTTGACTTCAAACGGACACTTTAGTGAATAGATTTGCTCAGTTTTCTTTTTGACTGGGCTGAGTCTACTCTGAGTTACCTCCGATGCTTAATCAAAATAAAAGCTGTTTCTTTAAAATAGCTTAGTGAATTTAAATAAATTACTTCAAAATTAAACAAAAAGATCTTCTAAAAGAGGCCTAACATGTTCTTTTCACTCTGTGTGGCCTCCAATAACAAACACAAGCTTGCACTGTTCTATTTCATTTTACTTCATTTTTCTTCAAACAATTTCTCTCTACTAATCCACTCAGTCTTTCATCTTGAAGAACATGAGGTTTGTTTCATTACTCATAGCCATTACTGATTTAGATATGTTCCAGTATTTTTAAAATAATAATCAACAGCTTTACCTCCATAGCAGCAGTTCTCACATTCTTTCCACTCTAAGTCTTTCTTTTAATTTCTCTGTAACTTTTTCTTACCTCCACAGAGAAATACACAAAAACATTCAGTGTAATAGGAATTATGCATTAACCATTTTACCTGATCATGAATGTGTCTCTGAACAAGTATAGAGGTACATACAATTAAGGGATGAGAAGGGAGGAAGTAATTTAGAGAAGAAAGCATGGCTGCTACTTTGACATCCATCTTAGATGAAGGAAGTCCCCACAATTTGAGAAACGCTCTGTCAATCCTGGACATTCATTCTAAATATGGTTTTGACTGACCGTATTTCTTGAATGATGCAAGATTTCTTTTCTTTCTAAAATTGGGTAGTATGTGTGTTATCCATTCCTGTTACCTTCAGTATTACAGAATAAGGCTTCTGAAAGTTTTTATTTCACCTTATTGCACACAAGCAAGCATAGCTTAAGCTATGCTCAATGCTACAGTGATATGATAAGAAGTTTTAACATTAGAATATTACAATGTACAACATTTCTAAGTACTTATTACATTAATATCCATCTCTCTATCATTATACCTTTGAAAGTCGGTGAGGAATTAAAAACTGATATTACTTACTGATGTAAGAAGTGTATAATGGATACAGAATCCAGGTTCAGAAGGAAGATATTCATCAGAAACAAATCTGATTCTGATCTGGTTCCCTTTGGAAATCTGTTTGCCTGGAACAGCAGAAGAACCACACCACCGTCCTAAAATACTGCCATCACTGGGCTCTTCAACTTCTACAAAGTCATATCTATGATAAAAGAAAAAATAGTTTACTTACTAGCACCTTTAACTAGTAAATATGAGTGGAGAAATAAGTAATGCAACAAAGAATGAGTTCATTCCAAACCAAGGGCCCTGCTACACATGCTGTAAAACCTGGAAGTATCCAGGTCAAAAGGGGTGATAATGTCTAAACAACATGTCATTTAGCCAAAGGAATCAGAAGGAGTTGAGTTAATAACTGAAAAGCACATGTCAAAAAGGTGTGCTTAAAATCCTATTCCACCTGAAAAGTGTGCACATTTGCAATACTGTATATCCCTGCAGTCATGCAAAACATGCACTTTCCTTCCTTCCCTCTGTGTAGATTGCTCCAGCACACATGCACTTTTTAAAAGCCCAAAACAGCTGATCAGGCTGTCAAATGGACACACAGGTGTCTCAAGGGAAGCACAAGTGGAAAGCAATTTAAACTCTCTGAAATTCTTTCTTTTACAATTGGCAGAAGAGAGATATCGGACAGATTTTTAAATAAAAAATCCTCTGTTATGCGCTGGACCTCATATGTGAAAATGCGAATCTACTTATGTTTATATTAAGAAATTTACCTGTGCTCATATATGGTCCAGCTCATAATGGAATGAATTTTTAAAATAAAAAGCCACTGAATATCCCGTCTGCCTTTCATCTTGATTCACTGCAAAACAAGGCTGTGAGGATGGAAGGGGACCATATGCAGGGACTGACAAATCCATGTGTGACATACAGAAAGACTGCAAAGGCAGTGTAGATATAGTATCAAAAGCAGTTTATACACAGTTACAACTCACAGTGTGAGTATCTAAGTGAACAACAAGAAATAACGTAAATGTATACAGGCAATACAATATAATTCAGGAGATCAATCATACATCAATGATGCAAACATTTCAAATAGCCATAACAAAATCATAATAACAATGTCATTGTAAAAGTTCAGGGCTATAAGAACGCTTACAGGGTCCGCAGTGGCGGTTCAAAACCTGATAGGTACAGAGCGGGCCCTTAAACAATAAGAGGAAAACAGCCTGGGGTGGGTTTGCCCCAACTAAAGCCCGTGTTCGGGTGGCATAGCAATGGCTATTTCCGGGGTCTTGCTCTAGCTGAAGTGTGTCACTATGGCAACGGAGGTCGGCTCCGCCCTCTGTGGAGTCGCTAGGGATGGCGGGAGTGGTAGTCCACTATGAGGCAAAGACACCCGAGCTCAGTTGTGGCGAGCGTTGCAAAAAGGGAACTCTAGTCCATTCACTGGCGTCTTCTAGGGACGTAAAGTGAGAGGACCAAGCCTGACGGCGGGGAGCTCAATTATGCCGGCGGCGGGCCGTTTCATCCTATAAAACAGGACTTCCTCAGAGGCAGCATAAATGACGTCCTCACATGTGTTGAGTCATCAAGAGTCTTTTAGGAGTCGTGGAGGACGGACCATTCCTTCCAGTGGAAATAGCCTCAGGGCGGAGCACAACTTATACATTGCAAGCACTCCATGCTGGCACATAAGATAACAAAAATTATACATAACACTAAATTAGAATATATCTACTTTAAAATCAATTGCTTAAACTATCTCAAACACTATGCCGGCTCTAGTCTGCAAAGTGGTTTATCTTGAATTATCTTCACAGACAAAGCACACAAGTGACCTGAATTCTAACTTTCATGAATGTGAATCAGTTCACATTCATGATATACAGTTTTACCCTTACAAAATCTCTACAAAATCTCAAGAACCCTTAATAATTATTTGAAACATGATTTGTTTGTGGCAAAGTCTGCAAATTAAATGAGACATTACAGAAATCACACATTTACATAGAAGAACAGGATTGTTTTAGGATTAAAACTTGTGAGTTTCAATTTTCAGTAAAAATGAAATTAAAATGAACATATGGATTAATGCTTCACTAAAATATTGTCTTACAGGAGTGTATGCAATGACTGAATATTATATGAGTTTGAGCAAGTCCAGTATATAAAAAAAGAATAAGTAAAAAGAAAATACATTGTCAGCCCAATTATAAACAATAAGCGAAACTGGCCTATGGATGATGCCTCTTCAGCTTTCTTGTATTCGATTTCTTCTCACATTTTTTCATAACATGTTATTGGCAAATGAAACATCCCTAGCATCAATCTTTAAAAAAATTCTGACTACTAATTTTTCATTCATTATACATCTTCTTTTCAAAGGAGCATGTCAAGATCAAACAGATGCATGATCTATAAAATTTCAAGGAAACAGAAAGGTGATATGACATAACACCTGACACATGAAGTGAAATGAACTATCACCGACAACCAGAACAGCAGTTGTCCCCAGGTGATCGTTTCAGAAACTTTTTAATCCCTGTAATACAGCTACAAGTATTATATTCCACTGTCCAACTCAGTATTTAAAGGATTTACTAAACTTGTTTTATTGGCCAATCAAACGGAGGTTTCTCACAGCAACATGATACAGTACATACACAACTAAGTGGCTTATAATGACTACTTCTCTTCTCAGACATCCTTTGGGACACACAGAAGATTTATTTCCTTTCATGCTCTTTACAAACAAGTCTGTTTTTTGGAGACACAATGCTTGTTCTGGTTTTGACTTAAAGCCTAAGTGGAGATTACATCTATTCTGTCAAAGGTGCCTTCCTAAATGCCTCCAATACATCAAGTAAAAACAATGAAGGCATGTAGAATGGAGGCCTAAATAGCTGCTTTCCCATTCTTTTATTTTCTTACCCCAATAAATCCATTATTATCATTTCCTCACCACTAGCGTAGATGTTGGCAACTTGTGACTGTCAGATGTTAATGAACCAAATCCCATTACCCTACTCAGAATAGAGAACTGCAATCCAGTAACTTGTAGAAGTCCACAAGTAATCCAGTCTACTGATAAAATACATTGTTGAATCATTCTATTTTAATGATCTAAGTGCACAACTTAAGTTGATTTCATGTGTCTTGTAACTGTGAAACAAGATGAAACCATGGCATAGAATATTTTGCTACTAGTAGTTAATGGTTCACAATAGGTGTAGTCCAATGCGGCCATGCCTTCTTTCACCTCCATTCAACAAAAGCTCCTTCTCTATGCTTCATGCTAGAATCTGCCAACAAAAGGATCTCTAGATCTTTATCACACTTTGTGAATAGAACTCTAGGAAACATAATTTACAACTTTCTTCCATTGTTATAGTTGTATGGTAATAACATACAGTAACTGAAGATATAATTATAATTATACTATAAATATACAACCTTGAAGTGGGACTGGGTAGTTTCTCTTTTTCATCAATTCATACAGCTGCTCTTTTGCCAAATCCACACTTGAAAAAGCTACTTTTCTAGCCAGAGTCAGCATAGCTAACTAAACGAGCTAAAAAGCAACATTTCCAAGCTCACCACCCATACTAGTACTTCTGGTTAGCACTTTATTGCCTCTCTTACTGCCTTTGCTAAACAAAAATGTAGAAGCCACCATGTTTTTTAAAAAGCACCTTTGCCTAATAAAGCAATTTTTTTTTTGAAAAAGTGATATATTTTGCACTTCTGGTTGCCCTCATAAATGCATCTCCAAAAGATATTGTTTATAGCCATACTTAGGTCCTCATCACATTGAGATTCTTTAAGCCATGGGCATCAATGGACCAGCAGATCAAATTTGGCATGCTGCAGGGGAAATTGCAGTGCCTCCTTCCCCATCCCATGGAGGAAACCATTGCTGCCCAGCTTCGCTCCGTGCTTTCCATGGCTTACTGAATGAGAATTTATTTATTAATTCCATTTCTATACCGCCCTTTCCCACAGGCTCGGGGCGGTTTACATAGCCTAAGAAGCACAATCATAATATGCAACAATAAAACAAATTTAACACAGATTTAAAACAGATTTCCGAACTGCACATGATAGTCAACATGGGTTATCAGAGGTTAAAAGCCTGCCGGAAGAGCGTTGTTTTGCAGGCCCTCCGAAAAGAGGATAACTTTCCGAGGGCCCGAACATCCTCCAGTAAGGCGTTCCAAAGGATTGGAGCTACCACCGAAAATGCTCTCTGCCTGGCGGAGGACAGGTGGAAAGTCCGAACAGAGGGTATTACAAGAAGATTTTGTTCTTTAGACCGTAGCGATCTCTGGGGAACATATGGGGTGAGACGGTCCCTCAAGAACAAAGCCCTAGACCATATAAGGTCTTGAAGGTCAGCACCAGCACTTTGAGCGTAATCCGGTACTCCACTGGAAGCCAATGCAGTCGCTGCAGGATGGGGGTGATACAGGAAGCATCCCATGTTTTCAGGGCTCTGTCCTAGGATACTTTTAGGATGAAGCCAGAACAGAGCATCCTTATGATTGACTCAGATGCTTGGTAAGTTAATACTCATGACAAAAATCATACCGCTTAAAAACATGAAAGAGTATCGGTTAGATTAGTGGTATGTTACCATCCATTTACAATCTTTTAGAAAGAGTGATTCTCTCTTTTTAAAAGATGCATAACTATTTTGCATTATTTTTGAGATTTTTATTACATTTTATTGTGAAATCTCCAAAGAAGGGCCTGCAAAATCCTAAATGCACATGCTAAAACTTGAATCCTTATTTCTTTATTTTTTTAAAAAAATTATAGCCCACTTTTCTGATCACTAACAGTGACAATGCCCACATACTAAACAGACTAATCCCACCCCTCTATCTTGCCAGTTATTGTATTTTACAGACAAAAAAATCAACAGCAACCATGCTGTTCGGATACACTGTAGACACACTGAATTACTGACTGAATCTAAGTGCAGACCAAGTGAAAAATAACTTTTGACAACATACTGAAAACGTCAGAAAGCTATCAAAATAATACAGTATATGAGTAAGATTGATTTCACTGGCTACTTCAGAGAAAAGAATGAACTGGGCTTTTTTCTCTGCATCTCTGGATTTGATAGCGTGCCAAATGGGATCAGATGTGCATCAAAACATTCCTTGTGCCACACATGTTGAAATCTGAGATGCTATGAAAAGTCATGGAGCAAGTGAAAATGCTTAGGATGCCGCAGGATTTTCATCATCTACATACTGCCCATTAAATTACAACATAAAATGTAGATACAATTGTGAATAGATATAGCCAAAAATATAGCAATAAAAATATTATGAATGGTCAATCAACATTAACCAGTAAATTATTTGTTGTTTGTTTTATAATAGTCACTTATAACTTCTATTTTTCATAGGAATCAATTATAATAAAACAAGACAAAGATCTAATGAATTTCCCTCAGTTCATTTCTAGTTCACAATGCTGCTACTGCCTAGGATGAATTTGCAATTCACTTAGGTCCCGTCTACACAGGCCCTAGAATGCAGAAGAAACCAGAATAAAAGGGGGAAATGGCTAAATGACATTTAAGGAAAATGATTTGCATTAGCAGCTGAAAAACAAGTGTTAAAAATGTGCGCTTAAAACCTGATTTTGGTTTTAAAAAACTGTGCATATTCATGTGACTGTATATCCCTACAGTCAAGGAAAACAAGTGACTTTGTTCCTATATGTTTGCGTTGACTGTACCAGCGCATGTTTGTTCCTATATGCTTGCGTGGACTGTACCAGCACATTGCATTGTTATTTATGCTTCGTTGTATGTCGTTTGGTTTATAATTTGGTTTATGTATGTAAAGCATTGAATTTTGCCTTTATTTTTTTAAACTGCTTTGAGCCCCCCCAGGAATGAGAAAAGCAGCATATAAATACTGTAAATAAATAAATAATAAATAAATGTGTTTGTTTTAAAATCCTGAAAAAGCTGATGAGGGTTGTAAACAAATGGGGCTACGGAGACACCGATGGCTAAATGGGAGCACAATTGAAAAGAAATTACAATGAGAACTCTCCGCTACCATTCCTTTGTTCTGATGTTTATATAATTAAACAGAGCTTAAATTTACAGCAGGATGAGGAGAGAGAATAAGAAATCTGCTTGTGTGCACATGTGTATCTGAATTAGTGCATATGAGGTCCAGTGCATTGCGGAGAGTCAATTTTTTAAAAGGAAACTTCCGCTGAATGATTCCCATCCATCTTGCAGATTTCTAAAATCTGCTACAAAGGAAGGTGTCATGACACTGGGGGAGCACTGACTAGGACTGACAACTCTATGTTTGGTCTTGTTGTCAGGTACCACTCCCCCCCCCCCCCCCTTATTCCACATTTTGATGTGGTCTGGAAGCACCCTTAGAAAGAAACGTATCAATAATCCCTTAGTATTTTTCGATCTTTAAAGACCCATCCAAAAAACAAACACACAAATTACAAGCCAATAAAAGTGTTTTATTAAGGCATGATTTTTTATTGCCTCCAGGTATTTTTCCTGGCTTTTGATGTGGATTTTATTGTCATTTGCTAAATCCAAGCTTACTTTGGCTTGCGAACTTAATGCACATAGCATTGTATCTACCACTGTGGTTACTACACTTAAGGAATTTCTAAATTAAATAAATGGGTGTAAAACACAGAATATCAACAAAAGTACAAGAGAATTTGTGTATGTTTATGACATCCACAACTCATTACAGCATACCTTCAAATTTGCAAAACAAAACAAAAAGTATTTTTTGATTGGCAACCTAGTTGCAATGCTAAGTATTAAGTAAAATGTCAGGGTTGCCATACTTTCTTAAGTAAATGTTTTTCAAAAGGGCTAAAAAACAAAATAGTATTTTTCTTAATATTTACAAAGCTAGAAAAGAAAGCTGCGTTAAGATTCCTGAAGGTAGAAAAACAGATAACTCTAAATTTACTGCCAATGGAGGCCAATGGTAACAAGGTTAGAATAGCAGTGAATCTGCTTTGCATTTCAATCCAAATTTTAACAGGAGAACTTATTGTGTTGAAATTATCCCCAAATAAAGTTCATGTTGGAGTTTTACTGCTCCACTAACATCGGTGCCTCAAGTTTCTGCTATCTTGCAAATAATAATAATAATAATAGAATTCTGCTCCAAATGAGTAGAAGGCTTAAATCCAACACTGCTTCATATGATACTAAAGTATAGTGTAATATTATCTGCAAACACGGCCATTGTGTTTTCTCTCTGATCTCCCATCTTTTTTATTTATGCAGGACTTTGTCTGAATCTTTGAGTGCTGTTTGCTGTACTTTAATCTTGTTTTTAAAGAAAAGAACTTTTGAGCAGTAAGTTTTAAACGGTATTTTGGTTAATTGGTTGTAAGTCGCCTTTGGGCCCTATGTTAGGAGTAAGATGCATGAATCTATATAAGTAAAATGTAATGTTTGTTTGTGGGATTAACATAACTCAAAAACCACTGGATGAATTGACACCAAATTTGGACACTAGACACCTATCAGGCCAATGAGTGACCATCACTCATAAAAACATTGAAAAACACAGCAGATGAGACTTAAAAAGCCAAAAAACAAAGAATGCATTACAACACATGCACAAAACCACATATATACACAAACACACATATATACATACACACACACAAAAATATGCATACACATATACAGTATACACACACAAAACATATATAGACAGGCTGGACCACAGCAACGCATGGCAGGGGATGGCTAGTGAATAAAATAAAACAAATGAATGAATTTCTTTACTATTGTTTTACAATGTGTTATTATTGTTTTAATTAGTTGAATGCTGTTATTAATCATTATGTCAAACTGGACTTAAACATACAAGAATGGGATAAAAACATCTAAAATGAATACTGTTGGCATCTGCATCCATGGATTCTGTGTCAACAGATTAAACGATCGATGGGGGGAAATTTTCAAAAATCCCAAAAGCAAAACTGATTTTGCTATTTAATATAAGGAATATCATTATACTATACAATTGTGTATAATGAGACTTGAGCATGTATGGATTTCAGTATTTCAGTATTCATGGTGGGTTATGAAATCACATCCCAGCAGATACAAAAGGCCCAATTTATATGTATTGTGTTTCCTTTTCAAAGTATTCACTTAATCAATGCAAGTTAAAAGCCGCAGCACCTCCTAAATTGATTTTAGAAATCTTCTTCTTTACAAGCCTGTCTGCATAAAAAGATTTTAACCTTCTGCCAGAAGAACAGCAGGAAGGGAGCCATTCTGGAGTCAAGGGGCAGCCACTGAAAAGGCCCACTCTCTCATTTCCACCAATTGTACTTGAGATGGAGGTGGGTCTGAAAGAAGGGCCTTTTCCTTAAGATCTCAGGTTCTGGGCAGGCCCATATAAGAAGATGTGGTCAGCCCAATAGGCCACTAATGTTTTAAAACAAGATATGCTAATTGAATACTGAATATTCAGAAGCTTTCAAAATATACCAGAGTTCATTTTGTACAATTACAACTTCGTATTGGGTTTGTATTAATAAGGTTCACCCTAATTAAATTTACTTTCACACAATCCAACTCTGGATAATTTGCTCCAATATCTTATTTGCTTAGTTCATCTAATTTGTTTCTTCTATCGTTGTATAAATAAAATTAAAATTAAACACAAACCAATTCAGCAGAAACTATTGTAAGTCAGCCATTCATGCAATTAATCGACCCTTCAGAATGGGATTCATTGTAATTCATTATCAACCAATCATACTTTTGTAAATACATTACGAAAAAAACCACAAACACAAAATTCCATTTTGTTTTGTTACCTAGGTTTGTAATGTATGACAGCGTTCTCAGTCAACATTAAAAATAAGTTTGTTGCATTTTAATCTATTAATTTGGTAGAAAGCCTGACAGGATGCAACTGTTGGAATATTCAGTATTGAATTTCATCTCCAGATTCCAAACATGTTTACTCTGAATTAGGTTCCACTGGTTTAGAAGCAATTTACTTCCCAATAGATTCTCTTACGATTGTAGCCTTAAGCAATTGCCTGACATTTCAGATAACTTTTTAAAAAATCTGTGCAGTGTTGGGGTATTATTTGTTATTTCTGTCAAGCTGCCAAGCAGAGAATTTCCCCCCAGTACATATTATCACATCATCATCATATTTTGTACTCTATTTAAAAAGCCTTCCAGTTAGCCACTTACCTGTGGCAATTAATTCTTCCAGATCAGTGGTGTTGGCAGACCCACCAAACTGCAGTGTGGCACATTTGTGTCCAGGAGAACCAAGTGGTACAAGGCAAGTGAGCTAGAATTTAGTTTTTGGTTGGGATGTATGCATGCATTTTCTTTGCAAAAGTGTATTAAAAGGATGATAAACGCTAACAGGTGATGAGAGCAAGAAAAGGTAATGTAGGCGAGAAATGGAGCAGAATTTTAAAATAGAAATATCAGAACGATATAAGCTGTAGACATACAGACACGAAGATCTATAGAGGTGTAATATCTAAGATGTATAAAATCCAGTAGAACAGTGAAATAGGACCACCCAAAGACAGGGAGGTAGAGCTGTGCAAAATTTCAGGCACATTTGTAAGTTGTTACTGTTTTAGCAAAAAAAAATTGTATACAACTTGACTTATGAACCAGGGATCGGCACACATCCAAACTCAAACAAAATAAAACTCCCTCTCCCTGAAATTTTGTTAAAAGTTCATAATTTTTCATAAGAAAGATGAGACGGAGCCCCGGCTGGCATCTTTCATCAGCAAAGTTTGTGGCCACACCATTTTAAGGGAAAGGGAATAGTATTTGCTCCAGTGTATTTGCGTTTGCAGCTAGTGATTTTTGCTACTAGCCTAGGCTTGGGATAGCAGACAGCCACAGCAATCCTTTTAGGATCATTTTCTTTGCATGTTTACTAAGATTTATTTTTGGGAGGTTTTAATTTAATTTTAATTTACTAAGCATTCATTTAGAGTGTCATGGCTAAGGTGTCAAAATTGGAAAAAAAACCTTTATAATCAGTGGATGTTTGATTCTTTCTGAAACTTTGGAGGAACAATGGCCTCATCTATGTTGCATCATTGTAGTGAAATTCAAGGGAATAGGTCTTGTAGGTTTTTTAAAAAAAACAAATGTTATTTATAAACACTTTTTATGCACAGAAAACATCATTTCCTATGCTGGGAATTGCATTTTATTATGAAAAATATTATTTCAGTGGAGAAAGATTCATTTCTGCCCAGAAAAAAAGTTGAGAATTTATTCTATGTAAAATGTGCACAAAGTTGGTTTGCATAGAAAACTGCATTTTCTGTGTAGAAAATATCATTTCAATGGAGAATTTTATAAATTTTATACAGAATAAGTCCCAAACTCCATAGATTCTCATCAGTCAAGGATTCTTTCCATCAGAGTTTCTCAACATTCAAGAAGCATGTTATTCCAACCATTTTTTTGAATATTTTCAAATATTATTTTAATATACGCACAGCTATTTAGATTCTATACATAGTATGTTTTTATTATAGCATTCTCAATGGCTTTACACTTGCATTTACCTACGGGTGTCACCATTTATGAAACCACACACAAATCTCTGGACTTTGGGCTTCAGATCTCTGGTCTGCGCTGTACAACTGAAATATGGAAGGTTAGCAGTAGAGACCTTCTGTTTTATATGTCTCTTTATTGTCCTCATTTACTTGCATCTTTCAGTGAGTAATGGACAGAGAAAATGCTCCATCAACACTAATTGTTCCCAGAATCTCCTAGACAGAAACAAGATCTAAGAGTGCAGCACTTATTTCCAAGGAAAAATAACTCCATTAGAAATGGAGCCAACAACAGTAACATGAAACAATTTTAGAAGCAATAAATTTGGATTTGGCTCGTTTACCAAAATATTTTGATACTGGAAACTAGTTTAGCTTCTTCAAACAGGCTGCTTGACATAGAACACACAAGTCAGACGTTTTACAAAATAGAAAGTTTTGTATACCAAATTTGGCAGATACTGGTATGGAAAAAGAATTGAGGGTTAAATCACTGACCTAATGTGGTGTACCTTTTCCTGGTAAACTAGAAGCAAACCAATTAAAGCGCCGGAAAATTGATCCAATGCTATTTTTCTCCTTTTTGTTTTGGAATACAAGTGAAAACAACATGGGTGAAGCATCATAGTTACATGTATCTTAACATCAAAACATCTTAGCAATGCAGTTTGGAACTACTAAGACTTTGGGGAATATTTTGAGGCATTGAATGTTTGTCTTTTTATGTATAAACCACCCTGAATCTCTCCGGGGAGAGAGAGTGGTCTAGAAATAAATTATTATTATTATTATTATTATTATTATTTGAAACACAACAAGGTGAGTCACTTTGCTGGCTGTTGTACTGAAGCACACATCGGACACTTCCCAAGTGCCTAGGACTGTGTGATGTATCGGCGAATAATGCGTGCAGATCCCAGTAAGGTGGCCTTTTGCAGCTGGCAGATGGTAATTTTGTCAGTGCCAATTGTGTTTAAGTGCAGGCCAAGGTCTTTAGGCACTGAGGGCAATGTGTTGATCACCACCGGGACCACCTTTATTGGCATGTGCCAGAGTCTTTGCTATTATTATTATTATTATTCTCACCACACACCATGCTGTACACTGACATGCTGTACAATAAAATCAGGCAACATATGGTTGGTGGGACGATTGTCAATGATTAATGAATAACCAATCACAGTTGCTGTACTGATGGTTATTATGGGTCAGCATGTGACCCATTGCCCATATATACTTTTAATTTTCTTGTTGGTCTCAATCTAGCTGCCCATGGTTGAACACCATTGTATTAAGTACAATTCCAGTCCTTTCTGTATTTCTTTGACATTCTCCAGAACTGTGTTCATTTCTAGATGTGCAAAGCAATGATGTTAATGGGTGTCCATTACAACTATAATAAAGTGTACCTGTGCTAATCAGTGTACAAATCAGATCTATTCTGTCTGTGTTCTCACTCTTTTTAAACAAAGAACCCATCTCTACATACTCCTTCCAGCAGACACACCTTTATTTTGGTTTGGCCAGAGCTTTTAAATATGGTTATCATGGTAAACAAGACATATAAACAACCAAACCAAAACAAGAAGTGAGGTTTACAATGGAAGAAATTTATCTTTCAGTTATCAGTGTTTTGGCCATAAAATTTCTTAAACTATGGGTTGGGACCCCAAATCGAATCACCATAACTGTATGTTTGGGTTGCTGTCCTTCTCCTCTTGCATGTGTCTCTCTCTCTCTCTCTCTCTCTCTCTCTCTCTCTCTCTCTCTCTCCTCCTTCCCTCCACTCCCTCCCCCCTCCCTCTGTCCTTTATACATATGGAGTCACATAAATATTTCTTGGATAAAAGAGGCTGCCATTTGAAAAAGCTTAAGAAGCTCTGATCTAGACTCCCACTATCCTTTTTGTGATGTTAGATTCAATGCATGTTGGCTGTCATGCATAGAAGTGCATCCTCTCAAGTGCTGATGGTTTCTGAATGTGAGAGATATAGACACACATATTCACTAGAAAAATAGGTTTTTCATATCTTACATCTTTGCATACACATATAGTTCTTCTTAATCCGTAAAACAAAAAATCTGCTCTTGACTAGGAAAGCTAAAGGACATCACTAAGCCTCCTCTATTTACTTACCAGTAAGGACCAAAATGAAATACAAGAATAACAAACCAGTTCACACTTGCAGGAGATAGAGAGATGAGATAGGTCCTTACCACATCTAGGAAAGAGCACCATTATCAATTAGCATGAGCTTACGTGGGCAATCCACAGCTAAGCCATTACTAAAAGTTTTAAATCTGGAATGGAGTGAAAGATTTATACACAGAGAGAAAACAGGTCTGGATTTGTAAGCAGTTAAAGCAGCTATGAATGCAGAAATAATTTATCCAGACATTTCTTCAAAGCAGCATCTGGGGTTCATCCACCTGTTCATCTTCCAGTATGTGATCTGCCAGCAATACCTTTCTGTATTTTACACAAGACAGTCTATATTAAAGAAAAATAATAAATGGGCACAAATCTGACCTTAAAATGACAACATTAAAAATATGGCAAGGCAGATTTCAGCGCAGTTTTGAGAGAAACAAACCTAAAGAACTAAGACAAGGAACCAATCCATTAAAATGTATTAATAAACTGAATTCCATCTTACATGTTAGATGGTGGCGCAGTGGGTTAAAGCGCTGAGCCTGCGGAACTTGCTGACCGAAAGGTCACACGTTCAAATCTACGGAGCAGCCTGAGCTCCCGCTGTTAGCTCCAACTTCTGCCAACCTAGCAGTTTGAAAACATGCAAATGTGAGTAGATCAATATGTACTGCTCCGGCGGGAAGGTACAGCGCTCCATGAAGTCATGCTGGCCACATGACCTTGGAGGTGTCTATGGACAATGCTGTCCCTTCGGCTTAGAAATTGACATAAGCACCAACCTCCTAGAGTCAGACACGACTGGACTTAATGTTGGGGAAAAGCTTTACCTTCATGTTAGAATTAGGTCAAAGAATCTCTTTTAAAACCATACTACCATATGTATGTTACATAGCTGACCCAGCACAAGGATTACTGGAGAACAAGTGATGACTAAAATAAATCTTAATTGTTTGGTAAATGGTCAATGCTATTCTTAATAACAGACACTATTTATTGTGAATGTCATTGTATGTATTTTCTGCATTTCATTTCCCTCTGACTTAATTCTGCCTCCACATCAATATCAAATGAACTAAAGTTCACAAAAGTCTCTATCATAATAATTTTGCTAGTCTTCGAGATGCCTCCAGATTATTTTTATTTTGTGGCAATAGACTAACACAACTTCTGGCTTGATTTTAGTTCAATCACTGAAACTCTCCTAGTCCCTGGTTGAGGCAGTATGGAGCAATCATAAAATTATACAAATGAAAAAAAATTAAGAAAGACAATGAGTGGTTAAAGCATGAGATAGAGATAAATAATTAAGAATGTGAATTCCATTTTTCTCTTTCAGAACACTAAATGACATTCAAATTATTTCAAAGACAATATTCAACTAATATTTGCATTACAGAAACAGTACTTACAATACAGGTACCTGGAAGTTGTAAAAATTTCAAACTGGAAAGGGATTGTAATAGATAAGTCAATGCTATCTACAAAAAAAAGCAAAGCTGGAGAAAAATATAGCTTTCTAATTCAAGATGCTGTTAAAATACTCAGATATATGATGTATTTTTTCAACATGAAAAGATTAGCTCATGTGTTTTTTATAACCTTTTGCTACAATGAACCCTCAGATATCCAAATGTTTAGTCTATTTATTATGTTTATCATAACTCACCACTCCATAGTACTTGTTTCATGAATTAAATAGCTAAGCAAATAATTTTCCATTGCAAAAGTACACACTTCAAAGGGAACGCAGCATATTTGATGTTGCAAATATATTTCTGAAATACTTGTACCATTATTTCAAAGATAAAAAAACAGCTTCAGTATTTTAAATATATATATATATCCAGAAGCAATTAGTACTAAACCAGTATAATCTGCCAAATACCTACTTGGTGACTGCAAGGAAACAAGAGTAAGCTGATCTCACTATTCTCCCACTTCTATACATAGGTCAGGGGTTCTCAACCTGTGGGTCCTCAGGTGCTTTGGCCTACAACTCCCAGAAATCTCAGCCAGTATACTAGCAGTTAGGATTTCTGGGAGTTGAAGGCCAAAACATCCGGGGACCCACCATTTTATGCTACTTTGTTCTTCTATATTAATGTTCTCTTACACACATGCTACTGCTGCTACATATTGCTTTACCATGACTACATTCTTTATTCATGTTACTACTACAGTACTAAAATCCTGAGATCCCTATATCATTCCCTCTTAAGGAATATAACTGCATTCTGCATATAATAAATTACTACGTAAGAGATCCCTTTATGCTTTAGACTACAGCAGCAATAACCTATGACCAAAGGAATGCAGAGTAATGGGAGCTGTAGTGACTAGAGAGACAAAGATCTCCTTATAACAAAAGTAAACAATTGTGCCCCCTTTAAATCTGTTGGACAGCATTTTCTACCTGCCCCTATTATGGGAATTGCCGTTCAAAAACACATGGAGAACTAGAGTTGCTTGTTCTGATGCTAGTTGGTATGTTATGTTACCTGTAATGGTATCCTCTTCTGGATAATCATGCAAGTGTAACATAGTTCAGACCATTAAGTCCAACTTGGCTGAAGTCAACTGTTCTCATAACAACATGCAAGAGAAACTGCCAATGCAACACTTTTATCAACTGGCATAAGACAGAGATCACTTGAACGATGAGGTTTTGTAACCCAGTTCATCCAAGATTTCTGTCCTACCCCCAACCCAAACCTCGGCTTTCTTTCAGTGGGTGGCTAGATGCCATCCCAAAAGTTCAACCAAAAGTTGACATGGAATGGCATTTACCCCCCCCCTCCCCCAATTTTCCCCTCCAAAACTTCTGAAGGGCCTGCTGGCAGCATAGCCCCCTCCGGAGAGTACTCCTGATGCATGAAAATAACATGCCATGAAGTGTATAGGGGGAGGGGGGAGGAAGAAAATCCCCCCGCTTCCCGACATGTCAATTTTGTGCATCAGGAGAACTCCCCAGAGGGGCCTGCACTGCCAGCAGTCCCCTCAGGAAATTTTTGGAGGAGGAAATGGGGACAGGGGGTAGGCACCATCCTGCTGCTTCGGGCTCCAGAGCCCGGGGAACTGGGATGGCTAAGGGTATTGACCCCCAGGACTGCAGAAGCAGTCCCAGGATGAAGACAAATGTGAAAGTGAAAATCCCAGCTTTAGCAATCCTTTGCCAATTTCAGGTCAGAAAGAGCAGGTGTCAGAAATGCTTGAAAGTTTACTTGATGAATTATCTGCCAAAGATTGCTTACATCCGGGGTCCTCACCTGGAAAGATCTGGACCTTAAAAAGGTCTGGATTTTTCCAGGTGTTTTATTAATCTGGAGTAAACTGGGAAATCCCAGTTTTCTCCAGATTAATCTAAATTTACCTGAGGCATCATTTGAACGCCTCAGGTAAACCTGTGATCCATCACAGGTTATTGGGCAGTGTAGAAAGCCCCTCGATTGTCTCTTTCAGTGCTATTAGTTCCTGGTCATTCACTTTGCTTGCCTTCTTTCAGCATCTTTCTTGTACTTCCAAGTATGAACACAATAATTTACAAACAAGTTGAACATGTCTTAATTGGCGAGAGCCCCTCCAGTTCCTGCTTATGGTACATTGCTTCATCTGGCCCATGATGATTTATTTCATTATTAGTCAAATTTAGAAAAGGATGTGTCAATTTCACAATATATCAAAAACTCAAATTGTCATGGTCAAGTGTTCTGACAATGCTAGGTAGGGGGGGGGGGGGTAGCCAGTAGTCAGTGATGATAGTTAGATAATTCTCTCTCTCAGGTGACTGCCAATTAACTCATCAAACCAGTAGTAGTCACCCAATTGAACCCAATCCTCAAGACTTTCTGTCTCTGAGGAATGAAGAGACCCACAGACCTTCATCCAGATTACAAGCTCCATCATTATTTCAGTCTAAAACAACAATTGTGCTATGTGACACAGCAGCTGTCAGAGTCTTTAATGATGTCACAGAGCCAACTAATTGAAGGCAATGGGTTCAATAAGAGCACTCAGTCAAGCAATTTACTCCAACAAAATCTTTCTATTATTTGTGGTAAAAATAATAAATTGGCCATACAATTAAAAACTGTATTCCAAAGAGATCTTTGGAAGGCCTGATAAACAAGCATATTTTCCAATAAACAAAACCCCGGAGACACTTACAATTGAAGGTTCAACTAATTAAGCTTTAGATCACAGAGTATCTCATGACCAAAATTAATGAATAAATAAATAACTGATTGGCAGGAAAAAAGTCTAGCTAGTAGGCATGGTTTCGAACCCAAAATCGTGATTCTAAAATCAAATGTGGGGGGGGGGGGGACTTTTTTTGATTAGTAATAGAAAGACTTACAAAAAAAATTCCAAAAATTTCTAAAATGTAACGTAATAACTAACGAAATTCGTTAGTAGTTCATATGCCAGCGCATGCGCATTCCAGATGGTTTTGGCCTACAACTCCCAGAAATCCTAACAGCTGGTAAATTGGCTGGGATTTCTGGGAGTTGTAGGCCAAAACTTGAATAAATCACACTGAATTCTAGATGGGACTCTCCAAATAGGAAGGAGGGAGGGAGGGGCTACTCTATTCTTGGAAGCAGCAAAAAAAGGAGGAGGAGCCCCCCCTCGCTCCTCGCTGCCTCTCTCTCACCCCGATCCTGAGGGAGCGAGGGCCCAAGTTTGCCCAGGAGACTTTGGGGGGGGGGTTGCTGCAGAATCCGGGCTCATAGAGAAGATTCTGCAGCAAATCCCCCAAGAATATGTATGTGTGTGCACCCAGGCAGCAAACGCTGTGCCCGGGCTTTTGGCTTTTCCCGGGCTCATAGAGAAGAGCCTTTTGCAGTTTGCACCGCTTGAGGAGGGACCAGAGTCAGAATACTTCAGTTTGAATTTTACCTCTTCTTATACCCATTGTTATTACTGCTGTATTATTGCATGTGCATGGAATGTAGGTATATGACCAGTTGGATTACTTATAATATTAGGCACTTACAGTAGCATTCATTCTATTATACATTAGGTTGGTTTCTCACCCCAATACTCTTTGATGCTTTAGATCCTGGCAGGCAGGATAGGCAGGGAAGCCTGGAAAAAATGTAAACAGAGAGGTTTACTCAGAAGTAAATCCACAAAGGATTTACTTTGCAGATTTACTTCTGAGTAAACCTCTCTGTTTACATTTTTCCAGGCTTCCAGCCGAAAGAAGGAGCGATTTTAGGGCTTGCCTTGCCATAATACTTATTGGCAAGGGAGGCGGGAAGGTAGTGAGAGAGAAGGAGGGTGCCCCCCCTTACAACCTAATAACGACACTTAAGAAAATCCTGGCCCCCGAAGTTCTATAAAGAAAGACCACTTCCTGGTTGGCGTTCCAGATGCGGAAATACTCAAAAGTAGCATTTCTTACGAATTTCTTACGAATCATTTCATTTTCATAACTTTTTTCTCATGCCTACTAGCTAGACAAGTCTGAAAACCTCAAGAACTACAATCTTTGTCCCAATAGTATTTTAAGAGGGCTTCAGAATAATGTGGGAAATTAAAAAATTATCTTTTTAAGAACATGATTTGCAAAAATATGCCCAGATCCATTTCACATTGTGGATAGGGGGGGGGGGTGTCATTGATTCTTTAAATTTAAATGATCAAGGTCTTTTCTAGAGATATCCTGAACAGATACTTACCTAACCACCATAGAACACAAATTCAATAACATTGCCGCATGGTCTTTCAAGACTTAGGCTGAATCTACTCTGCTATGTAAAATCCATATTAGGTTTTTTGAACTGGATTATATGACAGTGTAGACTCATATAATCCAGTTCAAAGTAGACAATATGGATTGTCTGATAAGTAAATAATCTGAAATATGTGGCAGTGTAGATCCAGCCTCAGTGTCTAAGATCCACTCTAAATAAAATCTTTAATGACAGATTATTATGAAAGTTGTATGAAAACCACCAATCAGGTGCAAATGGGAATTCCCATTTAAATTGCTCAAATTCTATAATGAAGGCACATTAGTTTCATGTTCAGCTCAGGAGGAAGGGGAGACCTGTGAGGCCCCTTTTACCCTGTTTTAGAATCCAGTTCAAAGCATAAAATCTAGAATTTATATGGCTGTGTAGAAAGGGCCTGAGTTCCTCAACATAACTGGTCCTGCTCCATCCCTAAACTGGAATCAAAGCCATTAAGTATCTGATGAAAACATCTGAGACAAAGGCCATTTCTATACTGCCATATAATCTAAATTATCAAAGCAGATATTCCACATTATCTGTTTAGAACTGGATTATATGAGTCTGCACTCTCAGATAATGCAGTTCAACACAGATAATCTGGATTTTATATGGCAGCCTATCTTTCCCTCATTTAGATTAAAAGTGAGACTCACCAGGATGAGACCTGCTTTGGATTTTGTCCTGGGAGAAATGTGGAGATTAGATAGATAGATAGATAGATAGATAGATATACACACACACTGTGTGTGTGTGTGTGTGTGTGTGTGTATATATATATATATATATATATATATATATTTCAGCATGCCTAATTTGGCCTCTTGCTTGCACTTAATTCGTTGATTAGTCAGTGAGCCTAGGTTCTCACACGACTTTCTAGGGAATGACTAGTTTTGATTGTCTTTCAGGGCAGGCTGTTTATTGTGTAAAGGTTGGCCTCTAAGGTTCATTTCTAAAATCTGGTCATGGGCATGGAAACAGATTACCTAAAAGATTATGGTTAATTTAAATCTGCTTTACTTCAACACCAATGGTCTAAACATGGTAGCCAACTGCTATAGAGCACTGAACCTCTAAAAACACACCCCTAAAACCAGACATACTTTTATTCAAGAAACTCATCTATGCAGAACTATTTCAACAGACCTTAGACACCTCATGTTTAGTGAACAAATGCATTTAGTCTTCCAGTGAGTTGAATCTTCCATTTATAAAAGGCATCAAGGAGCATTTTATCTTTGTTAAGAGACTTTCTGAACTGAAAAAAATCTTGTTGGCTACACATTATATTTCTTACCTGCCTCTCCTCATAGCTTGAGGCATGTTACAACATTGCTAAAACACATAATCAAAACACACACGCATTAAAAAAACACTTAATAGAATACACATATTAAAATACACAAAATATAAATTTGACATAGAGTGGAAGTTTAAAATTCATCATTAAAACTATTTGGGTAGGCCCGCCAGAAGAGATAGATTCCGACAGCCGATCTAGCTGTTGGCGCTCTACCAGCAGGTTGTTCCACAGTCTTGGGGTGGCCACTGAAAAGGTCCTCTGGGTAGTGGTTGCCAGTCAGGTTCTGGCAGGCTGGAGCAGACACCCCCTAGAGGACCTCAGTGTTTTGATCACATTGTACAGAGAAGGCAATCTTGTAAGTGACCTAGACACAAACCATGTAGAACTTTAAAGGTAAAAACCAAAAACAACACCTTGTACTTTGCCCAGAAACTAATTAGCAGACAGTGGGGTGATTTTAGGATAGGTGTAATATACTCACTTCTAGATGTTCCTGTAACCAATCTGACTGCCTTATTTTGAACCATCTGGAGTTTCCAAACTTGGTACAAAGGTAGCCCAATGTAAAATGCATTGCAGAAGTCCAGCCTTGAGGTTACCAGCAAATGGACTACTATCTTAAGGTCCTCCAAATCTAGAAAGCAATGCAGTTGCTGTATCAGCCAAAGCTGGTAGTATGCACTCCTGACCTTCACGTCAACCTGGCCTGACATTTGGAGAGACAGATCCAGCAACACTCCCAAGCTGTGAACACAGTATTTCAGGGGGAGTGTAACCCCATCCTGAACTGGTTGACATACCTCCATCCCCAGATTAGGACCCCTGATGGCAAGCACTTCTGTTTTTTCTGGATTCAGTTTCAATTTGTTTTTCCTCATCCAGCCCATTACCTCCTCCACTCATTCAAAGGAGACACACTATCCTTAACTGAAGCTGTTTTTGAAGGCATGGAGAAATATATTTGGATGTCTTCAGGATACTGATAACACTCCACTCCATGCCTATGGATGATCTCTCTCAGCAGCTTCATGTAAATATTAAAGACCATTAAGGATAGAATGGCACCTTGTGGGATACCACATAACAGTTACTTTTTTGAGGAGCAACTATCCTCGAGCACCACCTGCTTGAGAGGTATGAATGGAACCACTGCAGCACAGCGCCTTCGATTCCCAGCCCCTCCAGGCGTTCCAGAAGGAAACCATGGGTGATGATATCGAAGGCCACAGAGAGGTCTAAAAGCACCAACAGGGACACACTCCCCCTGTTGGTGTTGAAACCGAGACCATCCATTAAGGTGACCATAGTAGTCTCAGCTCCGTATGGTGTTCTGAAGCCAGTTTGAAATGAATCAAGGAAGTGTGTGACATCCAAGACTGAATGGAGTTGGAGGGCACCTGCCTTCTCAATCACCTTGCCTAAAAAAGGGAGATTAGAAACTGGTCTGTAATTATTAATGTCCAGAGGATCCAGGGAGGTGTTTTTCAGCAGTGGCCTAACTACTGTTTCTTTTAAACAGGATGGAAAATTCCCCTCCCATCTCATTGTCATCAAATACATTTTTCCTAATACACACACACATATTTTGAAGCAAATTTTCAGTAGTCCAACAACATCATCCAATGCTGTCCCTTGCTTTCTCTCCAGTTATGAAAAAGCAAAGTACAAAGTGAAGACTGCAGTTCCACTGTATTCTATAAAGTAAAGATTGACTACACGGTGGAAGTCTGGAAAATAATGTGCATTGTTTATGATGACTGCAATATGATTGATATTTTACTTGTTTCTAGAAAGGGTCCTTGGTGGTCTATGGCAAAATATTAATAAAACAGAATCATCCATTCTGCACAAACAACATCAAAGATCTTAACGTGGATCTTGATGTCATTCACTGGACCAATCTTCCAGCTTTGGTTTTATTACATGTCTTTACAAAATTGGCTAAGTACCACAAGACACCCTTTGATGTAGCATCAAAGAGGGAATTTTCCTAGACTCAAAGTCTGAAAGAATTTCCTTTACTCTCATGTGTGCTCTGACTCCTTGAATCTGACTCAACAGGAACAAAGCGGAACTGTGCACCTGTTTCATGTGCATCCTGGCTTGGAGTGTCAAGTCATCACCACTTTCAGTACATTTCTTCTCTATCAACACAGCGAATCAGAATATAAACTAGATTCAAGTGAGCACGTATAAATTGCTATTTGGGTCAGCCATGCCATAACATGCAAATTGCATTTTCCTCCCCTGTTTTTTCCCTTCACATTTTCAAACAGAATTCCTAATAAAGCACATTTTAAGCAAAAAATATGTGATAAATATATGAAATGCTGGACACTTATGCTATTCCCTGTTCTCACATTTTAGTCTTACAGGACTGACTCATGAGGTAGATTGTAGAAACTGTTCAGAGACATCCTACATAATATGATAATCTATTAAAGATTTTTTCCCAAACTGTTAACTTAATTATTCTTAATATAACTCAGTTTTAACTGCACAGAGAAATCTGAAATAACACCATATTTATGAGTAATCTCATTAAATCAGAATAATTGAAGTACCTGCAACATATTTAACTCCTTGACTGCACACATTCTCCAAGGGATATAAACAAATGATTATTGATATATGGTAGCCACTGGGGAACAACTGGAAAAGATACCAAGAAATTTGCCCTTAGGCATCACTCATTATTATACATCCTGTCATACAAAGAAAGAGAAACCAAAGCACAGACAAGCCTAATTGCTGCTGCCAGAATTGCCCGAAGTATTGCTATAATTTTCATGTTCTTTTACAAATAGTTGCATTCTTGATAAAATAAGGCAGTAAGCATCAAGACAATTCTACTATATTTCCTCCTCTGGTTTTTCTTATGTTATTCAAAGATTTCAGTGATATATGAAGCAGTCTGATGGACGGCTTGCTTATATAAAACAAATGTTGGATATTCTCCTTTATGCATGACAACCTTCTATACATTTACTCAAAAAAAGTCCCAAAAAGTTAATTAGGATCTACTACAAATTGAAAACTCAGAAGACTACAGCCATGGTACTGGTTCATAGACTAGACATAGAGACTAAGGCAGATATGATTTGATTTGTATTGTATTATGTTGTGAGCCACTTTGGATCCTGATAGGGAGAAAAGTGGGATATAAATAAAGGAAGGGAGGGGGAGCTATTAGGATGGGATTATATGTGTTTGCACTGCTAGATAATCTGGGATAAACAGAAAACCTGGGATCAGATCCTGGTATATAGGGCCTGTCTGGAAGCGCTCTTAAGTCTCCAATTTTTCGACAGATATGCAGAACGTTGTAGCACTTTAAAGACTGAGCTGGCAATCATCTTCAGATTTCATAGGTGGCTGAATCACTTTAGATACTGTGACCTTGTAAGTGTGAATACGTCAAAGTAAGAGATGAAGTTTATAAGATTGAGTCCCAATTACATGTCTGTTCTCAAAATTATTGTCCAACATTTCTGTCAACCAATATCAGAATCTGAATGCAAATCAGTCTGATGTCCAACCTAAGCCAATCTGTGTAGTCAGATATATATGTGTGTGTGTGTGTGTGTGTGTGTGTATGAAAGAGAGAGACTGTGACTTCATCACCACACACTCATACCTCATTGTTCAGTTACAGACTATATCCTTTTAAAGCCAAAGTTCTCAACTTTTGGTCCTCCAGTAGTTTTGTACTTATCTCTCAGAAGCCTCTGCCTATATGGCAAATGGTGAAAGGTTCTGTGAGATGAAGTCCAAAACACAGAACTGCCAGACTTGAGTTTACACAGTAGAATTCCAATTCAATCCAAGTTGTTGTTTTCATTCGTTCAATTGCTTCCGACTCTTCGTGACCTCATGGACCATCTCATGCCAGAGTTCCCAGTAGGCCGTTACCTCCCCCAGCTCTTTCAGAGTCAAGCCTGTCACTTCAAGTTACTTTTCATAAAGTAAAGCAGGGGCAAATTGATATCACACAATCTGTATTTTAATGTAATGTTTCATACAAGTTACAATTTGAGCAGGTTTACAAGGCCAATGTAGTTTAAATCATTAAACAATGCAGTCAAATTTTCGAAGTCAGAAATTATAAGGAAGTATTCATAAAATGCTCCTTTAAATATCAGAAAATCATCTATCAGTAGAACACACATGCTTTTAAGTACACTGAAAGTGCTTTCTGAGTGATTTATTCACAACAAGAAAATGTGATTGTTTACAATATCATAACTAAGATAGCTAAAATATAGGCAATTCAACAGTATGTTCATTATTTTCTTACTGTGGACAACTAAGATTGGTTACAGCAAAATTGTATAGTTGCATGACATTACATCAAAGATGGGAAACAGCCTATATGCTAAAGTGATACCTGCCTTGTATGGTCTACTATTGTCCTTATATTTCTTCTTCAAACAAAGACTGTACTGTAGCACTGAATGGCACCATTATTTTCATGACATTTGTTGATTACTACGCTTTAAATTCTTCCATTTAGATGCAAATTAAATGTATTTGTTTTGGGTGGTTCCAGCAGGAATACTCACTGCACTCTAATTCAAACGGAAATAAAGGTTTGCATTTATAGTGAAAGATGGCAAAGATTGTTGCACTACCCAGAATGTCTGTTTTTTCATACCATGCTGTATTCCAAGAGGCTGATACTACAGAGTGAAACTAAACTGGCCAGAGCTTACACAGGCAAAGTTCTGTACAAACTAAAAAACAGACAACATGAGGAGGTATAATAAATGGGAAAAGTCTGTGGCATGCCTATATCATGTCCATCATCATTTTCATTAGGTTTAAGTGAACTCAGCCATAGGGACTTACTTGCATATATCATCTTCTGGGTCCTCAAGCCCAAATCGTTCATCAAATGTGAGCTGTATCAACATATTCTCCTCCACTGCTACTAATCGCCACACCAGTACTGTGTTGCGGGGATAAGTATATGGGAACTTTGGGCTGTGAATACTTCCATTGGAAGACACTGTGATAATCTTCTCATGTTGCGGCTCTTGCACTCCTACAATGAAAGAAATACAGGAATAGAAATATCAGTTATGAAACGGACAAGCTGATCCAAAGTGTGACTTTATATTTTCATAGTGGAATCTTGACTTTTTCATTTGAATGCCAGTCTACCATGCTATATTGCTCCACCACATCATAAACTGCTTATAGGATTCTCTTTGTCAGAAGAAAAAAATGCTGGTGCTTTCAGAAACATGTCCAAATCTACCTTGGCTGAGCAGGGAAAAAATCTGTCTGACTGACAGATTAAGAACAGTGTAAAGACTCCTTTTTAGAGACCTGATCGGTTCTATTACTGGTAACTTAAGATCTGAAAACTAAATGGTTTACCACTGATAAGTAAAATTGAACTGTTTTTAAATAAAAGAAAGTGATATACCATTACTCAAACCTATTTTATAAAGATTACTTTTAAAAGTAGAAGCAGTAACAAATAGATGTGAGGATATCCAGAAAACAACGCAACAGATCAAACCACATATATTTCTTGTCTTAACTCCACTTAAAGAGTTTGGTGGTACAAATAAATAAATATACTGATTATTTTAGACGTTCATATCATGAATGAATGAGATATTGTGTCCTCTGGCTATTGTGATTGATACTGGTATTTCCAAATGAACAAAGACTATTTTTATTATTTAAGTTTTAATAAATACACATTCTCTGTGAATAAGAATTTAATATTTAAAGCAGTGGTTCTCAACCTGTCGGTCCTCAGGTGTTTTGGCCTACAACTCCCAGAAACCCCAGCCAATTTACCAGCTGCTACGATTTCTGGGAGTTGAAGGCCAAAACACCTGGAGACCCACAGGTTGAGAACTACTGCTTTAAAGGGACTCCTTATGAGCAGACATTGTACAATTACTGTATATATTCAAGTATAAGCTGGCGCAAATATAAACTGAGGCACCTAATTTTACCACAAAAAAACTGGAAAAACGTATTGCCAATGGTAGGAAATGCAGCAGCTGCTGGTAAATATAAAATAAAAATAGATACCAATAAAATTACATTAATTGAGGCATCAGTAGGTTAAATGTTTTTGAATACTTACATAAAACTGTAATTTAAGATAAGACTGCCCAACTTTGATTAAACCATTATTCTAACCTTCTTCAATGTAAATGTGCCTATGTAGCCTTCCTATAATAATACTAGAGTAAAATAATAAAAAGTAATAAAATATTAATAATGGAGTAAAATAATAAATGTAATAATAATAGAGTAAAATAATAAATGCAATACTAACAATAATAGAGTAAAATAATAAATGTAATAATAATAACAACAACAAAAACAGAGTAAAATAATAACTTTGACTCGAGTATAAGCTGAGGGGGGCTTTTCCAGACTAAAAGAGGGCTGAATAACTCGGTTTATACTAGAGTATATAAGGTAGGTATGCACAATTAGGACCTTTCCATCACATTTCTTTGTCCCTGTTTGGCCTGTTCTTTCAAATATTATTAGTATGTCCTAATCACAAGAACTATTTTCAACAGATCTTTCTCCATCCATGTTCAGTCAACCTATACAGGAAGCGATTCTGGATTCATTCGAACTGTTTGCATGTAGAGAGGTAAATCATTACTTATTTTACTTCATCTGTGATAACACAATAAATGAGTATTTTTAAATGTGCTTTCTGGTCATTTGGGGGAGATTTTAAAGAAAATTTTACAACTGGCATGTTTTCTACAAAACTTTTTAGAGTTCTGTTTATTTGTTTGTTTATTGGCTATTGCTCTTAATGAAAAAGCTGTTTCACTTTCAAAGTTGAACACTTTGGTTAACCCCTTTTTTGATGTGTTATCCTGGAATATTGAGACATTTTTGCTTGTCAAAAAAGTGCAGGTATTCTTCAGTTCCCTATGTGCATGTGAGACCCCCCCCCCCCCCCCCCAGGCCTCTATGCAAATATTGCATAATACATTTCTTCAGGACTGCAGCAAATGATGTTATCACATACACTATTAAACATGTCATCATGGATTCCATTAGGAACAAATTTGAGCAGAAGTAAACACAAATTCATCACATGTTTTCCAAAACCTTCATATAATCTGTTATTGCAAATGCCTCCTATGTTTAATGTGGAAATATTGGTTTAAAAAACTTCTGAATAAATGTTTTACAAATTTGACAGCCAGAAAGCAAATGAGGTACCTAAATTAAGAATCTTCTCTTTATACTCCGTGTTGCTGCATTATAGGCAATATTATTTTAGTCGTTTAATTTAAGGTCATCTGTTAAGTATGTGTGCATGCTGGCAAAACCAGGTCTTTACTACAGTTATGGGGAAAACACTTCTTAACTTAAAAGCAAAATGTGGTATTTTCAATCCAAAAGTAACAGACTATTTTATTTATACACAAATGATTCTCCAAGCTCTAGCAGATATTTTGGCAAATCATGCACATTTTAATGTAATTAGGCATCTGATTTCAACACTTCAAAACTTTTACTACAGGTACAACAAACACACACAACTTAGGTCAAAGGAAAAGAAGACTACTGAGATTAATACAGCTTTTCTGAGGTTAGGCACAATGGAATACAATGAGATTAATATCTGAGTAAAATACACAACTGCATACTGAGAAAGGAAGAAATAGCAACACTAGACAATCAGAACACGTAAAACAGCGTTGTACCGAGCTAGACATTTGGTCAATCTAGTTCAGTGGTTCTTAACCTCTGGACTGTGGACCACCAGTGCGCCGCAAGGACAAAAATCTGGTCCACAAGCCTCCTTCCCTGTCACTGACCATGGCATATGTTCTATATCAGAAACTAGAGCTGATGAGGTCTATGCAATGCAATTTTCTGAATCAGCACCCCAAACCAAATCTAAAGTTGACTAAAAACTGATTTGTAACCCTTTTGGCATTAATGTTGGAGAGTGGTCCCTGGTCAAAGTGATCCCTGGTCAAAATGGTCCCTGGTCAAGTAGTCCCTAGTCAAAAAAAGGTTGGGAACCATTGATCTAGTTCAATACTGTTGACATCAACTGGCAGTAGCTTTCAATGGAAAAAGGCAGGAATTTTTCCAGCTCTACTTGGAAATGTCAGAGACTGAACCTGAGGAACTCCCCTCCTTTCCACACACACACTAAACTGTGTCTCTTCTGCATCTTGCCAAAATGTTATTAATCCTGAGTCATAAAAGTCAAATGATAAGATTAGTAGACAGAAAGCCAAATTAATATTGCATTCAAAATGGTAGCAGTTTACTTAAGATTTCAGAGAAACCAATTTAATACGATAGTGCATTGGCATTCTTGTAAAGCAGTGCACACTGACCCCACAGCCAGACAAATGAAACACAAACTATGTCAGTTACCAAAATTAGATAAACATTAGTATCACATACTAAAGCTGAAAACTTTAACAAGAACAAGTATAGTCATGTCTCTCTTAAAATAGAACTGTTCCCTGTAGGCACAATTTATTTAAGAAATAACAGCCTTACTCTTTAGAAGTATAAACACTCATTGTCATTCTATATAATGTTATAATCCTCATTATCATCCTATAAAGATTATAGTGACAACTCTCACAAAGCATATCAAATTGGGTATGAAGCCAAGGCCGAATTTGTGGGAACAAAAGACAAAGAGATATTCAGAGTATGAGAGTAACAATACTATGAAATACATTAATGAAGACATTGTTTACAAATACCTTAACTGGTATTTGTTTTATATAAATTCCAACAGTTTTTAATTTATGTTGTAATATTTTAAAATATGTATTTTCTCTCTTGAAGTGGTATGTTTGTAGTAGAGCACACACTTATTGACAAAAGGTTCTGTGTATGTTCCATATCCCAGTCATCTCAAGACAAGACTTGGAGCAACTCTTGCTGAAAACCTCCCGCAAAAGTTGTAGAACAGAGGCTATCATTTGCCAATCCTCTGAGTTGCTCCTGCAGAATTATGGGAAATGTAGTTCAGGGTAGAGCCTTTGGAATTCTCAGTTACAGTGATCCTTGGCTTCCCTAAACTACATTTCCCATGAACAGATTGGATGATTGGCAGATGATAGCCTTCATTCTATAACACTGGCGGGGAAACATCCCTAGAGTGTAGTCTACTGAGCTCAGTTTACCATTGAATTCAAAGCAGTGGAATAAAATGTGATGTAGTACGAGGCAATTTCTGTTTCTATTTCATTTTCAATATTATTTTTGCAAACTGGAATATTTTCTAGAACAGGGGACGGGAACCTATGGCACGCGAGTCAGGTGTGGCTCTTTTGATTATTGCATCTGGCTCGCAAGCATTTGGGATTCCCTCGCTTCACGCCTGCGCAGTTCCTCTTTTCTCCATCTAGAATTCCAAACCAAAGGAGCTGTGTGCGCATGCGACCTGCATCCTTCTTCCTCCTCTAATTTCGAAAGCGTTTGTGTGCATGTTTGTGAGGGAGGGAGGGAGGCTCCTCCTCATTCCCCTCCTCCGCCCCTCCCAATGGAGGGAAAGCGGCACGAAAGTGGTGGAGGCAAGAGTCTGTGTCTTGGCAGTACTTGGCGTCCCTCAGGTGAGTGAGGAAGGCAAAGGCACTACTTGGAGCGACCCTGCCAGGCCCTCAGCGGGTCGCCCCTTGTAAGGGTTTCTCGGCTTAACCAGCACAGTAGCCTTGCGCTCCTTTGGCCGAGGGGCGCATGCACGGGAGGGGAGGAAGGACCCTCCTTAAGGGCCTGGAGCGTGCATACGCTCTTCAGCAGCTGCACAAAGCAGCGCATTTCACACTGAGACAGCTAACTGCCACGTCCAAGTACCCTACCTGTGGGCAGGAGTGAAGTGTTCAACAAAAACTAGGCGTCTAAAAAGTTAACAGAATGGAAGAGTAAAGAAACCCCAGAAACAAATCTGGACAAAATAATAAAATGGAAAGTGGAGGAGAAACTTGTTAATCAGAAGTTTAAGAACATTACTAGCCACGTTGATTGGAGGCTGCAGCCCAACCACGTAAATTTTCCATAATCTGTCTTCCACTTGAGTCCATCACTGATGAAAATGTCTCCTCTACATGAAACTGCTATTTGTCCCTGGAATTGAGTCATTTCTGCCAAATAACCTGTTCCTACCAATGCTGAAAAACTATTGTTGGGAAGGACATTTTCATCAGGAGTTCACTGTGCAGAAGAGTATTAATCCTGTCTCCATGTGTACTAGAGATGGAATTGTTTCCAAGTGTTTGGAAACCCCGATGAGGAGAAACCTGGACTCATGAGCAGCTCTGCCTTTTGGGATTTATTCTACACACATGGGTGTATGCTCAGAAAAACCTTTGGGTGCTGAAAACAGCAATTTTTGTACAACAAATCCTGTTTCATGTCCAGGAAACATTCTGCATGCAAAAAAAGTTTGAATTTGGCAAAAGAAAAAAAGTTCCAAATTGTGAATATTCTTTGGAAACTGCACTGGTTTTGAAGATTTTCTTGTACTAAAAGGGACATTGCTAAAATTACTCATTTGTTCCTTTTAAGGCCCTACTATCAAAAAAAGGAGAGAGGATCACGAGGGGGCTTCAGAGGAGTCACCGAAGACCATTAGAAAACATATATTTCTTATGTTCTTAGGAACCCCTTTGGCAGAGAAGGCTGAAGATCTCTCCGCCTCTTCTTCTCTTCCTTGTTGGAAACATACAGCAAATCCTCCAACCAAAAGCCCTCCTTCACTTCCAACCAAAAGCCCTCCTTCAGCCAGCCTCTCAGCCAAGAGGAGGGCTGTTTCTGAAACTCCAAGCACAGAGGGGAGAGCAGGTGTGCTTGGTGCATGACAGTGTGGTGCGCATGTGCGGGTGAGGGAAAGTGTGTGAGGTTGGAGGGAAGCTTGCACCAGTGAGTCCCTTCAAGGCATGGGGGGTTCTGTATGGGAAGTTTGGCCCAACTCTATCATTTATGGGGTTCAGAATGCTCTTTGATTGTAGGTGAACTACAAATCCCAGCAACTACAGCGGGGAGATAGGGTGGGATATAAATGATATTAAAGTCTATTTTCCCCAAACTCCACTCACATTTAGGCATATTGAGTATTCATTTCAAGTTTGGTCCAGATCTATCATTGTTTGAGTCCACAGTGCTCTCTCGATGTTGGTAAACTACAACTCTAAAACTCAAGGTCAATGCCCACCAAACCCTTCCAGTATTTTCTACTGGTCATGGGAGTTCTGTGTGCCAAGTTTGGTTCAATTCCATCATTGGTGGAGTTCAAAATGCTCTTCAATTGTAGGTGAACTATAAATCCCAGCAACTACAACTCCCAAATGACAAAATAACCCCCCCTGGCCAAATTTGGTCCAGTGAATGAAAATACATCCTGCATATCAGATATTTATTTACATTATGATTCATAACAGTAGCAAAATTGCAGTTATGAAGTAGCAATGAAAAAAAATATGGTTGGGGGTCACCACAACATGAAGAGGTATTAAGACGTCATGGCATTAGGAAGGTTGAGAAACACTGATCTAGGTTGAACAAGTATTCATCAGAGCATTTGCCACCAACAGCTATAAGCTTCATTACGCAAAACCATTCTTGTTATTTATTACTGGTGGAGTAAGAATTTAAGGCGAAGGATACCTGAACTTTATCATCCCGATTGAAGTCTTCCCTATATAAATATATTTTGGATTCTATACCATAAAAGCTGATCCTGCTTCACTTTCAGAATGAGACAGGAAGGAAATGAAGTGCTAAGGATTATTCTAGTCTGCTGATTGATCCCCGCCTTCAAGACCACAAAACAATCTTTGCAACCTTACCAGGAAGCATGTGGTGAGGAGGAAACGATTTCCTCACTCCTGGGAGCAAAACACAAACATTTAATAAACTTTTCTGCTCTATTTTTTGTGTGTTTACAATGCCATATCCCTAGTACCACAGCATGGGAAAATTCCAAAACTTTCAAAACCTTTTTAAAAAGATATTATTATTATTTATATACTGTTGCATCTCCCCTGGGGGACTCAGGGTGGTTTCCAAATTGTAAAAAGACAAAACCATGCAGAGTAACAAAAAAACCCCCAAAAAACAAAAACAAACCAGAACAGAACAAAACAAAAAAGAACAGAACAATACATAAGCACAAAATAGTCGAACAACACATGCACAATAAAATCAATCGACCTTATTCTTCGTGCCAGGATTAACTATTAAGGCCAGACTTTCAGAAAGGACCTAGGCAGTTTGGGATGGCTGGGGGAAACTGGCCAGAGTAATAGGTAAGGGTAAAGGGCCAGATTCTAACCAGTGGCAAGGGGGCTGGAGCTCGTGCTAATCCTTCTCAAAGGCCTGGTGAAACCACCAATTCTTCAAGCTTTTACAAAAAGAGGAGAGGGATGGGGCCTGTCTTATTTCCCTGGGGAGGGCGTTCCAGAGGTGGGGGGAGGCACAACTAAATACTGTGAATGAATGAAATCTGGATAGAAAAATGTTCTCAAACTCTAGAGCATCTGTTTACAGTGGAAAAGATTGTAACATCAATAAAGCAAGGTATTAATCTGCATGTCAAAGAACATCTGTCACAAATACATTAAAAAGTAGTTACGGGTTTATCAACATCACACCAATATAAAACCTATCCCCTCAAAATCAGAAGCCAAACACATCTTTATAACAGCAGCCGACAAACTGATGAAAATTCATTCATGGAAAATTATTTGGAACAGCCGACATTTACACCTCTCTGGAGAACTAAAGAGAGGAATTCTTTATTACAAAGTTCCCTGTGTGGATTTTTAAAATGTCTTTGTTAATTCCATACAATTCTTCAGGCAGGATTAAAAAAATATGAAATTATTCCACGTATTCCAAAGAGCTTCTATTTTCCTGCTCACAGTAGCATATTTTCAATTATTATTTAATTACTGTGGAGGATGCAGTTTATATTAAAGATATAGTTACAGTGAGCAGAGATAGACAGCCTAACTTAAAAAGTGGTCAATTTCATAGATCCGCAAGTATAGTAAGGTGGTATATGAGAAGGCATCCTTGAAAGCAATTTGAAGCTGCCATTCCATGGATCAAAGAAGGACAAATAGAGATGGTTCAATGTCCTAATCTCTCCTTTCGCCACCTTTTGTTTCCTGACTGCCCATTAGCGGCTATAGCATAGGCACTGCATGATATAAATTTAACAACCGTGTATTTTCTCTTTGTTTGTGAGAAAATAAATGTATTTTTCCCATTGGTCAAGGGCCTGAAGTCAATATTACCACACCAGCTAAGGAATGTTATAAAATAATTGTTAGGACTTCACCTCTCTCCTCTACCCCTTTTCTTTCTTTGGATGTACCTGAATACATGCACATAATGTAGATATGGTCCCCCCCCCCCCCATTAGATCAAGCCACACCCTGGTGATTTTACCTGCTTTCCTTTTGCCCTAGCTGCACACCCTATTTGCCTTGTTAAGTCAAGGAGCACATTCAGACAGCACTTAAAGTGCATATCCTCCAAATGATGTCCATGTAAACGCAACTGCATTCGGCACAAAGCAGGAAAACCCTGCTTTATGCCAAGGTAATTAGTCAGCTGGTAAGACACGTGTCTTCTTAAAAGACCCATGTCCTTCCCGCTGTGGGTGGTCTCTGCTGCTTCATTCTTGAAAATGCCACTGCTTTCAAACAATGGTGGAGGACAGAGCGGTGCAGCTCTGAGTTAAGGTACAGCAGGATGGACTCAGACATCTCCCACAAAGATGTCCCAACAGCCTTGTTGCATGTTTGCATTCTCCCTTAGTCTGGTGAGGCTTGCAGTCCCTATTAAAATGCCACAGAGCAGTAGCAGAGGTAGCAGCAAATAATCAATGTATATTTAAATTCACAAAAGTTCAATCCCCAAAAGTGGACACTCTGTGTATCCCTGCTAAATAGCAAATTATGCTGATGAACCTTTTTGATTGCTTCCTGAATGGCTCAAATCCACATAAAGTTTGAGGATGTTCAGTTTTACACAATGCAGTAATATTTAGAAGGAACCAATATCAACCACAATGAACATTATCACTATTTTTCTGGCTCAAAAGATAAAATCATGAAGTTGCGAAAATGAATAAAGAGATGCTCACAGTGTATTCAGACATCTTGTAAAAAGATATGTTATTTCAAAGAGGTTTGCATTATTGATTCTCCCAATGTATAGAGCTGGAAAAGGTGATTTGTTTTATGATCTTATGAATATTTATTACTGACTCATTTATTTACACTTTAATTGTGCTAATTGTGTTTATTTTTCAATTGTTTTGTGGGGTGGTTTATGGGCAGAGAAACACTATAATATTCTTAAAAAACATAATCAGGTGAAGTGTTGTGGTTGCCATCAAGAACAAATATGCCAGAAAGAATCTCTAGGATTTTTTCCACCTCTGTTCGGTTTTGACAATAATTCCTGCTTGAAGAATTAATTGGGGGAGGGGGGAGGGAGGCAACGTCATCTCTCATTCTTCGGAAATTTCTGTGTATAATGCCCACATGTTTTTTAAATGAAGCATTGATATGCCTGGCCTTGCAGATATTTGTTGAAACAATAAATAATATATCAAAATAATAGTTTCAGTCTACAAAGCTATTTTCCCATCAATACGTGAATGTTTAGGCTAGCCCAGCAAGTTTGATGACACAACTTACTGGAATCCCTCTCATCTGCCATTGTTTTCTTTTATTCCATTTACACTACAGCTGGTACCATGGATGCATTCCAGATGTCATATAAAGCACAGATGCAAAAAGCAGCCTGTGTCTGCTCTAAATCTCAAGCATATTCCTCAGCAAGGGAATGTATTTATTCTATGTATTGTAAATCTGCACAAAACAGACAATGGATCAAGTTAAAAACAATACATAAGTTGCATGTAGATCGTATCATGAAGTATTATGCATTAACCATCAAAAACAATTGCTCACAACATGGCATTCACACAGAGAGAACATATTTACCTGTTTAAAAACTGAGAAATCTTAACTAAAGGTGCTCCTTCCCAATCAAGGTGAATTGAAGGGATTATTCCTTCTCCGTTAGGGAAATGGAATAAGAAACATTTAACCTAGCCTACTTGCTTCTAGACAACAAGTTGATGCCAAGTTAAGAGTGAGTTCTGGTGATCGGCCCGGGGGGAGATTGGGGGAGGAGGGAGATTGGGGGAGGAGTATGCTAAATAAGTAAATGCATCGGCTCAAGGAGAGTCTTTGCAAGATGCAACAACACATCTACTACCTGGGCTACCAATTGGTACACAGATTTTCTGCTTACCTAGCAGAGCCTACCATAACTGGAGGATTTACATCTTTGTCTCTCTTTGGGAGATGACCCATGAAATCTGGAGACTCAAGGCCAGGCCCTGAGATTTGGCAATCTTAGGCCCCTTCCACACAGCTGTATAAAATCCACATTGAACTGGATCATGTGGCAGTGTCGACTCAGATAACCCATGTCAAAGCAGATATTGTGGATTATTTGCATTGATATTTTAATTATATGGCTGTGTGGAAAGACCCTTAATTTCCACTTTGAACCTTGCAGAATTAAAATTTCCCAAAATTTTCCATATAATATTATTACTGCTGCAATCTTATATGTGGCTGGTTTTCTGAGTTCTGTTTTTCAATAGCTTTTTGTTTCATGGTCATCATATACTGACCAATCAGCTGCAAACAGTTTTACAGTTTTTAAGTTAAGAGTTCAATTCCTTTTGTTCTTTTAAAGTATGGTTTTTATATTCTCTGTACGCCATTCTGAGCCTTGGGGAAAGACGCCATACAAAACTGAATAAATAAATAAATAATAAAATAAATAAATAAACCACTCACCCACTTAGTAATAATTGGAATCCTGTTCGGCAGTTAGGAATACATAATCTACAACTACCAATTTGTAATTGCTACATATTCATGATCCCCACACAGCCTTTAAACTGTGTAGGAACCACAGAAGTCCTCCAAACCCTACTTACTAGTAAGCAGTTTCTGGGTTCAATACCTGCCCATTTCCCTATTGCTCAAGAAATAACTGCCTGATGTTCCTATCCTCTCGTGCAAATGATATTTGGTGCGACAGGGATTTGTAATAGGAGTTCCCTGTATAGGAGATTGCTCATTAAAACTCTATAAATTAATGAATGAAATGCAAAAGCATCACTTGTTTCAAAAGTTATTATTTGTGGATTTAAAAACCTAATTTTGCAAGCATTATATGGCTGGAATCACTCACCACTGGTTTCACTGGAAGATTAATTAGGGCTGTGGAGGCATCTCTTTCACAAACTGTAAAATTTCGCTACAAGTATATATTTAATTCAGGATTTCTGGCATCTCACAGTTATAAGTTTACAGAAAAGGGGGGAAAATCAAGTGTGGCATGTTCCTAAACTACACATCCGCTCTAAGTTACATAGCTATTTTAACTATGTGGGTGTGTATCTACACTAGTTCCTGCTATTCAATAATGTTTTTATCTTGAAAAAGATCAAAGAATAGATTTTGAAAAACTCTAAATACACACCATCATCAAAGCTTGAACCTCTACCAACAGTTGTCAAGTTAGCACAGAGAGATCCAAGCACAGAAACGCTTGCTCTAGAGCCTAGACTATATTAAATTGATGTTTAAAAACACCCAGCCACAGAAGTATTAAGAACTGTAGTTGAACTCTTTTTAAAATACTTCTGATTTAGCAGACAATTAGTTGACTAATCTATGAATTTTAGATTTTTTTTCCCTCAAGCTTCTCAATGTATTCTCAATCACCAAGTATACAAATAGTTAGTTATTTTATATTTACAGCACACAAATATAAATATTAAGATAAGGAAAATGCAATACTATAAAGAGATTTCAGAGGTGCATGCCCTTGGTAAAATAAATGGGATCCAGTCAATAAACTCCAAGCACAAACCAGATTTCTTCCAGTATGCCTGGATACAGAATGGCCATTAAAAACATGGGCATGAGAACATTATAGAGATTTAGACAATCTGATTAATCACTTTGGATGCCAACTAAATAGACTACATTTGCCATTGTGAAAGGCGGTAGTTAGAGTGTTGAACTATCCACCTCACTAGACAGGTAAAATTGCCCATCCTGCACCAACTGCACCTCCCTTCAGGCACAGAGCCTGCTGTCTCCCATCACACAATGTTGGTCTACTTCTGGTGGGGCTCCGTGCCTGAAGAGGGGTGGCATATGCAGCAGTGGGAGGCTTCCTATGTTGTATTGAAAACAACTGGGAGGGGGGAGCTAGCTGGCAATAATTCTCCCTGTGGGATGAGGTGAGAGGGAAGGCAGGCAATGTGGGATGGCGGGTTCCCCTGTTACCTGCCAAGCCTCGCCAGATTTGCCCCAATCCATGGCGAATCAGAGACTTAATGCGATAAGGTCCTAAGACTACAGAGAACTTGATTTCAGATGTCACAAAACCATGAGGTTCACTAAGTTACATTGTGTCATTCATTTGTGTCCAGCATGCTTAACATAGTTTCTGTGAGGAGACCATTTGGGTTCCTTGAAGGAAAATAATATTTTTTAAAAAACCTTTTGCTTTCTACCCTATCTCCCCGAGGAGACTCAAGGCAGATTCTACCATAACAATGGCAAACATTCAATGCCTACATAAAACACACGATACTAACACAAAAAAAATCCCAGAAAACCCCCACATATAAAAGTAACATTAAAACCTAACATCAAAATAAGACTTAACATCAGTGAGATGTAAATGTAACAATTAAAAACAATTATATGTAATATCCGTTATAGCTCAGTTATCCCTGATCCTTGAGAAACACAGGAAGAGTTTCTACATATTTCTTAAGAAAGCAAGGTTTTATTCCTCCATTGTAGAGTTGCAGGATAAGGAAATGTCAGAGCATTCCAGGTTAGGTGTAGAATTGCCTTACCCAACTTTCAAGATAGAATATGTTTCCTTCCAGAAATACACACCTGCATTTTACTTAATCTTGAAAGCAGAGTAGCATAGACCTGAAGCCTCTGTTTGCTGAACTAAATGCCTTTGAAGAAAGTAAAAGGTGGATCTTTTTAAAACAGGAAGTGAAAGCTGCAAGAATAACCTGTTGCTATTTCAAACACTCAATATTTTATCACCAAGAAACTGTTTAGTACAATATAAAGTTTGCATACTGGCTTGTGGCCTACAACTGTCAGAGCACAGAAGTTGTGATCCCCATATTGAGAGCTTAAACTCCGTTTAACTTTTCCGCTGTCTAATGTAGTTCACAGAACAAGCAATTACTTTCTAGACACTCATATAAGCACATGAAAAAAGCACCTGATTAAGCATACTGAAGGAAGGCATGGGAAAAATAAGTAAAGGACATTTTTATCCCAAAAATAAAACTGCCCCATAAAGGAAGTTTCTGAACAAAGTGAGCTGATGAACACATTTTTGTTTTAACAATTTCATACAGAATTGCTCTAAAATATCCAGTTTGTGAAATTAAGCTATATATAGGGAGCAGAAAATATATTCTACAGAAAGCTACTTAAATGTTTACCTGCTCCCATTCCCTCTGACAAACATTCAGTGTTATAATGTTTATGTTCTTTATCTTTCCTCCTCTTTAAAAATGTCACAAAAATGCCCTTTTCAGCTGCAAAACTACAACATAAAGATAATTGTACTAAGCGGTGCACGCATTAGCATGCTATGAAGTGCTTTCTTCTCACTCAAAAACAACTTCTTCAGTAACAGTCATGTTAGTCTGTTATACACAAGTAAAGAAGTAATTCTTCCAGATTTATGTAAAGAAGCAACATACAGACACACTTCCGTGAACAAAGCTTTTTATACATTCTTTTTATGACCACCCACCTTTTATTTCCCTTCATGTCAATTGTTCAACTAAAAGGTTTTAGTATCATTAATACTGGGAGAATGGTGACAGAGGGATGGAGAAACACAGACTTTGGACCTCATCAGATGCAATATTCTCTGTGTCTTCTTTCAGTTTTCAGGTGCTGGCAAAATGGAGTCCCACAGAGGTCATCCCATGACACATGGCCACTTCCGGTGGCTGCCTGTGGGAATCAGTGTTGTCAGCATGTTAAAATGGAAAGAAGATTCCATTTCCAGGAGTTGGGGTGCTATCTGATCCCTATCTGCAGAAAATGGGGAGGAAGCAGGGAAACCATGAGAAATGATGGGAAACGACGTGAGATGGCCATCCATCCAAGAAAATGGGGAAAGACGAGCACAAAATAAAATGGTTCCCTCCACTTTCCTCGCTTTCCTTCTGACTGTCTCATGAAGTCATTTGTGTATTAAGTAGAAGTAGGGTGTCTATTGTAAATAATGCTATCAATTTTTTAGCTGGGAAAGAGTGGGATTGTACTTTGGCTAATTCTACTATAACCACATGTTAAATGTAAGCACATATGAATAAGTTTCATTATCAATATAGAAATCTTGAGGAAATTGATTTTTTTCAAGTAATCTCTAGAAGGTTCAAAATGTTGTGGGTTTTTTTTACTTATGGGAAGTTTTCCTGAACTGGTTGGCTTGTTTTATAGACACATATTATTAGTTTTGAATGAGAAGTCTGATCAAACTAACTGAACTCTTTTTCTGTGATGTAGGAACCATAGTCTAATATTTCCTATTCTATTTCTTCTTCTGTTACCAAAGTTTCTTTAAAAGAAGTGAGATCCACAAGCACATCTGTCTTGTTTACTGAGGTATACCTATTTTTAACTGCTGTCAAGTCAACTTTGACTTATGACAACACAATGAATGAGGGATTTCTAAGTCACCCAATCACCAACAGTCCTTAACAGCCCTTTCATATTCAGAGATGCTGCTTCCTCAATGCCAATGTGGTTTTTCTCCTTTATATTAACATTTACCGTTCCAAGTGTTATTGATTTTCCCAATAAGTCATGTTTTCCCTTAATATAATAATTCATAGGGAGACCAAGATGCTTGTTTATAAAGATATTGTCCTTCCAGCCCTGTTATACGCTTGCAAATGTGGACGTCTACAGACATCACACTCAACTTCTGGAATGATTCCATCAGCATTGCCTTCGAATAATCCTGCAAATCTTTTGGAAAGACAAGCGGCCAAATTTCAGCATTCTGGAAGAAGCAAAAACCATCAACACTGAAGTGATGATCCTCCGCCATCAACTTTGCTGGACTGGCCATGATGTCTGAATGCCCAATCACTGTCTCCCATTGTAATTATTATACTCAAGAATAGAAAATAGAATATTGGTGGACAGCAAAACAGATTTAAAGATGAGCTTAAAACTAGCTTTAGAAACTGTGGCAGACACCGAGAAGTGGGAAGCCTTGGCTGGAGGTCAACTGTTACTAACAGTGCTATGGAAGTCAAAGAGGCACGAATGGAGAGTAAAAGGGAGAAATGTGTCAAGCCAACCCTTGTTGGGACTGCTTTCCATCTGGAAATAGATGTTTTCATGGCAAAAGAGCATGCAGATCAAGAATAGGTCTCTACAGTCACCTACAGACCCACCACCAAGACCTTACACTTGGAAGGCAATCATCCTCAGCCACGAGTGATAAATGATGATGGTGATCTTGTGATCAAAGCTGAATTGTCTCCGTTTGGTCATTTTGATTTCTAGAGAGAGTTTGTACTTGATTTGCTATAGGATGCATTTACAGTATTTGTCTTTTTAGCAGTTTGCAGCAATCAAAATGTGATTTTATATTTATTGAAATTAGAACTGCAGCTACAAGTACTATAACCTCCAGCAATATTTGTCCCATCTTGAGGAACATAAAATGCTTTGTGACATCATAATGGCATACAACTTTTGTTTTTGTTCTCATTCAAGACAATGATATCATGCATGAATCAAGGCTACTTCATCTTGAAAAATACATCATAACTTTAAATCTTGTAGTTGTATCCTTCTCCTCTTTCCAGCTCCATCTCGTGCTAAGCCACTGGATCTCAATCCCACCTTATAAATACATTTCTGCCATCATCCATCTTGTTAAGTCTACTTTAACAATGAGTGGGAAAACAAGATTTGATGACAGAATTATACCATCTGAGAAAGTGACAGACATGCTGCATGCTGTCGGACAGTGGTAAGAGAGAGCAGTTTGCAGCTGCTGTGATCAAAACAGGCAAAGTCACAAAAACTACTGTAAACACATTAATCAGATGCTAACAGCTGGAATATGAGTCCCATGTTAAAATGTTCCAATCACTGGACAGGCTGTGCAAATATTTCCTTAGAAGAGTGAGTTACCGTAAGTGCAGCAGTTACAGTGGAATGTCAAAGTTTTCTACTGTGACACTGTCTGCAAATATCAAAGACAAAACGATTATATCAACTTTTCTACCATTATCTTGGTATCACTTGAGTTTAGCAACATGAGCTGATATTTGTTTACAGCATTACACTTGCACTACTCTCAACTGTTTTTCATTTACGATTGGGCTTTCTAGGGAAGGCAGTAACGATACCCCACTGAAGCTTAACTATTGCAAAAATCCGAGTTACTGCTTAACATTAGTGTCACTGGTGTTGATTAAAATAAACACTTTTCATATACACCTCTATTAACAGGTGATTAAAACACACATATATCTATCCTAGCTCTATTGGACAATCAGAAAGCAAAACGTGTTTGCACATTTTACTACTGAGCATGCAGACCTACACTGAATTAATAAACATGCTCCTTCAGACAAGTGTATACAACTATCCCAAAAGGAAAGCAGATTTACAATATTTTAAAAGAGATTTTTTTTTGTGCTTGTCCTATTGCTCAAGCTTTGTAATGTATCCAAAAGTAAATTTACTGCTACAAAGCTAAACAAAACTAACTATATGAAATTACGAAGTCTTCGGTTACTTTGTAATGAACTAATGACTGATCACTCTAAATGGTAGACAAAACAAACCATCTGAGACATGCAGTATAACCATGCCCCATTAAATATGAAAGTATGGAAATGTTTATTAAAAGTCTTATTTATATTTTATATTTTTGTAATTAATTTGTAAAGACACATATACACACAGAGAAAGAGAGAATATATGTATAATATATTCTTGGCAGTGAAATATTTATAGTAAATGAAAGAAAGAGGCTTGTAAATGCTATATAAGAGTTTCAATTAGCATATACTATATTTCAGCAAAAATCTGTGGACTATTTAAGTTATAAACTAATGATGGTGTGCCGGACCTACAGAGTCTCTGCTCAGACAGATCTTTCAGCCTATAACCTTAACATAAGCAAGTTTTTAATTTGAGTAGGCCGCAGTGCAGTGAGAGTTTATCATTAGCTCCACACCACCACCCCCTTTCTGTGAGTGAGGAGAGAAGTGGTTAGTTTGCAGTCTGCAACCTGAGCAGAAAAGTGGTCCAAAGAGGAAAGAAAAGCACGTGAAGGGACCTGCTGTCTTAGGATTGCCCTTGGACAAACTACCCTCATTTAAATAAAAGGAACACCAGGCTGAATTCACTGTCCAGAAATATCGGACCTTCTGGAAATAAACATGTCGGCCTGGACGCCCCAGAGAAAAGACCTCGTTGCCAAAAAAGGAAGGTTTGTCCTTCAATTTATAGGGCTTCAGTGGTCAGGGATACTGCTCTAGTCAGCTATGTACCCACTTTGAGGAGAGTTTTTAAGCACCATCTTAAAGCATCTAAGAAACTGAATTTAACTGCCTATACCTTTTGTTATCCGATGCCTTTGTTTGATTTTACAATTGTTGGAGTGAAGTTAACTCCACAATAAAGACATTGTTTGTTTATGGAAAGATAGACTCCTTAGCCCTTCTTTTTTGGATGGTGTTTGAGCTCTCAAAGGAGGCAGTAGTGTTCCCCCAGCTGGAGAGACCCTTCATGTCAGTTAAGGACCACAGAAGCTGGTGCAGTGACGGCACAGATGGTGAGGCATGTTGACCAATTAATTTTAAGAGGATTGAATGAATCTGATTAATACTTTGTTACTACTTCTGAGGGTGCTTTGAGACAGTGTCAAAATGCGATTCAAATAAGTGGGGCAAAAAATTGTGAGACCTGTCAAACCTGTCAGTCTTGGTAAATGACTCCTATTGTCCTGACACCTTCGTTTGTAGGGAATTTTAGAAATTTACAAGATGGACTGGTGACATCCAGGAAAAGGTATTTATAAATTTTCTCCGAGATGTGCTGGACCTTATATGTGCTCATAGAGATATCTACATGTACACACAAAAAGATTTATTATTCTTTCTCCTCACCCTACTGTAAAATCAAGCTGTTTAATTTCATAAACATCAGAACCAAAAAAATGGTTGCAGAGAGTTCTCATTGTAATTGCTTTCCATTTGTGATTCTATTTAGCTACTTGTATGTCCATGACTCCATTTGTTTACTGCCCAGATCAGCTGTTTTGGGATTTTAAAATGCACACATGCACTGCAGCAGTCCACACCAGGGTATACAAACAAAATCACAGTCATGCAAATATGCACATTTTTTGCTCGGAATTGGGTTTTAAGTGCACCTTTTTCACACGTGCTTTTCAGCTGTTAACCTGGTTTAGCGTGCATTTTTGCAAAACACTTAGCCACCACCCCTTTTTATTACCGTTTCTTCTGGGTTTTAGGTCATGTGTAGAAGAGCCCCCCCCCCCAAGTATTTCTTGCCTAAGAAAATTATGAAATTCATGGGGCACTATAAGTCAATAGGGAATTTGTTCGGTTATCCATCATGTTTTGATATTTTCCAAGTATGTTCAATAATTGATCGTCATCACTGAATATCCTATAACCTTAACATAAGCAAACTGAAAATTAATTACAGTTTTACAACATTAGGTAACATATGCCATTTAAATTTAATTTCACAATATATCAGTTGTTTTCTGCCTTCAATTATTTTTCACTTACAAACTTATCACGGGGTTTTCTGGGGCTGAGAGAGTATGACTCCCTCAAGGTCACCAAGTGAGTTTTGCATGGCTGAGCAGGGAACTGAACCTTAGTCTTCATATTTCTAGTCCAACACTCAAACTACTGCACCATGCTGGCTATACATACCAGTTATCCTTAGTTATCCACATTAACATACATACATTTCACGTTACCTTGCACCATATAATTTCTTTTTAAACATGTATCACATTAATAACTGATATTATTTCATATAAACATTTCCATTCTCTGAGCTACATTAACTAGAATGTATCAAACTATCAGTCATTTTTATTCTTTACCATGTCCATTAAGTTTTTAAAAAACTATTTAAGCTAGAGGTCGAACCACTTGTCAGCAGAAGACATAAAAGGCAAAGGTAATTTACAAATCAACATATGCCTTTATAACCTTGTCTTCTCAATCTGACATACAGTGTTCCCTCACTTTTAGTGGGGGTTACGTTCCAGGACCTCTCGCAGTAAGTGAAAAACCGCAATGTAGGAATGCTCTATTTATTTTAATATTTATACATTATTTTAGTAATTATACACTATTTTAAGTCTTTATAAACTTAAAATAAAGTGAAGGAAATGAAGGAATGGCCCTTCAAGGCTGAAGGGAGGACTGAGGAGGGAAAGCGGCGGGGAAACCCCACAAAACAGTGAAAATACCATGATATATATTTTAAATTAATATTTTTTAAAATCCGCAAAACAGCGAGTTCACAATAAGCCAACTGCGAAGTAGTATGGGAACACTGTGTATACATTTCACTATAAAGGTTTATGAAATGGCTAGTTCCATCCACTGCCATTTTCAAAGTTCTCTATAAAGTTGCAACTCTTATGTAAAAATCACACATAATTATACAGATATTGCAAACAGAATAACTGACATAACAACCTCTTGATGGTACTTCTAACAATTTTTTTCTATTATTACAGCATATGCCCACTGCAGCTCTTACCTGGTAGTCCCTCTGTTGTACAGTTTAGTCATTCCCAGCAAAATAAGTTGTCCAGTCTCCTTTCTCTGATAACCATTGGTATACATTTGATTGCTATCTCAATCTATATATTTTAAAACTTTAGAATCTCAACCTTCTTTATCAACTTGCTTTTCATTTATTAACTTTAGGATTACTGTACGTTTCACAAATCACACCTGTTTTGACACGACATATGGCAAAGATGAAGTTTTCTGAATACAAATACAAGTGCCGCATAAAATGGGTATGTATTTATCTCTCTGCACAAATATAGGTATATGATTGAACACCTATCTCATTCTAACATGGCTTCAGCATTATTTGTTAATTAAAAACATATTTCCCAAACCGTGAAATGCCTGATGCATAAAGAAAGGAATGTGCAAAGAAATCAAAATCCAACATAATCATCAGTCATATTAGCACATATTAATGTAATATTAAGCCAACAGAAGTTTGAAATGCATAGTAATCTGTAAGAGAGACAAGGAAAGAGTAATTTTGTCTCATATTCTGTTATAAAATTAATCCATAACAATCTTTTGCAATAGCTTTTAGTACAAACTGCAACTATATTCAACTTACTGTCCTTAATAAATACTTAATATTTAGAGAACGGATTCATTTGTTGGAAGCAAGATAAAGTTATATAAATAATAAACCACTGGGGCTATCTCCGAGTACAAATAACATCCATACTTATTAAGATTTTATATGACAAACATTATTTCTTCCCTTTTATTCATAGTTTAGATGTTGATTCTGTTTCTACTAACATGACTCACATTCAAGACCAACAGCATTTACTTCTATATTCTGCAGTATCATTGCAACCCGGAACTACAATTTTAGAAAGAGATTTTCCTCCATAATTTAAACTGCTAGACACATTTATAACAGGACACTATTCATTAAAGTAAGCCCTCACCCACAAAAGGAAGAAAAAAACCAATCATTTTCAAATTACAGACCACATTCACAAGCCATTCTGTAAACCATACCATTATATATACCCAATACACTTTATGCTTCTCATCAGAATACAAAAAGCATGAAATAAAATCTTTTTGTTTTCCTTCAGGTTTCCCTCAAGTGTATTATACTGATGACAGATGTAACAAAACAAGTTACTTTGAACTGTATGAGAAGATTCAAATTTTGCTATAATAGTATGATCCAGTATCTACTGGGGATATATTTCAATAATCTGCATGGATAAACAAATCCACAATAGAGAACTCCATTGAAATAAGGAATATCCAGCGCAGGAATACTATAGATTTATGCTGGAAGACTTATAAAATGTATAGGTAAAGGTAAAGGTTTTCCCTTTGCATTAAGTACAGTTGTGTCCAACTCTGGGGGTTGGTGCTCATCTCCATTTCTAAGCTGAAGAACCGGCATTGACCATAGACACCTCCAAAGTCATATGGCCAGCATGACTACATGGAAACTGTTACCTTCCTGAAGAAGCAGTACCTATTGATCTACTTTGTATTCATATATGCATTTATTGTATGTATGGGTTTGTATGTTTTGTATGTTTTGATATGGTCAAAATTGACTAATCAATAAAGAATTGTTGTATTGATCTACTCACATTTGAATGTTTCCAAACTGCTAGGTTGGCTGAAGCTGCAGCTAACAGTGGGAGCTCACCCCTCGCCCTGGATTTGAACTGGCAACTTTTCGGTCAGCAAGTTCAGCAGCTCAGCGGTTTAACCCCCTGTGCCACTGGGGGTTAAACGTCTAAAGAAGACATGTTTCATGAGATTATGGGTACCAGACCTGTAGTGCTCTTCCGTCTAAGTATGGGAGTCATATATGGCCAATCAGAAATACTTTATGTTCAAATAAATATCGAAAAAAGTTATGCAATGATATTTGCACACATATGTATGACAGGAAATACTATCATGAAAATGATGCTATCATCATTTGGATGCCTCAGGCTAATCCAAAAGCAAACACGACTTTTGTACCTGTGTATATGGGCCCTGTGTCACCCAAAATTCCATTATCATGCTACTATGCTTCTTTCTCAGAAATACCCTAAAGACACCAGATCTTCTTGATCTTAAAATCTAAGCAGAGTCAGCCAACTTAATACTTTGATGGATATCAGGTGCTGCAAGCTACATTTCACAACAAGCAAAACCACCACTGGAATATTCGTTGCTTAAGAAAACCCCATGAAATTAATGGGTTGCCATAATTTGGCACTTGAAATTTCCTGGATTTGAAACCTTTTTTCCCGAAAGCTCACAACTCTCACTCTCACCATAACCAAACTCTTTTGAGTTAGATTTCCCATACTGAGCAACCCTTCATCTATTGAACTGTTGTTTATTCATCTATCCTACCAAAGCTGACTGGCACAACCTGAGGATCACAACCAGATACAATGAAGACATCTGCCCTTGCACTTTGCTACTCTTCTGCTGAGTATGCATGTCCAGTGTGGAACACATCTCACCATGCTAAAGCAGTGGATGTGGCTCTTAATGAGACATGTACATTATCACAGGATGTCTATGCCCCACACCACTGGAGAAATTATACAGTTTAGCCAGTATTGCACCCCCTGACATCTGCCAGGAAGTAGCAGTCAGTAATGAAAGGACCAAAGCAGTGACATCTCTGGCCCATCCCATGTTCGGATATCAGCCTGCATGCCAACATCTTAAATTAAGAAATAGTTTTCTAAGATCTACAGAGATACTCACAGGAACACCTCAGTAAGCGAGAGTCTATAAGCGGCAGGCTAAAACCTGGAAACTCAAGTCATGGCTGATACCAAATGAGAGACTCCCCCCCCCCCCTGGGCACACAGAAGACCGGGTGACTTGGAAGGTACTAAACACTCTGGTACCACGAGATGCAGAGCCAACCTTAAGAAATGGGGCCACAAAGTGGAGTCCATGACATGAAAGTGTGGAGAAGAACAAACCACAGACCACCTATTATAGTGCAATCTGAACCCTGCCACATGCACAATGGAGAACCTTCTTATAGCAACACCAGAGGCACTCCAAGTGTCCCGGTACTGGACAAAGAACATTTAGTATAATGCCAAGTTTTTTAAACTTTGTGTTTTTTAAATACATTACAACTGTACCCTTGGTTTGCTTCTGATATGATAATAAATACCCATCTATCTATTTGGTAGATCAGGCTCTTTGCTTTGTATGAGCAAATCAATTTCTTTTTAGAATGTATATGATATTATTTTGTAATCCTCAATTCAATTACTATGGATTTATTTTTGTTCGATAGCACTACCCCATTCCCAAGAATTGTAATAGAGTATCTAATAGGCTTGGTTGATAAAATAAAATGGTTCAAAACCCATATTACATGGCGATGTATATGGGGCCTGAAAGCAGATCAGGTATTCCTTCCAGGTGTTTTGGACTTCAACTCCCACCATTCCTAACATCCTCAGGCCCTTTCCTTTTCTCCCTCAGCCGCTTAAGTGGAGGAAGAGGAGGAAAAGAGTCGGAAGAAGTAGAGGAGAACAGAGAGAAAGAGAAAGGAAGGAGGGAAATTCATCCACACTGCTTTAACATGACTTTCCAGGACCCAGGCAGAATTCAAGGGGAAAGGAAGGGGGAAAGTCATCCACTCTGCTTTAACACGGCTTCCCAGGCTTGAGCCAAGGCCAAGGAAGAGAAGCAGGAAAATGCTGAATCACTTCCAAATCACTGCTTCATAACAGAAATGGTGGAAAAGGCTTCGGAAGGGCAAAGGGGCTTCCGGTTTTCTTAAACACTTCTAAATCGTTTGCAAAAGCAAATCTTTCTGAATTTATTTCGAATTACAAAGATTCCGACCAAAGCTAACCATGCCTAGTATCTAAACATACTGGGAAAAGGAGCACCATATAAGAAGTTCATCAGATAAGAATAAATTATTTGAATGGGTAGAGAGAATACAATCTAGTTACATTTAGTATACTAACTGCACTCAGCAGTAAATGTTTATCTAGAGAATTTCTGATTTATTGTAGAGATTAAATAAGTCACTTAAGGAACACTCAGTCACTGTTGCTCCAAGGGAGGCCAGAAACTGAGCTCAATGTGGTGGGTCTCAGGTGGGTGGTTGATGTATGTGTCATAGAGCAGGGAGAAGAAATAGCTGATATGTGACAGCTAGAGAACAAGTGTCAAGAATAAACCAGCTTATCCTAGCATTGTGCATTACTGTATTGCTCTCCAACAAGTTTTTTAAAGAGAGTTTTTAAAGAAATGGGCTTCATTCACTTTTCATAACAGCTTAAACATTTGGAGGGGGAACAAGATAAGTTTTATACAAATGTAAGACAGAGTGGAGCCCCCAGTGGCGCAGTGGGTTAAGCTGCTGAAAAGATTGGTGGTTCAAATCTGGGAAGAGGGGTGATCTCCTGCTGTTAGCCCCAGATTCTGCCAATCTAGCAGTTCCAAAACAATGTGAGTAGATTGATAGGTACTGCTCCGGTGGGAAGGTAACGGCACTCCATGCTGTCATGCTGGCTGGCCACATGACTTTGGAGGCATCTACGGACAACACTGGCACTTCAGCTTAGAAATGGAGATGAGCTCCACCCCCCAGAGTTGGGGAAACCTTTACTTTTACTTTTAAGACAGCAGATGTTGTGCAGGTTTAAGCGTCTTGGTTTTGAAAGTCATGCACTGTATTTTTATAGGCTGGGTACAGTGATCAAGTACTGACAAGTCATAACAGGCAATGAGCTCCAGCATCTACTTCTGTTTTGGACTAACTACTGCATATAAATTCTGCAATTTGCTCAATATGGTTCTTGGCATGTAATTAATTTCTATTTGCAACATTATAAGAATTGGAAACTTTTTTCTAAAAATAATAATTGGAGAAATTATGTTGTTAAGGATTGGTTGTATAAAGACTCTATTTAGTCATGCCTGTTCTTTTAATAATAGTAACAAACAGGTAGTATAATCCTTTTATTTCGCTATCTGAAGCCTCTTTTTTCTTGGAAGTTTTATTCATAATTTAATTTAATTCTGTGGTATAGGAAACACAAAAGGAAGAAGGTTATGATGTTCTCTTAGGCTAATTTAAACTAATAAACCTTTGTTTCCACATACAGACTTGATTGGATAGCATGGCCCTTAGGGCATGTCTCAAGATGTCAAGCTGGAATTATAGGCAGAAATCCAATTGCTAGCTCCAACTACAGTAGACTTCACTGAATTTAGTCGCTGAATGTTAAGTCAACACTTAAGTAAATCCCTTTGGTGTAATTAGTCTAGTCTAGTTCAGACTAGTAAATTGATTTAGAACAGAATATCTGTGACAGAGATTGTCATGTTGCTTCAGGGACCTTTAAATCTTTTTACAACTCCACACCAAAAGACAAACTTTGTACCCTGAAACAGTTATATAATATACAAAATATTCCCTTAGTATTATAGAATCATAGATTCAATGCGTTAAGGCCACCAATGATGGAGACCCCACCATTCTTCAAAAACGTCCAGCCAATGGCAAACTGTTCTTATCATCAGGAAGTCCTTCCACTTGTTTAGCTGGAATTTTGATTATTCAATGAGCTCTAGTGGCTCATGAGTTTATGTCTGAGTTTATGTCTGGTTAGTCCCTTCCATCAAATCCACTGCTGCCCCCATGTTATACACAAGATACCATTTGCCCTCATAACATATCGCTGGGCACAGGAAAACCCATGCTGACCTACCATGAATTAGTCAAATCAATCAACAAAACTGAGAGAACTGCAGGTTTCCTACTATTGCCTATGACTCTAGGTGTTTCCAGACATACGTTTAAGTCCCCATACCCTAGGGGGAAAATGGGCTTTGCCTATTGGTTGAACCCATACAATTCCGAAAATGTTCAGAATGGCACCGGGCCGCCCAACTCCTCCCCTCTAAAGCCTTAAAAATAAAGGAAAACTTACTGTCATTAGGCTTCTCTGCAGGCCTCCTGGAATGTACAAATGATGTGCCAGGAAGTGGGGGTCAGGAGCAATCCTGCCTGCCTCCTGGCAAGCCATTGGTATGCTCTGTAAGGCCTGCAGAGAGGCCTAATGGAGACCAGGTATGTTTCCTTTATTTTTAAGACTTGGAAGTTGGGGAAAGGGCAAATGTGCTTTTTCTCTGGGGGCTTTTGGGAGTTTGAAGAGTTGAGGTGGGCTGTGGGGACAGACCCCTGGGTAATCCCAGGACTACCTGTGAATGAGTCCCCACAGGGCCCATACCCCATTAAAACCAGGCCTTTCAGAAAGGCCCAGATCTAATGAGGTACCTAAATAATTCGGGACAAAACAGGGTTGTCTGAATGCCTCAGGTAAAAATCCAACATGGCTCGAGATACTGGGCCCTCCATTAAAGCAGGAGAAAACGTCCACATTTACGATCGATAATTCTGTCTGTAACTTTGAAATCCAACATTCCTACTTTGGTTTTTATTGTCACGCAAATTTTCTAAAGAGAAGATAAGCTATATAAAAGTGAAAGCACTTTACAATCAAGTTAAAGCATTTGCAATTGGATACAGGAAAACCCATCATCACACAGCACACAAATGGCATTTCTAATCAATTCCTGGGTAATCCAATCATATCAATTGAAACAGGATTCTACAACTATGTAACAAGCATTTGTTGCTGCAAAACAATAGCAAAAATCCTAAACATTTTATTGCTACAACCCATGATACTCAGAATCCAAAACTCAGAATGATGGTATACCAAATTATTTGCTTATCTGTTTTAAAGACTTAGTGAATATCCAGCCCAGAGTGAACAACTGTGAAACTTCTTAAAGCATGACTAATTCACTGATTATTTAAATAGCATGAACTGTACTGTGTGAGCATGGATCATATTCTTGAAGCTTGGGAACTGTCCATACTTTTTGAAGAAATTCCTGCTTTTTCAGGGTTATGTATCAGTTACAGCATATGAATGCAGCATAATGTAAATGGATTGAAAAGTCTCAGACTCAGATTTTATGTCAGAGGAGGATGGGGATTATCAGAATAGTATTCTGAATTAAAATCTATTTGAAACACAAAGCACCATACAGCAATAATGCAAAAGCAAAGCCAACAATGCAAGTTGAGAAGAAACACCAGCCACAACAATAGTATGAGAATCATATTACTAAATCATGGAAAAGCTCTTTCTAACAAATATATTTTCTTCAATCATTTTTTTAAAAAAAGGATGCTTTAAAAAAGACTTTCCTGAGTAAGGTGATCTAACTATGTAGGAAACAACGGAAAAGTTCCTGATCCAACAGTGTCATCTCTAAAAAGGGAAGGACTTTTCAGCTGACCTCAAAAACTGGTATTAGAAATTGTGAGCAATTTCTCTAGCAGCTCAAATATACTAAACTGGAATTAAATACAAATGAAAATGTTATGCCTCACACTACAAAGACTAAACATTCTGTTTCCAGAGGCCTTTCCTTTCCCCTGCTCCAACAAATTATAACAGCTTCAAGGCTAAAGGCTCATTTCTCTCTCCAGCAACAAATTATGCTATTGCCTTATCTGAAAAATGTGGGTGGTTTCTTCTATCAGTTCTGTGAAACACTCAAATGAAATGTGGCTTGAATAAACCCACTTCGAAACTAAAAGCAGATATGATTAAACTTTATGTTGAGATTTACACATTTTTGTCCCTCTAAAAATTAGGAATGTTGTATTGGATTTACATTGGTATATTCTAATTCAAGTCATTATACTGTCAAGTCCACCACAAAATAAAACTGTCCTTTTCTGATACTCATGAATACTTGGGAAAACTGAAGTCAAATGCAAAATATAATGGATAATCAACATATTGATCACAGCCAATTTTTTAACCATGAGGTGCACACAGAAAAACACCAGTATCAATTTATTTATTTATTTATTTAAAAATTTTGTACCCCGACCTTCTCACCTCTATCGAGGGACTCATACCGGCATAACAGCAAAGATTCAATGCTATACAATTTAAAAACAACTACAACAACATATTAAAATACATAAAAACCCAGCATAAAACCACATTGCCATTAAAACAATTCCACCCAATCTGTAAATGTGGTCATACATTCAGACAATAGCCAATCTCAGCCGATTCTGGGAAGGCTTGGTTCCATATCCAAGTCTTCACCAGCCTCCTAAAGGACAACAGAGAGGGAGCAGATCTAGCTTCACTTGGTAGAGAGTTCCACAGCCAAGGGGCAACCACAGAGAAGGCCCTGTCTCTCGTCCCCACCAACCGTGCTTGCGAAGCCGGCGGGACCGAGAGCAGGGCCTCTCCGGAGGATCTTAATGTTCTAGATGGTTTGTAGAGGAGAATCCGTTCGGACAGGTAAACTGGGCCAGAACTGTATAGGGTTTTGTAGGTTAAAACCAGCACTTTGAATTGTGCTCGGAAGCTAATTGGCAGCCATTGGAGCTGGCGCAGCAAGGGAGTTGTATGCTCCCTGTACCCCGCTCCTGTTAGTAACCTGGCTGCCGAACGTTGGACTAATTGCAGCTTCTGAGCAGTCTCCCCCACATAGAGAGCGTTGCAGTAGTCTATTCGGGATGTAACCAAGACAGTAACTAATGAACACCACCAACGCCCCTTCTACCTTCTTATCAAATCAGATAAACCACGTTTTCCCCATGCCTGCAGAGATATACAGGCATGGAAAAATGTGTGTTTCTCGGGAAGAACTGAATTTAATGGGCAACTTTTAAACATGTGTTTTGCAGCCTTTAACCCAATTTCCTCCTGCATTTTAGCTGGACATGATTTAGCCACTCCTCTCTTTTAACCCGGTTTATGCTGGGTTATAATGCATGTGTGGAAGGGCCCTTAGTTTCCGAATTTCAGAGACTGACTTTGCAGCTGCAAAGAAGTGGTATAATCCATCTGCAATAGTTTTTCCACATAATGATAAATTGCCTTCTTTAACATCATGCTTTATTTTCTAAATTATAGAAAATAGTTCTCTAAGCTGTCACCTCTCTAAACTTTATATAAACTAACCATGACATTCTGTTTTATATTACCCTTTGTAAAATGTCCTGTGATATTTTATTGTTCCTTCAATTATATACAAAGAGTGAAATCAGAAGTGCATTAAAATGTTATTATATGCTATTATTCAAACCCCACAACACATTAAAATACATTAAAACATTAAAATACAATCCCTCAGCAACATCTACAGTCATTCCAATTAAAACAGTATTCAACCCTACTTTTACATCTGTACATTTTTGTACTCTTCCTTTTCACATAAGATGTATTTACAAACCATTGCTCTCCCTTTTTCTAAATCTTGTAAAATAAAACTTGCAGACTTTCTCTCCTCTTTCTCTTCAGTCATGTTCCTCTTATATGTTACTTTAAACATGGTACATGTTAACCTATACAATTATTTGAAATAATAGCTATCAGATACATCTCTTGGTATCTAGGGCTGGATCTACACTGCCCTATATCCTAGGATCCAATCCCATATTAGCTGCTGTGAACTGGATTATATGAGTCTACACTACCAGATAATCTGGGATAAGAAGATAATCTGGGATCAGATCCTGGGATATAGGGCAGTGTAGAAGGGCCCTAAGACTGGATCTGATCCCAGATTATCTGCTTATCCCATATTATATGTCAGTGTAGAATCATATAATCCAATTCAAAACAAATAATCTGGAATCCAATCCTGAGATATAGAGTAGTGTAGGTTCAACCTATTATTTGTATTGATAAAGGAAGATCTTTAAAAGCACATTTTTGCAATGCAATCCACAGAAACCTTTAAACTTTAGACTGAGCCACAGATATTGTACCAACAATGTGTGTGTGGGGGGAGAAATAATCTGAAAAAATATCAAAAAACAAAATAAAGAATTATGAACAACATAGATATGAAATGGAGGGCATCAATTCATTCAAAGTTATATGCCTGGAACAGGTGCTGTACTTATAATTTTATCTCCCCTTCACAGCAGATGGTTACGTTACTTCAAAAGACTGCCACATAGTCAAAAGTATGCAAGGAAATCAGGGTAGGGACTGCAGGAATCTCCTCTCTCTCTCTCTCTCTCTCTCTCTCTCTCTATATATATATATATCTATATATATATATATGTATGTGTGTGTGTGTGTATATATATGTATATGTATATGTATATATACTGCATATATATTTGAAGGGAGCCTGTTTCCACTGCAAAAGCAAATTTAGAATTCCACAGAAACCTTTAAACTCATTCTAATATGTGACATTATATGCTTCAGGTAACTAATTTCTTGACTCAGAAAATTATATTTTCAAAACTTCTTTGGACATTGCTTTATTTTCAGCACACTAGAAAATGCCAAAGAACTCATCTTTAAAATGTGAAGCTGAAGGATAAATTCTGACCTTTGAGAACTTGAACTAAATGTATGACACATACTGTTTTAGAATTACTTTTTATAATGTATGAAATGGCCTGTATTTCCTGTTGTTAAAACCTTTTAGAGTATCAAATTCACACTTTGTGAACAGATTATAATGTCCTGAATGACAAGAGGCTGTTAAGAATTGCCTCAAGCTACAGCACAAAAGATTCTATTTCTCCCAAATGAATTTCTCTTCTAACATAAAAAAATTAATTTCTTCATGGAATTTTCTTAGTATCCCCGTCATATTATAAAAATATATGTAACAGCTTCAATTTACTGATAGATGGCTACTATGTATCAAATGATATTTTGCTTTTTTAAAATTACTTAGAAGCTGTGTTGAATCAAAAGAAAGTAGCCATAACACAGCATATTAATTTCTATATTATATTAATATCTCACTTTTCCATTGGATGACCATTTGGATGCTTAACACTAATAGTATGAAAACTAAACTCTTCACAGATGATGATGAAGAAGAAGAAGAACCTGTGAATAAAACTGGCTATCTACAATTAACTAACCAAAGTGCTGGAGTGAAAACAATAGCTGAGTTCTCAATCTGACCACAATTTACACAACGTCAAAGACCTGTCTAAACAGCCATGTTTTTAAACTAGCCTGAAGGGCTTGGAGAGTAGGGGCTAACCTAATCTCTCTACGGAGGGTATTCCACAGCCTGGGGGGCCACCACTGAGAAGGCTCTCTCTCTTACCCTCACCAACTACATTTGAGACAGTAGTGGGACCAAGAGAAGGGCCTCCCCAGCAGATCTCAAAGCCTGCGGCAGTGCATAGAAGGAGATGCGGTCTCAAAGATAGGCTGGGCCAAAAACATAAAGGGCTTTATAGGTGATAACCTGCACGTTGAATTGGGTGCGGAAACTTATCGGAAGCCAGTGGAGCTGCTTTAATAGGGGGTATGCGGTGCTCCCTATAGCTAGCCCCAGTTAGTAATTTAGCTACCAATCTTTAATTACCCCAAGGGGAAAAAAGATTTTTAAAAGCCAAACTGCTGTTCTTCCACCACGAGCAGTACAGTGAACATACCTTTCTATAGACAAAATTTTACAGTTCAGGTACCACACATAAAAGACCCTGACATCTATCCACCTGCTCTGCTCTGCTCTGGAGGGAAGTGAAACAAATTTTCACCAAGGAAAACACTAAGAGACAGGAGCCAAGGGTTGGAATAAAAGTTGAAGCATGAAAAGTCCCACAAAACAGGAAACATCAGGTAAAAGCAATTAAAAAATCAAAGTTAAAAACTGTCCAAATTAAAGTATGTAGACTGTTTTACTGTAGTAGGAAACAGGACGTCAATGGAAGGGCCAGTAAGAGCGGCAACTGGTGGAAGGAACTGCTCCCAGTAACCTATCTTGTCCAGGTTAACAAAGATAAATTCCCATATACCAAAGGAGTTCTGTATAGGTGAACACTTCTCTGGGTAACAAATAACCTTCCTTATGTTTTATTCTTGATGGCTGGTATTCTCTTGGTCTTGGGGGGGGGGGCACAGTGTCTATTCAGGGACATTAGATCTGCCCCCTCTCTTTTGGCTTTCCGAAAAAAGTTAAAACTTGGCTATTCGAGCAGGCATTCAAAAAGGCAGTGTAACTGACATAGGATTTGGAACAATGGACTATGAGATCAGACTATGATTTTATCTTGGAGACAAATTGATGTTTTTTGTTATGATTTTAATCAATGTGTTATGTTTTTAATTTGTTCTAAATGTTGTTTTTATTATATTGTTGTAAACCGTCCCAAGTCACCTTCAGGCTGAGAGGAAGCAGTACACAAATGTGCTAAATTAAATAAATAAATAAATAAGACTTCTTCGGTACTTTCCCTCAAGACAGAGCTCTCAGAGTGGGGAGAGGCTGCCTCTTCTCTTTCCCTGATGAACTAAAGATAAGCTGGAATTGGGGCTTGAAGTCTACCAAGACTACCAAAAAATGCTGTAGGCCAGGCCTGGGCAAACTTTGGCGCTGCAGGTGTTTTGGACTTCAACTTCTAGAAATCCCAGTCAGCTTACTGGCTGTTAGGATTTTGGGTGTAGAAGTCCAAAACACCTGGATGGTCAAAGTCTGCCTATGCATGCTTTGGGCTATCTTTCAGATGAAGGAAATGATAAACTACCTCTGGGTATCTGTTAGTTTTGTGCATTTGTATAGAATCACTATCTGTTTCTGTTTGTTTCAATCTAAAGGCCCCAATTTCATTTTTTAGTGCCACTCCCAAAAATGGGCACCTTTCCAAATGAGCTTTTTCATACCAGGTCCTAAAAAATGAATATTTTGGTCTCAGTGGTGGCAATGGACGGGTTTCCCACACTCCTCCTCAGTTTTAGACAGTGGCAGGCAGGGTGCTATCTGGGCCTGCACACCACACACACACTCTCTTTCCAAGGAGAGTGTGTGTGTGGCTTGCAGGCTCAAAGTGCCCACGTATGCCAGGGCCTACAGCCAAGCGCCGAGTAAGAGATTCTCGGCTGCAGGCCATGGCGGGCAGGGATACTTTGGACCTGAAAGCCACGCATGCACTCTCCTTGGAAAGTGAGTGCATGTGTGGCTGCCAGGTCCAAAGCAGCCATACATGCCAGGGCCTGCTGCTGAGCGCCAAAAATCAGGTGACCAAATGGTTCTCGTTCCTATTATTTTCACAGGTTCTTCAGTACCAGAGGGGGGTGTACAATTTCATGCCATCCAAATGAAACAAACGATATGAAAACACAAATTAAATGGCTCAAACAGTTATTGGGTCCATGACTAGTATATGTTGCTTTAGAAAACATTGTGAATTTCATGGTGATTAACTTAAAGCAATAGGTTATGTGAAGATCCAAATACACACATAGTCTTGTTATAGCAAAATTAGGTTGCAGTCTAATTTCTCCAAGAGGCTTTTCATCAGAACACAAAGGTCTTGGGAATTAAAAAATTTAAAGGCAGGGAAAAGTGAAGCAGTCAGTTTTTTTCTATCTTTAGTTTGAGGAGAAAACTTTAAAAGGCAAAAAAAAGAGTCTCAAAGTATTATGGCACCATACAGAGGTTGCCAAAATATCTCACACTGACAATGCTGAAGAAATGGGGTTCCTTTCAATTCTATAATTCCACCACTTATATCTTGTTTTGCTCCCACGTTGGGACTCAAGGCACCTTACAAAAGGCATAGAAAACAATAAAACATACAAATTAAGATTTAAATTATTAAAACCAAGTAATATATTACATTAAAATAGATCAAAAACAGTACAGCACCATAAAAGGCCCTTTTGTTTATAAAAATAACTACTTGTAAAGTACTTGGTAGAGTTCCCTGTAAAAGTGCCAAAAAGTTTAGACAGGAACTACAGAAATGGGCCATCAAAATAGCTTACCAGAAAAGACAGCTACTGACACATTTCTTACTGTACTTCAACAATAGTAATGCAGTTGTTAATAGGATAATTTTGTGAACACCAGTTTAGCTAGGTTCAAGTGGCATAACAGACCAACAGACATCCACTATTGTCTTCTGAACCAGAATCTCTCCTAGCAATTTTGGAGGAACAATTGAACATTTAGTCACCAAAAGCATTCTCAGTCTAACTTCTTATCTCAGCATTTTTCTTGACTGTTTGCCTGACTCCACCAGACTTTCAACTCTGAAATAGCCATATATAGAGCCTGGCACAGTGTTGTTTTTAATAGCCCTTATTCTTTAGCATGTAAAATTAAGAATCCTTCAAAATACATTAGCTGCACTCTTGATCCACATGCATTTTGTGCATCTGCAAACAGGATCAAAAATTAGGAACAGAGGATATTAAAATGCATGTTCTATAGACCAGGATAGCTGACTGTTCCAAAAAGTAACCAAGAAGAAATATAGTCAAGTTCTGCGTAGATGCTATTTTTGGAAATAGAAACAATGATTCAACTTCAATAAGCAAGAAGAAGAAATGAGAGGCCTATTTTTAGAATAGGTTCATTTATTATAAAAGCAAAGTCTATTCGTACTTATAACAAGAGGTTTTTAAACCTTTTTGTAGTCTCTTTCACTTTGACATAACATCATGCAGAATTACCCAGTAAATTGAACAATATACTTGAAGTGGTTTCTATAACTTCAACATATGTAGAAGGAAACAATTGTAACTGACCATAAAAGGTCAGTTTGGAAGTTACTTGAATGGAAAGTGAAAATTTACAATTACATAAATACATGCCCAACCGTTTATGCTCATGTGCCCTTTTCAAAGTAAATCAGAAAAAGCAAGAATCAAGTATGAGTAGATTATTAATAATGCTATATTATTAAATATAATATACTAGCATTATTAATAATCCCCATCATCCCCACGTCAGCATAGGCAAATCTGTGCTTAAGTCCATTCAGCAGTTCACCTCCCTGGGAAGCATCTCTTCAGATGCCAAGATTGATAAAAAGATAGATCACGGGTTAGCAAAGGCATATAGTGCATTCGGAAGGCTTCACAAAAGAGTCTGTAGCAACAAACACCTGAGGCAAAGCACCAAAATCAGTGTGTACAGAGCTATTGTAGTGTCTATTCTCCTTTATGGGTCTGAAACATGGGTCACCTATCACCAACACCTACGACTCCTCGACCGCTTTCATCAGCGCTGTCTTCGCTCAATCCTAAATGTACACTGGACTGACTATGTGACGAATGTTGCTGTCCTTGAGCAAGCAGGGATCACCAGCATTGAGGCCATGCTATTGAGAACACAGCTGCGCTGGGCAGGGCATGTCTCTAGGATAGAGGACCACCGTCTCCCAAAGGTACTACTCTATGGTGAACTCGCCATGGGTCAGAGCAAGAGAGGTGCCCCAAAAAGAGATATAAGGACTCCCTTAAACAACATCTCAGGCTCGGCCAGATTGATCACCAACAATGGTCCACCCTGGCCTCACATCGGGAGGCATGGAGACACACTATCCATAATGCTGCGGCCTCTTTCGAGAAGACACGCTAAATGTGTCTCGAAGAGAAACAACAACGCAGAAAGAACCACAACTTGGAAACAACATCACCCAATGAGACTTTCTGCTGTGCTTTCTGCAACCGAACTTGCCTATCTCAGATTGGCCTTTTTAGTCATCAACGCGCTTGTAAAAAGCGTGAGATGAGTCCTTCCTAAGAATCTTCATTCACGAAGTAATGCCAGAGAGAGATATTATTATTAAAATATATTTGCATAGATCTGTATTGCCCTGTATTTTCCTATCAAGTATGGTATACAACATGTGGTTTAAGGCAGTGAAGCAAATAGAGCTAAGCAAATTGAGCTCAGGCTATGTTTACTGGACTAAGCAAGAATAGAATAGAATTATTGTCATTATACTATTGCACAATGAAATTTAATGCCTTCTCCAGCACACACCACAAAACAACACACCCATTCCTCCACAGCACCAACCACCACCACACAGACCCATTGCCATGTCAATGTGAAACCACTGAGTTTAACATAGACAGCTCTAGGATAAAAGCTATTTCTTAGTCTGTTTGTTCTCGTCTTTGTCACCCTTTACCTTCTACCAGATGGCCATAATTTAAAAAAGAATATCCTGGATGGGATGGATCCCACAATAAGATTTGTGATGGATATCTATAAAAGAATTTAAGCTTCAATCTGGTAATTTTCCAAAATATTAGATGACACCACCTAGACTCTGTAGTGGTAACAATGAGATCACATTTCTTGAAGACTCTACTAAGGTCAAGTGTAATGTTACTCCCTTACAGATCCTCACAAGTGGGAAACTTGGGTTAACACATCCTACACACAGGTCCCATCACGGTGTTCCACAATCCTATACTATATATGTATTCCCACACATACTGTACTTGCCAAAACAAATGAGAACAAGTCTGACTAATTAAGCTTCCCTTTAGAAGATATCTTATGACCATCAATCAAGTGTAAAGGAGGCAAAAACATCTACGGGCCCATCCAGACTGGGCCTAAAACATGAGAACTCACAAGCTTTTACCGAGAGCTTTTACTTGCAAGCTTTTACCAGGAGTCTAAATGACACCTCCAGTAAAATCAAATTAATTTGAGACGAAGCAGGTGTTGGCCCTGTGTGGATAGGGTCTGGGAATCGGGCCTAGGAATTTCAGGGCAGCTGGGGTCCGGAAAACCCAAGACAGCACCTACCCCTCAAAAAAAAAACCTGGAAAAACCTAGAATTAAAAATTTCTCACCCGGCCACCATAAAACCGGTTCCCGGAATCCTCCTACTGTGTAGAAATGACATGACAGGAGGGAAAGGCAAGGAGGAAAATTGCTCCTCCCTCTCCTCTCTTGGCACATTGTTTCTACACATCAGGAGGATTTCAGAAGCAGTTCCATGGTGGCCAGGTGAGTAATTTTTCATTTTTAGGCCTTTGGGGGGGGGTTGGTGTCTGGTCACCCTGCCAGAAGGTCCTTCAGAACATCCCCCCCCCCAAAGTGCAGGTTTTGTGGGGAGGTTGCAGACTTTAACCCATGCCCAATCAGGGTTCTTAAAACCAATTAGGCATGGGTTTAATACCTGGCCTAAGTCAGTTGGGAGATAGATGAAAATTCCAATTCGGTCCAGAGATGACCAAAAAAATTGAAGACATAATGAAATGTAAAAATGGAATTAGGATGAAGTATGAAGAAGAACAAGGAAAGACCTAGGGTTTATAGCACCTGGCATGATGCCACTTTAAAAGGCCAGGATTATATAACACATTTCTACATTTCTTCCAGCTATTTTATCAATGTGGCAAGTCAAGTCTGCTATCTGCAAATGTTATTTCATAGCGGTACAACTTTGCACAAAAAACACTTAGTTGATCTTCGCTGTACATGACAATGGAGGGATAAAACTTAATCAAAAGCAAGGTTGAAAATCGTGCAACTCGTTAGATGTTGCTGAACTGCAACTCCCAGCATTCTTCACCATTGGCTATCCTGAACAAGGTTGTGGGGTGTGCAATCTACCACATATGGAGGGCTGCACTTTCCCTTTCCTCAAAGAGAGAAACTTCATCTTATTGTTTCTAGCAGCTGTTTTATCAGATGACGTTGCAGGACCAAATTGCATTTTAAAGCAATTCACAAAAGCAGTTTGTGACTGGGCAAGGAGTGTTTTCGAAAAAGAGAAGTGGGGCTAATAAAAACAAGGTATACTAATCCTGATTTTCATCTCTGTAACAAACAACTTCAAAAGGAGAGTAATTTTGGAAATAAGGGAGTGAAGAGGATCTTTTCTACTTTGGAAATCTTTAAATAATTCTGAGCCCAAGCAACCCCCACACAAATTTCATCCCAGCTTATAATAGATCATTATCACTTCCTTCATATACTGGTTTTCTTCAACTATGACCAAGTTTCCCACATTTTCACAAACTTGCCAAATTGTAGGGAATTGAGAGAAAATAGAAGCTGAGGTCCAAGAGCAATGCCACTTACTTTACCACAGTTAGGCAGCAGGTTTTTTTCCAAGCAGATGGTCACTGTGGATGAATTAACATGAAGTAAATGTAATGCTGGCCTAAATGTCTAAGTGCCTATCCAGACAGGGCCTAAAATGTGAGAGCTTTCACACTTTTACCGGAGGTGCCCAAACAATGCCTCCATTAAAAGTGAATTAATTTGTGACAAAGCAAGAAAACCCTGCTTTGTCCCAAATTAATTAGATAGCCCATTAGATCCAGGCCTTTCTGAAATACTTGGTTCTAAGGGACTATGGGTCCTGTGGAGACAGACTCATGGGTAGTCTGTCCACATACACACTCACCTTTTGGGATCCTGAAGCTCAAAGATGTGAGATGGCACCCACCCCCTTCCCAACCTTAATAAAGCCTTAACAAAGCAAACCTTACTGGGCTGCCATTATGCCTCTCTGCAGGCTCCTGGAATGTACCAATGATGTACCAGAAACGGGGGGTCACTCAAACACAATTACTGTGTTGCGACTACTTTTGCCCTACAGCAATAAAGATAACAATAAACAGTATCCTGATGGCAGTAGTTTAGGGTAGTATGTGTTTTACTGCACTGTGAACATTAGGGCTGTTTGATCCCCCCAAAAAAGTTTCAAAACTCGCTTTGGCTCTAGGAGGCGCTGGCGCTTTGTTTCTGATAGACTTCCGCATATTTCCATTAAAAATTTAAAATTTATTTGGATGAATTCCGAAATTTTGGAATGACTTTTTAAATGGCGGACAGGCATCTCTTTAACCCAGTTAGGACTGGGGGGTGGGGAGGGAAGAAATTGACACTGAGCAAGAGGGGCCGAGATCTGGAGGAGCCTTGGTGATCAAGAGGAAATCTTGGCCCCTGGCTTCCAAAGCGCGCTTTGGAAGACAGGGGCAGAGATTTGGAGGCAATTTCCTCCTGTTTCCCAAGGCTCTCCCTCCACTTGGGAGGGAGAGCTTTGGGGAACAGGAGGAAATCTCGGCCCCTGGCTTCCAAAGCGCGCTAGCTCATTGGCTGGAGGAAATCAGGTGGCTGCTTGCAAACCACCCGAACACAACCAGCCAATGACAGAAGGCTCCAGGAAAAGGGCGGAAATGACATCCGACACCCTTTCCAACAATGGCGGATGGAGCTTCAGTATAGCAACGCCACTTCCGGGTAACTTTAATTTGTCAAAAATGGTAAAAAAGTAACTTTTCTTCTGACACATTCCAATTTCTGTTAGATTCCGACAAACCTACCCAGCCCTAGTGAATATGTGCTGTTTCATTTAGATTTGGGCCTCATTAAGAAATATCAAGCAGAAAAAGCACCAATGAAGTTTATCATGTAAAGGAAGCTTTTGTTCTAAATACGAGAAGGATGACCATGCTGGTAAGGCTATGAAATCACCGGGGAAGTTGCAGTAGATGCTCCAAACCAAACAGCTGATAAATCAAATAATGAAGTCACAGAAATAGACTGGGGAAACCCAGTGTGTCCAATAAACACACAGAGTCCCAATGTTCAGTATCAAGCAAAAATCTCTTTAGTAATCCAAAGGTAAGGATATGCAACGTATGTGGAATATTACAACCATTCTTCAGGTACAAATCATAATCCATAGTCCATACGGCATTCCTTAAAATGTTCCATACTAGGGGTCATCGTGTTTAGAAGGTAACACCATACATAGTGGCGTGAGGGATAGCGCAAAACCTGTAAGCAGGGTACACTAGGCCAATGAGGAATGATAATACTGTAAGGTCCCTCTCTCGTTTCGACCCTCCAGTGGTCTTTATCAAGGCCTTCCATCACACAAATAATAAACAAATCTGAGTTTCGTCCTTCAATAAATCAAAAGCATTCAAACTCGAAATCGAGCCTCCATATATATGGGAGCTGTGATGTAAACATAATATAAACATGATATCAGTATAATACAGAATAAGATGTATACACGTGTATACAGCATTAAATAATGCCCATGTGTATACATCTTATTCTTGGTTTGGAGCATGCTGGTAAGGCACCATTGTACTTGAAGCTCTCTGTGTTAAAATGTTATTAAGGCTTTATGACATCATGATCATGTAGATGGAAGAGGGCAGCAATATAGACAGAGCCACATCCATAAGGCTATCACACAAGAATTTATTTATTTTATTTATTTATTATTCGGGCTTCTATGCCGCCGACTCCCTGAGGCTCGCGGCGGCTTACAGGAGCCGAAGGGCACAGTAAAATACAGGCAATAAGCAGTTAAAAACAATTAAAAACAACAGCAGTACAGTAATTAATAACACAGTTAAAACAATGAACAGCACATCATCCTCAGAAGAACGAATAGATGGCGGGGCATGGGCAGGACTTACTCACCAAATGCCTGCTTAAACAGGTATGTTTTACAGGCCCGTCTAAACGGGAGCAAGTCCTTCATAGCCCGAGTTCCGTCCGGGAGGGCGTTCCACAGCGTAGGTGCTATGACAGAGAACGCCCTCCGGCGGGTAGCAGTCAGCCTTGCGAGTTTAGCTGAAGGTATCTCCAGGAGATTGGAGTCCTCAGACCGAAGTGATCTCGGAGGGCAATATGGGGTGAGACGGTCCCTCAAATACGCTGGCCCCAGGCCGTGTAAGGCCTTAAAGGTGAGGACCAACACTTTGAAGGTGATCCGGTGCTCAATTGGCAGCCAGTGCAGATCCTGCAAAACAGGTGTTATGTGGGCGCCAGCTGGCGTGCCAGACAGGAGCCGGGCGGCAGTGTTCTGCACTAGCCTGAGCTTCCGGGTCACCGACAGAGGAAGGCCAACGTAGAGCGCGTTGCAGTAATCCAGCCTTGAGATGACTGTGGCTTGGATCACCATGGCCAGATCGTTCCGGCCTCCTTGCCTGTCGCAGATGAAAAAAGCGATCTTGCTGACCGCAGAGACCTGGGCCTCCATGGTCAGCTGGGAGTCCAAATGGACCCCCAGGCTCTTTACGGAAGGCGATGGGCATAACACCGCACCGTCCAGGCTCGGAAGCTGGACATTAACATCACCCGGGCGACCCAGCCACAAGATCTCCGTCTTCGCCGGATTCACCCTCAACCTACTGGCTCGCAGCCATCCAGTAACGGCTTCGAGGCAGTGTTGGAAATTATCGGGGACAGAACCCGGCCTGCCCTCCATCCTCAGAATGAGCTGGGTGTCGTCAGCGTACTGGTGACACTCCAGCCCATTACTCCGCACCAGCTGTGCAAGCGGCTGCATGTAGATGTTAAATAACAGAGGGGAGAGAATGGCCCCCTGGGGGACCCCACAGAGTGAACAACACTGTTACAGTTTTTAAAATTCTAATGCCCAAGGAAACCAACATTGTGTCTGTTTGCAATTGTTTACTTCAGTTTTGCAATACAATAAAAATATTTTGAACCTTCACAGTGCTGAGTATCTTCTGTACCTAAAATTGTAACAATGTCAATTGAATCCAGCTTGTAACACAACAAAATATGGGGGAAAGCACATTTGTGCAGGGCACTGTAGGTAGAACATTGGACTCTGTGTGAAGGATATGCTTTTTGTGTTGCTACATCCTGTAATATAAATCCAATGTGACCCTTCTGGTGGTATCAGGGTTTTCCCCACTTCTATCTCTGACAACATGCTATGGAAGGCTTTCCATAGCATGTTTTCAGACCAAAGAAATAGGTTTCTATGGTCTGAAAACCCTACAACAGAGAGGGAAGATGGAAAACATATATGAGACAGACAAACAAAATCTGTACCATTTTGCAGAATTTTAAACCTACTACTCTCCTGTAACAACAGGATCAAGAAAATTGCCTCGGACTATTTAAGAAGAACTAACAGGCTCCAACAACAAAGCCAAAGTATTATATCCATGGTAGTGGATATTGTAATGTAATGTAATATAGGCAGTTGCATGGCCCTTATGTGCAACTACCTAAAAACAGCCCAAATACCACTAGAATAGAAACAGCACCCCTTCCCCGTCATCCTAATATTCCCAGTCACCTCACAGTACCTTGCTGACAGACCAAAGATCAATAACTAAAACCCAGAGCTCAAGTCAGTTTATAGTTATACTTGTGAAAACTTTTCATCCCTAATAATACACAAAACTGTCAATATTTTACCCCAATATTGAATACTACTGTGCCAGAGTTCCGATGTCAGAAAATTCCTATTCATGTTTGTACACACATAATCTTTGTACACTTTTATTCTCTTTATGAGAAATAAACATATTTCAACTATTATTTCCCAACATTTTTTAATTTATCTTTTCCTTTATTCTTTTTGTTTCCTGTGTCAGAAGTGACTGGAGAAACTGCAAGTCACTTCTGGTTTGAGAGAATTTGCCATCTGCAAGGACATTGCCCAGGCGGTGCCCGGATGTTCTACCATCCTGTGGGAGGCTTCTCTCATGTCCCCACATGGGAAGCTGGAGCTGACAGATGGGAGCTCACCCCGTATTGTGGATTCAAACTACTGACCTTCAGGTCAACAGTGCAGCCGGCAGAAGGTTTAACCCATTGTGCCACCACGGCTCCTTATGAAAACTATCCATGTGATCTCACTGAAGTCACTTAGCCATTGGTCAAACTGTTTTTCCTCAAGGTACATAATGAATTTCTCACTTGTCCTTTAATAAATTGAAAAATGTGTTGTGAGTAACTCCTGAGGACTTTTTTCCTGACAAGCTGATATATCAAATCAAAAACTAAAAACTGAATTCAAAACAGAGATATTTTTCACTACATTATAGTTATCCTTGAATACTTTTATAATACATGTTTTGGAGAATAGAACAATATTCTACATTTTATGGACTATCCAGTTCCTCGGTTTTGGTCACAAATCTATTACGTTTTATAGAACTCTCCAACTTCTTTTCTAACGTTCACCCTTTAAGGCTTCCCAGAGAGGCCTTCAATTTGTTTGCAGTTTATTTTTCCATCAACTAATATCCTTATTTACTCTTGGCGTGTCAAGAGGAGATGTTTTCAGACACTTTTAATGACTTCTTGTGCCAGAGTTCATAAGGTAAACATATTGCCTCACTTTAACTAAATCACCAGACAAATACTTATGGAACCTAATAATATCATGGTGATAATGATGCTAAAGTAAACATAGAGAAGATAGAATAAATATGTCATAAAATTAAGAAAAGTTATTACAAAGGCACTATCATACAAAGAGTTTCTAAAGTTACATTTCAAATTCTATCTCCACATTCGACCAGGCCTTGGCCCTGGAGATTATCAAGAAAGGCCCTTATTTTAGAATTATAGAACCTTACAGTTAGACAGAACCACAGTAGCCATTTTGTCACACCTCCACCCCCTAATTGTAATCAGGATGGCATGTAACCACCCCCCTAGGAAAGTCCAGGTTTTTTTTGGTGAGAATGGGGATGGAAGGAGCCAAAGCAGTTTTGTAAAACCTGCTTTGGCACAGGTTTTGGGCCTGTGTGGAAGCAGCCTTTGACTCTAACTCTATTCTTCTAATTTTCTGATATTTGACTCCTAAGTCCTTCATAAATCACAAATGTGTATTTATTAGTAATCAAAAATCTACTGCACTAAAATAGTGGAATAAGGCATTTCATTGCTACATGACTAATCAGGCTACTTAAACTGATAGAACATATATTTGACTAAATATAAAATATAAGTACAAAATTATAAATTTACTATATATTATTATTTATTAGAGTCAAACTTGATACATTTTATCACCTCCAATTCTTATTCCATGCAAAACTGCTTCTGACATCTACTCCAAGACTACAATTCCCCAGTTCTAGTTCTAGCAAAACAAAGCCAAACAAAGCCAACCCCCCCCCACCCTACCTCAATTTTCTGTATCCCATCTTTAAATATGGCCATCATAAGAAATCTTTCATCCTTCTCTTTTCCAAGTTAATAAATACACCAAGCACTATAACCCGTTCTTCATAAGGTTTGGTTTCCAGATCTTAGATCATCATAGTCATCCAGTTTGTTGGTATCTTTGTTGAACTGTAGAATCCAGTATTGGTCAACACTGGATGGATCTACACTGGCTGATAATCAGAGCTGGTTTGTTCTATGCTAGATCGGCCCTGATATGGGTCACCCAAGGAGTCCCCCAACCACTGCAGTGCTACTGGACAAACATCCTTATCATCCCCTCCCACCCTCCATGGCAGTCTCTGGCAATGACACAGGTCCTACTTGTCAGCTGCAGTGATGTCAGCCAGGGTAATGGGGTAAGAAGGGAAAGAGTATGAGGGAGAGGAGGAATCCCCCTTTCCCTTCTCAAAGTGCCTCATTATTCTGGGTGACCATTACTTCAAACAATGGCCAACAGATAGAGCCCATGTCACAGCCAGAAACCTCTGCAATATGTCAGCAGGAGATACGGTTATTGCCATCCCATGTCTCCAGGCCATCCAAGCCCAGGAAACATGTGATGACAATGGGAACCATTGCAATCGGTTCAATATCAGAACCAGCCTAACATTCACACAGGCACAAAGTCCATAATAGCACTGGGGTTTTTTTTTCTATTGACGAATGTCTGGCTTTTTGCCTAGTGTTTTCACAACAAGGCTGATAGGGATACAACAAAAGGGGCCTTCATAATGGCTGCCCTGAACTCCCTTTCTGGTAGGATAGATTCTTCTTGCAACCCCTCCATTGGCAGGCAAAGGATTTTTCATTCCAAGGAGCTCTTGAGAACTGAATGTTGTAAAAGAGTGTTTAATCTTGTACTGTACTGTTTTCAATTGTTCTATTTTAAACTTTATCACTTGAACTGTATGTTTAAAGTTGTTTTTAAAAGTTGTCAGTGTAATTTCATTTTAATGTTCATCTTCTGTATGTTTTTAACTACTGTATATAGTATTTTAATTTGTAATCCACCTGGATTTGTAGTTATGTGGGAATACAGGACATAAATAAGATTTATTATCATCTTCATCAGGTGCATGCATAGCCTGCAAACATGAATAATATTTATTGTTGCAACTGAATAGTTTAAAGCAACTACTTCCACACTTCCCAAAACAAACTAAACTAAACTGCTATTATTTTGGAGAAAAACCTATTTACAAATGGTAAAACTATCTGGTAATGGAAGGAGAACATTCACCATGCATACTTTATCAAAAACCTCAAATCCCACTGTTGCGGCCTGCGCTAGGCTTGGCCTGTTTATAGTGAAAGTGTATGCTTACTTTTATGTGCTTGTGTTAGATTAACAGGCCTCCATTTGTTGTAAAGGCCTATTTGCAGTTTTTGGGGCTGGGTTGTTGTTTTCCCTGGTTGGGAGGGGCTCATTCTCTCTGTTTCCTTCCTCCAATCATCACCCAGTATTTTCCCTCCAAAGTTAGTATTTCCATCCAATCAGCCCTTAGTATTTTCCCTCCATAGTCCCAGCCAATCAGTGTCTTGGGATTTCCCTCCAATTCTAAAGGTTACAAAAGGGAGGAAACCTCTCTGCTTACCTCAGTGACTACCAGGGACGTGTGACTGTGCCACGGGGCTGCCAGCTCTGGCCTGTCACCTTCTATTAATGACAAATACCGCCTTCAACCAGCCCTGGACTCAGCAGAGGAAGGACGTTCGACCTTCAATTTAAAGGAATCCAGTGGCTGGGGTCTGTCCACCATCCGTGGTGGCTGACCAGAGAAGAGAAGGAGAGGCATCACAATCCATCGCCCATGGACTTGGCAAAAGGGACTGAGTAAGCTAATTTTCAACTATTTGGTGTTACGGACTTTGCAACCATCCAAAAGGCCAGTCACCTGTTTGAGACTTGTTAAATAAATTCATTAATTTCTTCAAAGGCCTCAGTCTGCTAAGTTTGTGAGAAGTCTCCCCACAAGAGGAAAGCAATTTGCATCCCCTGGGCATAGGAGTTTATAGCAACTTATGTGGTCACTCAATCCAAGCCCAGGCGAACCGCCATACCCACCTCTTCTTTTTTACTCCATAGGGAAATATTTTTCCTCCGGTGTCACACACAAGGAACAATAACTCAACATGAGCAAAGTAAATGGTCATCAGTAATGATCATTTCTATAATACAGGAAGAAGGGTGACGTCAAATGTTACATAGCTCTACTTTTGACGTAAAGGAGGCAATTCAAAGAACATGAACATGTACCCTCCAACACAGACAAATTGATGTGTGTTCCCTTTCATTCTTTCATGCTTTGTTCACTTCAGTTTAGAATCAGTGCTGCCCTGCTCTTTTACTATCTTGTAGGCATTAAGTGCTTTCTCTCACTTAACTGTGACCTTAAGAGTTTATGTATTCTTCTACCTCTACCACGTGGAGTCTCATAGCTGTGAAATAATCCACATAATAAATCAGCCTCAGTTTCAACTCTAACCTTCAATATAACAAACACTAGCTGTATTCACAAACCAAGAGTAAGTCATAAACCAAATTCAGTTTTCTAGCTTGGCCAAAAGACAGGAAGCTTCACCTTGCATTTTTCTTAACTGCCATTTATTGTTATATCTAAACCCTAAACCAAGGTTAATCATCATCATTACTTGCTAAAAATAACCCCACTTCAACCTCAGTTCAAATGGCACAATTTTAAACAAACTACAGGCAATTCCCGGGTTACAAACATCCGACTTACAAAGGACTCATAGTTAAGAATTGGGGGTGAGACTACAGGAAGTAAGAGGAATCTACACCTAGGAAGGGAAATTTACTCCTGAAAGAGTTATCATAGAGAAAAGGTGTCTCAAATGAAACTTTTTCACCAATCCTTGTTTCCATAACAAGCCAAATTTTTCAACATCCAATTATCTCAGGAACATAAAGTGAGGTGAAATCTTCTGAACAGGGGCAGAAAGAGCAAAACAAACACCACCAGGGTGTTAATACTTCCTATGCTATACAAAGCATGCATACACTCACACACACACTGCTGCATGTGAGGAAGGGAACTGCATGAATCTCCTGTGGTCTACTCCTGTCATAATAAAGCATAATGTATAGTGGTATATTCCAGAGGAAGGAACTAACAAAACTCCCTGTTTGGGGGTGGGGGTGGGGGCTGGAGTTACACTTTTTTAAACATAAAAATTCAGCTTAAGAACAAACCTACAGAAGCTATCTTGTTCGAAACTTGGAGACTACCTGTATTGTTAATTTTCCTATAGCTTATTTAATTCAGACTGTATGACAATCTGTGGTTAATGAAAACTGGAAATAAATTCATTTGAACTGCTTGAGGAAGGGGACTGTATGAATCTCCTGTGGTTTACTCCTGCCATAATAAAGCATGATTTATTGTGGTGTATTTCAGAGGAAGGAACTGACAAAACTACCTGTGAGGTTTCCTTGCCTATGAAATTGATGATGTCACTGCAAGTTGAGAGGCAACTTGAATACACACACACACACACACACACAAGCCTGCAGTGTAGTCCACTGCTGGACTATTCCAAAGGGGGCCAAGGTTTGTTTAGTTTTTGAATTCAAATCCTCCAATACGAACTTTATAAGAAAACAGCAAAAGTTAATTGATTCAGAATGTCCCATCAAGCGTGGTCCCAGCTCACATTAGATTGCTCTGGGGCAATCTAGAGTTTTGTACTCCATTACCTTTACACAGCTGTGTTTTGTTCATAAATATTGAACTTTATGCCAATCCTATTTTTCACACAAGACTATGAACTCTTTTCATTGTTGCTATTTTCTATTTCCAAGTTGACATCAACTACTAAATCAAAGCTATATTTAAATTTTGTTTTCTACGAACAATTCTTCCACCCAACTTCCAGAAGGAAGTTTTAAAAAATGCCAAAGGAACCAACAGTGTCATTTCTCAACAATCATATGGGTGACTGCATTTTTTCTATAAATAAGCTTTTTAAAGTCATTTTTGTTTTGTTTTAATGCAGCTTTGACCACCTTTGATGGAGCGACAGGATATAAAATATTTTTATAATACTGACTTGTTACTGGAAGTAAACAGGTCAATACTGGGTCATTCTGTGAGTGGGGGTTATTTTGTTGTTGTTTTGATTACACATTTACAAACCACCAGGATCTGCCACAATAGCAAAGCATAACAAGACAGGGGGGGACCATTAATGACATTTGCAAGTGTAAAATGGGTTTGTTCATATTCCATAGAGTGAAATAAAGTTGAAATAAGATCAAAATGATTATAATATAAGGTTGGGCAATCCATGACCTCTAAGATGTTGATAGACTGCAATTATGCAGCCAACTATGTTCGTGAGGGCTTATGGGAGTTGCAGTCCAACAACATCTGCAGCCCCATACAATTCCCACTCCTGCTATAAAATAACCCACACTCTTGAGTATGGATTTCATATCCAACACTTAAAACATCTAGTAAATGAACCAATTTGTTTACACAACCCTACAACTTTTTACAGTTTTTCCCATAAATATGTTATTACATCTATCCCTTTTATTTTGTTTCAGAGTATTTGACTGAGATCCATAACCACAAGCAAGTTGAACAAGCTTCTTCTGATGGAAGTAGCCTCATATAAAATTCATCACCACTGGTGAAATATTTGGAACAATATTTGTAGATTTAAAATACTATAAAGACCCTCACGAAAAGAATTTCCTGTGCCCTGTATCACTCAAGGAACCTACCATATCTACTGGAAGAGGATGTGTTGCTTTCTGTTTAAACACTATAAATACTGTGGCTGGGGTTCAAAGCCACATGTGGGGAGGGGAACTTTCTAGCATCTCCTTTCAATGGCAGCCCCCATCAAAGCCACCCAAAGGTCAGGGAACCCTCTGGAGCAGCATTCCATTATGCCAAATAGGCTGCCAGGAAGACGAAAAATGGTAAACCCCCCCCCTTTCCCCCAGAAGTTAGGCACACGTCCCAGACTTCTCTGGAGTCAAGCCATTGAGAATGCAATCCACACCAATTTAGGAAACAATACCCTAATGTTATACACTTCTTTCTTCCATCTTCAATGAGATTACATCAGAGTAAGTGATCAGTGAATCACCACAGAGCTGTCCCTTTGTGTAAACCATGAAATTAACTGGTTTCATTCCTTGGCAGAGGGATTTTTTAGAAAGCAATCCCTACAAATAATTTTGTATCATGCATGTGCTTTTTGATTGTTTTTGATGAGTCATTCTAGCAAAACTATTTTAGATGACCACTGAACAGTGACATCTAAGTATTTAAAAAGTATTTCAGAAAATCATGAATATTTTTTCTATGCTGAAACAATATTATTCTTCCTGGATATTCTTTGTTACCTCCTTAATATCACTTTCAATGTTTCACTTCCTCTGTTTTTGATATACCCAAGTTCATCCACTTAATTTACTTAGTGCCCAAGGTCAGAAATATCTAGACAAGTGACTTACAAGTATATAGAGAGATGATAACTTGCATCATATACTGCACACAATGCCTTCCTCGTCTTCATCAGTGCAAGGGAGCACTATTCTAGTATTATAGGCCTGTCTACACTGTCCAGAAACTCCAAATTGGACCAGAAGTCACTCCTGGACATCTACGCAATGTCCAGGGACTTCACGTCTATAACACAGCATGAACCCTTTTTACATGATTTTACTTTGGTTTTGTAGAAGTTGGAGAATACTCAAGAGTTTCACTGAAGGCGTTTCCAGACAGTCCTAAACGCGGGCCCTGAGAGGCAGTCCAGACAGTGTACAGAATTATTGTGTAATGATACACCATATACCCCATCTACTTTTAAATTATTATCAGTTGGGCAGTAGTGAATAGGAAGACTTAGAAGTTTCTAATATGTGATTCATCAGTTACTTTATCTTGAAACTCTTCATATGTGTGTGTGTGTGCATATTAAGCATGGGTCTAGAATGCAGTGGATCCTCAGGAGTCAGATTCTGGGAGACCTCCCCCCCCCTTTACCCCAAGGTTGCCAAAAAATCAGATCATGTCTCATATTATTATATGGCAGTGACAGATATGCAGATATTCATGTTCGCCATTTTATATACAGGATTGACAATCACAGACCAGGAATCAATGGGTTCAGAGGGTTCACTATACTTGCAAACTACTAGCTGGCAGAGAAAAGTTCCAGGGAAAATTTAGTCTGTGTACTAAATCCATTTTTAGTTCAAACTAGAGCAAACTCAATGAAATAAATAGATTTTGTCACCACTAACATAAATTCCATGGATTCCAACATATCATCTTCAGTTGGGAATAAAATAGGATTTTGCCAACAATCCCTTTGCAGCTCTGGACATAACACTATAATATACATATTTAACTGCTTTCAGCACTCTAGTTAAATTTTCTACAAAGTAAACACTTTAACTGTGTCAGAAATGCAACATCTCCACAGCAGGCAAAACATCCACTATTGCTACACCATTCAATTGGTGATAAGTATGCACCTGGTGATAAAAATGTCAAGCAGATACTTGGTTTTTCTCACTACAGAGAAACCTATAGTGGCCATCATGAACATGGCTGGAGCCCACAGAGGTGCAATAGGTTAAACTTTTGTGCCAGCAGGACTGAAGACAGGTCTGAGGTTCGAATTCAGGGAGAGTGGGTTTAGCTCCCTCTGTCAGCTCCAACTCCCCATGCAGGGACATGAGAGAAGCCTGCCACAAGGATGGTAAAACATCAAAACATCCCCTGGGCAATGTCCTTGCAGACGGCCAATTCTCTCACAGAAGCGAATTGCAGCTTCTCACGTCACTCCTGACATGAAAAAAAGAGCATGACTTAAAGAATGATATAAAATACAAAACTAGAAACTGTGTTTCTATAGCTCAACCATTAAAATCACTACACTTGACACAGATATTCATCTACTTTTGAAAAAGATTACCAGACTATGACTCATTCAACCTTTTTGAAAACAGCACTCTAAAGAAAAACGGAGCCATGGCTGTTTTTTATGCTTCACATGAAAAGGATTCCAATTAGACAAATCTCATAAACTTCCCTCTACTACATTCGAGGGTGTCACTGTCAATTCGTACAGATAAAAAACAGCTATTTTATTAATTTTATTTTACATATTTAATTAAAATCTTGTTTCTCAATGTGAGACCCAAAGTGGCTTTCAGTATAAATGGGCCAATGGTTTGATTTGACTTAAGGCCACTTTCTATGTCCTAGATCAAGATCTTTTTGTAAGAAGAAATTAAAAGTCTGGGATAGTTTTGCTTGATGTTACTTTCGCCTATGGACTGTATTTCTATACATATAGCACCCATGAAGGTGTGTAGCTATTTGATGTGCAGTTTTCCTTTTTTCAAATTGAACAATGTTGGATTAAAAAGACTTCCACGTAAATTAGGAGTTTATCACTAAATTACTATCGCATATTTATCAATAAATATTTCATGTAGCTTCTGCTAGTGTAATGGCAGCCTTCTTGCAAAAAGAAAGACTTAACAAATGTTTAAAATATGTTGAACTGGACAGAGTAGAAGACCTAGAATTAGGAAACTAGATTTAAAAGCATCAACTCTCATTTTTTCTCATGACATATTTCCAAGTAGTATACTTATCTTTATGAACAAAGAAAGAAGTCTGCCACCAACAGAGTTACTGCATTTGTTGGCAAGATATAGATTTACAGTGCCTAAAATGTTCTCAATTGACATTGAACTTTCAACAGCCTACATTCCTTACATTTTTACTGCATTACGTTTCCTGAAATTTGCATGGGTATGATATACAAAGAAAGCCTATATAGCTGTTTTTCTTTTTTTGCTTTGAAGTTTAACTCATACCACCAACACTATGCTGGAATCAGTTAGAATCCTCCAACCAAATTCATGTTCCTCTTGCTGAAAATACAACAGTTATTGTTAAATGGAGATATCCATATTCATTTTCTTTCTGTTCTTTCATGCCTGCTTCCAATCACAGTCATAGTGAATGCTGAACCACATACATATATCAATTTAAATTAATCAGTTAAAGATCCTCTGACAACCCTATCATTCCCCCCCCCCCAAAAAATCTCTAGGAATCTCTAGATCTTCCAGTGTGATTTTCCTAGAGATACTGTATTAATGAAATCCAAGAATACTCAAATCCTATACCTTGACTGCATTAGAGCCATCAACTCAATGAATTTATCTACAGTATTGTGTTATTGTTGTTGTTGTTTTGGTTTTTTTAATATACAACTGACAGAATCCAACTGCTATAATGATTGAGAGAGCCTGAGAATTGTACATATTATTTTTGAAACTATTTCACAAATCTTGTTTCACCTTCATGTTAAACAGAAACCAAGGGTTCTCCTCAGTTTCACCAGTAGAACATGTTGCCTGCTTGAGTTTCAAAGCACTGAAGTGGTAATCCACTTGCACTTCTTGGAACTGTTCTACTCAGGTCCCCAGACAAATTCTCTTCTTTAAACCCTTCCTGCCTTATCTAATTCCAAGTGTGATCTTCTCCTTCCTTCTTCTCCAAACCTGGAAATCATACTATAAAATCAGACTGTTCATCCCACAACTTCTCTATTTTTATTAGAGGAAAATACTCATAGTCACCATATTTACTGCTATTTTTTACAAAACATCATTTTTGGAAAAGCTCTGATCTCATCATCTCTGCCTTCTAAGGAACCACATGAAACACACTGCTTCCCAGACTAAAATGTATCTTAGTTCCTTGTTTTGCTAAAATGTGCTATCTTTGGACTAGCTTCACATGGCATACAGAAGTCTCTCTTGCAACAAAATTATGTATTCGTTTTCATTTCTTTAATTTGTCATATCACAATTTTCTTCCACATTAATGTGTTTCCTCCCCCCCCCCAAAAGACATTTATATACCAATAGAAATAATTTCTTAAACACAAACTACAGTGGGCCTACCATATCCCAGAAGATTTGGTTATGAGACACTGGATGGATAAAATCATGCTCCATATTATTAATGGCAGCAACATGAATGTACACACTTCAGTGTGTCTGCATTAGTGTTACCACCATTTAATTATTTTGTTATTGTTTATTCATTCAGTTGCTTCTGACTCTTCCTGACCTTATGGACCAGCCCATGCCAGAGCTCCCTGTCGGCCGTCACCTCCCCCAGTTCCTTCAGGGTCAAGCCAGTCATTTCGAGGATACCATCCATCCATCTCGCCTTTGGTCAGCCCCTCTTCCTTTTTCCTTCCTTTTTCCACAGCATCATTGTCTTCTCTAAGCTTTCCTATCTTCTCATGGTGTGGCCAAAGTACTTCATCTTTGCCTCTAATATCCTTTCCTCCAATGAGCAGTCAGGCTTTATTTCCTGAAGTATGGACTGGTTGGATCTTAATTATATTTAATTATACGGGGTGTAATAATCCACATTTGGTTGAATTCACAGATCCAGAGCCCATGGATCTGGAGAGCCCACTGTAGTCTGCACTTGAAGTTTAGAAGCACATATTCTTCACAATAATGGCAACAGCATCTCCTGTCTGTTTTGTGGTCCTATTCAGTCACTTAACCAAACCTATAGGAATCCCTTAATGAGAGAGGATATGATCCATTCCAAGTTCAGCTCCTGAGATTTTTAATAGAAAACAATTGAGAATGTAAGCAAATATTCCCAATATTAGTTCACTGAAATAAATGAGACTTATGTGCACTGAATCTCAGCTATAGTACTGTATTTCTTTCATTCAGAGATACACTTTTTCCTCAAATAAATATCTCTAAACATAGAATGAATCTTATAACCATAGTAGTTCAGATATATAGAGAGAGGGGAAGGAGAGATTTATTTTCTTTTGGTGGTACTGAAATGATTGTGCATCTTACAATCAATTGACATCTTAGAATCGAAGAAATGTGGTATATGTATACAACAGGGAAACATGATAAGCAAGTAATAATAGGAAAACATATTCATTCTTTCTTGCAACATTCTTATCACCCACAATATGGAAACATTTGTGTTGTTTATGTCTGTTTTCCTGAAGATTTTTAAAGGATTTGATCTTGCTTAGGGTCATGTTCAGCTGTTTGTTAAAAAGTTGGGGTTTTTTGTTTATTAATAAAGTCAGTTTCAACATATGGAGACCCTATGAATGACGGACCCCTGCTCAGATCCTGAAAATTTAGGGATGTGGCTACCTTGATTGAATCTATCTATGTAGTCTTAATCTTTTTCTACTTCTTTTCCACATTTCCTATTTATGGCAACCTATCCCAAGATTCTCTTGTCAAGATTTTACAGGAAGAGTTTGCCATTGCTTTTTTCAGAGACTAACAGAGACTTGTCCAGGATCAACAAATAGCTGATTAGGGATTTAAACCATGGTCTCCTAGTAGTGTTCATGTTGAATTCAATTTTTTTCAACGATCATTATTGTCTTTGCTAGTAAGTCATGCTATGTTTTATGTATCTTATGCTATGTCCTAAACACAAGAGAAAGTTTAGTCATCTAGGCCTCTAAGGACAATTAAGGCTTTGTTTTCACTTGGACCCCTGTATTTGTCTTTCTGGCAGTCCATAGTACTGCAAAACTCTCCTCCAGCACCACATTTCAAAGAACTGATCTCTTAATACCAGCTTTCTTCACTGTCCAACCTTTACAATCACACAGAGAAATTGGAAATACAATGACATGGATTATTCTGACTTTAGTATTCTATTGTATAATAATAATAATAATAATAATAATAATAATAATATTAATATAAACTTTATTTATACCCAGACACTGAAGATTTGTCTAGTTTTTGGAAGCTTCCCTTCCAAGTCCTAGACATGTAAAGTCTCATTTATCCAACATACGTAAATGGGCTGGCAGAACGTTGGATAAGCGAAAATGTTGGATAATAAGGGAGGATTAAGGTAAAGCCTATTAAACGTCAAATTACATTATGATTTTATAAATTAAGCAGCAAAACATCAGTTTTACAACAAATCAACAGAAAAAGCTGTTCAATACATGGCAACGTTATGTAGTAATTACTGTATTTACGAATTTAGCACCAAAACATAACAATGTATTGAAACAGCTGTGGATTCAGGTGGGAGGCAGAACTGAGGTCTTGTACCTGAATCTGCCACAAATACAGTTTCAACAAACAATGGAAATAGCTGAATGGTTATAAATCATTAATAAAGCAAAACATATTTTCAAGTTATTTTAAAAAGATTACTTCAGATATTTTTATAGTTCCTACCATAATTTAATATTTTAAATAGAAACTGCAACTTTGTGCTGGAAGCGATGAAGAGTAGAATTCCACATAAAAATGTTTTCCAAGCCAGGTCTTCTCTGTACTTTCAAACGAGCACATTGCAATTGTTTGAGCCAAAAAAGAAAATAATAAAGCCAGTCTTTTTTATAAACAAATTCTTACACCAAAAAAGTATTTGCGAAAAAACACCCACTGGTTATACACAAGGAGATTTATGGAGGATGGTTTCAAATTGTTTTTCAGTAGAGATATGCTGACTTCAAGGGCCAGGGTTCAAATCCCCACTCAGCCATGGAAACCCACTGGGTGGCCTTGGAAAGTTACCCCTTTCTCAACCTCAAAAAGAGGCAAAGGCAACATCCCTCTGTAGAAATCTTACCAAAGAATAGTTTGGAAGTAATTTGAAGATATGCCACAATAACAACACATTGCTTCACCACGCTTATCAATCTGAATTCCTGGCAGACAGTGGCAAATACATTCTTCATGCACTGCTAATTATACCCCAAAAAAGCTAGACTTGGAAGTTGTTACAAAAATATTTCTGGTATGTAATTCAAGGCTAGAAAAATCACACGGAAGTAACACTGAAGTAACACAACTCTCTGAAAGAGTAAACTGTCGTCTAACCCAAGTGTAAAACCAATTCAATTTAATTTAACTGTCTTCTAACCAAACACACTGTTTGTTACTTGATTTGTATATTGTGTCTTAGAAAACAATTACTCTTCAAGACATCAGACAAGATTTCATGCAATACAACACTCATAAAACATAATAAAATGCTCATCTGATTAAAAGCATATTATGCTTACTTAAAACTAGCTGTTAAAATATCAACAGCAATTCGTAAAAACAACAATTTATGCAAAGGCTGAACTCAAATCTGTTTTACATTGATTCTTGAAAGGTTCCAAGAATGCTTCTCTCATTTTCCCCAAATAGTGACTCCACCATTTGATAACTGTAGAATCATTACATAAAAAGCCCTGTCCTTAATATGTATCAGCCTAATATAGATGGGCCAAACAGAATGTATGAGGTAATCGTTGATATTAAATCATGAGAAAGTTTGCTTGTATCTTTATTTTATCTGCATGTGCACAGTTTGCAATTTAACTAAGAATTCTAAATTCTCAACAACAGTGACTGTAGCTATTTAAATTGGTTAAAAATTAATAGACAGTAATAGCTGGTCCTGAGTACTTGTTCAGAAATTGGACTACAAATTGAAAATACTTCAAAATGTTGGCTTTTCCATAAACATATTCAAAGATCCTAAAGCATGCTGTCTCACAACTTCGGCCTCCATGCTTTCCGTATACAGGCAGTCCCCAAGTTACGGACAAAATAGGTTCTTTAAGTTTGTTCTTAAGTCTAATTTTTGTTTCAATAGCCAAGTATTTTACCAAGTGACTTACCACAATTATAGGCAAGTATTTTACCTCATATTTTACAAATATAGAGAAGTGTTTATTACCAGTGTAATTAAGTTCAATCAACAAACTTTGTCTTTGTAATACTTTTATTTTGATTCGCCTTTCAAGAACCCTGACTGAAGTTAACTTTGCCTTTGTTTCCAGTAAACTTATTTGGTTAACTTTAATCCTGTCTCAAGAGTCTTTATTTTAAAGAACTGAAGTACGTCAGAGGGTATACCGATAGCCACCAGGAATAGCCAGACATATAGTTATCACTTCACCCCGGCATGCCATCACAGGGAGTGACAGACCAACAACACCCAAAGGGGTCAAAGTAATGGTGTCCGTGATCTTTCACATCAGTGACATGGTGAATCAAGTCTGAATTTTAGACCAAATTATAGTAGTACTATCTATGGTTCTGAACTCAATTCCCAAAGTAACTTCAATACTTTGGACAGCTCCTTTAAAGTTCAGATTAAACTCTAGGGTGGATTCAGTGCCCTGCTAATATAGCCCCTACTTATCACCACCAATGACTGTTCTATAACTATTTAAATAGTATCTGAGAATGAGGCTTGACTCTTATGCCTGTTTATTGGGAAGGAATGTCACTCAACACAAACATTGTTCTTGTTGATATTGTTTTGTGCCTTCAAGTAATTTCTGACTTATGGTGACCCTCAGGTGAACCTATCATATGTTTTCTTGGCAATTTGTTCAGGGGAGGTTTGCTGTTGGCATATTTCCTAGCAAATATGTTTATTATTTGACAAAAAGCTTAAAAGTATTTTTTTGTGCTTCTGCACAAGTCTAGTGTGTAAAGAGCAATTTTCCATTTGTGATTTCAAGGACCTTTAACCAGTTCCTATCTTACAGACACATATGTTTAAGTTGCAGAAAAGTGCAAAATCACTCATTTTATGCAAGTTAAAACTAGTTCCACAAGCATTAATGAGATTCCCTAAATAACTGTGAAGTGTTAAGAAAATTAAGTGATGGTTTTGCTTTACCTCTTATATTAGAAGCTGTGCTACAGTAACAGAGAAACTATAAATCAAAAGCAAGTTCTATTAAAGACATACAAATCAAATTAAGAACTGATTAATTACAGTAGTAATTGGGAAGAGTTTGTCTTTTATTGAAAAGTTTATTTTTTAAACTAAATAAACACCATCTAATACCATTAAGTAGTAGGGCCCATATCAATAGTCCATTATAAATGGATACTAAATAATCATCTAAGCAAAATCAAAGCTCAACTATAGAGCACACTGCCATGATCCTAATGATAAGAAATATAGTAAAATGTAAAGGCTTCCCCTTGACATTAAGTCTAGTCATGTCTAACTCTGGGGCGTGGTGCTCATTTCAGCAGCTCAGTGGTTTAACCTGCTGCGTCACCAGGTGACCCAATAAGAAATATGTGAACTTGAAATTTTTGTTGCTCATTTCAGACACAAAAAGAACTGCAATCATCCTTCCACATTTCCGATTTTGCCTTTTGAAGAGTTGTTTATTCAAGGATTTGATTAAAACCGTTCTTTCTAGGAATCTCTAGGTTCTCTGGGGTGCCTCTATGATCACTCATGCTGGAGGATCAAGAGATTGCCACATCCTCCAATGCAATTCTGTAATCAGTTTCCAATGGAAGTTGACCACAAATAGTTGCATGTTTGCTTTATTTCGTATAAAAAGCATTGCATAAATAAGTGTTAAACTGATAAAAATAGAAGGAGCACAAGTGGCTACATATTTTTTGATGAAAAATGGGCAACAGTGGCCACATTGTCTGTAGCTTTAAGCAATTCTTCCTCTGTACATGAGGCATTGTGGACAAGCGTAAAGATGCAGAATGGTTTGTTCTGATCCACAGTCGATAAGGTGGAGGATTCTTTTAGTTAGTGCCATTTTGCTAGGTTGTCTGTTTCATGCGAGAAGACCTAGAAATTTCTGGAAAAGTGTTCTCTTGGGTTAAAAAAATAGCAATTTCTTCATTCTTCACTTTCACAGATGCCATGTGTCCGTAGTCTGGATAAATGTGAAGTTCCGACTGTATTTAAATTGACACTCTACAAAAAAATCAATGTGATCAGGTACACTTATTGCTGGGGTAGGTTCCAGGACCTCCCACAATAAGTGAAAAACTGTGATGTAGGGATGCTCTATTTATTTTAATATTTATACATTATTTTAGTAGTTATACACTATTTTAAGTCTTTATACACTTAAAATAAAGTGATGGAAAGGCCCTTCAAGGCTGGAGGGAGGGAAGGAGGACTGAGGAGGGAAAGTGCCTTGGAGACCGGCAGCAGCAAAACCCCACAAAACAGCAAAAATACCATGATATATATTAAATTAATATTTTTTGAAATCTGCAAAACAGCGAGTCTGCAATAAGTGAACCGCGAAGTAGCGAGGGAACACTGTATTCCCCATATTGTTGCTTCAAACTTCTTGGAGAACAACAAATACTCAATATGCTGGTAGGATGGGGAGGGGATTTTGTCATTTGGGAGTTGTAGTTGCTGAGATTTATAGTTCACCTACAATCAAAGCGCATTCATTCTGAATTCCACGAACAATGGAGAGCATTTGCAGGCATTGACCTTGAGTTTTGGAGCTGTAGTTCACCTAAATCCCGAGAGCACTGTGGATTCAAGCAATGATGGATCTGGACCAAACTTGGCACAAATATTCAATATGCCCAAATGTAAACATTAGTGGAGTTTGGACTCAACAACGGCGAGAATAGTCTACGCGAGGAAGTGGAAGAGCGAGGAGACCCCCGAGCTGGAGGAATGGCTGGACAAACTACGAGACGCCATGGATATGGATAAACTTTCCTTCTACCTATCCGAAACAGGAGGCTACCCACTGAAGAAAACCGACTGGTCCCTGGTGAAAACCTACTTAAAGTCGCGGGGCTCACCTTGAATAACTTGAATTCCAACCACCCCCTGCTCGCCTTCCTATCGAGAACAGAAGGGGACAACCACGAGTTTGTAGCTCAATAGCACGTAGAACGGAAGGGCTCCCCCCCTTCACCAGAGGCTTAGAGGCCTCTCAACGCATGAAAAAGCACTGTCACTCCCCCCCGAGACCCCCACCCACCCCCTCCCACCCTGTTTGCTCCACTGCAGCTTCCCCCTGCCCTCCTCTTTCCCCCCACCGCCTCCCACCCTCATTCCTGGTTAACCCCCTCCCACCCCCACCCTCTCTCTTGCCCACCGCCTCCACCCCCCGGCCTCCCCTCTCTCTATCTTTCCTACTGTCCTTTACCTGAAATTGTTCTCCCTCTTTTACTGTTTATGGAAAACCCTAATATATTTTTTTAAAAAAACATTGGTGGAGTTTGGGGAAAATGGACTTGACATTTGGGAGTTTTAGTTGCTGGGATTTACAGTTCACCTACAATCAAGGAGTCCTTTGAATCCCACCGATAGAATTGGGCCAAGCTTCCCACACAGAACTCCCATGACCAACAGAAAATACTATGATTTCTAATTGTCTTTGGTGGCCCATCTGACATCCGCTCATGACCCCCCACCCACCCAGTAGCACAGAGCATGGGTTTGAAATACTTCCAATAAAGACACAAACCAGGTAAATACAGTATAAAAATATCATTGATTATTATTTAGGGCAACACAGAATAAAATTATTTCATAGCAGACAAACCATAGATATTCAGTGAAACATACATATATGGTAGTCCCAAAATCATTAAATCAAAACTGCTTTCGAATGAACTTTTAGGAGCTTACCACAGCCTCCTTTTGTCCTTACTATCCTATTGTGCCTGGACTGTTCAACACTGGAGTTTTGATTTAATGATTTTGGGACTACCATATTTGTATAGTTGCGATCTTTCATTGTTATGTTACTGCGACCTCGGATATAATCCGGTTTATACTATATGTATGTTTCACTGAATATCTATGGTTTGTCTGCTATGAAATAATTTCACTCTGTGTCCCCACCCACCCACCCACCCAGGTTTCCCGACCCCCAGTTTGAGAAAACTGGTCTAAGGGTTCCATCCCACAGACGACCCAGATGAAGAAGGTAAGCAATACTACCATTCTCATGCAAAGCAGAGATGCCTTCCTTGGCTCAAGGACAAAGGTTAGTGTGATCAGTTTCCTTTGAATGCAGTGCTGAGTTTTCTGAGTCTTTTGATCACTTTCCTCGGGCCTTCTGCATCCATTCTTGTTGGAGACTGATCCCTAGGCTGCTCTTTGATCTGCAGTCCTAGCACTCTGCAGGTGCCATATGTCATCACATTAAGAACCAGCAACAATATGAATTTCTCTGCACAAGGCACAGTTTACCAGCACATACAACAGTAAGGGATTATTTTTTTGCCCTAGTAAACACACAGGGGTTATTGCTTTGAGCTAATGTGTTCAAAGCAAAGTGTTATTTTATACGGTGTTTGGGTTTTCCTCTCTCAACTCCCCCCCCCCCCCTTGTCTTATGCCTGTTTGGCTTGTTTGCTTCGAGATGAAATCATGTCCTTCTGGTTAACAAGGAAACTACTAAAACATTTTCCTCTTACATTAGCATTCACCACTGGAAAGCAGGGTGTTTAATAGCCTAAATTTAGGCAGCCCCATTCAACGTGCGGTTTCATGTGGCATCTAGCCTTTCTGTTTGCTAAGTATCCCTTTAAATGACTTTGTAATACAAGATCAAGGGAGCCAGGAAGGCCTTAAAAATCTGAATAATGTGTATCATATGGAGTTCGGAGGCTAAGCAAATTACACACCCCAAAGCTGCCCTCTGTATGAAAGGAGCCTTTCTCCCCAGTCTGCTCAACCCGAACCCAAGGGAACTTTCTTTTTAGAGTTTTCTAAACATTTCAGTGCACTTGAAAGCCTGAAAATTATTACTGTTTTCTATGTAGATGAACTATTTTTCATCCTCTATGCAAAAATAATGAGTTCCTTTGCCATAAAGCCACACCAGACAGAGGCCAACTTGGGAGGGACAAAAAGGGAGGGTGAACATAAGTGCCATATCAGGACCTCCTTCCCCAAAAAGCTTTCAGGAGACACAATTAACCTATCCTCTCTCTTTCAGCTTCTTAATTGGTGCCCTTTTACCTATCCTGCCTCAGTTAACAAGGTCAACAAGTTCCCCGGGGTGACCAATGGCACCGTGAAGTCAAGCTGCCAACTCTTATTCATTTTGGCTTCAGTCTCCCAAAGGCTCACTCTGACCAAGCGAGATGGTCCTTTCCCCACCAGCCACCTCCCAAGATGCCCAATCTTTGCAAACAGGAGCAGGGGCAAACTTGTCCTTAGTCTCTAGCATGAGCGCACAGTGGCCTTTTAAAAAAGAACTTATCACCCAGGATTTCCAGGACAAGCTTTTGAGAGTTGGCAAAAGCAGAAGGCAAATCCAGCCTTGGGCCCAACCAGGGATTGCTCATCTCCTTGAGCCTATGGGGCATGTTGCAAATGCAGACTTTCAATGGCAATGTCTACACCAGTGGTTCCCAAGAACTAAAATATGGTCTGCGGCCTCACCGTTACTACATTGTTGCAATGAGAGCGACTAGTCTCGCAAAATGCTCTTATAGTACCGAGGCTATGGTTTTCTGTGGGTGCGCAGATGGCGACTACTGGACGGCATACATTCTGTATCAGAAACTAGAGCTGATATGGTCTATCCAATGCAATTTTCTGTATCAGCACCCCAAATAACCAAATGGAATCTAAAGTTGACCAAAAACTGATTCATAACTCTTTTGGCACTCATGTTGGAAAGTGGTCCCTGGTCAAATGGTCCCTGGTCAAAGTGGTCGCTGGTCAAAAAAGATCTACACTGTAAAATCCTTATGTTGACACTACTTCAACCACTTTGGCTCATGTTTGAAATCCTAGGAGTCGTTGGCTGGATCTACACTGCCATATAATGCACTTTGGTCAGTGCAGACCGGCACGGGCAAACTTGGTGATATTCGGATTTGTGGGAGTTGAAGTCCAAAATAACTGGAGGGCTCAAGTTTGCCTATGCCTGGTTTACACTGACTATATAATGGAGTTCCAAAGCAGCTTAAGTCCAAAACACCTGGAGGACCCAAGTTTGCTCATGTCTGGTGTAGACCCATATGATGCGGACTGTAGGAGTCTATACCAGGCATGAGTGAACTCCAGCCCTCAAGGCGTTTTGGTCTTCAACTCCCACAATTTCTAACAGCCTATCAGCTATTAGGAAATGTATTAGTTGAAGTCCAAAATACCTGGAGGGCCCAAGTTTGCCCACTTCTAGTATTGATCCATAAAATAATGCAGACTTTAGGAGTCTACACCAGGCATGGGCAAACTTTGGCCCTCCGGGTGTTTTGGACTTCCACTCCCACAATTCTTAACAGCAATCCATCTATTAGGAATTGTGGGAGTTGGGGTCTAAAACACCTGGAGGGCCCAAGTTTGCCCATACCTGGTATAAACCCATATAATAATGTAGACTGTTGGAGTCTAAATGCAGTTCCAAACCACCTGGAGGGCCCAAGTTTGGCCACTTCTGGTGTAGACTCATATAATAATGCAGGCTGTAAGAGTCTACACCAGGCATGGGCAAACTTGGGCCCTCCAGGTGTTTTGGACTTCAACTCCTATCATTCCTAATGGCCGGTTAGTGTGGACCCATATAATGCAGACTGTAGGAGTCTACACTGACTATATAATGCAGTTCCAAACCAGCAGATGTCCAAAACACCTAGAGGCCCCAAGTTTGCCCACTTCTCGCATAGGTAAAGGTTAAGGTTTTCCCCTGACATTAAGTCCTGTCATGTCCGACTCTAGGGGTTGGTGCTCATCTCCATTTTTAAGCCGAAGAGCCGGCGTTGTCCTAAGGTCATGTGAACAGCATGATTGCATAGAGCGCCATTACCTTCCTGCCAGAGCGGTATCTACTCACATTTGCATGTTTTTGAACTACTAGTTTGGCAGAAGCTGGGACTGACAGAGGAAGCTCACACCTCTCCCCGGATTTGAGCCTGCAACCTTTTGGTCAACAAGCTCAGTAGCTCAGTGGTTTAACCCACTGAACCACCGGGGGCTCCCACTTCCGGTACAGACTGGATAATGCAGACTGTAGGAGTCTACAGCAGGCATGGGCAAACTTCATCCCTCCGGGTGTTTTGGACTTCAACTTGCACAATTCTTAACAACCAGTTGGCTATTAGGAATTGTGGGAGTTGGAGTCCAAAACACCTGGAAGGCCCAAGTTTGTCCACTTCTGATGCAGACCCATATAATGATGCAGACTGCAGGAGTCTACAATGACTATGTGTTCCCTCACTTATTGCTGGGGTTAAGTTCCAGAACCTAACGCAATAAGTGAAAAAATGCAATGTAAGGATGCTCTATTTATTTTAATATTTATACATTATTTTAGTAGTTTTGCACTATTTCAAGTCTTTATAAACTTAAAATAAAGTGAAGGAAAGTAAGAAAAGGACCTTCAAGGCTGTAAGGAGGGAGGACTAAGAGAGGAAAGTGCCTTGGAGAGCGGCAGTGGCAAAACCCACAAAACAGCAAAAATACCATGATATATGTTTTAAATTAATATTTTTTGAAATCCGCGAAACAACGAGTCTGCAATAAGTGAACCGCAAAGTAGCGAGGGAACACTGTATAATGCAGTTCCAAACCTGCTGAAATCCAAAACCCTTGGAGGGCCCAAGTTTGCCCATGCCTGGTGTGCACCCATGTAATGCAGACTGTAGGAGTCTACACTGGCTATATAATGCAGTTCCAAACCAGCTGAAGTCCAAAACACCTGGAGGGCTAAAGTTTGCCCACTTCTGGTATAAACTTCAGCCCTCAAGCTGACCGACTATTAGGAATTTTGGGACTTGAAGTACAAAACACTGGGACAGCCCAAGTTTGTGCACTTCTGGTGTAGACTCTTAATAAAAACCCTATACGGTTCCGGCCCAGTTTACTTGTCTGAACGGATTCTTCCCTGTGAACCATCAAGGACATTAAGATCCTCCGGAGAGGCCCTGCTCTCGGTCCCGTCATCTTCGCAAGGGCGGCTGGTGGGGATGAGAGACAGGGCCTTCTCTGTGGTGGCCCCTCGGCTGTGGAACTCTCTTCCAAGTGATGTTAGATCTTCCCCCTCCCTCCCTGTTGTCCTTTAGGAGGTGGTTGAAGACCTGGATTTGGAACCAAGCATTCCCGGAGCGACCACGTCTACAGATCAAGTTGAATTGTTTAATGGCGATCTGCTTTTTATGTATTTGGTTTTTACGTATTTTAATGTACTGTTGGAAGAGGTTTTAAATTGTATAGCATTGAATCTTGCTGTAAGCTGGCCTGAGTCCTTCTAAATAAAATAAAATAAATAATAAATAAATAATAATGCAGACTCTAGGAGTCTACACCAGGCATGAACGAATTTCAGCCCTCCAGGTGTTAGGAACTGTGGGAGTTGAATCAAGAAACACAGACTGTAGGAGTCTGCACTGACTATATAACACAGTTCCAAACCAGCTGAAGTCCAAAACATCCAGAGGGCCCAAGTTTGCCCACTTCTGGTGTAGACCCATATAATGCAGACTGTTGGGAGTCTATACCAGGCATGGGCAAACTTCAGCCCTCCAGGTGTTTTAGACCTCAGCTCCCACAATTGCTAAAAAGCCTACTTCCTGGGTCTGATACCGACCCATATAATAATGCAGACTGTAGGAGTCTACACTGGCTATATAATGCAGTTCCAAACCAGCTGAAGCCCAAAACACCTGGAAGGCCAAAGTTTGCCCACTTCTGGTGTAAACTTCCGCCCTCAAGCTGACCAACTATTAGGAATTGTGGGACTTAAAGTCCAAAAATTCCTTGGACGGCCCAAGTTTGCGCACTTCTGGTGTAGACTCCTAATAATAATGCAGACTCTAGGAGTCTACACCAGGCATGAGTGAATTTCAGCCCTCCAGGTGTTAGGAATTGTGGGAGTTGAAGCAGGAAACACAGACGGTAGGAGTCTGCACTGACTATATAACGCAGTTCCAAACCAGCTGAAGTCCAAAACACCCAGCGGGCCAAAGTTTGCCCAATTATAGTGTAAACTTCAGCCCTCAAACTGACCGACTATTAGGAATTGTGGGACTTGAAGCCCAAAACACAGACTTGTAGGAGTCTGCACTGACTATATAATGCAGTTCCAAACCACCAAACTTCTGGTGTAGACATATATAATGCAGACTGTTGGGAGTCTATACCCGGCATGGGCAAACTTCAGCCCTCCAGGTGCTTTAGACCTCAACTCCCACAATGGCTAAAAAGCCTACTGGCAGGGTCTAGTATCGACCCATATAATAATGCAGACTGTAGGAGTCTACACTGGCTATATAATGCAGCTCCAAACCAGTTGAAGTCCAAAACACCTGGAGGGCTAAAGTTTGCCCACTTCTGGTGTAGACCCATATAATGCAGACTGTTGGGAGTCTATACCAGGCATGGGCAAACTTCAGCCCTCCAGGTGTTAGGAATTGTGGGAGTTGAAGCCGGAAACACAGACTTGTAGGAGTCTGCACTGACTATATAATGCAGTTTCAAACCAGCTGAAGTCTAAAACATCCGGCGGGCCAAAGTTTGCCCACTTAGTGTAAACTTCAGCCCTCAAATTGACTGACTATTAGGAATTGTGGGACTTGAAGCCCAAAACACAGAATGTAGGAGTCTGCACTGATTATATAAGGCAGTTCCAAAACAACAAACTTCTGGTATAGACCCATATAACGCAGACTGTTGGGAGTCTGTATCAGGCATGGGCAAACTTCAGCCCTCTAGGTGTTTTAGACCTCAACTCCCACAACTGCTAAAAAGCCTACTGGCTGGGTCTGATATAGGCCCACTTAATAATACAGGCTGTAGGAGTCTACACTGGCTATATAATGCAGTTCCAAACCAGCTGAAGTCCAAAACACCCGGCGGGCCAAAGTTTGCCCAATTATAGTGTAAACTTCAGCCCTCAAACTGACCGACTATTAGGAATTGTGGGACTTGAAGCCCAAAACACAGACTTGTAGGAGTCTGCACTGACTATATAACACAGTTTCAAACCACCAAACTTCTGGTGTAGACCCATATAATGCAGACTGTTGGGAGTCCCAGGCATGGGCAAACTTCAGCCCTCCAGGTGTTTGAGACCTCAACTCCCACAATGGCTAAAAAGCCTACTGGCTGGGTGTGATATAGACCCATATAATAATGCAGATTGTAGGAGTCTACACTGGCTATGTATACAGGTCCTTCTCAAAAAATTAGCATATAGTGCTAAAGTTCATTATTTTCCATCGTGTAATGATAAAAATTAAACTTTCATATATTTTCGATTCATTGCGCACCAACTGAAATATTTCAGGTCTTTTTTTGTTTTAATACTGATGATTTTGGCATACATATCTCAAAAAATTAGCATGTTCCATCTGACCAAATATGCTATTTTTTTGAGACAGTATTTTTGGGTTTTCAGGAGCTGTATGCCAAAATCATCAGTACAAAACAAAAAAAGACCTGAAATTTTTCAGTTGGTGTGCAATATATGAAAGTTTAATTTGTATCATTACATTATGGAAAACAATGAACTTTAGCACTATATGCTAATTTTTTGAAAAGGACCTGTAATTTGGATCCAGTCATAGTTTGGTGAGACACCAGCAGCACCCTTTGGCAGAGAAAGCTTTGTATAAGGCAGTGTTTCTCAACCTTCCCAATGCCATGACCCCTTAATCCAGTTCCTCATGTTGCGGTGACCCCCAACTATAACATTATTTTCGTTGCTACTTTATAACTGTAATTTTGCTCCTGTTATGAATCGTAATGTAAATGTCTGATATGCAGGATGTATTTTCATTCACTGGACCAAATTTGGCACAAATACCCAGTATGTCCAAATTTGAATATAGAGATTGATTTTGTCATTTGGGATTTGTAGTTGCTGGGATATATAATTCACCTACAATCAAAGAGCATTCTGAACTCCAGTAACGATGGAACTAAACCAAACTTGGCACACAGAAGTCCCATGAACAACAGAAAATCCTGGAAGGGTTTGGTGGGCATTGACCTTGAGTTTGGGAGTTATAGTTCACCTACATCCAGAGAGCACTGTGGACACAAACAATGGTGGATCTGGAGCAAACTTGTCATGAACACTTGATATGCCCAAATGTGAACACTGGTGGAGTTTGGGGAAATAGACCTGGTCATTTGGGTGTTGTAGTTTATGCTGTTGTGATGTGGGCATCGAATTGTGCCGTACTGTAAGCCGCTCTGAGTCCCCCCTCGGGGTTGAGAAGAGCGGGGTAAAATCCTGAAATAAATAATAATAGTTGCTGGGATTTATAGTTCACCTGCAATCAAAGAGCATTCTGAATCCCAGTGACGATAGAATTGAGCCAAACTTCCCACACAGAACCTTCATGATCAATAGAAAATACTGTGCTTTCTGATGGTCTTTGGTGACCCCTCAGATGCCCCCTCGTGACCCCCCCCCAGGGGTCCCGACCCCCAGGTTGAGAAACACTGGTATAAGGACAACTCCCCGGATTAGCATAGCCTTGATCAGGCCTGGGCAAACTTGGGCCTTCCAGGTGTTTTGGACTTCAACTCCCACAATTCCTAACAGCCTCGGCTGTTAGGAATTGTGGGAGTTGAAGTCCAAAACACCTGGAAGGCCCAAGTTTGCCCAGGCCTGGCCTGGATTGTCCAGTGCAGATGCCTGTTGCCCTCTCTTCCTCTTTGGGGAGGAGGCTGCGAGTGGATCCACGCGTGTGGGCGCCTCCCAGGCCCAGCAGGGCGCCTCCTTCGTGCTCCCTTACCGTTCTGCTCCTTGGCGCTGGAGAACTGGAACTTGCTGCTGAGGTTCAGCTCGGCTTGCGCCGCCAGGGCAGATGTCAGCCAGAAGAGCCCGAAGAGGAGCATTTGGGCAAGGCGGGGTGGGGAGGGCGAGAGTGGGAGCCTTCTCACGAGCCACGCAGCACACGGAGCGCCTTGCCTTTCCCTCCCCCCTTTCCAGGAGTCCTCCCCTTCTTGTCTTCAGCCCCGCCACCAGCCCACAAAGGCTGCCCCGCTGGAGAGGAGGACGCGGCGGCGGAGGCAGCAGCAGCAGCAACCGGAGAGTAGTTTCCACATCATCCCATCCAAAAGTTCCCCTTCTCCCCCGTGTCTCGCTCACTCTCCCGCCCTTTTGCTCTCGACTCCTCGCTCCGGCGTCTCCAGGGTGCCCCCCTTCCGTGGGGTTTAGAGCGTAATCCGAAGTTGTGAGGGGAAGAAGAAGACGCGGGGGCTCCAAGAAGCACCTGTCAGCCCCGAAGAAAGAGCCCAAGCCAAGGGGGCTGAGCGAGGAAGGGGGGACACAAGCAAACCAACGCCACAATGCCGCCGCCTTCTCCTCCTCCTTTGCCCCGCTTCCCCCGCCGGCTTCAGCTCAGCCCCAAGCTGGGCTCGAGGCGCTGTGGCTGCTTGCCTCCTTCTCCCTCTCGGCTCCTTCACGTGTTTCTGCCATTCCCCTTCATCGCCTCCTGACTGGAAGTGGGAGGGAAGAGCCAGAAAAGGGGGTGGGAGGGGGAAAGGAGGGAGGGAAGGAAGGAAAGAAAGAAGGAGAAGAAGAAGACGGGGCAAGGACGCCAAGGCTCCTGAAAGCACCTGGGCTCAGTTCAGCTTGGCCAGAGAAGAAAGGAGGAGCAGGGCATGCCAAGCAAGCAAGCTCTTGACCTCAGTGCTGCTGCTTCCCACCTCCGAGGAGTAGAAAAGAGAGGGAGGGAGGGAGGGGGGTCTCTTCGACTCCGAAGTATGCTCTGCTCCACCCCAAACTCGCCCTCCTTCTCTCCCTCCTTTCCTTGGTCTCCCCTCCCCGACAGAGCCTTCTAAGGACTGAGCGCAACTTTGTTTCCCCGACTCGCTCGCTCTCCCTCTCTCTCCCTCTCTCTCTTCCTCCCCCCCTCTCCCCCCTCTCCCCTTCCCTCCCTTTCTCTCTCCCCCCCCCCTTCTCCCCTTCTCTCTCCCCCTCCCTTCCTCCCTCTCTCCCCCCCTCGCCCCCTCCCTCTCCCCACCCCTTCTCTCCCTCTTTCCCCCCCACCCCTCCCCCTCTCTCCCCCCCCTCTCTCCCCCCCTCCCTTCTCCCTCTTTCCCCCCCACCCCTCCCCCTCTCTCCCCTCCCTCTCTCCCCACCCTCTCTCTCTCTCCCCTCACCTCCCTCCCCCACCCCCTCTCTCTCCTCCCTCCCTCTCTCCCCTCCCTCTCTCCCCACCCTCCCTCACCCCTCTCTCCCCACCCCTTCTCCCCCCCCCTCTCTCCCCACCTCTGTCTCTCCCCTCCCTCCCCCCCTCTCCCTCTCTCCCCACCCCTCTCTCTCCCCCTCTCTCCCCCTCCTCTCTCCCCACCCCTCTCTCCCCTCCCTCATTCCCCCCCTCTCTCTCTCCCCCCCCCCCCTCTCCCCCCCCTCTCTCCCCCCCCACCCCCTCTCCCCCCCCCTCTCCCCCCACTCTCTCCCCCCTCCCTCTCTCCCTCTCTCCCCCCCCTCACTCCCTCCCTCCCCCTCCCCCCCCCTCCCTTCTCCCCCTCTTTCCCTCCCCTCCCCCCTCTCCCCTCCCCTCCCTCTCTCCCCACCCCTCTCTCCCTCCCGTCCCTGCCCCCTCCCCTCTCTCCCTCCCTCCCCCCCCTCCCCACCCGCTCCCTCTCGCCCCTCCCCCCCTCCCCCCTCTCCCCCACCCCCCTCTCTCCCTCCCCCTCTCTCCCCACCCTCTCTCTCCCTCCTCCTCCCTCCCCCCTCTCTCCCCCCCTCTCTCTCCCTCTCTCCCCCTCCCTCATTCCCCACCCTATCTCTCTCCCTCCCCCTCCCTCGCCCCCCTCTCTCCCTCTCTCCCCACCCTCTCTCTCCCCCTCCCTTGCCTCCTCGCTCTCGCCCTCCCTCCCCCTCTCCATCCCCCCTCTCTCTCCCCCCCCCCTCTCTCCCCCCCCCCTCCCCCCCTCCCTCTCTCTCCCCCCTCCCTCCCTCCTTCCTCTCTCCCCCCCTCCCTCCCTCTCTCTCCCTTCCCCCTCTCTCCTCTCTCTCCTCCTTCCCTCTCTCTCCCCCTTTCTCCCTCTCTCCTCATCCCTCTCTCTTCCCCCCTCCCTCTCCCCTCCCTCTCTCTCTCCACCTCCCTCCCTCCCCCTCTCTCTGAGCCAATTCAAGACCCCTCTTCCCCCAGTGTTTTGTCTCCAGGTGGGAAGGGAAGCTGTGAGTTTCCCAACCTGCCTGGCCATGTTTCCAGAAGCATTATCTCCTGACGTTTCACCCCCATCTATGGCAGGCATCCTCAGAGGTTGTCAGGTCTTGTTGGAAACTAAGACAAGTGGGGTTTTATATCCCTGTGAAATGCCCAGGGTGGGAGAAAGAACTCTTGACTGCTTGAGGTAGGTGTGAATGTTGCAATTGGCCACCTTGATTAGCATTTAATGGTCTTGTAGTTTCAAGGTCTGGCTTCTTACTGCCTGGGGCCCAGGGGGAATACATTATTGCTGTGTATTGTCAAAGGCTTTCATGGCCGAAATCACTGCATTGCTGTGTTTTCCGGGCTGTAAGGCCATGTTCCAGAAGCATTCTCTCCTGGCGTTTCGCCTGCATTTATGGCAGGCATCCTCAGAGATTTGTTTGTTTGTTTGTTTATTTAGAACATTTGTATCCTGTCCTATTCTTGACCTCTGAAGAAGAACTCAGGGCTGCTTCCAACAATATAAAAACACCAATAAAATACACAATTACATGAAATGGTAATAAATATACATTTAGAAACCACCAAGTTTAAAACATGTGCCAAATCAGTCCAAAAAATGTGGTTTATACAATCTCACCTAAACCAATAAAAACCGAATATTCTGCGAACGCTTCCTCCCACAGCCAAGTCTTAAGTGTCTTGAGAAAAGTCAGAAGGGAAGGGGCAGATCTAACCTCTTTAGGGAGGGAGTTCCACAGCCAAGGGGCCACCACGGAGAAGGCCCTGTCTCATTCCCACCAAACATGACTGCGATGGTCGCGGGACTGAGAGCAGGGCCTCCCCATATGATCTTAAAGTCCTTGATGGTTCATAGGGAGAGACACGTTCAGACAGGTAAAGTGGGACAGCCGTTTAGGGCTTTATAGGTCAAAACCAGCACTTTGAATTGTGCTTGAAGCTAATAGGCAGCCAGTGGAGCTGGTGAAACAAGGGTGTTCTGCACTCCCTGTACCCCGCTCCTGAAGGTAACCTGGCTGCCGAGTGTTGGACTAGCTGAAGCTTCTGAGCAGTCTTCAGAGGCAACCCCACATAGAGCATGTCGCAGTAGTCTATTTGGGATGTAACAAGAGCATGGACCACCATGGCCAAGTCAGGCCTCCGAAGATTGTGAAGTCTTGTAGGAAACTAGGACAAGTGGGGTTTTTTATATCCCTGTGGAATGTCCAAGGTGGGACAAATGCTGCAGTTGATCACCTTGATCAGCATTTAATTACCTAGCAGGTTCAAGGTATGGCTTCTTATTCTGCAGAGATGTGGGAGGACCAACACCACCTCACAGAGCTGGCCTTTTTTGTGGTAAGGATGAAAGTATAATATCACACTGCCCTTTGGAGAAGTCTTTTGGCTTGATTTTTGACTAAAATTTCTAAACTTATACAGAAGCAGTGGAGCAGTGGGTTAAACCACTGAGCTGCTGAACTTGCTGACTGAAAGGTTGGCAGTTCGAATCCAGAGAACAGGGTAAACTCCCGCTGTTAGGCCCAGCTTCTGCCAACCTAGCATTTCAAAAACATGCAAATGAGAGTAGATCAGTAGGTACCGCTTTTTGCGGGAAGGTAACAGTGCTCCATGCAGTCATGCTGGCCGCATGGCCTTGGAGATGTCTACAAACAATGCTGCTCGTGTCTCGTGTTCTTTGGCCCTTCCTCGACCCGTGATCACTGTTTCTCCTCTCTCCCCACCCCAACCTTCATTGTCTCTCACTTGCTCGCCGCTGGCTGGACCCGATCCTCTGGGAGATAGATGGTATATCACCCCCCCCCCCCGAGTCGGACATTACTGGATTTTACTTTTACCTTTATTTTTACCTTTTACAGAAGCATATAGGGAAGGTCTACTTCATTAGATATTGAAATGAGAGTCTGACTTTGTCCATACCTTAAAAGTCCTGTTTTGGTAAACTATAATTAAGCCCTCTGGAACAAACATTGGACACAGGCTATATTTTCCACCATTTTTCTAGGCTCTAATGAAGTCGTCTGCCAGTAGCCAACTAATCTAGTATGGAAAAGGAACAGCAAAGAGTGGAAGCCAGGATGACTTTCCCAATGTGTGATATAAACTGGATCAATCTGAAACATGTACTAAATCAAATTCAGTTGTCTGAGACCTGTTGAAAGTGTGTTTGGATGAAAAACCTGTAGATCGGATAACTCTCAGGAATTTCCTGAGGCCTATCTACATGGACCACAAATTTAGCCGTGGTGTTTTCACTACCCTTCTCCCAAACTGTGGCATTGGGAGGAGCGGTGTCCTGATGATCTACTGTAGATCTGAACTCAGTTTGGCATTACTGGGTCATTACCTGTGTTGTTTTTTGTTGCCACAGCAGTCATGAAACTCCAAAGAACTCCAGGCCATTGCTGGCCACCTTCGTCAATGCCAGCCAATGCCTGTGTGACTTGGAAAGAGGGAAAAAGGGAGGAGGGAAGGTGATCCTTCTTCTGCATGTCATGTGGGAGATTTTGCTGACTTCAGCAATGGCGCCCAGTGATAGCCAGATTCTCTCTGGAGCTCTTTGGCCACCAATGTGGCAACAGGAATGTGGCGCAGCTGGCTAAGTGTCAGCTGCATAAGACCTCTCTGACCAGTAGGTCATGAGTTCGTGGCCTGCCCGGGTCGAGGTGGGTGCTTGAACTTTAAGTGTAGACTGCTGTCGACCTTTGTAGCCCGAAAGACAGTTGCATCTGTCAAGTAAGAGATAAAAGTACTACATTAAGTGGGGAGGCAAATTTTGACTGATTTATGAGACCATTAAAGAACTCCAGGAATGCTGAGGAATGCAGAAGGAACAACAAGGGACGCTGGGAATGCTGAGAGATGAGGAGTGTGTCAGCTCCCCCTGGTGGCCAGAGTTTGCCTCTGTTCGTCTATATGTGTGTATGTGGAAACGGCAGGGATTGCCTGCTAAGTATGTGTACCTGTAATCCACTCTCAGTCCCCTCCGGGGTGAGAAGAGCGGAATATAAATAAAGTAAATCAAAAATAAATAATAACATAATAACATAAAGCAAAGGTAAGTGCCACCCTCTTTTCCCCACTCTGCAGGGCATGTGGAAAATAGGATAGTGGCACTGGCCTGTGTAACCAGTAGAGTTGATTCCAAATCTGAAATGGCCCAGCTATTCACACAGGGCATTTCTTAATGCAGGGTAAAATTAGTTTAGCCAATTTTACCCTTTATTAGAGACTAGATGTTCTTGGATATCATCTGAATGCCTAGGAGCAACTTCTGATTTAACTTGACCTATATGACCCTATGTTGAAAGGCCCTTGGACACAGATGTTTACAACACGCATTTAAGTATACCTGATACATGATGTCTTAGCACTGCAGTGCAGAGTCCAGTTCGGATTGAAATGTATAGAATCTGTTTATCTTATGCTGTGATGCCAGGCCTTTCATTTGTTCAACTTTCAGAAACACCAGACAAGATAGATTATCAAGTATAAATAATAATTGTGTCTCTTTTGTTGTGGGCAGAGTCAGAGCTTGTCATTTTTCAGTCACAGCATTGCTACAAATACCATTTGAAGCAAACATCCTGATCTGGTTATCCCCATGACTTAGCCCAGGTATGGGCAAACCCAGGCCGCAGGGCTGGATGCGGCTCTTTGGGCTCTTTTCTCAGCCCCTTCCTTTCTCACCATCCTATCCTTCCTTTTCTCTCCTTCTTCTTTCCCTTCTTTCCTTATCTCCCTCTTTCTCCCTCCCTCCTTCCACTCTTCCTTCCAACCTTCCTTCCTTCCCTTTTGTCTTTCCTTCCTTCTCTCTTTCCTTCCTTCCTCCATTCCCTTCCTTCCTTCCTTCCTTCCTTCCTTCCTTCCTTCCTTCCTTCCTTCCTTCCTTCCTTCCTTCCTTCCTTCCTTCTGTCCATCTCTTACTCCCTTTCTTCCTTACTTCTCTTTTTCCTTCCTTCTTTCCTCCTGGAGGATGTTTAGATGGAAGAAGAGATGGTAGAGAGGGAACATGAGAACTATGTTTCAAGATTTAAAAGGATATTCTACTGAGGAGTGGGGACTGACACTCTGCTGCTCTAAAGACCAGGGCACAAGTGAGCAATGGGTTCAAATGGCAGGGGAACAGATTTGACTGAAAAAATTAGGAAGAACTTCCTGAGAGTAAGAACTGTTGCAGAGTAACATAGGCTGCCTCGGAGTGTGGTGGAGTCTCCTCTGGAGGCTTTTCCGCAGAGGCTGTCTATTGGGATTGCTTTGGTTGTGCCTTCTGGCATGGCAGGGGGTTGGACTGGGTGGCCCTTGGAGGTCACTTCCAGCTCTAGGATTCTAGGATTCTATATCAGGAGTAGGCAATATGGGGTCTAATGGACACACTTTACCTCTCTCATCCACCATCTCATCCTGAGCAAGGCCAACCCTTTTGGGATCCAAACACTGTCCATCTTTCCTTCACTTTCCCTTCCCAAGAGAAGAGGAAGGGGAGGGAAGGGCAGGGAAGGGATTTGAGGAGAACTTCCTCTCTCCCAACCCACCCATCCCGCTCTGGCCCCCCATGCGGCCCACAAATTAGAAAGTTTACCCATGTCTGATTTAACCTCACTATTTGTAATTCTAGCTGTAATTATAAAGGCCAGGCTAAGTTTAGAAAAGGAGTTTCCTGTGTATCTAGATCAGGGGTGGGCAATTATTTTTTCCAAGGGTCCACACAAGAGCTAAAAAATATTATGGAGGGCCGCACTTAAAGGCTGAACTACATTCTAATCTACATAATTTATTTACTTACTATATTTACTATAGATTACACATCATTAATATTAACATATTAATATATCAAGAAATATTCATATATTATTAGTATTAATATCATAATTATTATATTATAGTATATATATATAGACATTATAATATATTGAAATTATAATATAATATAACATTATTATATTATTATAAAATTATTATTATAAAATAATAATAAAAACCACTAAAATAAAATTCAATTCAATTCAAGAAGACAAGGTGCGAACCAAGATGAAGGCTGACATCCTCAAGAGAGGAAGGAGCCCAAGATGGAATGGCCCAATGGCCCCAGCCCAGAGGATGGCAAAGCAGACCCAGCTGCCACCGCAGCAAAGCAGAGCAGAGCAGCAGGTGATCGGAGGCTGCAGGCCTCCGCCCGCTCTCACCCCCAGCCGTTCCCCAGCGGATCGCCCTACTATGGAGTGCCTGCCATCCGCAGGTCTGCAGGGGGAGCAGCCAGTGATCTGAGGTGGCTTATTCGACCTGGCGACCCAGAAGACGACCAAATCTTCCGGGTCACCACAGCGATCAGCCCCTGCAGGTCGCTGAGTGCTCCCGCTGCAGGCCCGGATCGGCTCCAGGGATGTCAGGCACTCCAAAGCCGCCGCTCCTCTGGCCTGTCTGCCGACACAGGCCCCACAGAGCCCGCGATGTGATGGTGGCAGCGACACCCCTTCTTCTTCACCCCGCCCCCAACGCCCTTCTCCCCGGGCCGGACAGAATCGGCTGCCGGGCGGCACCCGGCCCACGGACCGTAGGTTGCCCACCCCTGATCTAGATGCTTTCTTTTTTCCAGCATGGCCTGATTTACTGAAAACATTTATGATATATCCTATCTGTTCTTTAGAAATCTCCAAACAGCAATCAAATTAAAAAAGAAATAATATTAATATCAGTAGGTGGTGATCCCGTCAACTCCACTTCTCTATCATATCAGTAAACATTTCATTATTCGGGTAGAATGAGATTCATATTTGATTCAACAGTTGTGCAGATATATTACAATATCTTTCAGCAATAGCCAGGATTGTATCTTATGCACACTCCATTGATATCTGTGAAGCTTATTTCAGAGTAGACATGCATAAAACTCCCTCTGTGAAACGCTAATAGCTAAAGCAACTGTGCAGACTATTTATATATTTATATATGGATGGTATTACACATTTATATGTTGGGAGTGGTTTTAAAAAGATTCCAAAGTTCAAATATTCATCCTATAATAAATGAAGCAAAGTTGAACGTGGTTCAAGGAGTCTGGGGACCGGCTATAGGGGCCTTTTTAGCAAAGGCAATAAAATTTAATCATATGTTTCGGCAAAGTGCTTTCCAAGAATTCATTTCCTACTAATACTGTTGAATAATTTATATGGTTGAGTTGTCTGTTCTTAGGTATTATGCAGGAAGTAGCAGCTGTCAGTTTTAGAGTCCAAAATAATAATAGTAAAAAATTCAAGCTTCTGAAGTAAAAACATAAATGTTCCAATAACAGATCCTGTCTGATCTTGGAAGTTAAGCAGCTCAGTCCTGATTAATATTTGGATGGGAATCCGCCAAGGAATAGCCAATGCTGCTGGCTACATTTCAGGGTCCGTCCAGACATTATCTTTCTTTTCCAGGAGATCCCACAGCAAACTGGAGGGTGGCTAAACACTGTTATATACATCAAAGTAAACCAAGGGGTCAGCCCACACAATAACAGTAAAGAGAATAGTCTAGACCAGTGCTGTCCAACTTCTACTGGACCTAGGGCCGGACTTCCAGTCACTGAAGACCTGGGGGCCGCTCTGCCCCGCCCCCGGCCCCGACCCCCAGCCCCGCACCCGGCCCTGCCCCCAGCCGCGCCACGGTCCCCTCCTCCTAAAGTGTCACGCCAGCCTCCGAGCAGCGATGCTCTGAGGCTGGCGTGACCCATTAGAGGGAAGGCAAAGCCAAGGGGAGCCCTCCATGGCTTCTCCTTCCCTCCTAGTGTCACGCCAGCCCTCCCCCTGTTCTGCCTCTTCCACCGCGCCCTGATCAGGGCGCCGGTGGGGAGAGACAGAACGGAGAAGCCTCATGCCTGAAAGAGGAGGAAAGCAAGTGCTTGCCTTCCTCCTCTTTAGGCACGCCTCCCCTGTTCTGCCTCTGCGCCCACCGCGCCCTGATCAGGGCGCCGGTGGAGAGACAGAACGGAGAAGCCCCGTGCCTGAAGAGGAGGAAGGCAAGCGCTTGCCTTCCTCCTCTTTAGGCACGCCTCTCTCTACCTGGCTCCTCCCTCCCTGCACCACCCCTTGTCTCGAACTCGTAGCGGCGGCATGGGAGAGAAGGACAGCGGGGGCGGTGCAGAGAGGAGGAGCTGGCCCCCGTCCTCCTCCCTGCCCCGCCTCCCCTCCCCCCCCGGCCGCCATTTAATTTTTTTTATAAAAAAATTAAAAATGGCAGCCGGAGGCATAGCTGGGGCCGGAGCCAACAGGCTGGGGGGCCGTGTACGGCCCCAGGGCTGCCAGTTGGACAGCCCTGGTCTAGACCCTAGATATACAAACCAGGGCTATTGAGGCAGTGAAAGAATGCAATATGCAAAGTATCAAGGTCCCAAGTCTAAATTGTCCGTAGGTAGCGGGGAGGCCGTGCAGCTAAGGAGCCCCACTACGGTTAGAACATGTACCTCCTCACGAGTAGTCCCGATGTAATGACGTCACGTAACGTATAGCACTGTAAGCAAGGACACATGGCAACGTAAAGACGTGAAATTTGGCAGGCTCTACTTTATCAAGGTGCCTAACACACCTGGTAAACTTCACAGTTCTGCATATATAGCAATATAGGTATAATATAGGAGGTCCTTCCTAATAGGCTAGTAAACTGTGAAGGAGGAGCTTGTGTACCTTTTGGCATTTGCCAACTGGGGTAGCCACAATACAAGACATTTTGAACCGTGTTTGGACCTTTATTTCTGGGTGCCTAGTGGTTGATGTTTTCACCGTGGAAGTCCCCTTGTCACTTTATTTTCCGGGATTGATTAGCGGTTTACTCTATCTACGCTCCTCCTCCAGGACGTATGCGTACCACTGTGCCTTGTTTACTACGTCATTGAGCCTGCCGGATTTTACGTCTTTACGTTGCCACGCGTCCTTGCTTACAGTGCTATAAGTTACGTGATGTCATTACATCGGGACTACTTGTGAGGAGGGACATGTTCTAGCCATAGTGGGGCTCCTTAGCCACACCGCCTCCCCACTACCTACGAACGATTTAGACTTGGGTCCTTGATACTTTGCATATTGCATTCTTTCACTGCCTCAATAGCCCTGGTTTGTATATCTAGGGTCCAGACTATTCTCTTTACTGTTATTGTATGGGCTGACCCCTTGATTTACTTTGATGTATATGATTCTGCTGCCTTCTTTATGAGTTGTTTCTAGACCAGTTAGGTAGTTTCCCAGTGTTTGGTTGGCTAAACACTGTTCCCTGTAAATGCAGAAGCAATAGCTACAAATGACAATTAATGTGGGATTTTCAGATGTGGGAATATCCCAATCTTAGCCGAAAATCTGCATCTTCGAATGTCTGTATTTTCCTGCATTTGGAAAACATGGGATTTTTTAAAAAAATCTGGGTTTGTTCCAAGGTTTTAGATGTTTGTTCCTGATTGGTTGGTTCCTTAAAAGAAGGTGACAGTTGAGTAGAATGTGAAAACTTTCTTTGTGTGCCAAAAACTTCATTAAACATATGGAGGGCACATTTTCTCTGGCCAGGGTAAAGTTGTAGACCACTAGTCAACATTGTACACCTTTTCACAATAAGAGCAATCAGGAACATACATGTATAACCCAGCCAAGAACAACACCCTGTCTGCACAGATGGCCCTGCAGCTTATATAACCCAGGAATGGAACCTTTATAATGATTCATATCTTCGCATGTTCCCATCTTACTTTTAAAAAAAAACAACACTGAAATTTCTGGTGGAAGTTTCACAGTGGCCATCTTGGAGGCTGTAAAATCCCATGACAAAGCAGCAAGTGTGGATGATAGAGGCAGAAATCCTGAGATCGACAGATCTGTATCTGGACATCTTCTCAGGTCCCGGTTGTTGTTTTTTACCCCTGACTGAAGTGTGCAATTTAGTACTGTCGGAAACCGCCCTCAGAGGAAGGAACTGGAAAAACCACCTCTGAGTATTCAGTGTCTAAGAAAACACATGAAATGCATGGGGTTGCCATAAATTGGCAGGTGATGTGAAAGTACATACACACAGAGATGATCATAAACCAGTAAGCAAATATCAGCTACCAGACTATTTTGGGACAGTGTGGTTTCAATAAGTACATGGTATATTACATAGAAATCAATAATCCTCAACCAGACAACGAATTGTATTTTAGTATGTGCATCTTGAATAACGCAATCTCACTAAGGGATATATACCAATGCACATCATTTGATAATTTGAACCATCTGGATTACTGTCTACAAAGAACATAGAGATTTGAAATCTCTTTCTTTTGTCTGCCTCAAAAAGCCTTTAGTATATATAATTTTAAATGAGATCACTTACAGCTTACAGTGCTCTGAGGTAAAGTAATTGTATTGTGTCTTTGAAAGAAAACATCCGTCTAAAAATCTCTAAGAAGCTGCTGGAAATAAGCAATCCCCCAAGATTATTTTAATACATCCAGGGCTGGGGGTCTGAAATAAGCTGTTTTACCTAAAGTTGATGTTTTAATATGTATTTCAGATTAAACCCTTATGCAGGCATTTTTATGGATTAAAAAAACTCACTTAAAGTTAACCCGTTCTATGACAAGGATGGCTGTTTCTAATACGCAAGGAAGGTACCTATCATGTAGAGTTAGGTATATAGTATATTATGTTTCATATAATCCTCTTTAAATTTGTACTTTCATTTACCAAAGTTGCCTTAGTTCCTAATAATTCAGACTGCATGTACTACTGCTTACTTCTGGTCTTTTGTTTCTCATAACTCCAAACAGTACCAAAACATCTCCAGATGTTTGCTGGAAACGCAACACAGTAAATGTGCATTGCCACCAGGACAAGCCTGAACTTGCCTAGTCTGTTATCCATTCCATGCAAAAGGTCCTCGTGTGAACTCTGGACTAGCTGATTGTCTGGTTTTATATAAATAGAGCCAAAAGTGTGGAGATTTGGAATGCAATCTTAGGATTGAAAAGAAAAAAAAAGAATTCCTTCTTAGTAGCTCTCTGCTCAAGAACAGAACAAAACCTAGGCCTTCCAACCTAGAAATGACTGGCCCTTGCTCTGAATCTTCCTATAGCCAAAAAAGACACATATACATATATATCTGTTATACATATATATCTGTTGTTGTTGCCAAGCAATTTAGAATGGCTGTGGATAGACCAAAACCATTGTGGGTCACCTGGTGAGAAAAAAAGAAGCCAATATTCCAGAATAAATCTCACCAAGTTGAAGAGAAAGCCACCAAGATGTTTATTTCATTCCAGCTAGAAAGGGTGATGATTGCAGTAATCTGCTCACAAATCGACATGCCCATTGGGCAAAGAGATACAATATTTATAGGCTTCAGATTCAAAAGTTCTCATGCCCACCCCCACCCCCGAGCTGGCATTGTTATGATTGGCTGTGACATCGGCAAGCCAGCAGGAGGGCCAATGGCAGCCAGAGCCCTGCTTTGGCCTCTCAGCCAATGAGGTGGAAGGGAGGCGGACAAAAGGGAAACAATGAAAAAAATGTCTAGTTGACTGGATTAAGATGACCTGTGTTTGCTAAATGGCTGGGTGAAATCCTGTAGGTTCTCAAGCCTAGCCTAGGTTATTGTTTGACTTCTTCAATTCACATTTTGGTCTAGCTCCTCGAGGGTAGATTCTTTGTTGTCCTTCCATCCTGGTTATGGGCTCCATTGATGAAGTTGGCGGCTGGTTTCGGCCAGATGTGTTGACACAATGGGGAGGCTATAGCAAAGTTCTTGGTTCTTCGCAGATAGGAAAATGACCTTTATGTTGGGTGAAACCATATGATGATAGATTTATTTATTTAGTTATTTATTTACTTTATTTACTTTATTTCTATTCTGCCATTCTCACCCCAGAGGGGACTCAGGGCAGATTACAATGTACACATTACATTTAGACACACAAACACACAAGACAGACAGAGGCAATTTAACATCTGGCCACCAGGGGGAGCTGTTGCACTCCTTCATTCCTCAGCGTGTTTCCTTCAGATCTTTTTATGGCCTTGTAAATCAGTTAAATTTAGATCCTATTGTTCTGGGTGGCCTAGCTTCCTGCTCTCCAAGGCCCAGGTCAGTAGAGTCATTTAATTATAATCCATGCAAATGGGTGTGGTGAAACCTTTTGTTAGGGGATTCGTAGCCCAGGAAGCCTGAGGGGACTTCCTGAGCCAGGCGAGTTGCTGAATTTTGAAAACAGTGGCTTTTCCTTTATATTTCATATATACATACAATGGTTTGGGAAAGGGGAACATACAAGGGGTTCATAAGGGATAAATCATGCAAGACCAAAGGCAGCCTTCCCTCCACCAAAGGTTCGTATAGATCAGTGAAATATCATAAAAGTTTATAAGGGTTTGGTATAGGGTCCATAAGAGTTCCAAAGTCAATGAACAATCGATTAAAGTCGATCCATGCTATGTGGTGAGGCATCATTTTGGTAAATGTGATAAAGTTGTTTCCAAGCTTGAGGTCCCACAAACACCACTACACACAGCTTTATATAGCTCCTTGCAACATGGGGAGGATACAAAGCTGTGGAACTCACACAAAACAAGGAGTAAACACATTGTTGTTGTTGTGGCAACCAAGCCTTGCTGAGATTTGGGTCCCACTCCATGAGAAAGGTGGTATTTAAATGAAACAAATAATAATCCTGTCCAGAGGCATTTTAAGCCTTTGATGATATTGTACAGGTAAAGCAGAAGGTCCATCAATGTGTCACATGCAGCTGATAGCTTACTACAATAGCAAGTTAATGATTAAAATACTTCCTATTAGTGCTGAAACAAGTTACAGCAAACTTGTATCAGCACTACAAAACTGTTGTCTGACACAATGATATCAGAGGTGACACCCCCCAGGACTCTGTAAAAGATAGTTCAAAACCAAGGAATTCATAGTTTTGCCAAGGACACCAGGCTGGAATGATCCCATAATCCCTTATCTCTCCCCCATGTGGGAACCTAAGGCTCTTTTCATGGCCCCACATGACAACGCCCCTACAGCCCAAACTAGCATCTGACCAATTTGGCTATTATTTATTAATTGTTTTTTTATTAATGAAACTCCTGTTTTATGAATGGACTCCAGCTACCCAGTGTTCCTAGGACTTACTATACACACCCCTTGCACTCCTATAGACTTTCTATGAACTTTTGGGAACCTTTAAATCCTGTTTCTGCTTCCTGCAAAAGTCTCATTTTTGCCTGGCAGAGCAGTTTAAAGGCCTACTCCCCTAAACTACAAACCCCATAATTCTATAGGAGGCAGAAATTGGATTTAAAGTGGATCTGTGCTCAAGCTCAGCATTTCTCAACCTGGGGGTTGGGACCCATGGAGAGAGTCACAAGGGGGGTTCAGAGGGGTCACCAAAGACCATCAGAAAACATATATTTCTGATTATCTTAGGAACCCCTTTGGCAGAGAAGACAGAAGATATCTCTGCCTGTCCTTCTCTTCCTTTTTGGAAAAAGATGGCGAATCCTCCCACCAAAAGTCCTCCTCCACTGTGATTCGCCAGCCTCTCAGTCAAGGGGAGGGCTGTTTCTCAGACTCTAACTGGGGAGTGAAAAGCAGGTGAGCTTGGCACATGGTAGCATGGTGCACATGTGCATGCAAGAGAGAGCATGCGAGGCTGGAGGGAGACTCATGCCATCAAGTCCCTTCTGTGTTCTGTGTGAGTAGTTTGGCCCAATTCTATCATTGGTGGGGTTCAGAATGCTCTTTGATTGTAGGAGAACTATAAATCCCTGCAATTGCAACTCCCAAATGTCAAGGTCTATTTTCCCCAAACTTCACCAGTGTTCACATTTGGGCATATTGAGTATTTGTGACAAGTTTGGTCCAGATCTATCGTTGTTTGAGTCCACAGTGCTCTCTAGTTCTAGGTGAACTATAACTCCAAAACTCAAGGTTAATGCCCATCAAATCCTTCCAGTATTTTCTGTTGGTCATGGGAGTTCTGTGTGCCAAGTTTGGTTCAATTCCATTGTTGGTGGAGTTCAAAATGTTCTTTGATTGTAGGTGAACCTTAAATCCCAGCAACTACAACTCCCAAATGACAAAATCAGTCATCCCACCCAACCCCACCAGTATTCAAATTTGGGTATATTGGGTATTTGTGCCAAATTTGGTCCAGTGAATGAAAATACATCCTGCATATCAGATATTTACATTACAATTCATAACAGTAGCAAAATTACAGTTATGAAGTAGCAACGAAAATAATGTTATGGTTAGGAGTTACCACAACATGAGGAACTAGATTAAGGGTCATGGCATTATAAAGGTTGAGAATCATTTCTCTAGTGTGACAAGGTCCACCATCATGTAGTATTGTGCACTATTTTAGTTGCTGCTGAAGTTGAAAGGAAAATTCCATCCTAGGAGAGCACAACACAGCAAAAATAGTTGACGTTGCACTTCATCGAATCATAGAGTTGGAAGAGATCACAAGGGCCATCCAGTCCAACCCCTTGCCATGCAGGAACACACAATCAAAGCATCACTAACAGATGCTTAGAAACCTCCAGAGAAGGAGACTTCATTGTACATACTTGAAGGCAGCATATTCCACTGCTGAACAGATATTACCATCAGCAAGAGCTCTTACTGTTACATCTCTCAATTCTCTACAAGGTACCCTCAGACGATGTTAGTATAAAAATAGATGCACAAAGAGTTGTACTTTATCAAAGATTTCATCAATGTCATACATACTTACATAGTTCAGCCAATCATTTTGCAAGAACACAGACATCTCTTTTTCTTTTTTAAAAAGTAATTTTTATTAAGTTTCCTTTAAAAGAACAAACAAACACATCATTCAGTAGAATAACAGACAAAAAACAAACAAACCAACAGGTATTTAAAAGAAACAGAGGAAAGAACATCCTACGACATGTAGGATGTCTTGAGCAGGAAAAGTCGAGGAGGTGAGAAGAAGAAAAGGGAGAGAAAAGAGTATATATAAAAAGAGTATATGTATATAGAAAATGTATATATAAAATAAGAGTATATAAAATCTCTTTCTTTTGACAAATTGGATAGTGAGCTCTTGAGCCTTGCAACCCATAGCTTCTGCACTTGTGTAATTATGCTGCTGTATATTTGCAATATGCTAAAAGTGCACTGGAACACAAACTATAACTTAATTCTATAGCTATCATGACACATTCTCATGCTTGCCCCTCTGATATACTGTGTCCACCCCAAATTAAGACTTGTGCACCACCTGTGCCCTTACCTTGCGAAGTCTGGTCTGGCTACGGTCGTCCACGCTCTGGTCACATCCCGAATAGATTACTGCAACACACTCTACATGGGGCTGCCTTTGAAGACAGTTCGGAAATCACAACTAGTCCAATGGGCGGCAGCCAGATTACTAACTGGAGCTACATACAGGGAGCATACCATCCCCCTGTTGTGTCAGCTCCACTGGCTGCCTGTCCAATTCCGAGCTCAATTCAAAGTGCTGGTTTTGACCTTTAAAGCTCTATACGGTTCTGGCCCAGCTTACTTGTCCGAATGCATCTGCCTCTATGTCCCACCTCGTAATTTAAGATAAGAACATAAGAACATAAGAAGAGCCATGCTGAATCGGACCTCAGCCCATCTAGTCCAGCATTCTGTATCACACAGTGGCCCACCCGTTGTACACGGGGATCTCGAGCAGAAGGGAGGGCAAACCCTGACCTGCTCCCAACCCCCCCACAACCAGTACCCAGGGAAATCCTGCCTACCTCAACCAACTCCGAGGTGGCACTTGAATGTCCTGTTCAGTAACTACCGATACACTTGGTATCCATGAATCTGTCTAATCCTGCCTTGAAGTTGTCCAGGCTGACAGCTGTCACAACCTCTTCTGGAAGTGAGTTCCATAACCCAATGACCCTCTGGGTGAAGAAATATTTCCCTTTATTAGTCCTAATTTTTCTACCTTGGAGCTTCAGGGAGTGCCCTCTAGTCCTAGTGTTTTGTGACAAAAAAAATATTTTTTCTTTATTCACCTTTTCTATCCCATGCATGATTTTATACACTTCGATCAAGTCACCTCTTAAACGCCGTCTTTCAAGGCTGAAAAGACCAAGGCGTTGCAACCTGGTTTCATAAGGGAGCTGCTCCATCCCTTGGATCATTCTTGTTGCCCTTTTCTGTACCTTTTCCAGTTCCGTTATATCCTTCTTAAGGTGCGGAAACCAGGGTGTACACAGTACTCCAAATGTGGCCTTACCATCGATTTGTAGAGAGGTAATACAACATTTGCTGACCTATTTTCGATTCCCTTCCTGATCATGCCAAGCATAGAATTTGCTTTTTCACTGCTGCAGCGCACTGGGTTGACATCTTCATTGAGCTGTCCACCAAAACCCCAAGATCCCTTTCCTGGTTTGTCTCGGAAAGCTTTGACCCCATCAATTGGTATGTGTAGTTGGGGTTCTTTGCCCCGATGTGCATGACTTTACACTTGTTTAGGTTAAAATGCATTTGCCACTTCGTTGCCCATTCACTCAATTTCGAGAGATCTTTCTGGAGCTCTTTACAATCAGTTTCATTTTTAACTACCCTGAACAATTTAGTGTCGTCTGCAAACTTTGCTACCTCAGAATTCACTCCTACATCCAGATCATTAATGAATAAATTAAAAGTAATGGACCCAAAACTGAACCTTGGGGTACGCCACTTCTCACCTCTTTCCACCCAGAGAAATGTCCGTTTATTACCACCCTTTGTTTCCTACAGTTTAGCCAGGTTCCAATCCAGGACAAGACCTGTCCCCTGATTCCATGGCTGAAGAGCTTATTTAGGAGCCTTTGGTGAGGGACTTTGTCAAAAGCCTTTTGAAAGTCAAGGTAAACAATATCGACTGGGTCCCTTTATCTATGTGTTTATTTACACCCTCAAAGAATTCTAACAAGTTAATAAGACATGATTTGCCTTTGCAGAAACCATGTTGATTTTCTTTCAGCAATGCCTGTTCTTTTATGTGCCTAGTAATTTTTTCTTTAATAATGGTTTCCATCACTTTGCCTGGAACTGAGGTTAAACTGACTGGTCTATAATTTCCTGGATCACCTCTGGATCCTTTCTTGAAGATCGGTGTTACATTTGCCTCCCTCCAGTCCTCGGGTACAGTGCCTGATCTTAGAGAAAGGTTATATATCTTAGCTAGAAGTTTAGCAATTTCACACTTGAGTTCCTTAAGAACTCTGGGGTGGATGCCGTCTGGACCTGGTGATTTGTTGACATTTAGTTTAGTAAGGCATATGAGAACATCCTCCTTGTTTATCTCTATCTGTTTTAATTCTCTTAATTCCCTCCCTGAAAAAACTGACTCAGCTGCAGGCATATGTTGTCTGTCCTCCTGTGTGAAAACGGAGGCAAAGAAGTCATTTAGCCGCTCAGCAATCTCATTGTCTTCGCTGAATTTCCCTTTCTGACCATTGTCGTCGAGTGGCCCAACTGCTTTTCTAGTTGGGTTCCTGCTTCTGATGTATTTAAAGAAGTTTTTGTTGTTTTTTTTAAAATATTCTTTGCTACGTGTGCCTCAAAATCTCTCTTGGCTTTCCTGACTGTTGCTTTGCATTTTGTTTGCCAGAGCTTGTGTTCCTTTCTGTTCTCCTCGGTAGGAAGAGCCTTCCATTTCTTAAATGAGTTTTTCTTCTTTCCAATCACATCATCCAGGGAGGCCCTGCTCTCGCTCTCGCCAACTTCTCAAACACGGTTGGTAGGGATGAGAGAGAGGGCCTTCTCGGTGGTGGCTCCCCGTCTATGGAACGTGCTTCCAAGCAACATACGATCAACCCCATCCCTCCTGGCATTCAGGAAAAAAGTGAAATCTTGGCTATGGGACCAGGCATTTGCACATTAGCACAATGCAGCACTTTGGACTGGATTTTTAATGGCAAGTTGAGGGATATGGCTCAATGCTCCTGATATGGACAAAATACTGTCTTAACTTAAGAGAATGTGTATGATGTATTAATGTTAATTGTATTTTAATGTATTTTAATGCTGTAAGTTTTTGGTTTTATATTGTATTTTATTATGTTGGCATCGAATTGTGCCTTTTGTTAGGCCGCTCTGAGTCCCCCCTCAGGGGTAGAGAAGAGCGGGGTAGAAATGTTGGAAATAATAATAATAAATATATATTTAGGGCAGGATATGGATAATAAGAATCTACAAATCAAACCTGTCTAACTTTATGTCATTGGCAGTCTGTTTCAATGGAAATATGGTATAAAGTGTTGAGCGGGAGATATTTTCCACAGAGTAATTCTTCAAAACATCAAAGGTCTCTTATTATTAATCACTAGAAAGTCAGTGTTTCCATGAAAATGTATTTAAAATATTGCCAACATTTTCCTTTATTGATTATACACTGGAATCAAATCACAGGGTCTTATTCTTACAGGAATAAAAGAAGAGAGTGGGAGAGAGAAAATATTTTGAGCTTTGCTGCCATCTGGACCACAGATTATCTTACCAAATAGATTCATGTTGATACCTTGCATTTGAAGGATTGTTATAAACACACCTGTCATACTATAGATTTGTTGTTTTGCTTCAAAAATCCTACCAGGTCACATTTAATGGAAGACATAATTGCTTTGCAACTCCTATAAATTATATTTATATTTTGGAGTGAATAAATCTAAATAAGACATTAAGAAGGATTTAAACCATGGCTGAGTGGGAATTCAAATCATGGCCTCCCAGGCACCTTCTACACTGCCCCTATATCCCAGAATCTGATTCCAGATTATCATCTATCTATTTTATATATATATATATATACATACATATATATATATATATATACATATATATATATAAAATATTATATAATATCCCAGACTATCTGGCAGTAGAGAATCATATAATCCAGTTTACAGCAGATAATCTGGGATCAGAGCCTGGGATATAAAGTAATGTAGAAAGGGTCCCAGTATCCTAGAATGAATCTACACTGTAGAATTAATGCAGTTTGACACCACCTTAAGTATCATGGCTCAATGTTATAACATCATGGAAGCTGTAGTTTTACAAAGTCTTTAGCCTTCTCTGTCAAAAAGTGCTGGTATCTACAACTCCCATGATCCCATACAAGTAAACTGGCTAAAGTGGTTTCAAACTGCATTAAATTTATACTGCTGAATAATAGGAATGGGCAAACTATGGCCCGGGGTCCGGATGTGGCCCCCTGGGTGTTTACCTCAGGCCCTCCTCATTTTCCCTGTCCTCTCTGTATAAGGACATGGTGGCCTGCTGCATCTTTATATAGAAAGGACAGGGGAGGAAGACATGCAGCAGTTGAGAGCCCTCTGGAGTGCTCTCAGCCACCTCATGTTTTGCTCTCCTCCTGGCATAAGGACGGTCCAAGCAGCCCCGTTCTTATGCCGAGAGGATGGCCTGAGGAAGGCACGGAGCAGCTGAAAGCCATTGCATGTCTTATTCTCCTTCTGGCAGAATGCCAAGAGGACAGCCCAAAGATCGGAAGAGGAGGATTGGGGAGGAAGATCGGGGCAGTCACCACAGGTCTCGTTTTCCTCCTGGCATAAGGATGGGGCAAGCAACCCCATTCTTATGCCAGGAGGATAACCTGAGCATGACCCAGGCCCTGCCCTGCCCTGCCACCTCCCTATCTTACACCCTCACAGGCCTTCTCCCTCCCGGGCCCATGCCTGGCTGCCCTTCCTCTCAGTTGGGCCCACAATGCTGCCCCAAGGCAAAAAAACTTTGCCCATGCCTGCTCTGTACCATATTGTTTATACAAATATTCAAAGTATTTATAAGTTAAATTGCTTTAGATAAGTTTTACAAGAAATACTGAACTATTTATTTTATTTGCTAGACCTGGGGGAGGGGATGTATGGATGGACACATTGTTCAGCTTCTGTCTTACCAATTGATCATTCTTCCTTAACGGCTTAGTCCTATCTCTTACATTTCACAATATTTAAGGTATTTCAAAACAGTTACGAGATGTTCCTTTTTCATGATAATTTTCATGATAATCATGAATGTTGATTTTTAACATAATGTTATTTTTAAATGACTGCTTATGCACATGGAAAGGCGCATTAAGGAGTATGCTACTTTATTAACCATACAGTTCAATGAACATTAATTGAAAAGTGCCACTGAATTTAATTAGATTAACTTGTCTGCATATGTTTGAGATTACATAGTTATTTCACTTGGAATCCAGTCACGGATAAGTGCACCCCCTCCTTTTAATTGGAATACATGAAGTAAATAACCCATATATTTTATAGTACAAAATACAATTCTTAAAAAAAACTTGTTAGATGTTCACTGACTAATATGCCTCCCACGTATGGGTCATTTTCAGTTATGAGCATAATGTTAATGTTCATTAAAATGAGCAGTGCTTGATTGACAATTCCCTTCTTGAATAAGCAATCTTATTTGGATAAAGACTTTCCAAAATTTGCAGGAGGATATTCTATTTTATTTATCGTGTCAGAAGCAAATAGAGGGTACAATTATAATGTATTTTAAAACATAAAGTTAAAAACTTGGCATTATACTAAACGTCCTTTGACCAGAATCTGGCCACTTGGGGTGCCTCTGTTGTCGCTGTAAGAAGGTCCTTCATTGTGCATGTGGCAGGGCTCTCAGGCTGTATTGTAATAGGGGGTCTGTGGTTTGCTCTTCTCCACATTCGCATGTTGTGGACTCCACTTTGTAGCTCCATTTCTGAAGATATCACTGCCTTGGTCCTTTCATTATTGGCTACTACCTTCCTAACAGATGTCAGGTGACACAACACCGGCGTAAGCATCCTGTGATAATGTGGCATGTCTCATTAAGAGCCACATCTACTTTTTTAACATGGTGAAATATGTTACACACTGGGCATGTGTATTCAGCAACAGAGTAACAAAGTGCAAGAGCAGAAGTCTTCACTGTGTCTGGTTGTGATCCCCAGGTTGTGCCAGTCAGCTTTCATATGATATTATTTCTATCACCCAGTTTTTGTTTGATAGTCCAGCAGTCCTTCTTGTAAATCACAGCACAGTTCAGGGTAATTCCCAGGTATTTTGGTGTACTGCAATGCTCCAGTGGGATTCCTTCCCAGGTAATCCTCAGAACTCAAGATGCTTATCTGTTCTTAAGGTGAAAAGCACATGTCTGCATTTGATATGGACTAGGAATCAGATGGTTTTCCTTGTAATAGGCAGTAAGAGCACCTAAAGCTTCAGAGAGCTCTCTATTTGAGTGGTGATGGCACGATTGTCAGCATAGATGAAACTTTCTGTCCCTTCTGGCAGTGGCTGATCATTTGTGTAAATGTTAACCATTGCTGGAGCAAGGACACTTCCCTGACGAAGGCTGTTCTTCTGTTTTCACCATTTGCTTCTCTGGCCCTGGCCCTGGCCCTGGAATTCAACAAAAAAGCTCCTGTTTTGTAGCAGATTTCCTATGAAGCAGGTGAGGTGGTATTATTTTGTGATATTATAATTTTATCTCAGGAAGAGGAGATGATTTACTGTGTCAAAAGCTGCTGCAGGAGAAGCCTCCCCACAGGATTGTAACACATTCGGGTGTCCCCTGGGCAACATCTTTGTAGATGGCTGATTCTCTCACACCAGAAGAGACTTATGAGGATATTACAAGAAAACTGTCTAACAGACAGAACTGAAGTAACTTCAAGCCTTCTAAGGACTGTCAACTAAAGACAGTCCTTGGAAGGCTTGAAGAACTCTACCAACCAGAGGTCAAGAAATGTTGTCGAATGGGGTAAAACCGAAAGGGGAGGAACAAGGGAAAAACCTGTTGAAAGGTAAAAAGGACTTTTAAGTTAGTTATCAGAAAGGTGGAACAGTTTTACTGGCTAGTTTTCCATTTCTGGGCATGACTGTAAGTGGTGGCTATAACCTATAATGTCTTGTCCAGCTTGATTCACAGTTGTCTGGAGGATTTTATTCTCTCATATGATCCTACTTGAGTTTTGAGGTTTTGGAGGGAGGCCTTTCACAGGCACATCTGGTGGGAGCATAGGAAACAAACTTCTTGATGGTCCCTCCCAAGTTCTGAAACTTCATCCCAAGTGAAGATAGACTAGTTCTTTCCTTGTTCTCTATTCATTTGAAGCTGTAGATCTTTTCATTCTGACAGAATCTTGGGAAGTGAGTGCCATAGAAAGAAAGGGCTTTCATTAACTCACTAGACTTTCCCCCCTGCCTTCAAATGTTAATGGATGTGTTTTAAATGTTTTCAAACTCTATCGGTAGTTTAATTACACTTTAGAATAGCCCTTTGGATGGTTTCAAATCTATTTGCATTTTTACTCATTAGGGATGCAAATCTTCTACTAATTTGACCTTGAATGTAAGAAAGCAAAATTACGCTACCTTTTCGCCTCCTGCAGGAAAAAGCAAATATTTGTGTACAGTGTTCTCACTGTATTGAAACATCCTAAAAGGGTCCCAGGGGGGTTATTCTGCAAATCAATACGCACTGTGTTTTCTGTGGAGAAAACGTGCTTTTCGTACAGGAAGCATCTTTTTTTAAAAACACACACGCATCTTTCTATGCTGAATAATTCTCCCAGAACACTTTGAGATATTCAAATATTTGAAGTAAGCTGTACTATTGTCTCACTGCTGTTATTCTTTCTGCCGAGATTTCCCAGCTGATAGAAAATCTATTCGTTAACTGGGAACTAAATAGTAGAGCATATTTTCTGTCCATCTCTATTACCTATATCTGCTTCAATCTTTGTATGCTGCCTCAAATGCAAGATCTGGGGAAAATACAAGATGACAATAGCAATAACAGAAGCAGGAGAAACTTGCTTTCAGGGAAGAGGATGGTATTGGATAAAAAGGACACGCTAAATAAACCAAATTATCATAAATTGTTGTATTTTCTTTTCAATTCTCATGGGTCAATGTATATTCCTCATTAATCAATCATGTGTGTGTGTGTGTGTGTGTGTGTGATTAATGGGGAATATACATTGACCCATGAGAATTGAAAAGAAAATACAACAATTTATGATAATTTGGTTTATTTAGCATGTTCTATTGTAACAGTATTCAACCTCTCTGCTACTTATAGATGTGTACTTAATATTAGATAAAAAGGAACATGGCCAGCTGGGAAAACAGAAGTGAGAAAACAGAAGTTGTGGTGTTTGGGGAAAGCTCAGCAAAGGATGGAAATGTAACTAAGGACCCGTCTAGACAGTCACTTTATTGTGGAAACTTCCACAATAAAAAGGGGGCCGTCCAGACGACGTTCTGGGCAGTCCTGCATTAATTCAGCACAATCCAAGAATGCCCAGGTTTGTGCCGAATTAATTTGTTAGTGGATTTATTCCACACCTTCTTGGAATGCGCGGGATAAACCCAATACTTCTGGGTCTGGGCTGCAGAATATTGCAGTCCAGAAACCATTCCCACAATTTAAGCCTGGTAAACTGTGGGAATATCCACTCTTCCCCCCCAAGCCCCCAGACCCGTTAGAAAAGTAGTAAAATCTTACCTTTATTAAAGAAAAAATTACTAAGCACATAGAAGAACAGGCATTGCTGAAGGAAAATCAACATGGTTTCTGCAAAGGCAAATCATGTCTTACTAACTTGATAGAATTCTTTGAGGGTGTAAATAAACACATAGATAAAGGGGACCCAGTCGATATTGTTTACCTTGACTTTCAAAAGCCTTTTGACAAAGTCCTCACCAAAGGCTCCTAAATAAGCTCTTCAGCCATGGAATCAGGGGACAGGTCTTGTCCTGGATTGGAACCTGGCTAAACTGTAGGAAACAAAGGGTGGTAATAAACGGACATTTCTCTGGGTGGAAAGAGGTGAGAAGTGGCGTACCCCAAGGTTCAGTTTTGGGTCCGTTACTTTTTAATTTATTCATTAATGACCTGGATGTAGGAGTGAATTCTGAGGTAGCAAAGTTTGCAGACGACACTAAATTGTTCAGGTAGTTAAAAATGAAACTGATTGTAAAGAGCTCCAGAAAGATCTCTTGAAATTGAGTGAATGGGCAACAAAGTGGCAAATGCATTTTAACCTAAACAAGTGTAAAGTCATGCACATCGGGCAAAGAACCCCAACTACACCTACCAATTGATGGGGTCAAAGCTTTCCGAGACAAACCAGGAAAGGGATCTTGGGGTTTTGGTGGACAGCTCAATGAAGATGTCAACCCAGTGCGCTGCAGCAGTGAAAAAGCAAATTCTATGCTTGGCATGATCAGGAAGGGAATCGAAAATAGGTCGGCAAATGTTGTATTGCCTCTCTACAAATCTATGGTAAGGCCACATTTGGAGTACTGTGTACAATTCTGGTCTCCGCACCTTAAGAAGGATATAACGGAACTGGAAAAGGTACAAAGAAGGTACAAAGAAGGGCGACAAAAATGATCCAAGGGATGGAGCAGCTCCCTTATGAAATCAGGTTGCAACGCCTTGGTGAAAGACGCCGTTTAAGAGGTGACTTGATCGAAGTGTATAAAATCATGCATGGGATAGAAAAGGTGAATAAAGAAAAAATATTTTCTCTGTCACACAACACTAGGACTAGGGGGCACTCCCTAAAGCTCCAAGGTAGGAAAGTTAGGACTAATAAAGGGAAATATTTCTTCACCCAGAGGGTCATTGGACAGCTTCAAGGCAGGATTAGACAGATTCATGGATACCAAGGGAATCAGTAGCTACTGAAATGGACATCCAAGTGCCACCTCTGTGTTGATGGAGGCAGGCAGGATTTTCCCCGGGTACTGGTTGTGGGGGGTCGGGAGCAGGTGAGGGTTCTGCCCTCCTTTCTGCTAGAGATCCCTGTGTACAACTAGTGGGCCACTGTGTGACACAGAATGCTGGACTAGATGGGCTGAGGCCCGATTCAGCATGGCTCTTCTTATGTTCTTATGTTCTTACCTATCGTCCATTAGAAGCCTCAGCAAGCTCTCCTGGCATGTAGAAATGATGTGCCAGGAGAGCTGGGGGGGGAGATCACTCCCCTCCCCACTCTCCTGGTGTGTAATTTCTGCATGCCGGGAGAGCTTGCCAACGCTTCTAATGGATGATAGGTAAGATTTTACTACTTTTCTAAGGTGTCTGGGGGCTTGGGGGGAGGCGGGTAGGGCCTCCGGACATTCTCTTGGGCTAGTCCTGAGAGAAGTCTTGACCCCTATGCCAGAAAGCGTGCCAGAAAAGTCTTGACACCTATGCCAAAATGCATGCACTTTTTGGCGTGGGTGCGGACAGCCCCCCACAAACATCCACACTTTTAACGCGGATGTTTGTGGGATAAAGGGCTGTCTGAACTGTTCCAAACTAACTAGAAAGGAGAGGGAGCTTGGTAGTTTTCTGTGTTTTAAAACATATTTGGTTTTTACGTTGAACAGCAGCCTGAACTGATTTTGTCAGGGAAGTTGCTGGTTCTTACTCGTATAGCCTTTATCACAAAGAGATACGCCTGTCAATATATGTATAGTGGGGCCTTGGCATCTGCTGGAGTTTGGCTCCAGGACTGCCATGGATACCAAATTCTGTGGATGTTCAAGTCCTATCATATTCAATAGCATAGTAAAATGGTGTCCCTAATTTAAAATGTCAAAAATTAGGTTTGCTTTTTGAATTGTTTAAAAAATATTTTGAAACTAGGGATGGTTGAATTGGTGGATGCAGAATCCATGGATGCGGAGGATCAACTATATCTGTAACCATTTTATTTTCTTTCAGATAATGTGCTAGTGGGTTCTGGAGAAGGGATAAGAGTGGGACAAGTCCCAAATGTTAAGAATATGAAATAACCTTGGATTCTATCATAAAACCAGGCCGGGCTAAACCACTATATAATGCAGTTTGAATCTGCATTCTATGGTCAGTGTAGACCCATAAAATGCAGTTCAATACATTTAATCTGCAGTATATTGGTTGACATTGACCATACAATGCAGATTCAAAGTGACTGTATAATGCAGATCCAGCCAGTCAAATATAGTAAAATATATTTAATTGGTAAGTAGATGTGCCAAAATAGCAAAGATGAATGCATACATAACTAGGAAACTTGCATGAATAGACAATTATCATATATACTTGAGTATAAGCCGGGTTTCCAGCCCTTTTTAAGGCTGAAAAAGTCCCCCCTCAGCTTATACTTGAGTCAAAATTATTTATTATTTAACTCTGTTATTATTATTAGTTTTATTACATTTATAATTTTATTCTAGTTATTATTTTATTATTACATTTATGTTATTTTACTTATTATTACATTTATTATTTAATTTTATTTATTATTGTTATTACATTTATTATTTTACTCTATTATTATTGGAAGGATACATAAGCACATTTACCTTGAGGAAAGTTAGAATAGTGGTTTAATCAGAGTTGGACAGTCTTATCTTAAATTACAATTTTATGTAAATATTCAAAAACATTTAACCTACAGATGCCTCAATTAATGTCATTTTATTGGTATCTATTTTTATTTTGAAATTTACCAGTAGCTGCTGCATTTCCCACCTTTGGCTTATACTCGAGTCAATACATTTTCCCAGTTTTTTGTGGTAAAATTAGGTGCCTTGGATTATATTCCGATTGGCTTATACTCGATGGTATGGTTTCTTTCAGAAATTATAACAAACAAGATGTCAGGCCACAAACCTTTCAACTAGACACCTATAGCATCATTATTTACTATATTTTTATTTCCTAGACTGTATATAAGTACCACTTGTGCTAAGAATAAACACAATAGTGACTATCTCAGTGAGGTATTGCAACCTACATGTGTCTGAGTATGACCTCTCTATGTGAGTTATTAGAAGAAATACTTTCTTATTTTAAGGACAATGGGATGTAATTTGGAAGTCTCAATTTCGTAACATAGAAGTATTCTTTTTTGCTTTCTTAACCACAAGTAGCATTTTGTCAGCCTTCCTTCCCTTTTTTGACTCTTTAACGTCAGAAGAAAGGAAGAGCATACTACAAATAAGGCAGACTGTGTCTTTGAGATTGTGCATGTTGGTAACATTTGGGTCATTTTCAGGAAATGACTTATGGACATCACTGTAGGAATGTTATTGGTACAGTATGTTAGCAGTTGTGGTTTTTCAAGAGCCACACAGTGATGAAAAGGGAAAGAAGACAAAGCCTGCCAGCTCCATACAGCCTATTTTGCAGTGCGTTATTTTCTTCATAGTCACTCCTACTGTAGCCTTTTCCTTTCTGCTGCTACTAGACTGATACAGTTAAGTCGGCATAGTTTGCCAACAGCATTTCAGCCCATGAATGCTCATGAATATTTGCATAAAGATACATAAATATTTGGTTTTGTACCTTTTATTTGCAAAGGTAAAAAAGACATTTTGAAGGTAGAAAAACAAAATATGTGATTCTAATAAACTCTTAGCACAGTAAACTGGTAAGTAATTGCAAGTAATGGGGTAGAGTAGAGTCTCACTTATCCAACATAAACAGGCTGACAGAACATCCAATAAACAACAATTTGGATAATACGGAGTCTCCTGCTGTTATCCGTCCAACGCAGTGCTAGGCACCTAGAATACTAACAACAGTGATTCAAAGGGTTGAGTCAAGACAATGTGGCGAGGCTAGAGTGGCCCAACAGGAAGTGCCTGGATGCAGAATAGGAGCGTGGAAATCACAAAGGGAAGGAGGGAAGATGCTTCCACTTCCAGACCTGCATCTTTTCTCCCTTTTCCTCCCTCCTCGTCCTCGTCCTCCTCCTTGTCTTGCCTTTTTCACTTATTGGGAATGGAGAGAGAGTTGGGGAGCACTCCTTTAATTGAAGGGGAAATGCTGGAGGAAAAGGGGAGCGTCAGATAAGAGCGTCGGATAAGACTGAATGTTGGCTAAGCAAAGGTTAGATAAGCGAGGCTCTACTGTACTTCTACATATTTTAAAATATATCATCTGTGTTTTTCTAGAAGGGCTGTAAATGCAACATTGTGTACCAAGGGCAAAAAACTTGATGCCAGTTCCAGATCCCAAGAACATCCTTGTAAACAGCAAACAAGCTCTGGCTTCATTTACCAAGCTCTGGACATTAGATACTGCTCATGCGCACTTTGTCTTTGTATACGTAACTCCAGAATTCTACAAAATACTGATGTTTGGAATAAACTCTATCTATCTCAGTCATTTCTATGAATAGGTTGCACTGAAAGCAGTGTTGGGATTGGTCGATCTGTTGGCCAAAGTGATTGATTGCTTTTCTGCTCAGTTTCAGGGCTCATTCCAGCTTTGTGTCTCAATTGGGAGGAAACTGTGGAGCTGACATTTCAGATCCTACCCAACATTAAGGTGAAGGTCAATGGTCCATTAAACCATTGCTTCTTAAATTGTGGGTCCCAACCCCAAATGGGGTCCCTTTAGCTCAAGGTTGGGGTCACAAAAATCTGACAATAGGAAAAAGATGTCTGAACCCAAATCTGTTCAGTGTTTGCAGTGGACTCTGCAAAAGGTCATTCTAAAGCACATTACAAATTACTCTCAGCCCTCAACATTTCTGGGTTTAACTTTTGTGAATTTGATTACTCCTGAAGAATACCTCTTTAAGTCCTCTAGGGCTGTTCTATGTTCATCCAGTAAATGTTGTATTTGATAAGCACTCCCATTTTTTAAGAAACTAGGTTTTGATGAATAATGGGCAACAATATAGAAAACCACATTGGAATATTTAAATGTAAGCAGTTTTAATTTCATTAATGTCTGGCTAAACAGACTGAATTCCACAAATTCTAGTGTAACTGGTTCTGTTGCATCACTCCAAGATTATTCAGTAGAAGGAAAGCCAGCCTGGAAGGATTACGTGGTGAAAGCCAGCCTGGAGGGATTACGTGACCCTCTGTTGAATATAATAAATAGCTCCCTTGAGCAAGGAGTCTTTCCAGAGGGCTTAAAAGAGGCAGTGCGGAAGAAACCAAATTTAGACCGATTGGTTCTCTCCAATTACTGCCCAGTTTTGAACCTTCCATTCCTGGGCAAGGTGATTGAGAAGGCAGTAGTGGGGCAGCTGCAGCAGTTCCTTGAGGACACAGCTGGCTTAGATCCCTTCCAGTCCGGCTTCCATTTGGGGCACGGGACGGAGACTGTGTTGGTCGCCATTTCAGATCAGCTTCGTTCCCAGTTGGACAAGGACGGTTCAGCGCTGCTTGTGTTATTGAACCTCACAGCAGCTTTTGATATGGCCGATTACAATCTTTTGGCCCACCGCCTTGCCATTGCTGGAGTCAGAGGAACAGCCTTTAAATGGCTGTTGTGCTTTCTCCACAACCGGGGACAGTGAGTGGAAAGAGGAGGTATGGTTTCTGAGAGGGGTCCACTTATTTGTGGGATCCCTCAAGGTGCCATTCTCTCCCCTTTATTATTTAACATCTATATCTGACCACTTGCTGGTCTGGTCCGAAGCTTTGGGCTGGAATGTTATCAGTACGCTGATGACACCCAGTTCGCTCTGAAAATGGAAGGCTGACCGGACTCCGTACCCTCTTGTTTCCAACAGTGCCTTGAAGCCGTCACTGGTTGGCTGCGTGCCAGCAGATTGAGGGTGAATCCAGCAAAGACAGAGATACTGTGGCTGGGCCGCCCAGTGGGTGGGGGCCCCCGACTGCCTAGCTTGGATGGCGTGGCATTATGCCTGACATCCTCAGTTAAAAGCCTTGGTGTCATTTTAGACCCATTGCTGTCGATGGAAGCCCAGGTCTCCACCATCAGCAAAACTGCCTTTTTCCACCTGCGGCAAGCTAGGCATCTGGCCCCCTACCTATCGGGAGATGACCTGGCCACGGTGCTCCAAGCCACGGTCATCTCGAGACTAGACTACTGTAATGCCCTTTACATTGGCCTACCCTTGTCAGTGATCCGGAAACTTAAGCTCGTCCAGAATGCTGCTGCTCGACTTCTCTCTGGGACACCAGTGAGATGTCACATAACACCAATCCTCCTGCAGCTCCACTGGCTTCCAGTCGAGCACCGGATCACCTTCAAGGCCTTGCATGGTCTGGGGATCGTCTTTTCCCCTATCAACCCCAGAAATCACTCAGTTCCGAACAACAGAACCTCCTTGAAGTGCCAACTTTCAAAGCAATCAGTCTCTCATTGACGCAGAGCCTTTTCAGTAGTGGCGCTGTCAATCTGGAATACCCTTCCAAGTGATGTGCGGGCTATGCAGGACCTATCCTCCTTTCGCAAGGCCTGCAAGACTCATCTCTTCCTGCTAGCGTTTGACTGCTAAGCTAGAGAACCTTTTAAAATCTAGTTTAATATGTTGTTTTACCTCTGTTGTGTTTTTATATGACTGTAAGCCGCTCCGAGTCCCTGGGGAGTGGCGGCATAGAAGTCCAAATAATAAATAAATAAATACTTAAGCTTTGCCATGACACTAAAGGTAATTAAAAAATAAGGCCTTTGTAAAGGCCACAAAGACATAATGTGGGTGGCAAAATCTATGTAGGATCTATTCACCCCCAGATGCACATGTGTGTGTCCCAAAATCATAATCCCAGTGAGTAGGGAAGTGATGCTGTTGTTATTCAGAGGCCCCTTCCACATAGATGAATAAAATCCCACATCTTCTGCTTTGAACTGGAATATATGACAGTATGGACTCAGATAACCCAGTTCAAAGCAGATATTGTGTGATTTTCTGCCTTGAAATTCTGGGTTATATGGCTGTGTAGAAGGGACCTGAGTTAGAGAGGACTTTCATGCCTGACAGAAGCTGCAAAGGTAGAAACCTCTCAGCTAAAATTAAACATCATTGTGAAAGAATGCAGAAAACACTGGCTGTAGGCATGTGGGATTAATAAGAATGTGAATAAGAAGATATATGTTTGGTGTGTTAGATCAGGTCCAGATGGCTCTAATTTTAGTGACTGGGCACACTAGCTTTCTTCAAACTAAAGCCCTCCAGTTCTTTTATATTTCATTCACCATCAGCTCCAGCCAAGCTTGCTTGGGCTGGTGGGACCTGCAGTTTAAAATATCTAAAAGTGGGGAAACACATTTGGTTAACTGATTTAAGATCTTTTGGCATTTCAGATATGTATTACAGTCCAACTTTTCTGGGTGCATTAATCTATGATTGATCACCCAATATTCTAACTGGGTAATCACAACCAGCATTCATTGTGTAGTGCAGTGCTGTCCAACATCTACCGGACCAGGGGCCTGATTACCGGACACTGATGACCTGGGGGGCGGAAGGGTCGGACTCTGCCCCCTCCCCGGCTCCGCCCCTCCCTGGCTCCACCCCTCCCTGGCTCCGCCCCTCCCTGGCTCCACCCCCTCCCTTGCTCCGCCCCCTCCCCGGCTCTAATTTACTTACAATTCCTAGTTGCATTACTAATTATGAAATAACTAAATGGCACAATGAAACTGAATGATTATAACAGAATTTTAATGGGAGAACTGAGGCCGATCAGCCTGCTTTACAAGGGCAGGAATGTCAACATCAATGTTTGTCGTTGCCAGCCGAAGAAGATCTAACAATGAACTGTCGGAGAGAGAGCTCCTGTGACGATTTTTGATAAAGTTCATAGCCGAAAAAGCACTTTCACATAAATATGTGCTCCCGAACATGGAAGTTATTCTCTGTCCAAAGTCACGCAGAAGAGGAAACCGTTCAGTTGAAAGCAACTTGAAGAACTCGGTCCCCCTTTCAGGTCTGTTCTGAAAGAACAAGTCACCACGGAGATCACAGAATTCTAACACTAGGTTGCCCGGTTGTCCATCATAGCTTGCTGTGAGCGGGTTCGTAAACAGTGCAACGTCATTGTTAATGCTTTCAAAATCTGAAAATCTCGTATTGAATTCATCCAGAATAGTCTGCAACTCAGGGCAAAATTCAGAGAAATCCAGCACTTCGTCACACTCTGACGCCAAATGACTGCAGCTGGCGAAGAGAGATATGTCATTTTTTTCCAGTTGGGCATGGATAAATGTCAGCTTGTTTCTAAACCCATTGATGTGTGCCATTAGGTCAGGCACCAGTTGGCCTCTTCCTTGTAATTTTAAGTTCACATCATTGAGGTATCCAGTAACATCTGTTAGAAATGCCAGGTGATGTGAGAAATCCATGCTTGAAAGTTCTTCTTCAAGGTTCTCAGATGGATTATACTCGTGAAGGAAAAGAGGGATTTCTTTTCTCAACTCAAAAATCTCTTGAGGCAGTTTCAGCACTAAGCCATCTTACCTGGTTGTACATAAGCAGGTCTCCGTATTCTGCTTCAATCTCCTCCAGAAAGTTACGGAACTTCCGATGCATAAGAGCCTTGTTCCCGCCTCTGATCTTGTTGATGACTGTAACAACTGTCTTGAGGGTCTCGCTTTGCTTCACAGATTTCCCACATAAAGACTGTTGGTGAATGATGCAATGAAATGCTGGGCATTTCATTCCTTGTTCTCTCAGACATCCAATCAATCCTGTCCTTGGTGCAGTCATTGCCTTTGCACCGTCTGTTGCAATGGCGGAACACTTTTCGAAACCACCAAAACTGTTTACCGCTTTCATCACTGCTTCAAATATGTCCTTACCCTTTGTTGTGGAGTGAAGAGAACACAGGGTAAGAAGCTCCTCATTGATCTCAAAGTGGTCTGAAACAGTTCGAATGAAGATCAAAAGTTGACTAGTATCTGTCTGGTCTGTACTCTCATCCAGACACAAGGAGAAATAGTGGCATTTTTCAATCTCGCTGGATAACTTCTGCTGTACGTGGTTACCCAGTTCCGAAACTCTTCGTTGGACGGTCTGATGAGAAGCTGGCATTGACTCTAAAGTTTTAGCATGTTTGCTTTCACCAAATGCTTTTGCCAGTAATATAGCCATCTCTTTATAATGGACTCCATCAGTAAAACGTCTCTTGGTCTTAGCAAGCTGAAGTGCCATTTGATAAGAAACATGCAAGGAATTTTCCTGATCAGTTTTTACTTGCGTAAACATACCAGTTTGTTTATGGAATTTGGATTTGAGTTCTGCAACCATCAGAGTTTTTTCTTTGCCTTGATATTTACTGTATCTCTCTTCATGATTTGTGGTGTAATGCCTTTTGACATTATATTCTTTGTACACAGCCAAAACTTGTATACAAATCAAGCACTGTACTTTGTCGTTTTTATTGGTGATGAAATACTGGCTTTCCCATCGTTCCTGGAACACGCGATTCTCACTGTCTATCTTCCGTTTCTTATTCATGGCTGGAAGATGAAATAACCACAATCAGCCATAGAATACCAATGGAAGAGAGGTTTATATCCAAGTCCCAGACACTTTCTGTCAAGGGAACCCTTATTGAGCACTTTCCTACTTGTTATTATTGGCACCAAGATTGATGGAATTCATCAAGGAACTAGTAAACAGCAGTGTTACTGACTAATTTGAATTTGCTTTCTGCGACCGAACTTGCCTATCTCAGATTTGCCTTTGTACTCGTTAACGCACTTGTAAAAAGCATGGGATGAGTCTTCCTGGGTCTTTGTTCACAAAATAATGCAGAGAGAGATATGCAGACATATAAATATGTATATAAGAGTATATAAAACCTCAATTACAAAGGAGAATCTTTGCATTACTACTCATAAGAGGCATGCATACAGTCAAATACAATCTTGTCCTGAGATAACATGCAGGGTGGGAATTCAAATGGGCCACGCATTTAGTCACATACAATCTTGTCCTGAGGTAACATGCAGGGTGGAATTCAAATGGGCCATGCATACAGTCACATACAATCTTGTCCTGAGGTAACATGCAGGGTGGAATTCAAATGGGCCATTTACAAAGTCCCATCTTTCCTGAAGATAAATATGAATAATATGGGAATTCCTCATGCAAACATTTACAAAGCCCATCCTTCCCTGAACCACAAATATGAATAATATCCCCCCTCCCCTTCCTCTTGCAAACATTTACAAAGCCCATCCTTCCCTGAACCACAAATATGAATAATATCCCCCACCCCTTCCTCATGCAAACATTTACAAAGCCCATCCTTCCCTGAACCACAAATATGAATAATATCCCCCCTCCCCTTCCTCATGCAAACATTTACAAAGCCCATCCTTCCCTGAAACACAAATATGAATATCCCCCACCCCTTCCTCATGTAAACATTTACAAAGCCCATCCTTCCCTGAACCACAAATATGAATAATATTCCCCCACCCCTTCCTCATGTAAACATTTACAAAGCCCATCCTTCCCTGAACCACAAATATGAATAATATCCCCACCCCATCCTCATGCAAACATTTTCAAAGCCCATCCTTCCCTGAACCACAAATATGAATAATATCCCCCACCCCTTCCTCATGCAAACATTTACAAAGCCCATCCTTCCCTGAACCACAAATATGAATAATATCCCCCACCCCTTCCTCATGCAAACATTTACAAAGCCCATCCTTCCCTGAACCACAAATATGAATAATATCCCCCACCCCTTCCTCATGCAAACATTTACAAAGCCCATCCTTCCCTGAACCACAAATATGAATAATATCCCCCACCCCTTCCTCATGCAAACATTTACAAAGCCCATCCTTCCCCGAACCACAAATATGAATAATATCCCCACCCCTTCCTCATGCAAACATTTACAAAGCCCATCCTTCCCTGAACCACAAATATGAATAATATCCCCCTCCCCTTCCTCATGCAAACATTTACAAAGCCCATCCTTCCCTGAACCACAAATATGAATAATATTCCCCCTCCCCTTCCTCATGTAAACATTTACAAAGCCCATCCTTCCCTGAACCACAAATATGAATAATATCCCCCTCCTCTTTTTCATGTAAACTTTTACTAACACCCTTAAGGCCCCTGCTTCGGCCTACCTTTGGCGGGCTCACGAATCGGCGGCGGTGGCCTATCGAGGCAGCGGGCCTCCGGCGGGCTTGGCAAAGCGGCGGCTGCGGCCTAGCGAGGCGGTGGGCCTCAGCAGGCTCGCAAATTGCAGCAGCTGCGGCGAGGGAGGCGGGCCTCCGGCAGGCTCGCAGCAGCGGCGCGGCCTAGCGAGGCAGGTGGTGGCTAGCCAGGCAGGTGGCGGGCAAACGTGGCGATAGAGGCAGCCGAAGAAGCGGCGATAGAGGCAGCTCTGTAGCGCATCCGTTGGCGAATGGTTTCCATTTACAGAAGATACCGCGAGATTACGCAATCCACGTGAGATTTCACCAGCTACCTACGAAATCTCGTCTGGCTTGCGTAGTCTCGCGGTACTTGCTCCGAACCCGGAAGTGGGTTTTTCCCCCCAGCTTTTTTATTAAAATGGGTTGGGGGCCGGGGGAAAGGGGCTGGGGGGCCGGATCCGGGCCGCGGGCCGCCAGTTTAACAGCCCTGGTGTAGTGTATGCTGCTGAACTTCTCAGATTGTGAAAGGTGTCCTTGAGGGAAAAACTTGATCCAGGCTCTTTCTGGATCAAGTTCGTAGGTGAAATACTTTCCTTCACGGCAGCAGTACATGCCCTTTGGGGCTCAACTCATCCACTCCTTTACTGTTGGCCAAGCTATGCAGGGCTTCTGGAAGTTGAAATCAATCACATCCCAAAGTCCAGAGGTACCTTATACTTTAAAGCAAAAAGAGAGATCCCAGTAAGGGTAAAGGTAAAGGTTGTGGCACAGCTGGATAAGTGTCACCTGCATAAGAACTTTCGAGGCCTGCCCGGGTCGAGGTAGGTGCTCGACCTTTAAGTGTAGCCTGCTGTCAACCTTTGCATCCCGAAAGACAGTTGCATCTGTCAAGTAGGAGATAAAGGTACCACATCAAGTGGGGAGGCAAATTTTGACTTAATTATGAGGCCATTAAAGAACTCCAGGAACGCTGAGGAATGCGGAAGGAACAACAAAGGACACTGGGAACGCTGAGAGATGAGGAGTGAGTCAGCTCCCCCTGGTGGCCAGAGTTTGCCTCTGTTTGTCTGTATGTTGTGTATGTGGAAACGGCAGTACCACATACAGTAAGTATGTACACCTGTAATCCACTCTGAGTCTCCTTCGGGATGAGAAGAGTGGAATATAAATAAAGTAAATAAATAAATAAAGTAAATAAATAAAGGTTTTCCCCTGACATTAAGTCTAGCCATGTCCAACTCTGGGGGTTGGTGCTCATCTCCATTTCTAAGCCAAAGTGCCTGCATTGTCCATAGACACCTCCAAGGTCATGTGGCCAGCATGACTGCATGGAGCACTGTTACCTTCCCACCGGAGCAATACCTATTGATCTCACATTTGCACTTTTTTGAACTTCTAGGTTGGCAGAAGCTGAGGCTAACAGCAGGAACTCACCCCACTCTCCAGATTTGAACCACTTTTGGTCAGCAAGTTCAGCAGCTCAGTGGTTTAACCTGCTGCACCATCAGGGCCTCCAGAGATCCCAGTAGGAGTTTTAAATACCAGAAGCCTTTTGAGCTCAGATCATCTGATGAAGGAATATCGTCATTGCCATAGTAAGGGAGGCAGCTATCGTTTCTGAAGAAATATTTTCTGCTTCCAAGAATTTCACATTTCCCTAGGGCTCAGACTTCAATAGGTTGAGGAAAAAATTCAGATTTCCATCTGGGTTAGTCCAACTATTTCAGCTGTGAATGCTGAATAAAATGTGATGGCATTAAGCCTGTGACCTGATCTCTGGTGATAAGTTTTACGTTCCAATAGCCTGCACCACTTTGTGAGCATTTCTGAAGTTTTGTTTTATGTATATTCCCTGTCTCATGCAGAGATATGGCATGGCTAACATTTTACAGGGTCCTTTTTTCCTTTAATCAAGTCAAGAAGCCCTGAGGTTGTGTGAAGACCGCTCTGATGTGAATTCAGAATTAAGCCTATGTCTGAACAGAAGTCGGTACCATTTTATAGTAGCTCTAGCACTTAATAACCACCCAGGCAAATAAATAGCCACCATCTGTCTCTAAAATTCTTGTGGCTGCCTTGCTATTACAACTCATTTCTGTGTGAAACCTGGATAACTGGCAGGTTTGGAGGGAGCAGCAGATGTGTCTAATATTTGTCTGGATTGTTAGGACTTCCAATATAAATCTAGTTTTCCAGGAGTTTATAACCAACATCATAAAAAATTGCTTCAGGCTGGACCTGGCATCAATGAAAACAATTTAAAATGGCAATATGAGTAATGTTTAAAAATCAGCCACCGTGCATGCCTCATAATGTCTTTTCTCTACTATTATGAGCTAATAATGATGTTGTAAAGGTCCGAGAGCACAGATGTAGTGCCCTCTCCTGGCCCCAGCTTTGTGGATGTGGCATTTATTGTACAGTACGTTTCTAGGAGAAAAATACATTCCTTTTTTATTTTTCTTTTGTTTGTAAACGTGTTAGATGCTGTGATTTGGTTGTATAGTAGACTCTCAATTAACTGGAACTCAAACAATTGGAACTCTCAAGCAGCCAGCAAAAAAACCTTGAAGAAATAATACCTTAAATAAAAATGTGACATTAATTTAAGTTTGTGTTTATTTGTTTTTAATTACTGTATTTCAATATTAATATCAAATCAATACAGAGTTTATGGTAAGGTGTAGCATGGGATATAGTATTACTTAGGCCTATATTAATAATATGTCTCAAGCAACCAGAAACTACATGAATTTAGACCAGTGGTTCCCAATTTTTTTAAATTTTTTTTTACCAAGGACCACTCTCCAACATTAGTACCAAAAGGGTTACGAATCAGTTTTTGGTCAACTTTAGATTTTGTTTGGTGATTTGGGGTGCTGATTCAGAAAACGGCACTGGATAGACCACATCAGCTCTAGTTTTTGAAACAGAACATATGCCAACCAGTAGTCACCAACTGATTGCCCACAGAAAACCATATTTATTTATTTATTTATATATTTATTTGCATTTGTCCACCGCCCCCCCCCCCCAGTGGCTCGGGGTGGCTCACAACAAATCAATCATTACATAATAAAAACAAGCAAAGCAGATAAAAACAGCATTAAAAACGGCATAAAACGACACTAAGTCGTGCACTAAACACAACAGCAGCAGACACAGTTACAAGGTGGCTATGAACACCCAGGTTAGCCAAATCCGTAGATCTGCCGGAATAGCCAAGTCTTACAAGCCTTCCTAAAAGGGAGGAGGGCCTGGATGGAGTGAACGTCAGTGGGCAAAGAGTTCCAAAAAGTCGGAGCCATGATCGAGAAAGCCCACAGTCAACCGGTAGATCTTAGCACTAGGGATGACCAGGAGGTTTTGCTCTTCAGAGTGCAGAGGTCTAGTGGGACGGTATGGGAAGAGACGGTCCCGCAGGTACACTGGACCCAGACCATGTAAGGCCTTGAAAGTCAAGACTAACACTTTGAAGGTGATCCGGCATACTATTGGAAGCCAGTTCAGTTCGCGCTGAACTGGCGAGATGTGACAGCCAACCAAGACCCCTACCAGGAGTCGGGCTGCGGTGTTCTGCACCAGCTGAAGCTTTCGGATCACGGACAAAGGAAGGCCAATGTACAGAGCGTTACAGTAGTCAAGCCTCGAGATGACCGTGGCTTGGACCACTGTAGCCAAGTCGCACCGGAACAAATAGGGGGGCAGCTTCCTTGCCATATTTAATAATCTAGAGCTGTTGTGGTCTATCCAGTGCAATTTTCTGAATCAGTACCCCAATTAACCCCAGGAAGAGGCGTAAAAACAAAGACACCAAGAAAAAAAATGATTGGGCTGTGTTATTATTTGTAGTAGTAATGGTGAAGCCGTGGACCATATTTTAGTTCTTGCGGACCACCGGTGGTCCATGGACCACAAGTTGGGAAGCACTGATTTAGATCTACCAGTCCCCATGGATGTCTCTGTGTGTCATCCTGTGTGTTTCCATAGTTAAATGGGGATTGACTCTTTCTGTCCAGAGACATAGTCCAATGTTCAACCCACTACTTCCATGTTGGGTCTCATTTTGATGCCAAGCAAAAATGAAAGCCTTTGGATCTGAATCCTTTCTGACTTCACACATGCATGCTTTTTATTTGTTTTAGCTGGGTTTAAATAATCTTGTGTCAACTTGTCACATTGTTTTTATTCTGTTTACATTACCTCAAAACATTTTACATTGTTTTAAAGTAGTGAAATTGATTTTATCGTATGCAACTCTGAGGTCCCATGGTATAAGGTTGAATAGAAACATACAAGTAAATAGAGAGACAATAGCTAGCTAGATAGATAGATAGATAGACAGATAGATAGATATGCACAGAAATGTGCATGCTTGCGCAAAAAAATTGCTCTGGCATAAGATACCAAAATGTTTTCAGTCACAATTGCTCCAATTCAACCTTTCTTCACAAGTCTTTTTGTGAAATCACAGAGCTTCATCACCTGTACAAGTTTCACCCCTCAATTTGGTGAAGATGACAGTGATGTCAACTTGCAAGGATCATGAACCAAATATATTAGTCAGGAAGATAAGATTAAATTGAATGCTTAAAACATCCAATTTTAAAGAACGCATATGGATAGCTATTATTAAATTACAAGAAGTACTAGAGAAACTGTGGAAAGATCCCATCAGTTCTGCTTTGTGCTTTAAAATACATCTGAAATGAAAGACTGCTCTTGTTTCTATTAAGAATGGATGGGAATTTTCCCCGTCTCAGACTGTCTGGGTGAAGATCAAACAAGCTCTCAGAAGGTCTTTAGTTTCTTATGTGTTGGAAGGTCATTGCTAAGCTAACCCTGAAAAAGAGGCTTGTGGCAGAAGCTTGCAATCGATTCTTGGGATGGAATGAAGTTTGAAATGAAATATTATGTTTGCATAAAAGTAACAGATTTAATCTTTTAGGATTGCTACACACTCTGGTAGTTGTAACAGTATTTGTAGAACTGGTGGCAATAATAATAATAATAATTTGGGAAGTATTCGATGTGTGATCCAATACAACAGCTAGCAGAGTGATCTTGTTTGCTGTGTCCTAATCTTGTTGTTTCAAATAATAATAATAATAATAATAATAATAAGCAATCACGACATCAGTATTGTTGTCATCTTTTAATCTTCTTTCTTTGTTGTGTGTCTAGTCAGAAAACATAGCCCAACATTTTGAAGTTTGTATTCTGTTATTTAATTGCCTTGAGTTCATAATACATTCCCAGAACACTGCCGTGCAATAGAAAGGCACAAAAATGGCGATGAAAGAAATGGCACCAAAGGGATCTTTGTTATTCTTGGCTGCAGACACTTCAGCCCTCAACAATAGCTTGTTTTCTTCCTCTGTTTCACTGCCATCATATTGTCAGTCATTCAAGGCAGGAATTTCATTATGTTTTAAATGTGTAGAAAAGCAGTCATCAGAGGTCTGTGGCAGGTAGGAAGGAAACATACTGAGAAATTTAACTTAGGTTATCAAAACCGCTCACTGAATTGATGCTTCAGGACAAAAAGACAACTAAGCACAAAACCTGAATTTTCTTTCTATTCAGTACTTCCGCTAATGTTGTGTGCAAAGCAATCACGTCCTTCGAGCCTGTGCAATGGATTTTTCTGGTGGAGCGCAGCATGCACAGAACTGGCCCCACCCTTTAAACCAAAGGTTCATCTGCTGGGGCCTAGCAAGCTTGGATAGTGGCAGCGAGGTCCTCAGGTCGTAGGTTTGATTAGAGTTACCTTCTCTTAGATGGTTGACCTTACAGGGTTAGGCGAGCACCATCTGCCCGGGTTTGAATTTAGAGTTTTCCTTCTCTTAGGATGGTTGTCAAAAGGCTAGAGAGCCCATCCTGCCCTCTCCATTGGCACCCCCTTGTTGTGAGGGAGAGGTTTGCGTACCCTAATGACATTGTGAGCTATGCTGGCGGTGGCATAATAGTCACCGGTAGGGCCTCCCATGCCAGACAGGTCACAACCGAAGGGTCTGACAAAGAGCGTCAAAGCAATCATAACAATAGAGAAAGAGGAAAAACTATATCTAAGTATGCTTATAAAAACTGAATTTGTTAGAAAAGAGCTGCTGAAATGTAAGTGATGCTAATTCTAAGTGCCACCACCAAACAAAGTTATAACCAAAGTTTCTCAACTACAGTTAAGGATGGATGACTTGAAGCCACACAACAAAACTGCTTCCTTGATACAGAGAATAGTAAAATTGGTGGGAAAAACTGGATAGGTTATTTGTAATCTTGTCCTAATGTGCTCAGTGTCTATAAAAACCATCTAAAGACGCATTCTTTCCAGCAAGCCTATCCAGACAGTTTTTTTTACCAATGAATAGTGTTCTTTGTTTGATGCCTATTATCTATATTTTAATATGCATTTTCTAGAAATGCATTTTTTGTGTTTTAATGTGGATCTTCTATAGAAAATATATATGTATAGATAGATATGTTGAATTTTTGCCATTTTCATGTTTTTTTAATATTGTTTAACCCACCCAGCTTTGGTCAACCTAGCAGTTTGAAAACATGCAAATGTAAGTAGATTAATAGGTACCGCTTCTGCAAGGAGGTAATGGCACTCCATGCAGTCATGCTGAACACATGACCTTGGAGGTGTCTACAGACAATGCCGGCTCTTTGGCTTAGAAATGGAAATGAACACTACCTCCCAGAGTCAGACATAACTAGACTTAATGTTGGGAAAAACCTTTATTTTTACTACCCTCCAAAATGTCAGATAAAATTGGGTTACATGCAAGCTAGGAGACGCTCCAGCAGTTTCCTTTTTCCTGAACTTTCTAGGAAAGGCAAAGGTTAAGTCCAAAGAGCCTGGACACCTTAAGTTTGTGAACAGTTGAGTTAGAATATGGTGTATATGTGCTTAATGGCACAAAGGTCAGGGTACAATTTTTTTGCAAACTGGAAAACAGCTAAAAGGCACTTCCTGTCATTTTTCTCTGAAAACCCTCAATTGGTTCACCTTCCACGTGATATGGCCTGTTTCAGTCAAAATTTCATCATGGGTGTTTTCTTAAAAAAAAACAACCAACACTCCCCTAACACTCAAACTGTTATATTCTTTCATGCCAATTGAATATGTTTTCTCATCTTTGAAGCATATTAGATTTCACATCTTTATTATTGCCAGTTTGAATCCTCAAGGCTTTCAGAAAAGATGGTATACAAAATGGGTTTTTTTAACAAAAACTTTGTGTTTGCTGATGGTGCTTCACTCCATTTCTCCTTTCCATTAATGCCAGAGAAGCTGCCTTGTTCTAAGCTAGTGTGTGCCATTAGCAATGGACTGGACAGGCACAAACAAACTGAAGCTTAAACCATCAAGACAGAAGTGCTCCGCTCCCTGTCAATTGAAAGGCAAGCCAAGCTATAGGGCAGTGTTTCCCAACCTTTTTTGAGCCACGACACACTTTTAACATTAAAAAATCTGGGGGCACACCACCAACCAAAATGACACTTTGACACAGTAAAGAACAGCTGGGGGATGGTGGCCTGCTGGGAGCAGCTGCTGGGAGTGCCAAAGCCGGGGGAGGCGGAGGAGCCAGGCCACGCCATGTCCCGCCCCCTCCGCCCGGCTTCAGTTCTTCCACAGCTTCTCCAACCTTGAGGGGGCAGTGTCAAGCCAGCGGTGGCAGAGCTAGCACAATGATGGCTTGGCACTGTCCCCTCAAGGTTGGAGAAACTGTGGGAGTGCCGAAGCCAGGGGAGGGGGCGGAACCTGGCTGTGCCATGCCCCTCCCCTCCCCCCGGCTTTAGCGCTCCCACAGCTTCACCAGCCTTGAGGGGGCAGTGCAAGCAAGGGGCGGGAGTCATGGCCCTCATCCCCGGCGCCGCTCTCTGCCATGACTCCTGCCCCTCACTTGCTGGCTGAAGCCGCGTGGAGGAGGAGCATGATCGGTAGACGGGCTTCAGTGGGTGGGGCTCCTCCATGCGGCCTCAACAAGTGAGGGGCGGGAATCATGGCTGATTGGAGGCTGGCTGGGGAAATGGTCGAAGGAGGTGCTGCCCCGGCCTCTTCTTCTTTTTCTTCGCCCCCGCCCGACCCTTCCTCCTCCACCCCCAAGCAGTAGGAGTTCAGCGGGAGTAGGGGGGAAGGAAGGGGGGCAGAGAGCTTTTCTTGCAGCACAGCAGGAGGTCCTTCATGGCACACTACTGTGCTGCGTCACAGCGGTTGGGAAACACTGCTATAGGGTTTCAGTTTATCCTGAACAGAGTCACAACTTCCTCCAAAATAAACATCATACACAAGTTTATAGTTTGTATATATTCTGGGATCCAGACCTTAACACTGATATCCAGGTTTCTGTGGCGGCAGGAGTACATTGCACAGTTATAGCTTGTCCATCTCCTGTACCTCCACATATATCTAGCAGAGTTTCTCAAACTGTGCTCCTCCAGATATTTTGGAATTCAGCTCCCATATTTCCTAACAGTTGGTAAGGTGGCTGGGATTTCTGGGAGCCGAAGTCCAAAACATCTGGAGGAGCACAGTTTGAGAAACCCTCATGTAGAGACTAATCTGGCCACAGACAGTCAAAAGAAATATTTCAAAATTACTAAAGGGGAAAAATAAAAAAGTAATTATTACTGCAAAAAATATTCTGAAACTTTAGTGCTGGTATGCAAATGGGACGTCATTGAAAAATGCTGTCACTGATGTAAACCTGTTATAAACTGGAGAGCTCTTCAGTTTGTGACACAGACTTGACCAGGTTAAGATTTTTTCCCCTTGCACTAGCAATTTCCAGTCATGAATGATTTTCTGTAGAGTGATATTCAGAAACAAGCTGGGGGGAAAATCCATTCTCATAAGCAACATTAAATTTCCTGTTTGATGTCTGATGGGTATCTTTTCAATAGAGTGACAAAATGTCTTAATGTAATAGTTTTCATCCACAGGCTGCTACTGGCAATTGCTTTATGGAGTAATTTCTTTATTTTTTAAAAAGAAATTGAATGGATTCCTTTTTTTCTTTTATCTCATGGATTTCACTAAACAGGGAAATATTATGTCTGACACAAAAGTAAAATGAGGTGATAAACTACTTCTCTTTGATAAATCTATTTCACCTGTTGGAAAGAACTAGAAAAATCTCATATGAAAAATGCTCTAACAACCCTTGCCTTAAAAAAAAAGGAACCCATGTGTCTGCACTATTCCTTATCCATATTCTGTTCTTAGAAACTTTAGTGCTGTATGTTTTAGATTGTTTATACCTATTCAAAATCCTTGACTATACATTTTGATTAAAGCTTTCATCTTCATTCATCTTCTTCTAGAATCTGTGTCATGTAATAATTAGATCTTATCAATGTCACTACTCTATCACCAAGGACACCACAACTTGTCTAGAGCAGTGTTTCTCAACCTTTTTTGGGCCACGGCACACTTTTAGCATTAAAAAAAATCCGGGGGCACACCTCCAACCAAAATGACACAAAATGACACTCTAACACAGTAAAGAATGGCTGGGGGATGGTGGCCTACTGGAAACAGCTTCTGGGAGTGCCGAAGCCAGGGGAGGAGACAGGCCATGCCATGCCCCGCCCCCTCCCCCAGCTTCAGCTCTCCCACAGCTTCTCCAGCCTTGAGGGGGCAGTGCCAAGCCAGCGGTTGCAAAGCCAGCACAATGCTGGCTTGGCACTGCCCCCTCAAGGCTGGAGAAGCAGTGGGAGAGTTGAAGCCGGGGAGGGGACGGAGCCAGGCCACGCCATGCCCCACCCCCTCCCCCCAGCATCAGTTCTCCCACAGCTTCTCCAGCCTTGAGCGGGCAGTGCAAGTGAGGGGCGGGAGTCATGGCGCGCGTCCCCAATGCTGCTCTCCACCATGACTCCCACCCCTCGCTCGCTGAAGCCACACAGAGGAGGAGGAGCATGAGCGGTGGACGGGCTTCAGTGGGTGGGGCTCCTCCTCCACGCAGCTTCAGTGAGTGAAGGGCGAGAGTCATGGTGGGAGTCATGGTGGATTGGAGGCTGGCTGGGGAAACGGCCGAAGGAGGCGGCGCCCCAGCCCCTTCTTCTTTTTCTTCACCGCCATCCAGCCCTTCCTTGTCCTCCCCCAAGCAGCAGGAGTTCGGCAGGAGGAGGGGGGAAGAAGGAAGGGGGGCAGAGAGCTTTTCTCACGGCACAGCAGGAGGTCCTTCACAGCACACTACTGTGCCGCGTCACAGCGGTTGGGAAACACTGGTCTAGAGAAAGGCAAACACTGGTCTAGAAAAAGAAGGTATATGGGTAGTTGCTGGTTAATTGTATGATCCTTTTTTGAGAGGCCTTGGGGCTCATGGGGTGGGGTTCACGGGTGTGGGGATAGAGGGTTAAGAAATGTTAAGGTATAAATTTACTGTACTGCCAACCCCAATTCTTCATATGTTTAATGAGCACTTAATGTACACCCTTTTGTAAATCTTTTGCATATTTTTTTCTCTTTTTGGGGGGTTCATTGGTTTTGTTTCCTATATACACTATAAATCAATTAATTTTTTTAAAAGGGCACTTGGTGACTGAGTACTTGGAGGTCTCTCATTCATATGTTGATGTCAATTTGAAGGCAATTAACCACAAGACAAATCTATGAGGCAGTTTACTTGGCAAGGTCTGTCCAGAAGGGGTTTGCCAATGTGTAGAGCTGAGGTAGTGTGACTTACCTAAGGTCACGAGTGGGTTTCCATGACTGAGCAGGAATTTGAACAATGGTCTCCAAACAAGTGCATTTTGTGTGGTTTTCTTATTTAAAAATTGTCCCCAAATGGTGGAGGGAGTGTTTATAGGGGCTTCAGGGATTTCCAGTGGAGTTTCAAGGTCATGCATCATCTATTCTTAGCTGTAGTTATGAACACAATAATTCACTGAATGATAACCTCTGGGACTCCAAGAGACTAGGGTTCAAATCCCTGCTAAGACATGAATATCTCTACTGGATGGTATTGGACAAGTCATACTGGCAAATCCTTGAAGACACACAACAATGCTAATTTATTTATTTTTATTTATTTACATCATTTCTATTCTGCCCTTCTCACCCTGCAGGGGACTCAGGGCGGATTACAATGTACACATTACGTTTAGACACACAAACACACAAGACAGACAGAGGCAATTTAACATCTGGCCACCAGGGGAGCTGTCGCACTCTTTCATTTTTCAGCATGTTTTCTGGAGATCTTTTTATGGCCTCATAAATCAGTTAAATTAAATGGCCATTACACTTTTCTGCTTTGTCAATATTTAGTGATAAATTACTCTCATGAAATTCAGTAAGATGCAAGCATCCATAAAACTGTCACCTTGGCTTCTGTTTCTTTCTAATTCTTTCATAGACTTTGATTGTTTTTAAGACATTGACAATAATCTTACTGTTTTAGCTTATGAACCTCCTTTTAGGACCCACTTTGCTCACTCACATCCAGTTTACTACTTCACCATAGTTCCTTTCTTCCAAATAAACAGAAGTGTGGACTTACACTGTGATACAGGAACACACACATACATGCAAAAGAGGGCATTTTTAATTCAGTGTGCAAAATTCTTCTCAAAATATTCCCATGCAGCTTAGCAACTGGCAGAGACATTCATTCCCAAACTAACATTACAGGCCAAGATAATGACTGGCAAACAATCAAAACGAACTGGTATTGTTGCCATGCCTTCTTTCACATTAACAAAGAAAAGCTGTGCACATTTATTTCACATAGGTTCTAACTTAAATGCTCACTTGCAAAGCAGTCAGATTTGCTCTTAGGATCTGCCTCTAAAAGATTCACTGACATCGTATCCCAGTACTAAATTGTACTATAAAGATTTATTAAGAACTACAATACAGGATGGAACACACACACACACACAACACACACACACACACATATATATACTATACACACACACACACACATGCACTAGTTCCTGTTTTAGGATTGCTATGGCTCAAACACAGCTTGAGGGTAAACACCAACAACAAACAAATGTCTGAATATCCTAACTTTCTATTTATAGTTGAGGACACATACAACTGCTTACATTTTGTGCATATGCAATATTTACACACACACACATACTTATACTTCCTTATATTATCTTTGTACTGATGAGGTGAATATTGTATTTACTTCTTTTAATTCTTGACAGGTCATTTGTTTCTGCCTACAGTATTCCTATTCTGTCTCCAGCCTATACTGCTGCTGCTTAGGCAATAATAAGACGATCTAAATAATCTTGACAAAAGTTAGTGAAAAAGTTATTAAAAAATCCTAAAAAAGAGCTTGACATGAAAAAGAATATTTTCACAAATAAGCTGTCAACTTGCTATTTAAAATTGTAGTATGCTACTATGACAAAAAAAATCTTGTCAAAAAACCTGTGATATGTTTGCCTTAGGGCTGCCATAGATCGGAAATGACTTAAGGGCATACAGCAACAACAAACTATTCTACAAACCTCCACCTCACAGTTCCCATCATCCATAACCATGGACAGACAGGGATAGGGCAAGAGACAATTGAGGAAACACTCACTTGACGCTGGTCGTGTGACTAACCCCCTTCCCCAAAGCTCAGATTTCTTACATCTAGAAATAGATATTCCAAATCCAAGGCAAAAATTGAAATCTGAAACATTTTTAGTCACAAGTATTTTGGATGAGTAGGAAATCAACCTGTATTTAGCCTTACCTAAACCACTAGATGGGAAGGCAGTAGCATGCTCATCTCTGTTGCCCTTGCCACTGCTTTCTTTCTTTCAGCCTCTATTTTCTATTATTCTTTTTTTAACTTTCAGTAAGTACATCTACTACCTGTGTAATCCTGCTTCACAGCACAATCCTATGGTAGCTGAATCAGAAGACATTCAAACTCTACCAGGCTCATACCAACCAAGGCAGAAGTTAGATGTCGGAAGGTATCCACTCATTCCCTCCCTTTTAATAAGAAGATGGGAAATGTGTATTCTTATATTCAATAAGTAAACTCTCTTAATTCAACAAGAGGGGCTCAGTGCTGATTATACCAGGGCTACAACATATTGTATATCCAAGTTAGAGATGGTGCTAGCTGTTCAGTTGTTTGAATGACTGACAGTCTATTTCAAGAACTTATGGCATAGCAAGGGATCAAAGCTGATTATCTACCACAGGGCCGCCCAGGAAGTCGATTGCGATCGCCGAGTTGATCGCAGTGCCAAATTAAGTCGATCGCAGCACCTTCCGTGCACTTCTTTTTCCGCGCCGTGCTCCTTTTGCGCGGCGCTCACCTTCCTTCTGTGCCACGCGGCACGCACCTTCCTTCTGTGCGGCACATCTTCCCCTTCTCGTCATGCTGCCCCCTGCGGCAACTCACCCTCAGTGCCGTCGCAGCATGGCCTGAGGAGGTAGAGAGAAGGAGCACATGCAAAGTCGAGCCACGAGGGAGGACAATCAGAAGGAGGCTTTGGCAGCCATTTTCTGCCAAAGCCATCTGCAACTGCGAGGAGTTCATCTGCTTGGCCATATTGATCAGCATTGAATGGCTTTGCAGCTTCAAGGTCTGTGTGCTTCCATTCTGCCAGTTTATATCTCTGAAATTATGTCAGGGTGGGAAAAGAAACTATTGTATGTTGGGTGCAGGTTTGAATGTACCATTGGCCACATTGTTCAGCATTGAATGGCCTTGCAGTTGAAAGGTCTGGCTTATTTCTGCATGTTTATATATCTGTGGAGTAATATCCAGGGTGGGAGAAGTAACTATTGTATGTTGGGTGCAGGTTTGAATATATCATTAGCCACATTGATCAGCAATTCAGTGCAAGTCATCAAAGTAAACTCAGTTAATTGCAAAAATGTAAATAATTATTTATTATGTGTGTTGTGCAATATTGGCTTATTCAGTTATGCAAGGTAGATCAACATATATTGTACATATAAAGAATCCTTAATAAATTAGAAAATAGTTATACGTTTTACATTTCTGTATAGGTAGATCTTTGTGACTTGGTTGTTTTATAAGTAGCTCGCATGCTGAAAAAGTGTGGGCACCCCTGATCTACCATAATGGTAAGAGTAATGTGCCCAGCCGCATGGCACACATTGTTGGACTTCTGATAACATAACCAATGATGAGAATACTGGAATTTACAGTCCAATAAAGTTCTCAGACAAAAGCAATCTAAGGACATGGTTTATGCCAGGAACATGCCACATCTATTTCAGATCCATATTTAGAAGTAATGGTTGTCCTTTAATTTCAAGACATTTCTCCTTCCTGGAACAAATGTCTTTGCAAATCCAGGTTTTCAGATGTCAACATTCTTGACAGAAGCCTTTCTCAGCTAAAGACAAAATGGGCAAAGGTACTCCCTCCCTTTTCTACACAATCATTCCTCTCTCTCTTTAAAGGGAGTTCAAATCAAATGAAAATATACATTAAAACAACAGTATTAGAGACTAATAAATGTATGATATATTATTTGTGCTCACAATGAACATTTCTAACAGAATCTGCCTATGTTTTCTGTTTCTTTTCCATAGGAACATCACATATTTTTGTCTGGTGTGCTTTTCATTGGGTACAGAACAATGACGATACGTGCTACTGATAACACAAAATAATTACATCCAAAGTATATGTCCTATAGTATTACACTCATTATAAAAGCATCATTTCTACATATCTATTGAAAGTGAAGAAAATAGTAGGATATCTGCCTTTTTTGAATAACAGTTCCTGTAGGCCAGGAATATGCATATTATTATTCCGAGCACAGAATAATATGCCATAGATCAGGGGTGCTCACACTTTTCCAGCATGCGAGCTACTTATAAAACAACCAAGTCCCAAAGATCTACCTACCCACTACTCAGAGAGCCATAAAAGCAAAATATTAGGAAATTTATTTCATTGAGAGCCATATAATACATTTTAAGACTGAATTCAACTAAATGTGAGTATAAGCCCCTGAGCATTCCTCACAAATGGCATGGGAGCCATACACACTGTGCCTGAGATCTGCCTGGGATCTACCAGGACGCCCTTCAAGATCTACCAGGACACCCTTCAAGATCTACCAGTAGATCACGATCTACCTAATGAGCACCCCTGCCATAGATGATGGAATAGACTAGTAAGAGATTCAGGATTTACATGTCAACAGTCTTCTGTCTCTCATTGAAATATTTGGCCCTTTTCAATTGATCAGAGCAACCAAGGCTGTTCTACCACCAAAGTCTGGCCTGAAATCCAACTGAAGTAGCCAGTCTTGTCTAGGAACATTCAAAGCTCACCAGCCATCACACACTCAAGCATTTTGCTCTCGGTCCAGGGTGGTCCCCTTCATGACAGAACAAACTAAGTGACAAACACCCCTCTCTGACATACCAGGTATTTGTGATACCATCGCACTGCCTCGCTGACTGCTGTCTGTTGTTCACTTGTTACACAAAGATCATAGAATCATAGAGTTGGTAGAGACCTCTTGAGCCATGCAGCCTAACCCCCAGATAACCAAATTGGAATGTTATGCCTTGATTTCAAATGTGTATGAACACATACTAGGGCAATGACCTTTCTTTCTAAGGAAAATGGAATAATAATACGAAAAAGAAATCTGTGCTGGGTATCAATGGGTCTTATTTCCATTAAACTAGAATGTAACTACCCAGGAAGGCTGCCAACATAAAGAACTGAGCATCCTGAGATTTTTTTTTGAGAGAGAGCTATCATTCTGTTGACCTTGGTCAGCTGATGTTTAACAGGTAGTTGATGGTTATGTGTCTAAATCAAGAAGCAGTTAAGAACAAAGCTCAGTCAAACAGCATCAGTCACCTAATAAGAGAGTAGACATGCACTGCGGTCAGTAAGTGGAAACTTTCAGCTTCCACTTCATTGGCCTTGCTTTTACCCACATATGCAGTCCTGTAATTTCTTCATGAGTCAGTGAGAGCTATATGATTACGGCTGAAAGTAAAAAAAATGTGACCAAATAATGCATTTCATCTGGCAATAGGCATCTCTGGATGTCATATGCTTAGCTTGTGAAGCAGAAAACAAATAAACTTTCTTTAGAAATGGGAGAAAGGATGAGATGAAATGATATTTATTTATTTATTATTTCGATTTGTAAACCGTCCTTTCCAATTGGCTCAGGATGGTTTACAGTATATCGAACTACAACAGAAGCATAAAACAGTAAAATTATAAGACAAATTCCACATAAAAGCATAGCACAGTAAAATTGTAGGAAAATTTCACAGTAATCCGCCAACCCAGGATAGTTATATTCATCTACATAGCACAATATTTCATGTATATTTTGTGACAATAGAGAATCAGGAGGTTAGTTACAACATATTTCAAACTGGCGAGATTGACTTTCCCTTCCCTAGTATCCATTTCTGAGTGGTGTGTGTTACTCTGACTGTTTAGCTCATGGATTCAGAAATGATCTGGATTCCATGTACTTCCTTTAAGGATGAACAAACTTCCTGATAATAAAACACATAATCCTAATCAGGGAATCTCCTATGCAAGTGTAAATTGGACCAACTTGTTTTGGGATGGGCTGTGACATATTCCAGAAGAAAAACTAGTGATGACTACCCACAGCACTTGTATGTAAACACAAGCTTTGTAGTGGAAATTAAACACAAGAACACAGTAGGAAGCAACACATTGATCAGTATCAAATCACATATAATATAACCAATATGCATTAAAGCAGCAACATGAAGCCCATTTAGGCACACGAACGTAGCAGTCCCGGAGTATCACCAGCCAATAACAAATTCGCAAGACAGGAGTAGTGGGAAAAAGTCCTGGGAAGGGGTACAGTGCGACGGAGAGGAAAGTCTTTGAAGGTAAATAATGTCCGTCCCCTGGGGTGACCAATACTCATCCAGGTTCACCACAAAGATGACACTCCTGTGCACGGGGTCCGAATGGCCGGCCGGTGGAATACGTAGGACGCCAAGGCCGCGACGGTGAGATAGCGCGCCGAGTCCGTTTCGCCCCCAACGGGGCTTTTTCAAGCGGCTGGTGGTATCAGTGCCGGGCAATGAAACGCAGGGTATAAAGCATTCTGAAACATCAAATATACACACATCACACATACAAACAAGCCACCATATTTCCACAGTGGAGACAATGCAAGAAGGCAGACATAACATACCAGCAATGGCTATGATCCGACATAATACATCCTGCGGACCCGAAGGTAAGTTTTGACAGCAGAGGCAGAGCCTAAATACAGAAAACCTATTGAGGCTCAAGTGAGCAGGGCGGATAAGGGGAGGGGGTCATTGAGGCCCAGGGGGAACTCGCTTTGTAGATGGATTATCCACCAGGTTTCCCTCCTGAGGAGGAAATTATGGGCGTTGCAATGAGGGGGTAACCTGACTTTCTCCAAACCAGTAAATTTAAAGGAGTCTGGACTATGCTTTTTCTCCTTAAAATGTCTATAGAGGATACTATTGTCCATTCCTGTGCGCACCCGAGAACGATGTTCCGACATCCTCACACGTAACTGGCGAGATGAAAACCAACATAAACCATCCCACAATTACAAAAAGACAGTACACGACGCTTCCGAATTACAATCGGTGTAGTCCCGCAGTGTATACGTTTTACCGGTGCGGAGGCTGGTAACCTCTTTCCCTCTGAACACCTGCGTGCAAGATGCGCAGTTCTTGCCGCACGGTCTACAACCTGGAGTAACTATGCTTCTGGGGCGTGCGTCCTGTAGGGTGGAATGGACCAGTAGGTTCCTAAAGTTCTGTGTACATTTGTAAGCCACCATGGGAGGTGATTTAAAGGCAGGGATGTCAGGTAAAATACCCCAATGTTTCCTAACCACCGAGACTATCTTTTGGCTATGGGCAGTATACGTAAGTGGCCATACTATACGTTCAGACTTCCTATGGGAATTCTTCCGAAGGAGAGTTTCACGGGGGATGGATCTTGCCCTACATTCAGCCCTATGGATGATGGAACCGGGATATCCTCGAGCTAAGAGTTGATTGCGGAGGTTACTGGATTCCCTATTAAAGTCCTTGATATCACTGCAGTTGCGCTTAAGGCGAATATACTGCGAATAGGGAAGGCTATTCTTAAGGGGATAGGGATGATGGCTACTGTAGTGAAGTAGGGAGTTTTTGTCCGTGGGTTTCTATAATTGCGGACCCGAAGCTTGCACCCTTCCTTATACACTTCAGTGTCCAGAAACTGAACCGCATTACTGCTATGGGTGAATGTAAACTGAATGGAAGCATTCCATGAGTTGAGCCATCCCTTAAACTCCTCCAGGGGGGTGCCAGGGTCCAGGAGGAAGAAACAATCGTCAATATATCTCCCATAATGCCTGATATACCTGCTGGGAGAAGCAGCATCATGAAGATGCTGCTTTTCAAGGGCAGCCATGTATAAGTTGGCTATAGATGGGACACAACTTTGGCCCATGCTATGAGGAAGGCAAAAGAAAAATAGTTATATTGACCTGGAGGAAGAACTCTTCTTCCTCCAGGTCAACGGGTTAGCACGGGCCAAAGTTGTGCCCCATCTATAGCCAACTTATACATGGCTGCCCTTGAGAAGCAGCATCTTCATGATGCTGCTTCTCCCAGCAGGTATATCAGGCATTATGGGAGATATATTGACGATTGTTTCTTCCTCCTGGACCCTGGCACCCCCTGAGGAGTTTAAGGGATGGCTCAACTCATGGAATGCTTCCATTCAGTTTACATTCACCCATAGCAGTAATGCGGTTCAGTTTCTGGACACTGAAGTGTATAAGGAAGGGTGCAAGCTTCGGGTCCGCAATTATAGGAAACCCACGGACAAAAACTCCCTACTTCACTACAGTAGCCATCATCCCTATCCCCTTAAGAATAGCCTTCCCTATTCGCAGTATATTCGCCTTAAGCGCAACTGCAGTGATATCAAGGACTTTAATAGGGAATCCAGTAACCTCCGCAATCAACTCTTAGCTCGAGGATATCCCGGTTCCATCATCCATAGGGCTGAATGTAGGGCAAGATCCATCCCCCGTGAAACTCTCCTTCGGAAGAATCCCCATAGGAAGTCTGAACGTATAGTATGGCCACTTACGTATACTGCCCATAGCCAAAAGATAGTCTCGGTGGTTAGGAAACATTGGGGTATTTTACCTGACATCCCTGCCTTTAAATCACCTCCCATGGTGGCTTACAAACGTACACAGAACTTTAGGAACCTACTGGTCCATTCCACCCTACAGGACGCACGCCCCAGAAGCATAGTTACTCCAGGATGTAGACCGTGCGGCAAGAACTGCGCATCTTGCACGCAGGTGTTCAGAGGGAAAGAGGTTACCAGCCTCCGCACCGGTAAAACGTATACACTGCGGGACTACACCGATTGTAATTCGGAAGCGTGCGTGTACTGTCTTTTTTGTAATTGTGGGATGGTTTATGTTGGTTTTTCATCTCGCCAGTTACGTGTGAGGATGTCGGAACATCGTTCTCGGGTGCGCACAGGAATGGACAATAGTATCCTCTATAGACATTTTAAGGAGAAAAAGCATAGTCCAGACTCCTTTAAATTTACTGGTTTGGAGAAAGTCAGGTTACCCCCTCATTGCAACGCCCATAATTTCCTCCTCAGGAGGGAAACCTGGTGGATAATCCATCTACAAAGCGAGTTCCCCCTGGGCCTCAATGACCCCCTCCCCTTATCCGCCCTGCTCACTTGAGCCTCAATAGGATTTCTGTATTTAGGCTCTGCCTCTGCTGTCAAAACTTACCTTCGGGTCCGCAGGATGTATTATGTCGGATCATAGCCATTGCTGGTATGTTATGTCTGCCTTCTTGCATTGTCTCCACTGTGGAAATATGGTGGCTTGTTTGTATGTGTGATGTGTATATATTTGATGTTTCAGAATGCTTTATACCCTGCGTTTCATTGCCCGGCACTGATACCACCAGCCGCTTGAAAAAGCCCGTTGGGGCTTAAACGGACTCGGCGCGCTATCTCACCGTCGCGGCCTTGGCGTCCCACGTATTCCACCGGCCGGCCATTCGGACCCCGTGCACAGGAGTGTCATCTTGTGGTGAACCTGGATGAGTATTGGTCACCCCAGGGACGGACATTATTTACCTTCAAAGACTTTCCTCTCCGTCGCACTGTACCCCTTCCCAGGACTTTTTCCCACTACTCCTGTCTTGCGAATTTGTTATTGGCTGGTGATACTCCGGGACTGCTACGTTCGTGTGCCTAAATGGGCTTCATGTTGCTGCTTTAATGCATATTGGTTATATTATATGTGATTTGATACTGATCAATGTGTTGCTTCCTACTGTGTTCTTGTACCCACAGCACTTGCCACCCTAGTTGTGAGCTGTGAATGTTCTTGGGTGGAGTCATGACTAAACACTTCACAGACAGTAAAAGGAACTACACTTCATCATATCTCTCCCTATGAACCCACCAGGGATTTGAGATCATCAGGGGAGGCTCTTGATCCCACCAGTTTCACAAGCATGTCTGGTGGGGATGAGGGATAGGGCCTTCTCTGCAGTGGCCCTCTGCAGTGGCCCCCTGGCTGTGGAACTCCCTGTCTAGGGATATCTGATCGGCTCCCTCCCTCCTTACCTTTCGAAAAAAATTGAAAACTTGGCTCTTCGAGCAAGTGTTTGGAGTTTCAGCTTAATTAGTCAACTGAATTGGAAATGACCCAGGAACGACAACAACGGCAGAATGGATAATAGACTGAATATGACGACATAGTTTTTTAAATTTTTCTAAAAAATTAATGTCATTGTTTTTAATGTTTTTGATGTTTTTAGATATTGCAATGATGTGTTTTATTCTATTGATGTATTTTATGTTTTATAAATGGTATCGAATTGTGCCGATTGTTCGCCGCCCTGAGTCGGCTTAAGGCTGATATGGGTGGGGTATAAATGATGTAAATAAATAAATAAATATCTCCAGAAGGAGGGGAGCCAGCACCCAAAAGTGCTTTATTTTACAGTGTTCCATAACACACCTCTTTCTGTCTATTAAGACCTAGGTTCAAACTGCAGTTTATCTTGTTTGTCTTCATGTCAAGTGATACAAAGGGCATTATCCATAGCTAGAAGTCTGTAGAAGACAGGCATGCTTCACAAGTACTTCCCAGCTATTGACTAGACTTAAATAAGAATGACAAACCTAAAAATCCTGGACCATTAACATTCATCTTTCAAGAGATTTTATCACCCAAAGTCGCAATTTCATGTTGTTCACATAATCAGAGATAGAGGCAACTTACCAGGATGGTGAGTTTAGGATGGTGGGGATAATGTCTCATTTGTTACACAACCACAACATACTAAAACCACCCCGAGCCTGCAGGGAGGAGCAGAATATAAAATCGAATAAATAAATAAATAAATAAATAAAAAATCCATGGTCCCACAGCCATATTTCCAATTAGCAGTGTAACTGCACCCTCCCACAGTTTAGCTGAATCGAAATATTTTTGAAACATTTTTAATAAAAGCAACCTCACAATTTCAGTAAAAGTTACCCTCTCCCCAAAAAAAACAAACAGTGGAAGCAGAGGACAATCTCATTCCTGACATCACTTCAGTGCCCATATGCCAGTACAGAAGCAGGTTGGGCTCATCACATGAGATAAGTGATGGGACTGTGAACTAATCTGGGTTTTGTATTGTTGAAGGCTTTCATGGCCGGAATAACTGGGTTGTTGTAGGTTTTTCGGGCTATATGGCCATGTTCTAGGAGCATTCTCTCCTGACGTTTCACCTGCATGTATGGCAGGCATCCTCAGAGGTTGTGAGGTCCGTTGGAAACTAGGAAAAGTGGGTCTGTGGAATGTCCAGGGTCTACAATATACTGTGCAGCTGTGGACACGTCTACATAAGGACCACCAAACGCAGCACCCAAATATGAATCAAGGAATATGAAGGGCACTGCAGACTACTTCAACCAGAAAAGTCAGCTATAGCAGAGTAGCTGATGAACCAACCTGGGCACAGCATATTATTTGAGAATACAGAAATGCTGGACCACTCTAACCGTCACCATGTCAGACTGCACAGAGAAGCCATTGAAATCCATTAGCATGTGGACAATTTAAACAGAAAGGAGGAAACCATGAAAATGAACAAAATCTGGCAACCAGTATTAAAACCTCTAAAATTATAACAGTAAAATAACACTCAAACACAGGGGAACTCCAGACAGGAAACAATCAGGGACAGCTAATCACTTCTCAACAAAGGATTCCCCCAGACACTAACAAGCCACACCTAAAAATGTCAGGCCATCAAATGCTAATCAAGGTTACCAATTGAAACATTCACACCTAACTCCATCAGACAAGAGTTCTTTCTTCTATCCTGGACATTCCACAGATATATAAACCCAATGCAGGTGAAACGTCAGAAGAGAATGCTTCTAGAACATGGCCATATAGCCCGAAAAACCTACAACAACCCAGTAATCTGGGGTTATTGACAGGTTTTACCCATCAATTCCAACGGACAGGCTTATCATGAGAAAATGACAAACTGGCAATGGGTGGCACAAGGTGTCATGTGATAGGGTCCTATTTCAATACCAGTTTGCCCCATTTCTGTGATAGAACCCATGGTTAAGATTCTGGTCAGGGATGTGAATTACATTGACCTTCCAATGTCATTGAACTATAACTCCAAGAATTCCTCAGCACTGGCTAGGCCTTATGGGAGCTGGAATCAAACAACAATTCACAGCTATGTTTTAAGACAACCTATAGTAATAGCCCAATGTATAGGGTTACAGAGGAAAATCCATAAAATATTTTAAAGGAAAGCTAGGCAGAGGAAACACTATGGGTTTTCAACGGCATATATGAAGAGGTGACCATGGTTTTTAATCTTGTTACAATGAGATCTCCATCCTTACAAAAGTTTCCAGATCCCATTTCTATCCTAAACTATTTCTAAAAGAAGTAAATTGCTCTAAGCCGGTTTTCTGTAAAATGAATTGTGTTCCAAACTGTTTTCTGTGAACAGTGAGCCCCTATCAACATAGTTTTGGAACGATTGCAAGGACAACACTGATGAGCTGAAAATATGTTGATGTAATCTCTGTGGGAAACAAATTAGCAAGGTCAGTGCAGAGAAATGTACAGCCCCTTTGCGTGCTGCAAAGAAGCAACATAATAGTAGCCACCAGCAGTTTAGGACAATGTGATCCAAGAATTTGACGATCCAAGTCACCTTGGAAGCATGGAAAAGTGATTTTTAAGAGACTTGAAAATATCTTGGAAGTTCTTCGCAAACTCTTAGGATTTAAATCCTATAGATATCCATTCCAAATTAAATGCTAGTGAGTTTGGTGACAATGGGGGGAATTGCAGCCCTTATCATTGAAATGTTGTATTTGTTCCCCCCCCCCAGTTCATAATCTTGATTGGCAAGCACAGTTGGTCCATTAAGCACAATGAGGCAGCTGCTGCTCTCTGCTCTTGCGGAGTCTCTGCAGCTGCCTCACCTCCCTCCCTTTTTCACCTCAATTCTTCTTCCTCGCCTTCCTTGCCTCATCTTGCGCTGCTGATCTATATAACATAACCTTGTGCCTTGCCTCCATACCTTCCTGCATCACCTCATGTTGATCCCTTTATTTATAAAACAGTGGTAACTGTACAAAAACAGCTGAGGACCCTTCCACACAGCCCTATATCCCAGAATATGAAGGCAGAAAATCCCACAATATCTGCTTTGAACTAGGTCAGGGCTGTCCAACTTCTACCGGCCCAGGGGCCTGAATTCCGATCACTGATTACCTGGGGGGCTGTAGGGTCTGCCCCCGCCCCCAGCTCCGCCCCCTCCCCACCCCCGGCTCCGCCCTCTTCCCCAGCGCCCTCTCCCCTTATTTTAATTTAATATTAAATATATTTAATTCCATCCTCCCCTCTCCCCTTATTTTTATTTAATATTAAATATATTTAATTCCATCCTCCCCTCTCCTCTTATTTTAATTTAATATTAAATATATTTAATTCCATCCTCCCCTCTCCCCTTATTTTAATGTATCCCATCTCCCCTTATTTCATCTTTAAATATATTTAATTTTATATTTAATACATGAGGGGAGATGGGGAGGGAATGAGGAGCCCCTGAGGAGCCCCCTGCTTCGGCCTACCTTTTCAAACGCGCAGGATCCAGGAGTACCCGGACGACGAGAGAGGCGACGACCGACTGAGTCGAAGAAGGTCCTAATCGCGTCTGTGGGCCTCAGCGATCCAGTAGTAGAGTAGCCAAAGAGTATCGCAAGAATACGCAATCCACATGGGATTTCGCTGTCAATGCGAGATCACGACGGCATTGACAGCGAAATCCCATGTGGATTGCGTATTCTCGCGATACTTGCTCCGAACCCGGAAGTAGGGTTTTTTTTAAAAAAAATTACTTATTTTATTTTTCAATTTTTATTTTTTATTCAAAAGCTTAGGGGGCCGTAGGGAAGGGGCTGGGGGCCGTATACGACACCCCCCCCGGGCCGCCAGTTGGACAGCCCTGAACTAGGTTATCTGAGTCCATACTCAGATAACGTGGGATTTTCTGCCTTGATATTCTGGGATATAGGGCTGTGTGGAAGGGCCCCTAGACTGCTTTCTATGGAACGCCAGCAAACACAGAGGCAGGCAGTGTAGGCATTGCCAGCCCCCTCACAAGGGACAGAGCAAGATGGGGCAATGTTAGATGTCTACGAGGGTAAAAGTGGGTGACAGTGAGAAAAGGCCCGTAGCAAGAGAAACAGAGGTACTCTTGCTCCACAGTTGTCACTATTTACCCACTGCACTTTTTCATATTCCTTGTAGTAACCTATGGATGTGAAAGCTCGACCATAAGGAAGGCTGAGCGAAGGATGATAGAGGCTTTTGAACTGTGGTGCTGGTGGAAAATGCTGAGAGTGCCTTGGACCACAAGAAGATCCAACCAGTCCTTACTCCAGAAAATAATGCCAGGCTGCCCACTGGAGGGAAGGATATTAGAGGCAAATGTGAAGTACTTTGGCCACATCATGAGAAGACAGGAAAGCTTGGAGAAGATAGAGATGCTGGGGAAAAAGGAAGGAAAACGGAAGAGGGGTCGACCAAGGGCAAGGTGGATGGATGGGATCCTTGAAGTGACTGGCTTGACTTTGAAGGAACTGCGGGTGGAAATGGCTGACAGGGAGCTTTGGCATGGGATGGTCCATGAGGTCACAAAGAGTCAGAAGCAACTGAACAAATAAACAACAACAACATTAGTGAGGTGTTGGAAGGGATAGGGTTGTTTTGCAGTCAGAAATGACCTAACTCTCCCACTAATTTAAGAGAAGAGTAAAAGACTGTCATCCCTCTATTGCTGTCTCCCCCACAATTGCCTCATTTCCTACCACATTTTGTCACCTGTCTGCCTCCCTTTTGTTTTAAAGCAGTATGAGACAGCTGGTGTAGTGACAGTCACTTCAAATGAAGTAAATAGAAAAGGTGAGAAGGGAAATATGCATTACTACATTTAGGCATAAAATGAAATGTACAGACATAGACAATACCTGGCTTGAAAACAGTACATGTGAAAGGTCTTTAAGATTTAATAGACTACAAGCTGAACATGAATCAACATGTGATGTGGCAGATTTAAAAAGCCATTGTGATTCTAGGCTGCATCAACTGGAGTATTGTGTCTTGATTGAGAGAAATAATAATCCCACTCTATTCTGCATTGGTCAGACCTCACCAGGAATACTGTGGCCAATTCTGGACATCAAAATTCAAGAAGGATATTGGCAATCAGAAATATGTCCAGAGAAAGTTGACCAAAATAATAAAAGGTATGGAATATAAGGCCTATAAGAAGCTGTTTAGCAGCTGGGTATGTTTAGCCTAATGAGGAGAAGATTAAGCCAGGTTGTAGGGGAGGGACAAAACTGAAGGTATTTTCCCCAAATATCAATTGTACCACCACCTTGATTTTTTCCCCTCCATTCCCAAATTTCTATAAATGCAGTACTGTTCCATTAACCAGGCGGAGGCCACTAGGGGGTGCTAGAGAAAGAAAGATAGTCCATTTTATGGGATTGAAGAAAACGATCTCCCCCTTTTTGCTGGTTATTGCCCCTCGCCACTTTCCATATCACAAATGAAGGTTGTTTCCATGACAGGGACATGAGTGGGGAGAATAACAGGAAACAGGGGGAAATTGTTTTTTCTCCTTCAACCCCCTCCCTCCATAAAATTGACTATCCTTCTTTCTCTAGCACCCCCTAGTGGCCTCCACCCAGATATTGTAACAGTACCGCAGTAACTCTGAATTTGAGCTGGGCATTTATAAAGGAGTTTAACTATCCAAAGTAAAAGGACAGACAAAGCTGCCAATGGAATGAAAGTGCAGCAAATAAGAAGAGGTCTAAAGTGTTTCAGGGTTTCATGCTTTGCCATAATAGACATAGGAGGACTGGAAAAAATACTTTGAGGGCAATGTGCTCCTCCTGTTGCTTGAATCCGGATCCACCAGGGCCGTAGCCAGGATTTTGTTTGGAGGGGCTGAGTTTGGTTCTGGGGGGGCTGAGACTGGGTGGAAGAGGGTCTACCCTAGCAAATCTTTTGTATTGTTAGCCCAGTAACCCCACTAATGTGGGATATAATGAGCATGGTGATCAGATCATGATATGAATAAACATAACAGTTTAAATAATGTACCAGTAAGGCCTTTTCGCGGACCACCCTGAGAATTTCGGGGGGGGGGGGGCTGAAGCCCCCTTAGCCCCCCCTGGCTACATGCCTGGGATCCACCCCCAACTTGTCAAATGGTAAGGAAGTGAGACCATTCCCAAGAGCTGGACTGTGAACCACATATTCAGCCAATGTGCAGCTTATATGATGATTTCATATATTAGGATCACAAAAATTGGAAAGAGGCATAAGACCACCCCCTTTTCTGATATCCCTCTTCACACTAAAACTCGACTTCCGTTGAGTAATACATCTAAAATCTTATGTGTGGGGTGGTGGAAGGAAACCCCTCAAGGGAGTATCCTATAATATTTGCAATACATTTTAAAATCAAAAGTGAAACAACAAGAATTGAAAACTCCTACAAACCCAAAGTGCCATTTATGCAAAGATAGGGATGAGACAGTGGAGGGCGTCATTTGCTGCTACAAGACAATATCCCAGACTGACTATATTGAACATCACAAGAGGCTAGTAGCAATGGTGCACTGGAACCTTTACAAGAAGTGTGTCCTACCTTGCAGTAAAACCTGATATGAGCACAAGCTGGAAAAGACCATAGAAAACAAGCAAAAATACTCTGGGATTGTAGGACCCAAACAGATGAACACCTGCCACATAACACAGCAGATATAACAGTTGTGGAAAAGAAACATGTTTTTATTATAGACATTGCAGTACCAGGAAACAGTAGAGTACAAAGAGCTGGAAGAGATCACAACATACAAGGATTTACAAATTGAAATTGGACAACAATGGGAAAAGAGAACAACAGTGGTATCAATAGCGGTTGGTGCTCTTGGAGGCATTCCAAGATACCTCAAAAAACACAGAAAAAGCCTTAATTTGGACAGAAGTCAGCACTTCTCTGAAATGCGCACATTCTGTGAAAATATACCTCTAATATCCTAGGCCCTTGGGAAGAGCCTGATATTCAGAGATCAATCCCAGATACATGAACCCAATATGCATGTGTGCTGTGTTGTTATGTATAAATAAATCTATAATAATAATAAATTTATTTATTGTTGTTGAAGTTGTCTGTAGCCACCTCCAAGGTCATCTGGCTGGCATGACTGCATGGAGTGCTGTTACTGTCCCACAGAAGCGGTACCTATTGATCTACTCATATTTGCATGTTTTCGAACTGCTAGGTTGGCAGAAACTGGGCCTAACAATGGGGGCTCACCCTGCTTCCCAGATTCGAACCACCATCCTTTCTGTCAGCAAGTTCAGCAGCTCAGTGGTTTATTTATTTATTTTACATTATTTATATTTCACCCTTCTCACCCACAAGGGACTAAGGGCGGTTTACAATGCACATATACATGGCAAACATTCAATGCCATCAGACACGCCACATATATAGACAGACACAGAGGCAGTTTAACATTCCAGTTTTCTGGCTTCACGGGGGTATGCTCGATTCCAGCCACGGGGGGAGCTGCTGCTTCACCGTCCACTTGTGACACCGAGTCCTTGATGGAGTACTTCCTCATTCTTACGCACGCTGCTAGAAGATTTTATGGCATTGTAAATTAGTTAAATTAACCTCCCTGCATAAAGTGGTATATAAATTTCCTATTTGACAGATGCAACTGTCTTTCAGGCTGCATAGGTCAACAGCAAGCTAGACTATTAATAGTTAGGAGCTCATTCCAACCCGGCCTGGCTTCAAACTCATGACCTCTCAATCAGTAGTGATTTAATTCAGCTGGCTACTGTAACTAACTAGCTGTGCCACAGCCCTATTTAACCCACTCAACCACCAGGGGGCCCTACTCCATAGAATCTCTCTCTCTCTCTCTCTCTCTCTCTCTCTCTCTCTCTCTCTCTCTCTGGCATTACTTCGTGAATGAAGATTCGGGAAGGACTCATCCCACACTTTGTACAAATGCTTTGATGACTAAAAGGCCAATCTGAGATAGGCAAGTCCAGTTGCAGAAAGCACAGTAGAAAATCTCCTTGGGTGATGTTGTTTCCAAGTTGCGGTTCTTTCTGCATTGTCGTTTCTCTTTGAGACCCGTTTGGCATGTCTTCTTGAAAGAGGCCGCAGCATTGTGGATAGTATGTCTCCACGCCTCCTGATGTGAGACCAGGGTGGACCATTGTTGGTGATCAATCTGGCCAAGCCTGAGATGTTTCAGGGAATCCTTATATCTCTTTTTTGGGGCGCCTCTCTTGCGCTGACCATGGCCAGTTCACCATAGTGTAGTATCTTTGGGAGGTGGTGGTCCTCCATCCTAGAAATGAGCCCTGCCCAGCGCAGCTGTGTTTTCAATAGCATGGCCTCAATGCTGATGATCCCTGCTTGCTCAAGGACAGCAACATTCATCACATAGTCAGTCCAGTACCCTCCATAGAATACAGATATTAAAATCCCACATCATCTGAGTGTGGATTCAGATAACATAGTTCAAAGCAGATATTGTGGTATTTTCTGCTTTTATACTCTGGGATATATGGCTGTGTGTGGAAGGACCCTCAGATAATCCAGTTCAAAGCAGATACTGTGGGATTCCTTTCATTAGGTTATAGTTTCAATTTCTTTTCTTTTCTTTTGGGGGTGGTGGTGGTGGTATATGTTAGAGAGAGGGGTGGGTGCAAGGGGGGAGAAGTGAAGATGATTTGTATTAAATGTTTGTCTGTTTAATCTTTTGTTTTTTTATTTTTCCTTATTGTCTTTATTATTTTTAATTTTATTTTATTCATACTCCAAAATTTAATAAACACTATTTTTAAAAAATCGAATCCGAGGAGCGGCGTGAGCTTCTGCTGTCAGCCCCAGCTTCTGCCAACCTAGTAGTTTGAAAACATGCAAATGTGAGTAGATCAATAGGTACCGCTCTGGCGGGAAGGTAACGGCACTCCATGCAGTCATGCTGTCCGCATGACCTTGGAAGTATCTATGGACAGCGCCGGCTCTTCGGCTTAGAAATGGAGATGAGCACCGCACCCCAGAGTCGGACACGACTGGACTTCATGTCCAGGGAAAACCTTTAACTTTACTTTTTTTTCCTTTTTTTAAATCCAGTCCAAATCCCTTCTGCCAGGCAGGAAAAGCACAATCCAATCCCTCCCAACAGATGGCCTTCCAGCTTTGGGATGATGATGATGATAGGTATTCCTTCCGCCAGGCAAGAAAAGCACAATCTGTGCCCCCCCCCCAAACAGATGGCCATCCAGCCTTGGAATAATAAGGATGAGGATGAGGATGATGAGGATGACAATAATAATAGGTATCCCTTCTGCCAGCTTTTTATCATTTTAACTGTATGCTTAAATTGTTTTGAGTGTTGGCAGTTTCATTCCTTTTTAATGCTGCTCTTTCCTATGTTTTAATTGGTCTGTATTTTAATTTGTAAGCAGCCTTGAATCCTAATTTTTGGGGAAAATTGGAGTATAAATAAACAAATATGACAGTGGAGAGGAAGAAGAGGGACAATATCACCAGCATTATTATTATTATTATTATTATTATTATTATTGGTGCTCACCTTTAAGGCCTTGCACGGCCTGGGGCCAATGTAACTGAGGGACCGGCTTACCCCATGTTGCCCAATGAGATCACTGCGGTCCGAGAACCCCAACTTACTGGCAATTCCCCCTGCTAAGACATTTAGGTTGACTGCCACCCGAAGGAGAGCGTTCTCAATGATAGCACCAACTCTATGGAACGCTCTCCTGGCCGAGACACGAGCACTACAAGATCTCATGTCATTTAGGAGGTCTTGCAAGGCCTTCCTTTTTCAACAGGCCTTTGGTTTGTAAGACGCCATCAATGTCTCAGTTCTGCCTGTGTTTTTATTTTCAGTGTATTGTATTATGCTGCGCGCCATTGTACTTTCATACAGCATATTGTGTTTTAATGTGTGGCTGTTTTAGAATGTTTTTATGTGTGTTACTGTGTATTATCCCAACTTTGTAAGCTGCCCCGAGCCACCCGGGAGTGGCGGCCTAGAAGTTCGAGAAATAAATAATAATAATAAATAATAATAAATATTATTCCAAGGCTGGATGGCCATCTGTTGGGAGGAATCAGATTGTGCTTTTAACACTTCTAACTGTAGGATTTGATGCCAATTCTATTATTAATCCGAGACTGGATGGCCATCTGTTGGGGGGGGGGCAGATTGTGCTTTTCTCACCTGGCAGAAGGGATACTTATTATTATCATCATCATCATCATTCCAAAACTGGATGGCCATCTGTTGGGAGGGATTGGATTGTGCTTTTCCTGCCTGGCAGAAGGGATACCTATCATCATCATCATCATTCCAAAGCTGGATGGCCATCTATTGGGAGGGATTGGATTGTGCTTTTCCTGCCTGGCAGAAAAGATACCTATCATCATCATCATTCCAAAGCTTGATGGTCATCTGTTGGGAGGGATTGGATTGTGCTTTTCCTGCCTGGCAGAAGGGATACCTATCATCATCATCATCATTCCAAAGCTGGATGGCCATCTGTTGGGAGGGATTGGATTGAGCTTTTCCTGCCTGGCAGAAGGGATTTGAACTGGACGGGCCTTGGAGGTCTCTCCTAACTCTGGGATTATATATTATTATTCCAAGGCTGGATGGCCATCTGTTGGGGGGGATCAGATTGTGCTTTTCTAACTTTACTATTTAAAAAAACACACCTGGAGGGCCTAAGTTTGCCCATGCCTGATCTACAGAGAAGGGCCATTTACATCAATGTCGGTGTTCTGACACAAACTGGGGTGCTTCAGGTCAAGGAAGGGCGCCTTTCCCTTTGCCTGGCAAGGATGAGATGCTATTTGGCTACTCAGGAGGAATTCAAAGAGCCCCCTCCCCTCCCCATCGCTCTGTGCCTTCACCCAAAGTGCGGGCAGGCGCCAGGAAGGGCACAGGCTTCTCCTCCGCAGCGCCACGGCCCATGTGCGGAGGGTTCGCGCATGCTCGCTGGCCGCCCGCTCGGACAGCTGCGCCGCACATGCGCAGTGGCAAAATGGACGCTTCTCCGATGCGGGGCTCATTTTGATCGCTGCCGAGCGAGCCGCCGCTGGTCTCCCCCCCCTCCCTTCCCTTCCCTTGGCTTTGGCCATGGCCCGCGGAAGGCTCCGGTGATAAGAAGGGGCCTGGGGCACCCGAGGAGGTCTCTCGTCTTGAGGTAAGTGGGGGGCTTCCCTGAGAGTGAGGGGTTGGGGGGCTTCAGCCCTTGGGGGGGGGGTCTGTGAGGGTTGCCAAGGCGACGCTTGGGAGCCCGACTGCGGCGCTCTTCCCGCCTGCCTGCCTTCCCTCCCGCCGCAGCCGCAGCCCCAGCGCCTCCTTTCAGCACCTCGGACAGCGCTCTGCAGCTCTCCTTGGCGCGGTGGATGGATGGCCCTTTCTCCCAGGAGTTGGAAGAGACACCGCAAGGGCCTTCCTGCCCAGGCAGGAAGGCACCATCAAAGCACCCCTGACAGATGGCCACCCAACCTCCAGAGGAAGAGACTCCATCGCCCTCCCATTGCCAAACAGATCTACACCAGCTCTTCCTGATGTTTACTTCCTTCCAGATAGGCCCTGTATCCCAGGATCTGATCCCAGGTTTTTTTTTGCTTCAAACTGGATTATATGAGTCCACACTGCCAAATAATCTGGGATAAACAAAAAACTGGGATCAAATCCTGGAATATAGGGCCTATCTGGAAGGGCCCCAAGGCTGGCGGAGAAGGGATGACAAGGGCTCTGCATACTGCTATCAGTGTGTATGTATATACTGGAGCTCCCAGAGGCACCGTGGGTTAAACTGCTGAGCTGCTATACTTGCTTACTGAAAGGTCGCAGCTTTAAATCTGGGGAGTGGTGTGAGCTCCTGCTGTTAGCTCCAGCGTCTGCCAACCTAGCAGCTCTAAAGCATGCAGATGTGAGTAGATCAATAGGTACTGCTCCAGCGGGAAGGTTACGGCGCTCCATGCATTCCCCAACTTTGCTTAGCCCAACTTGGTTTACTCTATATTAAGAATCAAAAATCCCTTGCAAATTATAAAGTGCTACATCTAGGTGCCCTCAATGGTGCAGCAGGCTAAACTGGTGGTTGGAATCCGAGGGATGGGGTGAGCTCCTGCTGTTAGCCCCAGCTTATTTATTTACTTTATTTATATTCCGCTCTTCTCACCCCGAAGTGGACTCAGAGCAGATTACAGGTACACATATTTAGCAGACAATCCCTGCCGTTTCACATATACCGTACACACTGTACACAGTACACATACTACACAGTACACACATATAGACGAACAGAGGCAAACTCTGGCCACCATGGGGAGCTGCCGCACTTCTCATCTCTCAGCATCCCTTGTTGTTCCTTCTGCATCCCTTAGCGTTTCCTGGAGTTTGTTTAATGGTCTCATAATTCAGTCAAAATTTGCCTCCCCACTTAATGGGGTACCTTTATCACCTACTTGAAAGATGCAACTGTCTTTCGGGCTGCAAAGGTCGACAGCAGGCTACACTTAAGGTCGAGCATCCACCTTGACCTGGACAGGCCTCGAACTCATGACCTATTGGTCAGAGAGATCTTATGCAGCTGACACTTAGCCAGCTGCGCCACATTCCCAGTGCATTCTGCCAACCTATCAGTTTGAAAACATGCAAATGTGAGTAGATCAATAGGTACTGCTCCGGCGGGAAGGTAACAGCACTCCATGCAGTTATATTGGCCACATGACCTTGGAAGAGTCTATGGACAACGCTGGCTTTTTGGTTTAGAAATGGAGATGAGCACCAACCTCCAGAATCGGACATGACTGGACTTAATATCAGGGGAAAACCTTTACCTTTTATATGTATGTCTATATGTATGAGTGAATGGGGTCCATGCTACTGGAACATTAAGTGAACATGCTCTCTGCCTGCTTTGGGGCAAAAAAGAGGAGAATAGTTAGGGCATGTTGAGTCTGTCTTACAGGATCTTAGAGCCCTTCAAACCAATCCCAATATCCCAGGGTCTGATCCCAGGTTTTCTGCTTTAAACTGGATTATATGAGTCCACACTTCCAGATAATTTCGGATAAACATTATTATTATTATTATTAAACTTTATTTGTATCCCACCCTATTTCCCCAAGGGACTCAGGGTGGTATACAACTGATATTGGCAAATATTCAATGCCATGAGAAACTGAACCAAAACAAAAATAGCCAATCCTCCAAATCCCCAAAACAAATCCACATCTATATCAAAATAATAACATATTGTACTGCAGTCTCTCTCAGTATTACTTCGTGAATGAAGATTCTTAGGAAGGACTCATCCCACGCTTTTTACAAACTTGTTGATGACTAAAAAGGCCAATCTGAGATAGGCAAGTTCAGTTGCAGAAAGCACAGCAGAAAGTCTCCTTGGGTGATGTTGTTTCCAAGTTGCGGTTCTTTCTGCATTGTCGTTTCTCTTCGAGACCTGTTCGGCATGTCTTCTCGAAAGAGGCCGCATATTGTACTGCAGTATTACTAGTATTATTATATGTAATATATAATATACAATTATCATGCTATTATATATTATTATATTGTACTATATTATTATACCACAATATATATCATACACTACCAGTACATTATACTATTAGTGTCATATAATATGTTGTCCCATATTATAAGTTGTAGTATATATAATATACAATATATTATCTTACAACATTATTAATATTAAATACAATATACCAGCACTATTGTATTCATAACAAGGAAAGCTGGGGTCAGATCCTGGGATTTAGGACCTGTCTGGAAGGGCCCCAAGGCTGGGGGCAAGGCTCTGCATGCTGCTATTAGAGTGAATGTATATGTATGTCTATGTTGGTGTGTGAGGGGATTCCATGCTACTGGAGCATCAAGTGAAAATGCTCTCGGTTTTGGGTAGGAAAGAGGAGCATAGTTAGGGCAGGTTGAGCCTGTCTTATAGAATCTTAGGGTCCTTCCAGACAGGCCCTATATCTCAGGATCTGATCACAGGTTTTCCGCTTTGAACTGGATTATATGAGTCTGCACTACCAGATAATCAGGAAGAAACAGAGAACCTGGGATCAGGGCCTGTCTGGAAGGGGCTTAATAATAATAATAATAATAATAATAATAAACTTTATTTCTAGACTGCCTTCTCTCCCTGGAAGAATTCAGGGCAGATTACACATAAAAAGGCAAACATTTAATGCCTCAAAATAGGTACAAAGACATAAAAATAATACAGAATAATGGAGAGTAACAACAGAAAACTGACAACAAAGGAATTAAGCATCAAAATAAAATAAAAACAGAAAAAATCCATTAAGACATAAAAACAAAAACATAAATAAACATTACAATGTACACCCCAAAAACAAATATGAGACATTAAATTAAAAATGGCTGACAATGGTGCTTCATTTAAGATGTATCATAACAGCCATATAATACATGTAGGTTAGCCAGCATTTAAAGTGTCCTAATCCTCTTCCTCTACATATGCTAAAGTGCATAAGTATGTTTGCCCAGAGGTCGCATAATAGGGTTGGAAGAGACCACAAGGGCCATGCAGGCCAACTCCCTGCTATGCAGGGACATAGAATCTGTTTTCAATCCAAAACTACAGTATTGGATCCCAAAGTGTTTTGAAATTAGGATCCCCTCCCCTCACAGTTGGTGCTCCATATCCATAGATTTTGTATCCACGGATTCCACCACCTATGATGCAAAAAATAATCCAAAAAGCCATGTCAACAATTCTATATTTATGAATTTAATGACCCTTGGCATGAAAATACTCCCCAAGAATTTCTAAAAAGACATATCCATGGAATTTCACCATCAAAGTTGGCATATATATATATATACACTCACACACACACACACACACACACACATACATTCATACATACATACATACATATACACTGTATGCCAACTTTGATTTGTTCAAAGGCATCCATTTTGTTATGGCATTGTATATCATGGGACTTGAGCATCCACAGATTTTGGTATCTGTGGGACATCCTGGAAGCAAACCCCAGTAGATGGGCCCACTGTACCTACGTTTACCTATACACACATAATAATAAATCTTGAAGATGGGACTCAAATGAAACACAAAATTGGTTTCAGTTCCATAGATGCCCTGTACGCATAGCCAGAAGGACATTTCATACATAAAGTTTTAAAATAATTTTGTTCATGTAACCAAGTTTGTGCACATTGAATCATCAAAAAACAATCTAGTGAACATCTTGAAACTCAGGAGTATTTCAGATTTTGTAATTCTGGATAAGAATACTTAAACTGTATTGTTGTTATTTATTATTTATTTACTATTTTTATATACCACCTTTCTGACCCCTGGGGGATGGGGAGGACGGGACTCAAGGCAGTTTACAACATACTAGTGGCCAAAATACATGTAGATAGAAAAAAATCATAATAACCAAACACTAAAATATAACATACCTCAAACAGACAAGAGGTCTTTCTCCCACCCTGGACATTCCACAGATATATAAACCCCATTTTCCTAGTTTCCAACAGACATCACAATCTCTACCATAGATGCAGGTGAAACATCAGGAGAGAATGCTTCTGGAACATTATTTATTTATTTATTTATTCAAATTTATCTGCCGCCACTCCCAGTGGCTTGGGGCGGCTTACATACAATCAAAAAATTTCAACTAAAAACATCATTATTAATCAAACCTCACAACAAAACAACACATTAAAACATCATATCAATCACGATAAAATAGAACAAAACAGGATGGCCCCAACGTGGCCATACAGCCTAGAAAACACGCAACCCAGTGATTCTGGTTATGAAAGCCTTTGACAATACACTAAAATATAACTATAAATTTAAACCATTAAACATAATACATATGTTATTTTGGGGGGGGCGGGAAAGGAGCTTTAATCCAACCCCTGTCTTTTAGAAAAATGGAGGCAGCCTGGTTGGCAGAAATGTAATGATTTTGGAAAAATCTCTCACACACACTCAATGCTCATTCTCTCTGCCTTTTTCTTTATCAACCCTTTGGAAGATTGGGTCACAAGTGGAAAGACTCTGGCAAGAAGTGTGGCATAGTTTCAAAAGGATTTTTCACTTAGAGGAGGGCATGAGGAAGGTTGGCATGAGCCCTATCCTTTGAGAGGTACATGAATGAAGAAGAGGAAAGGAACACCTGTTGCCAAGGCCCTTTAAAAAGCAGCAGACAACTGCTTTTGCAACATTGGTTTCATTTCTCTTTCAATAAAAGAAAGTCTGTGGCTATGTGTTTGTTTTCATTTTCATTTTGCAGCCTGTGTATGAGAGCGCTATGCTCTTTGGGATTTTTATTGCCTCTTTGAAATATCAACTGAGAGTTTCATATACTTGGAAAGGTCACAAAAGTTCCTTGTTAGTGCATGTAGGAGTGATCAGCAAGGGAGGCCTTCTTGCTACATTGCCAGAGGGACAAAAGGGAGACATCATCACCAACTTCACTGCTGCGGCAAGAGAGGAAAACACCCTTGCGATCACAGCATAGCGGAGAGAAATTGAGAAAACGGAGAGCCCCATGTCTACTCATTTGGCTGGGAGCCCCGGCTGCTGTTGCTCTGGGCATAAGACGATGCTTCTTCTGTTGCTCTTGGAAGGAAGACAAGAATGTCTTCTGTTGCTGCGACTGAAAGGATATAAATATCTTTCTCCTTTTAAGAAAAATATAACCAGCCTCTGCATTTGGGATAGAGGCGAGAAGGAAGGATGGAGAAGCTGAGACATGCAGCTGGTGCTGTAAGATTCAATCACCTTGCTGTAGAGAGCTAAGGCTGAAAAAATAATTGCATATGGTGCTAGGGTCATAAAATGCAGTTTTTTCCCTCCTTCGCAGTCAATGCAGCTAGAAGCAGGCAAGCAGCTTTTAGTAAGGAACATGAACACTTAGTTGGGAATTCACTGATACAAAACATCCGCTAAGCAAGTGCCATGCAAGATAGTAATAATAGTGTGATAGTAAAATATTTTTAGGTTTCCTTTGTAACTGGCTAATAAAACTGGAAAAAAGCAATGCTGTTTAGTTCATTACAAGATACATAATGTAATGTAGTCTTTTAATTGTGTGTACCTTATTGTTAAAGTAACAATAATCATTGTAATTTAACTTTAGACTTGAAGAACAAGCCCCTAAATTCATATTCAATTTCTGCTTAAGTATAACTGATTAGAAACCAAGTCAACAGCTTTTTTTTTACCCAAGTGATTTCTTATTAAGCAAATAGCACAAAAGTAACAAATGTTACCAGCCAAAGACAGATATGGAGGTGTGGATTTGTAGGTTTCCTGTTTGGAACATTTCCTGTTTGGAACATTTGTGTAGATAGAGTAGATGTTGCCTTTTTGGGTGGGAAATTCAGCTCATTAACTCATCACAATGGATGAATTTATTTAGTTAGTTAGTTAAAACTTTTGTACCCCGGCCTTCTCACCTCTATCGAGGGACTCAGACGGCATAACAGCAAAAATTCAATGCTATACAATTTTAAAACAACTAGAACAACATATTAAAATACATAAAAACCCAGCATAAAACCAAATTGCCATTAAAACAATTCCACTCAATCTGTAAACGTCATCAAACATTCAGATAGTAGCCATCTCAGCCTATTCTGGGAAGGCTTGGTTCCATATGCAAGTCTTCACCAGCCTCCTAAAGGACAACAGAGAGGGGCCAGATCTAGCATCACTTGGGAGAGAGTTCCACAGCCGAGGGGCAACCACAGAGAATGCCCTATCTCTCGTCCCCACCAGCCGCACTTGTGAAGCCGGCAGGACTGAGAGCAGGGCCTCTCCGGAGGATCTTAAGTCCTTGATGGTTCGTAGGGGAGAATCCGTTTGGACAGGTAAACTGGGCCAGAACCATATAGGGTTTTGTAGGTTAAAACTGGCACTTTGAATTGTGCTCGGAAGCTAATTGTGCTCGGAAGCTAATTGTGCTCGGAAGCTAATGAAATCATTCATCTTTCCAGTATGAAATATTCATCAGGTTGAATCCAGGCACAATTATTGGTAGAGCAGGTTAACAAGGTTTTAAAATATTTTAACTTTAAGTACTACTCTTTTAGTTGAGATACGATATAAGAATAAAATACTGAAGACATGGCTTAGTTTGGACCCAGCCCCATGCATTAGCTTGTTCTGATAACGAAGGTGTATTTCAAAATGCGTGGAAGCAATTACAATTAGAACATTTAGTAGATTTAGTCAGATGTATAAACCCATCCCAACTATCTTTAAAGTTTAAGGAAATCAAGTTGGTTAGATCCAGTAGCTGATTACCAATACCATACATTTCCGCACCTAATATTAAAATTTTAAACAAAACTGGAAGAGTTATGTGCAAAAAGTAATTTTCCAAGCGATGCCTGAAAAACTGTTTCCCGCACTCATAAGACTTCTCTTTCTCTCTCTTTCTCATCTACCACAGGTCAACTTTCCTTCTGGAATTCAACTCCCCACAATGAAGTTTTTACTGGCAATTCTTGTGTTTGTTTTTGTCTCCTTATACGTTGAAGAAGTCTGCTCCAAAGAGAAATCATCAAAGAAAGGAAAAGGGAAAAAGAAGCAATATCTCTGCCCTTCGTAGGTTACTTCTTTTTAAAATATACCTGCTGATGTAAATGTTGATCGTGCAGTATTTTACAGTATGCAAATAAGTGGATATTGTCGTTTTCTAGTCAAGTAAAACAAAATCAAAATAGGAAACAGTTGTTCACACTAATGTATTCACTTGGTTGAGGATTAATTGCAATCTGTTCTAGTATAAGTTGTTATCCTGGGACATAAACATCCAAATGGTGTACGCTCATGGTTATACTAATGAACTTCAAAACAGAAACATGTCCATCTGCCTCATCCTGAGTTAAAATATTGGTTTGTGTATGCATGGTAATTATGATCATGATCCAGGAGCAGCTCTCCAGAACTTTCTAATCTTAACAGCAAGCACGAGGGATTGAATTTCTGTTGTTTTAATGTAAAAGATATGTTCTGTTGTATCAGATCAATTGTCAAAATTGGACATCATAAGATAATAAGTCCAGTGTGAATGTGTGATCAGAGTCATGTTGCCTTTGAAATATGTCTTGCTCTTCTTTGCACCTTTGTTCCTGGTTTAGGCTTTTGTTATTATATGTATGCATGGTTATGTTTTCCTGACACACACTAAAGGTAAAGGTTTCCCCTTGACATTAAATCTAGTTGTGTTCAACTCTGGGGGTTGATACTCATCTTCATTTCTAAGTCAAAGATCGGTTGGTGTCTGTAGATGCCTTCGGGGTCATGTGACCATCATGACTGCATGAAATGTTATTACCTTCCCATTGAAGCAGTACCTATTAGGCTTGGTTGATCCATTAAGAAACTGTTCTAAAATACAATGGGGGGGGGGTATTAGTAATAGAAATACTTACAAAAAATTTTCCAAAAATATCTGAAATGTAACATAATTAATAACGAAATTCGTTATTAGTTCTTATTCCAGCGCATGCGCACAGCAGGAAAACAGGGCTGACATCACAGGCAAATCAAGGGGGAAACATTTCCCTTCACTTCTGGAGTGCAATTGACTGGAGCTGAAGATTTATAACATATAGAAATGGTACCACCAACTTATACAGTATGAGGTTCTTGTAACAGGAATATATCAACTTTCTCCAAAATTGCTTTTTAGGGTGACTTACAGAGTATCACAGTGCTGTGCGGCCCTTCTGCTTGGTTGGAGGAAAAGCGTGTGAAGGCTATTTTCCCTTCAGTCCTCCAAGGCGTTCTAGGAGTCCTATTTTTTCTCTATGATTTCCCCTTGCTTCTGTAGTTTTTTCATTCTTCACTCTGTGGTCTTGTCATTCCCTCCTCCTCTTATTTCAGCCTTTATTGTCTGCTTCTCCTCCTTTCCTTCTATCTACCCTGATTTTCTGGATGTTTAAACTGCTATTTTCCCTTCAGTCCTCCAAGGCGCTCTATGAGTCCTGTTTTTTCTCTATGGTTTTCCCTTGCTTCTGTAGTTTTTCCTTCTTCAGTCTGTGGTCTTGTCACTCTTTCCTCCTCTTATTTCAGCCTTTATTGTCTGCTTCTCCTCCTTTCTTTCTATCTACCCTGATTTTCTGGATGTTTAAACTGCTATTTTCCCTTCAGTCCTCCAAGGCGCTCTAGGAGTCCTTTTTTCCTATGGTTCCCCTTGCTTCTTCACTTCCTCCAGGAGGCCTTTTACTTTAATTATCCTCCGACCAGGCAAAGGCCATGATATGCCTGTAAGTACCCTGAAAAGCTATTTTGGAGGAGAGAAATATTCCTGATAGAAGAACTGAGGGGGAAGATACAATATAATTACAATAATTAAGAAAAATGGTGGCCCCCAGGTTTGGTAAAGAAATTATACTTCCGGGTTGGAGCACATGGTTAAAAAAAATTAAATTAACTTTTTATACAAATTTAATCCGATTTCAAATAATTTTTAAACCGCAGAGACCACCTATTGATCTATTCACTTTTGCATGGTTTCAAACGGCTAGGTTGGCAGAAGCTGGGGCAAATAGTGGAAGCTCACCCTGCTTCCTGGATTTGAACTGCTGACCTTTTCATCAGCAAGTTCAGCAGTTTAACCTGCTGCGCCACTGGGGGCTCCAAAAAGAGCTTCAAAAAGAAGCAAAGGCAACCCCCTTATGAACAAATCTTGCCAAGAAAACCCAATGGTAGGATTTTCTTAGATTCTCCATAAATTGATATCAACTTGAAGACTTACAAATTTTTTATATCTATCTATCTATCTATCTATCTGAAGTGCATACTGTATATTTTATTTTTGAATAATCTCTGCACAAATTGGCATGTTTTTGTCCATGCAAATACAACTGTGGACAGTAAGAATCATTATCAATAGTGCTTTGAAATAGGGCTCTGTAAACATGAATTGCTGTTGTTCTTTAGTTTTGAACTGAACCCATTTTTGCAATGTGCCACTAGACTGGAAGAGTGGACTTCTCTGTTCTCTTCTTTCCAAGGCAGCATTCCCCCATGTGATATAAAGGGCTGAAAAGCTGCTTAATGGGATAAGTTGTTGTGCACATATTGCTATTCACCAGTGGCCTGAACTTTATGTAATCACCTTTAGAGCACGTAATTTGAAAGTGTTGATGATAGTCATGCTAAACCTCTAGAAATAATAAAAAATGGAAAAAATTTGAAAAAAAAAACCAGGATAGAAATAAGATTTCTTTCTGTGTTTGAATACAAACAGCACCCAACGTGCATACCATCAGAAGTTGGCCTTTGCTAAACACTTGTCTATATCAACCATACCTGCATAAACTTGACACCATATATCAGATTCCAATGTGGAGCTGAGTAATAACAGTATAAAGTTGACAGATAGGACTGCAGGGATGAGAATGTGCATGGGAATTTTATTATGTACTAGGCAAATATTTACTAGAAACTCTTTTCCATTTTCCAAATAAGAGAAATTTTGCTATGCTCATTATTAGACTTAGTTATGAAATTATTGACTGGATTGAAAGTATTATCTTCTTGTGTTTAGGTCTTTGCCAACTTGTTCAAACATATGTGGCAATGACCATAAAAGATTTATTAACCCAACCCTTAATCGTTTTTCTTTGGAGTCTGACTTTTAAAATATATTTTCATACCATGTTTTTAAGTATCACTTTTCTCCTTTTTCTTTTGTCACAAGCATTGGCGCAATTTCCACTTTCACTATATATTATTGTTTCATGATACAATTAGCCCTTTCTATTCGTTGATTCTGTATCCACGGATTCAAGTATTCATGACTTGAAAATATTTTTTTAAAAAATCCCCAAAACAAATCTTGATTTTTGCCATTTTCTATAATGGACAACATTTGACTATGCCATTTCTTATGATGAGACTTAAGCATCCACAAATTTTTGCACTCCTGTGGGGGTCCCAGAATAAAACTCAAGAAGATACCAAGAGTCCCCTGTATATGTTTTAGGATTAGCCCATGTTCCTCCCTGCTGGAGTGGACCAAAACCACAATAAATATAAATTTTCATCAATGCAATGTAATTGTCATAGGCAACTGGTTGGTCACTGTGTTTGAAAACTAAGTGCTTGTCCCAACTAGAATAGATTTTTCAAATCAATTGGATTTATAGATTGTTGACTGAACATTCAACAATTGAATCAGTAGTGTTACTTTAACTGGGACCAGAAACTGGTTTATTTTTGGATGAGCAGAATACTAGATTAGGTAGGCAGCTGTTGGTCTGATGCAGCGTAGCTCTTCTGGAATAGCAGAATGAATTATGACATGGTGTTAGCTCAGCAGTTGTCAAATCTACCCATCCCAGACATTTATCTGCTAGCACAGATACTTATATAATGTTATGACAAAATTTGTTGTACAAGAGTTCATAGTTATCGCCTTGCTTATGTCTGTATATTTCTGGTTGTCCCATGCTTTGGCTATATCCAGGTGAAAAATGCCTTGAACCTAGTATCTGATATGCTAATTCTGAATATATGTTGTTCAGAGTTGAATGCATAATTATGCCATCATTTCATAATTAATTCATCTCTTGGACAATGTTCAGTCTTTAACACTCTAGAACTGATGACAGTTCATTATTTATTTATTTATTTATTTAAAACTTTTGTACCCCGACCTTCTCACCTCTATCGAGGGACTCATACCAGCATAACAAAGATTCAATGCTATACAATTTAAAAACAACTAGAAAACATATTAAAATACATAAAAACCCAGCATAAAACCACATCGCCATTAAAACAATTCCACTCAATCTGTAAACGTGGTCATACATTCAGATAATAGCCAATCTCAGCCTATTCTGGGAAGGCTTGGTTCCATATCCAAATCTTCATGAGCCTCCTAAAGGACAACAGAGAGTGCATATCTAGCATCACTTGGTAGAGAGTTCCACAGCCGAGGGGTGACTACAGAGAAGGCCCTGTCTCTCGTCCCCACCAGCTGCGCTTGCAAAGCTGGCGGGACCGAGAGCAGGGCCTCTTTGGAGTATCTTAATGTCCTTGATGGTTCATAGGGGAGAATCCGTTCGGACAGGTAAACTGGGCCAGAACCGTATAGGGTTTTGTAGGTTAAAACCAGCACTTTGAATTGTGCTCGGAAGCTAATTGCTAGCCAGTGGAGCTGGCGCAGCAAGGGAGTTGTGTGCTCCCTGTACCCTTCTCCTGTTAGTAACCTGGCTGCTGAACGTTGGACTAATTCCAGCTTCTGAGCAGTCTTCAGAGGCAACCCCACGTAGAGAGGGAAGTTCATAAGGGAAGTTCACGAGAAGTTTTGTATGTGCTGATACAGGAAGCATGATCGAGCTGGACTACATCTTCTCATGTTTCTCCAGCAACATTTTGAAAAAGGAGCTTGCACATCTATCTTATGCAGTATGTTCTGTTCTAGGGACAGCACATATATGTTCCTGTAGGACAGCATGTCTTCTCCTTCCAAGTATTTCTGGGGGGAAAGTATGGAGACAGGAAAACTGGCTGTTGTTGCTGTTTTGAATTTGTTGCAATAGGTGAAAAGGGAACACTAAATTGAAAGATTAAAACCAACCACAAAAAATATAATAATGAAGAGTTCTAAGACACTTTAAAGAGTTTCAAATATACTAAGGATGCTGCTTTGCATCTTTTTGACCAAATTGTCTGAAGGTTGATGTAAATATATATCACCTGTGTGCCATGTTGAGCCTCACCCTTGTAACTGGGGAGATGTTTTTGACAAACATTTCTCCACAAGCTTTTGTATTCTTGATCCTTCCCATAAATTATTTGATTTATGCAATGTGTATGCCGGTGACTTCAAGTTGCCTGCTTAGGCAAGTAATATCCAGATTTTTAGCCTACAGCAACTGGTATTTGTTGACAGTCAACATGAACCAGAGCTAACCATGCTTATTTGTGTTGGGCATATATAACCAGTTCTAGCCATTGGCCATTGATACCTCATGAATTAATGATTTCTAGGATTAAAAGTCAAACAAACATGTAATTAACAAGGAGTGTTGTCTTATAAAAAACAATTGAAAGCTGCCACAAAATATAAAATGCTTTTGTTCATGACTTGTCTTTCTGTGGACATTCTGTACTGTTCTTAGCCTGCATAGTCTGTGCCAAACACACTTAAGTGTTTATAGTTCCTAGTTACTCATTCAATTGTGGACTGTTTGCCATCCCCCCCCCCCCACTCCCATTGTGCTTGGGTACTTCTAATTTGATTGTGTAAGGATCAATATTTAACATCTATATGCGACCACTTGCCCAGCTGGTGCGCAGCTATGGGCTGGGATGCCATCAGTACGCTGATGACACCCTGCTCATTCTGGACGGCCGGGCTGAATCTGTACCCGATAATTTCCATCGCTGCCTTGAGGCTGTTACTAGATGGCTGCGAGCCAGTAGGTTGAAGGTGAATCCAGCTAAGATGGAGATCCTGTGGCTAGGGCATCCGAGCGGTAGGGATATCCAGCTTCTGACTCTAGGCGGCGTGGCGCTATGCCCGTCATCCTCTGTTAAGAGCCTTGGGATGACCTTGGACCCTCTGCTGTCGATGGAGGCACATGTCTCCTCCATCAGCAGAGTGGCATTTTTCCATCTTCGCCAGGCGAGGAAGCTGGCCCCCTATCTGTCTCGTGGCGACCTGGCCACAGTGATCCAAGCCATGGTCATCTCGAGACTAGACTACTGTAATGCTCTGTACATTGGCCTTCCTTTGTCGGTGATCCAGAAACTCAAGCTGCTGCAGAACGCTGCAGCCTGCCTCCTTACGGGGAGTGCGCGGAGTGCTCACATCACGCCTATCCTGCGCAGTAGAATGCCAGATCACTTTCAAAGTGTTAGTTCTAATTTTTAAGGCCTTATATGGTCTGGGGCCAGTGTATTTTCCGGCAAGCGTTTGGAGGAGGATGAACCGCAGGCACCTTGTTGAGCCTAGGTTTCTGTGTTTTATTGTGTTTTAGATGTGTTTTAACCTGTTTTAATCCTTGCTTTCTACTTGACTGTTTTATATATGTTGTGAGCCGCCCCGAGCCTTCCGGGAAGGGCGGCCAATCAAGTATGAATCAATCAATCAATCAATCAATCAATCAGTACTGAGACAATAAGTTTGGCATATGTTTTGAAATCTTTAGAGACATGTGAGCTTATATGCCTGGGCGTCTTCTTTTTGGTGAAGTACTAGATTTGTTCAATGTTAAAAACTCCCCCACTTGCAACGATCAAAACCCTAGAAGGGATAGAAGGGATTAATATAGTTCTCAACCTGTGGGTCCCCAGATGTTTTGGCCTTCAACTCCCAGAAATCCTAACAGCTGATAAACTGGCTGGGGTGTCTGGGAGTTGTAGGCCAAAACACCTGGGGACTCACAGGTTGAGAACCACTGGTTTATTGCATCTATGAGGACATTCATTTTGTTCCCCCTTCTGAACCAGTTTCTTGATTTTTGAATAGTTTTTTTTCATCTTCCTCACTAGTAATCTGCAGTGGCAGCTCCTCTTAGGTCTTGACAATTAAGTGAGGAGGTCTTGGATGTGGCACAAAGGAATCAATGTTAGTCCCTTGTCTTCTGTTTCCGGCTTCCCCACCCCCAAAGACATATTGTATTCTGCCAGTTTGGCCGCTATGATTGTTTTGCATGTATTTTCCATATTGTGTAATGATTTTTACATAGACTTAATTCTTAAAAAGCAAAACAGGATTATAGAAGAGACATCGTAAATTAAACTTATCAATTTTGAACAGTTTACATTGACTAATTGATTTCATTTATATCCTGCCCTTTCTTTAATACTTGACAGTTCTATACACATTTGTCCTCATAACCACTATGTGAACATTAAGCTAAGAGAGAATGCAACTAGCCCAACATCACTTAGTGAGATTTATTGACTGAGATGAGATTTGGACTTGAGTCCCCAATCTTAATTCAACACTCCAGACACTGCAAGACACTGACTTTGTAGGCAGTTTGTTCTCATGGTAAGTGATTCACCATATCAATTTGCAACACATATGTATATTAAATCCAGGTGATAGTAGCAGGGAAGCTTGTATGAAATCCTTTCTTCAACCCCCCAAACCTGAAACATTTATAGGTACATAACTGTTTATAAACAGATGGATTCAGAGAGAGAGAGAGAAGACTATCATTTTCTTCTGATATCCAAGCTGTAGAAGTGCAGATGAAATCTTCATTACTAAGCCTTAGGGTATTATGGGATTAATCATTATATTTGGGTGATTAATGTTTTGGTTACAGATTAAAAACATCAGCTGAGCTGATTAAGCGGAAATATACTAGCATTTCATGATACCAAAACTGACACTCATTTTCTCCTTGTAGTCTAAAGGTAGGTGATTCCCAGGATTTGGAGGAAACATTGTACCTCTTTAAACCCATTGGACCCTTCCTCTTGTTGCTGCTTCTGCAGTGACATAGGCCCTCAAAGTGATTTTTCATTTAAATAAATGTATATTTCTTATGTCCCTTGTTTATGAATAAAATATAATTCTTCTCACATCTTGTGTTACATCCTGGGAGCATAGTTTAGGTTCTAGCGCTGAACAGAACAGGAAGACATATCAGTAATTGAGACCAGGAGAAGAAATAGGAATATTAGAAAAATAAGTTTTCTTTTTGCTGGTGTTCTCTTTGGTTATGTCTTTGAACATCAGTGGAATCTGAATTGGAATGAGGAAAACTATGTCACCCTAGTGTCAAGTTTCATCTTCCTTTCCTCTTGGTCTTTGTGTGTGGGCTGGAGGGAAGGGGAGCATAGTCTACCCTATTAAAATTGCATTTTTTGAACAGAAATAAGTGATTCCCTTGGATTTATGCCAGGGAATGCTATTGCAGTGAAAATAATCTCTTAATATGGGATGGCAGCTTCCCTAAGGATATGAAGTTTTCTGCATTGGAGGAACATTTAAGCAAAATATCCTCATGGTAACATAGGCTATTTTGCCCTCACCCCTCCTGGTGGTCTGGTAGATAGCAAGAATGAGTACATATTTTCTCTGGCATTTCTAAAAAGATCACAGCATTTGGTAGATTCATTAACACACTGATGTACTTTTGCAAAGCCATGTAGCCCGATGGGATTTTTAGCATTTAAAATCTAAATGGCGGTTGCTTATGTATATTTGATGATGTTTTCAAGAAGTAGTTTTTAAAAATTACAGCATTCTGATTAAATTTTGATTATGCCGGTGTGACTTTTTTCTATTAGAATCCAACCTATCATTAAAAAAATTAATTTTTGTAGCTACTATACTAAACTGTATGAATTTCACAAGGTCATCATAAGTTGATAGGCAACTTGAGGGCAAATGCACACATTAGACAATATTGCACTAAGTTATGCCATGAATATGATCTCAACAGAATCAGTGATAAAAGATTGTGAAGATTCTGGCTCGTCTGTGCATCTGTAACTGTTATTTAAATATTGCTTACCGTCCTGTTTCATGTATGTGTTTACAGCAATTTGATTACCTCTCTGCTAACCTTCTGTACTCTCTAGGCCAGGGGTGCTCACACTTTTTCAGCATGCGAGCTACTTATAAAACAACCAAGTCAAAATGATCTACCTGCCCACTACTCAGAGAGCCATAAAAGCAAAATATTTGGAAATTTATTTCAGTGAGAGCCATATAATATATTTTAAGACTGAATTCAACTAAATATGAGTATGATAAGCCCCTGAATTTATTCATAATAATAATGATGATGTTAATAATATTCATTCAGCCTCTGCTACTACTACAACTAATAATAGTAACAACAACAATAGGTTCCTAGAGTAGAAGGAGACCTTCAAGGGCCATCCAGTCCAACCTCCTGCCATATGGGAAAAACACAATCAAAGCATTCCTCACAGATGGCCATTCAGCCTCTGATAATAATAACAACAACAATGGGTTCCTAGAATAGGAGGAGACCTCCAAGGGCCATCCAGTCCAACCTCCTTCTCCTCCTGGGCTGCGTCAGGACCTTGCGGAGTGAGACTGAGCCTTCCTCCTGCCCTGCCTGTGATCTACCAGGACGCCCTAATGTGATCTACCAGTAGATCACGATCTACCTAATGAGCACCCCTGCTCTAGGCTCTTATTTGAATCTTGATGAATAAACAAAGGAGACACAGAATTACTGCCACAGACATTGTTTAGCAGTTATTCTGTTGAAGATATTTAAACTCTTTACCTATTCTAAGGCACTCATATCTTCAGGCCTTATGGGGTATGCAACCTCCAAATGGATGGTCATTATAGGTCCTGCATCATTATGTGATGCATAAAAAGATCAACTAGTTTGTGATATGGTGCTGGAGAAGACAACTGAGGATAACATAGACTGCTAGGAAAGGTCTAATACATGGACCCTAGAATAAATCAGGCCTAATTTTTCCCTAGAAACCAAGATGACTAAACTGAGATTATCATACTTAGAGCATATCATCAGAAGACAGGATGCGCTAGAAAAAAATGATGATGCTAGGTATGTGGGAGTGCAGAAGGAAATGAGAGCTACTACATTCCAGATGGATGCACTCAATCAAGAAAGCTACAGTCCTGAGTCTGCAAGAGCTGAGCAGGACTCTTGAGGATAGGGTAGAAGTCTCTCATTCATAGGGTCACATAAGTTGATAATTGACTTGAAAACAGCAAATAACAAATCATCATGTGCTTGTTATAAAATAATGTAACAGCTATCAAAACACAAAGGAGCTGCAAGAAGTATTTTTATTTATTTATTTATTTATCACATTTCTATATCGTCCCTCTCAGCCCGAAGGTGACTCGGGGCGGTTTACACAAGGCAATCTCTGCCCTCCAATCAAAACACAAGCAAAACAAAACAAACAATAACCATATAAAACAACAATTAGTAATTAAAACATACGATTACAGTCTCAGCGTCACGTTGAAATCACTTTCTGTCACATCGTCGTCATTCCATATGTCTAATTAAACCGTTATATTTCATCAGCAAATGCCTGCTCAAACAGCCAGGTCTTGACTTTCTTGCGAAATGTCAGGAGGGAGGGGGCCAATCTGATGTCACTAGGGAGGGCGTTCCAAAGCCGAGGAGCCACCACTGAAAAGGTGCATTATTTAAGCATAGAGCCAAATCACCAATATCGGAAAAGCTTCCTAAGAACCATCACTCCTCTTAACGTTCCTCCAGCAACAGCAAGACTATCCCTCTGGGTAGCTAAACCAGGAAATCCCAATTGGATTGTCCCCCACGAGGGTGTTCCTCCAGGGGCAAACCAAGAATGGGCAACTTTGAGGTCCCTGAACAGACTCAGAAGTGGAGTGGGCAGATCAAAAGACAACCTGGCTAAATGGCACTACCTAAAAGAGTTCAGATTGGTGCTGAGTTTCGAGTCCCGGAATGAAAGCATGGCAAGCCTGATAACTATACTGAGTAGCAAGGTGTGAGGACTCACCCATTTTATGCTAGGCCCAGACCAGCATAGCAGTTTGGCATCCATGGAAAACAGGATAGCCAGGAAAGGGAGCCTGATAACTATACTGGCTTGGATCCTTCTCAGACCAGGAGTTTGGCATCCATGGAGAGAGAGAGAGTGAGTGAGTGAGTGAGAGAGAGAGAGAGAGCTGCCTGGGAGTGGCTCAGAACTCAGGGGAGGAGCCAAGCTGGTTGAGAGGGAAAAAGTGTAGTTTATTGAGCAGTCGATTGTCAGAGCTGAAAGAGAAAGCAGTCTCTTGACAGAGCTGAGAGTGAGCAGTCAGAAAAGACAGTTGTCTTGTAAACTGACAGGAAAAGTTCTGACAGGAAAAGGTAGTCAGCCACAGGCTTTTGGAATCTCTAGGGCTTAGAGATTAGCTCACATCTCTGGAGAAGCCAGCTATAGGAAAACTCTAGGAAAGAGTTAGTAGCTAGGGTGCTTCTGGAAGACTGTTAGCTCAGGGAACTAACTAGGTTAGTTAGTTGAAGACTACTCACGTCTAGTTTTAATATTAGAGTGAGGGAGTTTAGAGAGACAAGTTTTGAGCTGTCTAGTTTGGTAACGAAGTTTTAAGGAACCAATCTTTAGTAACCAATACGCTCTAGTACCATTTTGTATAACCATTACGCATTTGTGCTTTAAGGTCTGCCTGTTGAGTTAATAAACGTTCCATTTGTTAACTTTACAAGAAAGCTTTCAGTGTGCCTCATTACCTCAGTGTGTGCCAGTTCCAGCCTTCCCACTGTCCCAGTCAAAGGGGAGAGATTTTACCTCAGCAAGCCTCTTAGTTTACCTTCAATTTGGAGCCTAGCTTAATTATTATTTTAAAGGAAATCCTAAAAACAATTTTTAGGTTGGTGGTAGCGTCCCAAGAGGTTAAAGCCTCCAAGTTTTATAGCCCAAGTCGTCACACAAGGCTTAAAATGGATGTTCAGAATAGAAGGAGTAAGGGGCAAAAGCATTAGAAGGAAGGAAGTTGTGCGAAGATGAAAGAGATCATGGTGAACAGAGTAAGAGAAAAAGCCCTGAATTAGGCAGCTGGAAGATAAGAAAAATGCAGTCAATAGAGGCTGAATTCTCAGAGGGTGTTTAGGAAAAGCATTTATGGTTTCCTAAGGCAGGGTGCTTGGATAAGAACATCCTGTGTGTATATGTGCTTTCAAGTTACCTGTCAACATATGGCAACCGCATGAATTTAATAGGGTTTTCTTATATAACAATACTAACTATAGCTGACCCTGCTTAGCTTTCAAGTTGAGACAGGATCTGGTGCCTTTAGAGTATTTAGCCCCTTTAATAAGATTTACTAGCTTCCAAAAGGGTTTCATCTCTAGCATTTTTTTTAGCAGATAAGCACTAATTTTCCTGATTGTACTGATTCACCATATTTGAAGAAAGTAATAATTGTACCATATGAACACCATATGAATACCAGGGCTCTCTTGATATTCTCTGCCTACATTTGAGTGGTGCACTTTTATCAAGGTGTTCTAAAATGTGCTAATTTTGGTCTGTATTGGTCATTGGGTGAGGGTCGCGTTGTGAAGTGGGCCATTGGGCCCCTGTGTGCCAAGTTTGGGCCTGATCCATCACTGCAATGGGCTGCAGTGTCTGACTGCCTGAGGCCTTTCCTTTTCCCTGAGTCACCTTAGAATGTTGGAATGTGGACGGCCAATCAGAGTCCTTTATGCAAATACCATTTCAGTGGCAACCAATCCCCTCTGGGGCAGTAGAATGTTGGAATTCTGAGGCTGGCCAATCAGATTCCTTTACGCAAAGAATCCCATAGTGGCAACCTATCGAAACGCTGTCACATATTCCTTGGCACCTCTGCACCTCCCAGAAAATGAAGATTCCATTTCCAACGGAAAAAACTGTCTTTTGGCTAACTCAAGCATTCAGTTGCATTCTGTTTTGCTGGCCAATCAGATTCTTTTATGCAAATTTTCCCTCAGTGGCAACCAATGCCCTCTGTCTGGTGCCTTAGAGCAGTGTTTCCCAACCAGTGTGCCGGGGCACACTAGTGTGCCGTGAGCAATTATCAGGTGTGCCGTGGGAAATTGGAACCTCCAGGAAGGGGGGGGGGGGAGAGTCTAGTGTGTTGAAGTATAAAAACCCTAAGAAACCTACCTCGATAAAGGCACAAAAATACAAACACCCCCCCCCTCCCCACCTGTTGTCTACTTGGTCTCTCCCTCTCCATGCATTGGGAAGGCCTGCTTCCCTTTCCCCAAGTAGAGACCTCTTCTTGCCTCCTGGGGGTTCTGTGTGGGAAGTTTGGCCCAGTTCTATCATTGGTGGGGTTCCGAATGCTCTTTGATTGTAGGGGAACTATAAATCCCAGCAACTACAACTCCCAAATGTCAAGGTCTATTTCCCCTGAACTCCATCTGCATTCATATTTGGGCATATTGAGTATTCATGCCAAGTTTGGTCCTGATCCAACATTGTTTGAGTCCACAGTGCTCTCTGGATATAGGTGAACTACAACTCCAAAACCCAAGGTCAATGCCCACCAAACTCTTATAGTATTTTCTCTTGGTTATGGGAGTTCTGTGTGGGAAGTTTGTGTCTTTCTGCCATTCCTGCCAGGATATCTATATTGAGTTCATTGAAACAGGCCCAGGTTTCACACTGAGTGTATACATACATTTTAAAAACATATTAACTATATGTATTACTGTGTTAGAGTGTCATTTTGTGTCATTTTGGTTGGTGGTGTGCCCCAGGATTTTGCAAATGTAAAAAGTGTGTCGTGGCTCAAACAAGGTTGGGAAACACTGCCTTAGAGTGTTGGAGTTCTGAGGCTGGCCAATCAGAGTCCTTTATGCAAATAATCCCACAGTGGCAAGCAATCAAAACGCTGGCACATATTCCTCTCTCCGCACCACTGCACCTCCGCACCGCTGCAAACACTGACTTTTATTATATACATAGATAGATAGATAGATAGATAGATAGATAGATAGATTGTAAAGATGGTTGAATATGTTTAATCAGTTTAGAAAGTTTAGCATCTTGGACAGCCCTTTTAAAATCTGGAATATAACCCAAAGAGATTCACTATGGCCCCTTCCAGACAGCTGAATAAAATCCCACATTATCTGCTTTGAACTGAAATATACAGCAGTGTGGACTCTGATAACCCAGTTGAAAGCAGATATTGTGGGATTTTCTGCCTTGATATTCTGGGTTATACGGCTGTGTGGAAGGGCCCATATCCCTAACAGGGAAGCCACTCGCTATTGCTGCTAGGTTTACTAGTAAATTCAAGCCCATCAGATTTCCCCTCTCACTAGAGTCAAAACAATATGGGGTAGAATAATATCTGAATGATTCTATACCAAAGTAGATATCCTGAGATGAGTCTTCCTGTTATAGCAATGCTCCTTTCTGCAGTGTCTCTCAACCATATGGCTCCCAAGGGGTCCCAGCATATTCCAAGAGAGGCCCAGGTGAAAATCATGTACTTACAAATAGAACATTTAAATAGCTAGCTACCATTCTTCTGGTAAGAGAGGTGGGAACAGGGAGGAAACAAGGTGTATGTGACATTCATAGTGAGAACATCCATCAATATATCTAAACAGAATGATTTTAATTATGTAAAAGAGAGGGGTTGATCTGAAGGCAGAAAATACAATCACTCTGTGTGGCCTAAGTGAAGCTAGTTCAGATCCAGCTTAAGGAAGACCGATATATGCAAGTTTTATAGTTATGTATAATTTTTTCTCATTCTGACAAGAGCAAAAATGAATAGATGAGAAATATTTTTCACTTCAACTTTCCATGCTACATTTGGGTATTTTGAGAAAAAAAATGTTATTGTGTTGTTGTAGATTTTTTTGGGTTATATGGCCATGTTCTAGAGCAGGGGTAGGGAACCCATGGCTCGGGAGCCAGATGTGGCTCTTTTCATGATTGCACCTGGCTCTCCCTCTTCCTTCCTTTCTCTCCCTTCACCCTTTCCTTCTCCTTCTCACCTTCCTTTCCCCCTCTCTCCCCTTCCTTCTTTCCTCCATTCTCCATCTTCCTTCCTTCCTCTTCCTTCCTTTCTTTCTCCCCTTCACCCTTTCCTTCTCCTTCTCTCCTTCCTTTTCCCTACCTCTCTCCCTTCCTTCTTTCCTCCATTCTCCCCCCCTTCCTTCCTTCCTTCCTTCCTTCCTTCCTTCCTTCCTTCCTTCCTTCCTCTTCCTTCCTTTCTTTCTCCCCTTCACCCTTTCCTTCTCCTTTTCTCCTTCCTTTTTCATCCCTCTCTCCCCTTCCTTCTTTCCTCCATTCTCCCTCTTCCTTCCTCTTTCTTCCTTTCTTTCTCCCCTTCACCCTTTCCTTCTCCTTCTCTCCTTCCTTTTCCCTCCTTCTCTCCCCTTCCTTCTTTCCTCCATTCTCCCTCTCCTTCCTTCCTTCCTTCCTTCCTTCCTTCCTTCCTTCCTTCCTTCCTTCCTTCCTTCCTTTCTTCCTTCCTTTCTCCCCTTCACCCTTTTTTCTCCTTCTCTCCTTCCTTTTCCCTCCCTCTCCCCTTCCTTCTTTCCTCCATTCTCCCTCTTCCTTCCTTACTCTTCCTTCCTTCCTTTCTCCCTTCATTATTTTACTTTTTCCCTCACTCCCTTTCCTTTCTTTTCCCCACCCTTTCCTTTCCTCCATTCCCATTTTCTTCTTTCTTTTCCCCTCCTTGTTTCTCTCCTGCTTTTCTTTTCTTCATTTTTCCATAGTTTGTTCTTCTTTTCTTTCTTCCTCTCCCCCTCCCTCCTTTATTTCCTCTTTCTTTCTTTCTTTCTTTCTTTCTTTCCTCCTTCCTTCTGTCTTCTTTTCCGTCCCAGAGTCCTGAGCATGCCTTTTGCAGAGCCAGGTCTGAAGTATCTCATCATTCTGCCAGGGGAATCCTTTTCTCATAGTATGTATGTATATACTCACATTTAGTTGAATTCAGTCTTAAAATATATTATATATTACAGTATATGGCTTTCACTGAAAAAAATTTCCAAATATTTTGGCTCTCTGAGTCAAAAAGGTTTCTGGCCCCTGTTCTAGAGGCATTATCTCCTGTCGTTTTACCTGCATCTATGGCAAACATCCTCAGAGGTTGTGAGGTCTGTTGGAACTAGGAAAGCTGGGTTTATATATCTGTGGAATGTCCAGGGTGGGAGAAAGAACTCTTGTCTGTTGGAGCTAGGTGTGAATGTTTCAACTGGCCACCTTCATTAGCATTTGATGGCCTGGCCGTTTTTTGGTGTGGCTTGTTAGTGCCTGGGGGAAAAATGTTATTTTTTATGTAAATAAATCCTTGAAAATCTATTTTAATTTTAAATTAAATTAATTTTAAATGCATGAATAAAATGTAGTTGATTGGTATAATAAAAATAACCAGTTTTATTCATTTTTAACAGACAGCAGTCGGCTGAAGACCTTGCAAGGGTACCTGTTAATTCCACCAGCAACATCTTGAATAGACTTCTGGTTAGTTATGATCCCAGGATAAGACCAAATTTCAAAGGTTAGTCTATTTATAATATATGCAGTTCATTTTTCAGTTGCTATATGATTGCATCAAAGATAAATTAAATTTTATTTTTTTGTAGACAAATTTGGAGAGTCAACACAATGTAATATTTGGGTGTTGAAGTAGGACTCAACACCCAAATATTACATAAGGCCAAGGTTGAATTTAACCCAGGCCAAGGTTGAATGCCTTCTGACCCATTGAAGCCCAATGGGTGGCCTTGGAAAAGTCACATTTTCTCAACCGAAAATGAAAGCAAAGGCCTCTAAATAAAACTGTCCAAGAAAAGATTAAGATAGGGTTTTAAGAAGTTAGATTCTTAGAGGCACATATTAAGAATCACAATGACATCATCATAATCACCAATATCAGCAATAACAGCAACTAGTTAGATACAATTACGTTGGCCTGCCTCCACAGATTCAACCATCCATGGTTTGAAGATTCCCCATCCTCCTTCAAAAAAGATTCCAAAACAGAAACTTGAGTTTGTCATTTATATAAAGGATGCCATTTTACTATGCATTGTATATGGTGGAATATCGATTTTAATACCCACAGGGGGTCTTGGAGCCAATCCCCAACAAATACCAGGGGCCCACTTTACAAACCATGTTAGCAAGTGAGTAATTGAGTGTTTTAACCAGTTGGGCTGTACACTTTAGGCTGAAATCATAGAGCTATATTTTCAACATTAAATGGTCAAATAATGACATACCCAGCAATCTACTTGTCTGAAAGCTTATGGTCAGCAATAGTGTATTTATTCTATATCCATCAATTAACCAGTATGTTGATGACACCTAACTTCTTTTCTTTTTCATCTAATTCTATTGATGCTATTTTAGTATTATATCTGGGTCTGTTGTCAATATCTGATTTAATAAAAGTGAAAAAATTGCATCTTAATAGAGTGGTGACAGAGGTGCTCCTGGTCACTTGAAAGGCGGATCAGGAAAGCAATTCTTCTTCTGCTGGATTGGGAAATACTTCTCTGGAAACCATAAGCTCATAGTTTGAAAGTACTTAGCCCTGAGCCTGGATTTACAGGTTTCTGCAGTAACCAGAACTGCATTTGTATAGTTTAAACCAGTTTGTGTCTTTTCCTGAATTTTTTTTTTTTAAAAACACTCAAAAAAGTTTAAAAGCAATTAAAGGTAATTCAGTGCAAAACAATATGGAACCCTTTAAAACTCTATTACTTAAAATAGATCATTGTGGGGGATTTCTGTGGTAAAAAGAATTAAATAAATGTTATGAACAAGATATATGAATATAGTGCATGAGCAGAAAGTAGAAAAACTGGTAAAGATAGAGCACATAATTCTGCTACTTAGATAAAACAGAAGATGACTGGGCTGGATTTCTGCTCTCATGGGATATGAATGTCCAACACAGAGAACTATCTCCTTCTGCAGAAAAAAGGCAGGAATTGAAGTGGGTTAAGATTGCCGACACCATTAGAAACCAATTTATGCATTAAATTTTTTGGTATAAAATAATTATTTTGATATAAAAATGGCTTCAACTATGTAACCATGACCCAATCACATTGCACTTTTTATTTCATTTTTGTGGTATGGGCACACAGTTCATCCTAGGTGACCACTTAGTAAGGAACTATGTGGTTGGTTCCTGCTTATCTGGTTGAATCATATACATAAAGCATGTGTGGGGAACTTCCTAGGGTGTGGAAGCAACATTAGACTCACACCAACTACTAGGTCCACATGCTCTTACTGCGATTCCGCCAAACACAGATAGACGTTTGTTGTGTAGTAATTATTTTGGCTATAAGAGGGGATTGAATGGCCACAAATGAAATTCATGTGCTGCCCACAATGATAAAAACCTAAGATTTGCCCAGCCCTATATGATTCAATTAGTTTAAATTACTTCATCCATTTCATAACATTATAGAAGCTAGAGTCATATAGAGTAGCTGACAGAAGAGGAAAAGATAGGTCAAGCAGTATTTTTTAAGAAAAGGAGTGGAGAACCTTAAGCCTACCATTGAATCAGGATTTCCTGAGGTTTCCATTTAGAGTCACAGAGGGCAGTTCCAGATAGCACTTTAATGCGAGTGCAAGTGAGTTTTAAAATGCAATTGCACTCTCATTGAAGTTAACCCCCCCCCCCTCCATGACGTGTCATTGGTGTGACCCAGGAGAACTCTGGAGAAGAGGAAATGGTTGCTGGGTGAGTTATTTTCCCTTTTAAAGGCTGTTTTAAGGGTTAGGGGAGTGGTGGGGGCTGTCTTGGGTTTCTTCGGCTCGAAGAGCCCATAAAACCCAAGACAGATTGTGTAGATGGGCACCAGAAGTTGCACGGCATGATCCCTGGTCCCATCTACACAGCTCCCACAGCTAGAAAAACATGGGTCTTCTGAAAAACCCATGTCGTTCCAGCAGTCAAATAATCTCGGCACAAAGCAGACTTTTCCTGCTTTGTGCTGAAGCATTTGTATTTTTGTGAGGCGTCATCTGGATGCGCCACTTGAAGAAGTGGGAAGACGAATGTTTTAGGGCCTGTCTGGATGGCCCCTGAAATTTCCCAAAGGGTGGTGCCCTCTTCACTATCATCCTATTATTTAGTCAGCGGTTTGTAAAAAAAAACTCCTATAAGGCTTAGTTAATTTCAGGGAGAGCTTTAAGCTAAAATATGTTGACATTTGGGATCATGGCATTTTGCTTTTGGTCCCAAATATCGCATGAATGTATTTATTGAGAATGTACCTGACACTTAATTTTGTTCTAAGGCTGAAAGAGGGTTTTCACCCTTGCTTAAGAGTTTTCTGCATCTAATTTGTAATCACTGTACATCCTCCAAATAATCTCATTTTAATACCAAATCAATTGTAGTGTGAGATCTCTTGTTTTTCAAAAGAACATGAAGTAAAAGTGGTGATGTGAGAGGACACCACTTTTTAAAAGAGCGATGATGCTGGGCAGAGGGAATGGTAACATCTTTCCCTCTGTTATTTTCTCAAATTAAAGGCTTCTCCCCTGAAGCTACTATTTGACCCTTTGATAAAAAGACATGCATTTATACTGTGACTGTATACTTTCCTCAGCAGGTCTAATAGCAGCATGACCTTTTGGAAGAGATTTAGACTGGTGACATGCCATCACTCTTACCCCAGTCAAAATTTAAGTTCTCTGCAGCTGCTTTGAGTCAACATATCATGGAAATGACTTACATTTTCTTTCCCTTAACATTGAAATTAGGTTTTAGTCAGTCTAAATTAATAGGCCATGCATGTTGAGGAGAAACTAATAGAGAGATTGCTTCTCCCCCACTACACTTGCATTTAAAATGAGCTCATTTCACCATTGACAATTGCCCTTTTTTGGTCATAAGTGAAAAGTAACTCCAAAAAATTATTCCTAGCTCTTCAGTCCTTCTCTTCTGAACCACAGATCTAGCAAATGCAATAAAGATTTTAGAATACAAGAAGACCATGAGAATAGGATTTGATTAAATACTATAAAGCAAACTGCCTGGTGGGATTGAAAGAATGGATAGAACTAAAAAAACAAATAAGAAACTACTAAATTTAGAAGGATTTGAGAATAAATTTGACTGGCATGCATATTTAATATATGACAAATTCTACCGAGAAAAAAAAATCATATCATAAAAGTGGTCCTGTTTAAAGTTTGGAATAAATATTAAAAAAACAAATTTACTCAAAAATACCCATATGGGCATCCCCAATTGAAGCATTTCAAATAAAAGATTTATTTAAAAAAGAATATTGGCCCACATACAAAGATCTTTTGAAAAAAGTTGGAATGAATATATATATTTGAGAAGCCAAGATGAATTAAAGAATTGGAATCTAAATTGGTTTCAACTTAATCAGATGAAAAAAAGGTTTGCTGAAGATAACAAATTAGGTTGGGGATGGACAGCTCCCAGGGAAGAGATAGTTTTATTACAATCTGGAAAAAAATAGTGAGTAAAATTTATAAATGTATACTAATGATAAATTATGAAAAAAAAATCCAGTGAAGGATTGTATGCAGAAATGGGCAGCCAATATAGGATACAACTTACCATTGGAAGAATGGGAAAAATTTGGAGAGTCAAAAAGATATACACATACGCATATTGTTAGAAAGAAAACATGTTGAAAATGATTTATAGATGGTATGTAATACCAGATCTTCTTGCCAAAATATACAAAAATAACAACTCAGATTGTTGGAAATGTCAACAAGAGAAAGGTACTTTCTTCCACCAATGGTGGACTTGTAAAGTAGTGAAAAAAATATTGGAATAGGGTACATAAAATAATTCAAGAAATATTTCAATTTGATATTACACTAAAACCTGAGTTTTGCCTTTTAAACATTGTAGGAATAGATAAAGGTAAAGAAACAGAAAAACTATTAACCTTCCTTACTGCCGCAGCTAGGATGACATTAGCAAGATATTGGAAAACTTCTGAAATTCCAAGCGAAGAAGAATGGCTCCATAAGATATTAGAAATCGCGGAGATGGACAAGCTGACTACTTTATTAAGATACAATTCTTTGAAACAATTTTAATGAGACTTGGATATCTTTTGTGGAATATATTAAAAACAAGAAGAATATAAACTTGAAAGGACTTTATATATAATACACCAAGTTTGTACACTAACTAAAAATAATGACATTTCCGATGCAGCGAGATGTGAAGTCAACATTTTATTGTTTTTTCTCTTTTCTCCTTTTTTATTTCTATGCTATTGCTCTTTTGTTCTTTTTTCGCTTCTTTTCACTCCAAGTACTTTGCTTTTCCCTACCCCCATACCCCTTCCTGTCCATTCCCCCTGATTTTTATGTGCTGTAGCTCTTTATTTTTTATGTGTATTGTTTTTGTAAAGCTTTAAATTTTAAAAAAGAGAGAATAGGATTATTTGATAACTCTGAGATTGATATTCCCTTATGTATGTATTTTAGGGATCCCAGTTGATGTAGCAGTCAATATTTTCATTAACAGTTTTGGATCAATACAAGAGACCACTATGGTAAGAATTATTTTTCTTGGAGATTTTATGTATTTATGAGTGATTAAAGTACCTGGTTTTGTATGGATTGGAATAGTCCTTAACTTCACATATCAACATCTTCAGAAAAGGTTACCCAGCTGTTATTGTTGGCCATACTAGAATGAAACACTAAGACCCGTAGGCAGGCCTGCTGTTGTAAAACATGCATGCATCTTTCTGAGGTGAGGATCTGCCAATTACAGAGGGGCTGTCTCACAATAAGGAGAGTATCAGCCTTATAGCTATGTCTCTTGGCATACTTCCCCTGGTTTGAAATTGTTATATATATATAGTTGATAAAGGCAATGTTTGTCTTAGACTTAAACTGAATTGTTATCTCCAAGTAAAACAGACCCACTGAATCAACAAGAACCAAGGTATATCCAAACTTGTGTCAAGTACTGTTTATACAGTATCTTCACTCTACCTGGGATTCACAATTACATTTGTGCCCTAGTAACTAAGATGGCTTTATACTCTGAGTGCCCTTCAACCCCCTAAGGACATCAAGAAATAGTGGTTTGCACCTGTCAGATACTCTAGATCAGGGCTGTCCAACTTCTACCGGCCCAGGGGACTGAATTCCGGTCATTGATGACCTGGGGGGCCGTGAGGTCTGCCCCCGCCCTGGCTCCGCCCCCGCCCCACCCCCGGCTCCGCCCTCTCCCCGGCCCCTTATTTTAATTTAATATTAAATATATTTAATTCCATCCTCCCCTCTCCCCTTATTTTAATTTAATATTAAATATATTGAATTCCATCCTCCCCTCTCCCCTTATTTTAATTTAATATTAAATATATTTAATTCCATCCTCCCCTCTCCTCTTATTTTTATTTACTGTAATATTAAATATATTTAATTCCATCCTCCCCTCTCCCCTTATTTTAATGTATCCCATCTTCCCTTATTTCATCTTTAAATATATTTAATTTTATATTTAATACATGAGGGGAGATGGGGGGGAGGGAATGAGGAGCCCCTGAGGAGCCCCTGCTTCGGCCTACCTTTTCCAAATGCGCAGGATCCAGGAGTACCCGGACGACGAGAGAGGCGATGACCGATTGAGTCGAAGAAGGTCCTAATCGCGTCTGTGGGCCTCAGCGATCCAGTAGTAGAGTAGCCAAAGAGTATCGCGAGAATACGCAATCCACACGGGATTTCGCTGTCAATGCTGGCGTGATCTCGCGTTGACAGCGAAATCCTGTGTGGATTGCGTATTCTCGTGATACTTGCTCCGAACCCGGAAGTAGGGTTTTTTTTAAAAAAAATTATTTTTCAATTTTCATTTTTTATTTAAAAGCTTAGGGGGGCGTAGGGAAGGGGCTGGGGGATGGAAAACAGCCCCCGGGCCGCCAGTTGGACAGCCCTGCTCTAGATCAAATCCATTCAAAGCCTTCTTAAAATTCTCCCAATACTAGGAGCTAAGGAGAGGCCATTAACTCTAACAACATTACCCCTCCAAGCCTCCACTCTGCTGGCACTCGAATCAGATGGGTCTCTGTATCTGGAGCCATTTGTTTGAAGCACTCCTTCTGTTGGTAGGATAGAGCATCAGCAATCCTGTTGTCCATTCCATTCACGTGGAACACTATGACTAGAATATTATAAGGGGAACATTGCACTGTAAAGGTCTTGGCCAAATGTATGGCATGTGTGTAACTGGAGGACAAGGAATTAATAACCCATACTGTAGCCATATTATTACACCAGAATTGGACAGAGAAGTTAGCCAACTCCTTAACCCAAATCTGAACATCAACCACCATTGGGAAAAAAATCCAGGAAAGTTAACTCTGACAAACCTGCATCAGTCCTCTTTGAGCTACACTGAGGTACACCTACATCCACAAAAATACAGCCAATAATCAATGGAACTTGCTATATTCAAAGATATCTTTGAGGCACCCCAAATCCCCAATTCATTTCTCCATAAAGAAATCCTATTAATGTGAGCATGATATTCTTGCCAGACCCTCAAATCCTATGTGATCCCTTGAGTAATCCTAATCCTTTAGAAACTCTTATCAGGTGCCACAGCCCTGCATGCAAATTTTAAATGGCAAATTATTTCCTGCAATTCCCAAAGCATATCTTGTCTTATCACTCCACAAATTCAGAAACTCTCTCCCTCAAGTCACTATGCTTCTCTTTAGATAGTCAGTATTGTTCCTCAGTATAAATCTCCTATGAAAACCAAACATTGGCTGGTCCTTTTGTTTTTTATGGGCTAAGACTTCACACAATTTTGATTTCAAGAAAATAAAATCAAGAAGGTATATAGCCCCGTTCGTGTTTGTCCAGTGAACAACAACAACAACAACAACAACAAAGCACTCAAAGGATGAATAACCCCCTTTTACATAAACCTAAGCTTAAGGGCACATTTAAGAAAAGCACTGAACTTTCCAAATGCAGCACAAGACACCGAACAGCCCATAGGAATATATTAGATGAGTGAATGAAAGAGAAACAGAAATGCCTCTTTCATGGCCACAACCTTCAACGTTATGCTTGCTAAAGTCCCCCCCTCTCCCCCCGTGATTTATGTCTAAACCTTTCTCAATAATGTTGACACCACGGCATCTTCACCAGTCAGTGAAAAGTGTTATTGAGCTACTATGAACACTTAAAAGCACTAATTTATTTTTGAAACACTCAAGCATCCTTAGAATTTTCCTCTTATTCTGTATCTCCAGCTATGTAGCTATGTGCAATTCCTTCCCATTCTGGAAAAATGTATTCCCCTCTGAATATGTTACTAATGTTCCATTTACTCTTTGTTCTGTAATTCTGTAGAATGTTTAAATATGGCTATAACTAATTTCTATAATGTGATTGATTACATTCACATATATGCCAAATACAGTGTTATATTTCTATCTAAACTCTTACTTCCAGCAATTTACCACACCTTTACAATCTGATCAGAAGCACCACCTCCATCAAGACTCTTTAACAATCCTTTTGAGTAGGAAAACCACAATCCTGATGGTTTTTTTTACACACAGAGAGACCACACACACAAAAAGAGTGTTTGTAAATTCTGCTATTTTATCTCAAAAGGATCAGGTTACCTGGTTCAATCTGATTTTGTTCCTACCTATAACTTCTTTTTTTGTTTTTCTCCTGCCAGTTATTTCTCTGCTGTAGTAGCGTAATTGTCCCCTGTCACACTAGCTTTCATCATTAATATACTGTTCAGCTTTCTTTTACCATTATGCTACTCACAATATCCTTCCCCTATGTGTGCATGCTCTATATAAAGATATTCATGCTAATATGCCAACTAATCATCATGTATGTAATAGTACATATTTGCAACTTGACTCATTATGACACCAGCATTTTATTATGTCTGCATCATTATAAAAAGAAAATTCAGTAATAGCATTATCTTGCTTTATCAATTCTTTCATACTCAGGACTTAATTGCATGAGGAAAGTAAAATGGCATTGAATGAGGACCATTACCTTTAAGGACAGTCCCTAGGACACAATGCTGTGTCCATTTCACTGCTGGTCTGCCTCCTCCCTGCAATTAACCTGTCTCCTGCTATTGACAGGCAAATCCCATTCAATAACTGCCAATCCGCCACATTCCCATTACCTACCTTATGTGATGGGATTGTTCTGCTTCTGTCCTGGCATGCTGGCACTGAAGTGCCATTAAGGGGCACCTCTCCCCTTCCCTCGCTGTTCTCAAGCTGTTTTTTAAAATATGTACAGCAATATTTTGCTTTCTTCAAATACCCATTGCTGGAGCTGCAAAACTGCTTTGAAATAATTATTTTAAAAATTACACAGCAGCAGAAGTATAGGAAGGTGGGGTTAGGAGGGTATGCGGAAGTACAACCACAGGACCATGGATCGTCGAATCGGTGCTAATGTGCAAGTGGAGAGAGGTGCGATAATGAGGGTGCTCATGCTGGTATGTAACTACTATTGGAAATTGTGTGGCTGCCATGGAATAACGGCCGTGCGATAAAGTCCTCAGTAATGTTTGTTTATTAAAGTCATTTTGTGAATATAAGTCAGATATAAATGATCTCAAAATGCTTTTGAACTTAAGTTTTTTTTCATGTTAATGCCTTCCTGACACTCTAATGTGCATTAATAATATATTTCAAACAGGATTATCGAGTAAACATCTTCTTAAGACAAAAATGGAATGATCCTCGACTTAAACTTCCAACTGACTGGAAAGGATCTGAATCATTAACAGTGGATCCCACCATGTTTAAATGTCTGTGGAAGCCTGATCTATTCTTTGCCAATGAAAAGAATGCTAACTTCCATGATGTGACTCAAGAAAATATTCTTTTATTTATATTCCGTGATGGAGATGTTCTTATCAGCATGAGGTACTTTTTACTTCCCACTGCAAACTATTAAGTACCAATTTAGAATAGATAAAAGCCACAGCTTAATTAACTAAGGCTGCATCTATATGGTGCAGTTTACTCTGGGATATTTCTGCCCCAGACCTGTCCCAGATCCAGCATATATCTTCTGAATCTGGGTCCAGTGTCCAGATGGTCTAAACCATCTCTAAGCTGACCCCTCCCCTTGTTCCCGTGTCGCTGCCGCCACTTCCTGCCAGCCATGTAGTTTCCTGTGAGGGCCTGGCCATCACCTTTTGAGCACCTGCACAATCAGGAAGGAGGGAATAGAATAAGTCCCTTCCTTCTTGCTGGTCATCCAAGCTTCCCATTCTGACACCAGCAAACGAGATCATGATGGTAAGGTGCTCAAAGTGAACTTCATGGCCAGCAATGAGCAGCCGTTGCGATACGGGAACAAACCATCCCCTTCCCCTGCACTGATCAGCACAGTGAAAGGGTGATGGCCGTGAAGTCCCAGGATACTCCAGAGTTTCCTGCAAACTCTGGAGTATTCCCCGACTTTGCCTAAAGCAGGTCAAAGTCAGGTTAAGGGCAGAATACCTGTGATATTCACCAGAAGTCACCGGGCATCTTGGAGACAGTCAGCGCTGGATTCAGGGTGAGTCCAGATTTTTTTATTCATGTAAACAATTCATTGTTTCTGTAGGTCTTAAAAAACAGTAACAAAAAAGCAAATTAATGGACAAACTACAGCATATGTTCTGGACATAATATGAAACTAAATTTTTCCTTATTATTCCAAAATCAAAAGAAATGTCAATCTAGACTGTGACCACGATATGTAAATGTAATAGATTGAAAATGTTTTTTTTAAACAAGAAAAAAGAAAATTCAGTTACATCAGGTGATTTTGTTCTGTCCTGTTTTTAAAATCTCTACACAATTTCCCCTATCCAAATTTTTAACTAGAAATAGGCAAGAAACTGTGGATTTTTCGCATATGCATTCATTGATCCCAGTCTGGATTGGCTCTGTATATTATTCGTTTATTTTAAAGTGATTCTTAGACATATTCTATGGCTTGTATCCAATAATATCAGTATGCGAATGGCTGCACACTTTCAGAGTTTGTACAAGGATTGCAGTTGTACAAAACTCATTGCAAAAAACTGGTTGTTCAATACCTTAGCCAATTGCTTTGCATAGGCAGTTGAACAGATATAGGCTAGTGTATCTGCATTAGTGTAGATTTTCACTCTGCTTGCATCATGTTGGATTTAGGCTCATGTGTTAATTGATAGAACATGTGTTGTGACCCTCAGATTTTCACTTCATGTGGGTTTCTGTGGCAAAGTGGGGATTTGAACTCTGTTTTCTCAATCCTAGTCCAGCACTCAGCATACCACACTATCATTAAAACTTTTCCAATCAAAATGTGAACTAAAAATTGAGATAGTACATACACAACAATCATGTATTTATGAAAAATACATTATACCAGGAACAGTTTTTTGCATAATATTAAATGGCATTGCATTAAAATAGAAGACATGTGCATAAAACGCATGCTAATGCTAGTACAATAGAAACATTCTGACTTAGATGAGATATGGAACTGTTGCCATACTTTTGCAATGGAATCTTTTGAAGGAGTTCTCTTTCAGGATCTAAAGGTACAATACATGTTTTCAAAAAGCTCTTAAAATGTTTATGTGCATCATACTTTTTTCCTGAAAAATCTGAAAAGGTAATTTAGATCATCTCAGAATTCATTCATGATTTGATTATAAAAACAGTGTTGCAAAATCATAATGGATATTATTAATTACAATGTAGTTCTAAAACGGCAGCTGATACGGCTTTTCTGTGGGAAATAAATAAATCATAATGTAGTGTTCTGACCTAGAACCTTATAGGTATGTCCTTATATACAAAAATATCATGAAGTGTCCATCTAGCATCCTTCAAAGCAGCATTAGAAAGCACATTGCCACCCCAGAGGTTGTTGAATTGCAGCCCACAACATCCTCACCATTGATCATGAAGCTAGAAAGGATGTAAGCTAAACATTAACAACTTCTTGAGGGCAGCATTATCCACCTCCCTTATATAAAGACCTGGGGCTTAATTACACTGGTTCTGAGCCACTAATTGGACCAGAAGTTGCTTCTGGAGGTCCAAATGACCAAACTATTGGTCTGGTGCTAATAATGATAATAATAATAATAATAATAAAAAATTTCTTTGTCACCTGCTTCTCCTCACAACATATCATGGAATACAACATGGTTAAAATAGACAGATACAATATAATACTGTTAAAATGCATATGTTAAAATACACATAACAGAGGCTGACACTAATGCTATTTAATGTAAGTTAAAATACACAGTTTAAAATTGCATGGGTAAATTTCTGCCAGAAGAGAGAAAGAGATCTTCAGTTATGTCTTGAATTCCGTCAGCTACTATAATTTAGCTGTTGGATTTATTTATTTATTTATTTATTTATTTATTTATTTATCATATTTGTATCCCACCCTTCTCACCCCGAAGGGGACTCAAGGCATAGGCAACAATTCAATGCTATTAAAAAACAACATACAATTAAAATAAACATTTAAATTAAATTTTCCTTGTGCTCAGTAGTGTAGGAGGAAAGAGATGGAACAGGCCCATGTCACCCTCCTGCCAATGTGGCAGATGGCCACGGAGCTCCAGAAAACTCCTAGCTGTCACCAAATGCCTCTGCTGACATTAACAAAGGTGCTTGTGCCACCAGGGAAAAGGAAGATGGCTCAACAGATTTCAATAATGGTTCGAAAACATCAATGGGAACATTCAAGGTAAAGTGCAAAGTTCAGTAGGGCCAAACCAGTTTTGTCCCCACTGGATGGTTTGGACTTTCCCTGTTATACTGTAGGATGGAGAAAGGTGTGTAGTTGCCCTGGGGGCAGCTGGAGTACTGTTACTCCATACCAAACTCAGATTAAGTGGCACACGTAGATGCACCCCTGTTCCAAAGAGGAGACTTGGGCTTACTCGGAGGAAGAAGGACTTGCCACAGGAAGTTAAAACATTCTTTGGTACAGTAATGAAGAAAACTGGCAGCTGATTATGAAAAGCCCTTGCAGTTATAATAAAATATTTTAATGTAAAAATATATAATAAACTCAGTCTACATTTACCCTCCTTCAAAGCAATAGATTACAATGTAACCATAACCAAATATTGGGAACAATTGGGCAATATTATTCTCTGGGGCAAATGGAGGATGGAAATACATTACCCAATTCAGTATCTAATTGATGATGGATAAATATCTCTAGTTCATCGTTTTATTAATCATTTGTTTAAAAAATGTGGTTTTTTGAGGCTTTGTACAAATTAGAAAAAATATTGTGGTTTAGTGTTCAAATGTGAGTACAGTGTTCCCTCGCTACTTCGTGGTTCGCTTTTCGCGGACTCACTGTTTCACAGGTTTTTGCCTCCCGGTTTATGAATGGTTGCCGTTGCCCAGAGCGGTGATCTAATCCTGCCTCCTGGGAACGATGTATTTATTTATTTATTTATTTTATTTATTTCTTTGGACTTATATGCCGCTAACTCCATACGGCTCGCAGCGGCTTACAAAGTCAAGAAATAACAATACAGAATAAAAAGACAGACAAGACAATACACCAGAAAATACATAAATGGACGTACAACATACAGGGTGAGACATCACAGGGTGAACAACAGCAGATAGGGAAGGGGAAGACCAGGCTCATGCCAGAGGGCAGAGCCACCCGGTGGAGCTATCGAGGGCGACCATCAAATGGGGGGAGCCGGGGGGGGGGGTCCCACAAATCGAGGAACATCCTCAAAGACTCCAAGTCTAAGCAGTGACAGTCACTGTGGTGTCGGTTGTTGCCAGCCTGTAGACCATGCCTCGTCATCGGCGGCTTGTCCACCCTCCAAGGTTGGGGGTTCGCCGGTGGGGGCACCCCGAGCCTGCGGGCAGTGTTCCGGAAAGTCCTGGGGCGGGGCCCTCCGGGGGGCACCTTCCGGAAGACAGCTGCCGTGGGGGAGGTATTACAGAGCAGTGGAGGGACGTCCTCCGGCCCCGCCCCCTACCCCGTCCTCGACCCCGTCTCTGCCTCATCGGGTGTCCATCGGACTTGGGCGACCCACTGGGGCCCGGGCTGGCAACAATCAGGGGGACCGCCGGCAGCCGCCCCGCACGTCGCCGGGGCCGCTCCCCCGGAACCCTCGCCAGGACTCCCTCGATGTCCACCGCATCCGTCGCGGCCGCCTGCGCAGCGGCAAAGGGGAGCTTCGGCTTTGGGCGGTGGGACCGGCAGCGGCGGCAACTCCCACGACAGGGGCTGCCGGGGCACGGTCCCAGCCACTGGGGAAGGTGGAGGGGCGGGCCAGGGACGCGGGCTGAATGGGGCCGGCGCCATGTTGGGGCAGCCAGCCGAGGCCTCCACCGTCGAGCCCGGGGAGCGGCCCAGGGCCACCCACGGGCTCCACCACTGGACCGCCGTCGCTCTCACTGGGGTCTCGACCATGGGCGGGGTCGCCTCCTCCGAGAGGGTGGGCCTCGGCAGCCCGCCCGCCTTCCTACAAGGTCCATCTGTGGGGTCGGGCTGGCCACTCCCACTCGGCCTTCTCCCTCCAGACTCGGGTGCGGGGCCGAACAAGGCGGGCCCAGTGCTCCGCCGGCCGCATCCTCCAGGCCCAGGGCAGGGGCCCGGGCAGCGGGGGGCAGCCGCGCCGCACAAGGATGCCAGCGCTGGTCCCAGCCTGTCCAACTCACCCAGCCAGAAGGCCAGCTGCTCGACCAACTGGCCGAGATGATGGGCGAGGCCGGCAAGGTCCGGCGGTACGTCCCTGCTGTTCCCGGGTTGTTCGCTAGCATCCCCTTGGGTGGAGTTGGAAGGGGTAGAAGGCCCGGCCTCTTCCAGGCCCGCCAAGGTACACAGGGGACCAAGCCAGGCACCCTGGGGGTCACTGTGGTCGCCACAGTCGCTGCAGTCCCCAAGCCGGGGGTCCTCCCAAAGGTAGCAACGTCCCTCAGTCCTGCAAGGGCCCTGAGGCCGGAGGCCGGCGCCCGAACAGCCTCCAAGGTGAGCTCGGCGTCGGCCTGCAGGCATGTAGTGTGGAAGGGGGTTTTACCCTCCCCCTCAGGAGAGAGGCAGCCAATCAAGAGAGATTGCAAAGCAAAGCAGAGATAGCTATATATATATATAAAGAGGTGTGTGGTGCCTTTAAATCTCTCCTCGCTTCTGCCACACCCTCGGAACGCAATATACATATATACCGTCCCTACTTCACAGATTTTCACTTTTCACGGGTGGTCCTGGAACGTAACACCCGCGATAAGTGAGGGAACACTGTACTGTAAGACTTGCACATATTATCAGGAGAATTGGGACTAACTTTCAAAAATTATGAGACATAGTTTTAGAAAGATTAATTTTAGATAGTTGGAAATTGATTTGGAAACATGTACTGTCCTTTTGTAATATTGTGTCAGAATTTAAGAGGACGTTTTTATAAACAACATTATGAAAGATATCTATTTCATCCAAAGTTGAATTAAATATTCATAAATTATTGATAATTGCTAGAAAGGTGTGGCAGCAGATACATATATTTGTTATGCATTTTGGTCATGTTTGTTGACAAGAAAATATGGGCTTTCTATTGAAAGTTGGGAGACATTGGAAGAAACTGAAAATATGATGAGGTTTTTTTTGCTATTGATCCCTTAATATTATTTTGCTTTGGAAAATGGATAGTGGTACCAGAAAATGTAAAAAATAACAACTGTTCAAATATGAATTTCTAATAACTAGAAAATATTATTCTCCATGCAGAAGTAATGGAACATGGCTTATATGGTAAAACCGATTAATTTAATTAGAGCCAAAGAAAGTAGACAACCCATCATTTAATGTTGTCCTATTTATACATAATTGGAACAATAATGGACAATTATAAAATCAGTCCATATATGATTTTGAATATAAATACCCTGTTAAAATATTGATTAAAACTTGCTATCAGTTTGTCTACTACAATAAAAAGGGGGAAAGAAATGTGTAAGTACTTTTACACTGGTTTTTAAAATAAAAATTCCCAAACTAACAAAAAATATGAAGGGAATATAAACTTTAAAATGAGAAATGAAAAGAAATAGACCTGTTTCTGCATCTGGCATTATTTATTTTTAACTGCTGTTATGTGTCCAGTGTCTTGTTCTTTAATCTGTTGTTCACTGCCTCGATCAGTAGGAAGAAGCAGGTAAAAATTATCATCACCATTATAATCCTCTAACAAGTTATCAATATGCATTATTAAAAGCCAAAGTTATGCACAAAATTTCAGTAGAGTGATCTAATGAGGTATAGATTTCTATGTCTTACAGTGCTGAAATCAAACTCTGATTTTCCTGCTTTTTTGCAGGGGGTTGGACTGGATGGCCCAAGAGGTCTCTTCCAACTCTATGATTCTATTATTCTACTTGACCCTTACTGTGAATCAGAACTATATACAGATATACATTATACTAAATTAATGGCTTTACATGATTTTGGTTTATATTTCCAGATTGTCCATTACTCTGTCATGCCCATTGGACCTGACCTTGTTTCCTATGGATACACAACGCTGCAAGATGCAGTTGGAGAGTTGTATGTAAATCAGAATGTGCTTTAAAATAGTTACTATTTGTTGTGGCTGGAAATAGATCAAGAGAACGTAGAACACCCTACTATGGAATTCTAACATTTCTTCATAAAATCACTTTCGTTGGTCTCTCTTTTATATTTTTCTGTGTTAATACCGCCCCCTCCAATATTCTCATGTCATGGTTTCTCATTTGTAGTGTGCAACTTCCATCTTTTAAAATTAACTTTCAAGTAAACATGCAATATGTCTGTTGAGAATGAAACCACTACACTTAATGAGGAAAAGTTCAATCCCCCCTCTATTGTACACACATTTATTCTACTTCAAAAATTTGTCACCAGAACACCATTGGAGGGTTTTAAAAAAAAAGAAATCATGAAAACTCCCCATGCAGGAAAAGGGAAGAGCTTTGGAGGAGGAGAAGAAATTGAGGTGGAGGGGCGGGCACAACATTTCCCTGTGTGGAGTCACAATTCATTTCAGGCATAACTTATTTACTCTTAATGAAAAGAAGGCCAGTTGTACACTACATATTTATTATAAGAAGTGTTTTGAACCTAAGAGTGTAAACCTCTTATACTTACCCAGCTATAGTGGGCTGCCCTTGCTCTTGAGGAGCTCTCTGAAGCAACATTTCAAGGGGTAGCCTTAAGGAACAGGGAGGTTTATATGAAAAAGGTGGCACTTAAAATGCCATTTGGATCCTGTGCCCTGAAACAAATTGTAGGTCTATGAAGAAATTTCTACATCGTTGAGATATGACAGGGAAACTAGTAAACACACAAGAAGTGAGACACCAAGTTCTCAGATAAACAGTAAAAAGGGAAACTCTATGTTTGGTTACTGCATTTTTATTTCTGTCTCTCACCCTTCCACCTCCCACACATAGTTGGTTACACTACTGATGATTTACGATTTATCTGGCAATCTGGTGATCCCGTTCAGCTAGAGGAAATTGCTTTACCCCAGTTTGACATCAAGAAAGAAGATATTGAATATGGCAACTGTACAAAGTATTACCAAGGGACTGGTATGTCGTTTCATTCATTTTTTATGAGTTTGGCTACATGGTCAAACTGTGTGATCATTAGTCGTATTCTAGCTTTTTAGTCTTTAGAAAGATTCTGGTTCATGCTGATTTTTAAATCATAATTTTTAGGGTAATGGCAGAGTGGTGGAAAAGATGAACACACTATAATGAGATCGCTTTGGAGGAAAAAAAAGCTTGGTTTTTATGTTTTTGAAACCATGTTTCATATTCACAAGATTTTTGGGGTTACATCTAGTTTTTGGTCTCAACTAGAGTAGACCCAGTAATTCAATGAGACTTTAAAAAATGATGAATTCACAATGCAATTGTTCTAACCTAGTTAAATCTAACAATTGGATTTAAAACATGGTATTTCTAGTAGGCAATCCCTACAATGTTCATTTATGTCTCAGATTGTTTTGTGACTGGGTTATTAAATGTTTTTACTGGAACTGGGATTATCTTTGCTTACTTACTTATGCGATCCCTCATTGTCTGAGTATGATGGCATTTCAAGTGTAGTGTCGTGGTGGTGGATACGTAGGTGACTGTAGAGCCCTATTCTTGACCTGCATGCTCTTTCACAGTGAGGGCATTGGTTTCCAGGTAGAAGGCGGTCCTGGTCAAAATTGGCTTGACATGTCTTCCTCTTAGCATGTTTCTCCCTTTTGCCCTCCATTCATGCCTCTTTATTGTGGATACCATTGACAGTTTGATTTTGAGAATTTATCCTATAGGAATAAAGAAGGACTTAGTCCAACTTTCATAAAACAGTGCAATGACAGTTGTGAGTTTAAATGTTGTGAATGTGATTATTTATAGATTTGATCCAGTGGATGTTGGCCACAGATTTGCATGGGAGGATTTAGACATTCGTAGGACCTCATCACATTAGCCTTGGGATCTGTTCTAGGACACTTTCAGGATAGACTCCGATCGAGCGGGGCTTCATCCTGGAAGTAGCCTAGAACAGAGCTCAGAGAACACAGGAGGCTTCCCATATTCTCATTTATTAGAATGGGGCCAGCATGGGGGAGGAGCTGGGTGGCAATGTTTTCCTCCATGATTGAGAAAGCAACAATGTGGGCAATGGTTTGCCATGCTACCCAGTGAATCCCCCCACTGTTGCCTGCATTAGGGACCTCCATGTGATGAGGTCCTTAAAGAGCTGTTATCTCAGGTTTAAAAAATCTACATTTTCTATTTGCACTTTTTTCCATTTTTGTTGGGGTCATAAGACCAACAAATGTGGTGCAGGCTGTCTGTACCTAAATAAAGTTAAATGCCTGTTCACGCAAAGGGAAATTAAAAACCAGCATATACTAATTGAAATGAAGCAAATATCTGTAAGAAAAAGGACATGTGGGCTAGTGAGACTGGCTTTGTGTTGTATCCTCCATAGAGCTTTCCCAACACTCAAGATTAGTCTCTAGTTAAAGGAATTGTGCTAATAATGATACTGCAGGCTAATTTTAGTATGGTTGTGCTTTTTCCAATTATGCATTTTGTGTAGTTCTAATTGGTTTGTACATACACTGTTTGACCCAACTGGAGTAGACTTTCTGAATGAACAGAGTAGGTTAAGTCAAAACATGTGTAAGTCCTGATTATTCCTCGGGTTTTAGTACTGAATTTAGTCCTTTATGTATTGTTATTTGTACATGTAAGGAAATGTGTTTGCCATGGACATACCATACACACATACCATATTTCTGTCCACTAGAAACACACACACACGTGCACACACATATTATTATTTAAAGAAAAGAACCTGATATATGTGTCCACAATGAATGCTCTGCTTAGAGAGAAAATTGCAAATAAATGTGGGTTGTAACACACTTATTTGATCATATTTTCTTTCACCATCCATTCTGTGCCTGATAGTGTGCTTTACTTAAGATTACATGCCAAGGAAATACCAAATACCACATTCAAACAAACATGGTACAACTAATCCCACGGTTCACTTCACAATCAGATTTTTACAGACTGGTTTCTCTTCAGATGATGAACCTGAACAGGACCACAACCAAATGATTTATAATGCTTGAGATTTCAGTATGTGTTGGACTTATTAATGGTAACAGCCAAAACCTATTAAGTAAACAAATGAATAGATTCATTTTCTCCACTGGAATTCCTGCAATAAAGCTTTCATCATAACTGATTTCTTGTTTCTAGACCAGGCATGGGCAAACTAAGGCCTGCAGGCCAGATACAGCTCTCTAGGCAACTATACCTGGCCCTCCAAAATTTCCCCATTCTCTGGGTATAAGGAAGGCCTGCTGCGTCCTTATGCCATAAGGATGAGGGAGGGAGGCATGCGGTGGCTGGGAACCCTCTGGAGTGCCTTCCTCTGGCCCTCCTCCTGGAATTAGGATGGAGTGATCAGCCCTGTCCTGATGTTGGGAGAAGCCTGGCTTGTGAGAGGAGGCAAGCAGTGGGCAAGGGGGCTCCAAAGCCCCCTTGCCTGCCACCTGCCTCTCTCTTCTCCTAGCAGAAGGGAGAGACAGACGGGGGCTGAGGGGGCTCGAAAGCCTCCTCCTCCTCCCAGCATAAGGATGGAATGAGCAGCCCCATTCTTATGATGGGAGGAAAGCCAGAGGGTGATCCACTGTCATGTCCCAGCATGACTCTAGCCCCCAGCCAGACCCAGGCCATGATGAATCCCAAGTCAGAACTAAAATTTCACAGAGGCCTGCCTGGCCTAGAAGGCCCAGGCTGCAGAGGCAGAGGCATCTGGTTCATTCAGTGTTCAATGCCACGAGCACCCAAGATTCACCCCAAGCCCAAGCTGATAAGCAGTGCACAGTAAACCGAGCTGAGTTAACTCCTGTTTGCCAGGTGCCATCGCTAATTGGGTTCACATACCATTCTGATGCGGCAGGGATAGAGAAGGCCCAGCTGGGATCTGTTTTGAGAACTGAGTTTCGACGCAACTGGCCTTGAGGACCTATAAGGGTTCAGCCCCAGAGACAATGGGCATCTTCTGCCAACGTTTCAGTAACCAAGCCAAGCCTTCATGGAACTTTGCCTGGCCTCAGGCCTCAAAGCAACGGACTCTATTTGCCAAAGCCTTGCTGCCATGAACTCTTTCCTGGATTAGCCCATTGGGGCATTTAGACTCTTTGCCTGCAGATCCTGCATTTGCCTTTGCTCCTGTGTTATTCCAGACTATTGCCATTGCAACCCTGCTGGACATTGATGCTGCTATCTTTTGCTGCCTGAAGGCACGTTAGACTGTAATCCTAGCCTCTTTCTTTATTCATTTATTCTAAATAAAGCATTTAACCATCGTTGGCATCAAGTGGGTTTTCTGAGGGACCCCTCAGGGCTACGGTGCAACATCCCCCCCTGAGCTCGCCCCTCCAGCCTCCTGCCCCACCTCAGCCTCACCCTGCCTTGCACCCAACCCCGCCTTCTCCTGAGCCCATCATGCTCCCCCTGGTGACCCAGCCCTCCTGGCCGGGCCCAGCATGCAACCCCAGGGCAAAACAAGTTTGCCCATGCCTGATTTAGACTGTTACTAGACTGCTATAGATATTTCTGACGTTCATCATTATTACCGCATTAGCTTAATGAACCATAGAGGTGGATGTCACAGTCATCATGGAAGGATCATGACGAAATATGTGAGAGGGGACAAAGTAATAAGAGTCTCATCACAGCATCTGAAAGATGCAGTTTATGACTCATGGTCACTGTAACACGTCATTAGTTTACTCATTAGTTAATTGCAAAGATTCATCATCAGTCAATGGTCTCTGTACAACTGACTTACACAACTAACAGAATCCAGAATATCACAGGAGTATCCTGAATATACATGGAGTAATAAATAGAGTGCTTATTTAAAAATATATGTAAAATGATAAATGGCACAAAGTTATTTTATTTAGCTACCTCCATTCTGTGCCTTCAAGGATCAAAGGTATGATTTAATTAATTTAATTATTCCAGTTGCAATGTTTTGTGAATATACATTACTAAAAGAGTGGGGGGCAGGGGGAAAAGGGAAGGAGAAAAAAGATTTTAAAAATGGGAATAGTAATTTTGTTTTTGACTAGTTACTGTACATCTTTACCAAAAAATCTAATATGTCACAAGGAGAAGACCAAAAAGGTGAGGATGGGGAATTCTTTTACAAAGTTATCATTGTTACAACAATTTTTTAAACATATATTTCGTATAATATTGAGAATTCTAACAATTTTAATTTTCAGTCCATTAACTGTGTTTCCTGGTCTTCATATATTCTTTTCCAGTGAAAGTTGATCTTAATTTTTCATGACAGGTTGTTTCACATTACATTTTTATGTATATTATTGAAAATTCTACAATTTTCCTTTAAATTGTTTGCAGGTTTGTATTTATGTTATTTTATCATTGACATGCTTTCTCTCCTTTTATATTATATGAAATCCATATAATTCCATATAAGCAATCCATTTTATAGCCCATCTCAATCTTATTAGTTAATGATGTTTCACAAAATTTCATGAATTTTTGGATGGGTACTAAGCATGAGTATATGCCTAAAACACTAATAGTAACAATATTTTACATCTAAAAGTCTTGGATTCTTGTTTTCCTGATTTTATTTTGTTTTTAGAGAGAGAGAGAGAGAGAGAGAGAGAGAGAGAGAGAGAGAGAGAGAGAGAGAGAGACCAAGCTTTCCTTTCTTCAAATATTAGACCCCAATTTCTCTTCTGATTTAAGCATGACCCCTCAGTTTAGTTTATATCATTTCACAAAATTACTTAAATTTGGGATGGGTACTTACTACAAATTCAGTTATATATACAGTATTCCAATTGCAATGTTAATTCAGTTGAGCTTGTGATCTCTGTTGCATTATGCTGCTTTTGACAGTGACAACTTGGTTTGATTATGAATCAGATAGCAAACATGAAAACCTGGAATACAATGAATACACTGGCAGTTGTAAATAAGTGTTCATCTTTTCCCTACTTCTGATCTTAAATTGAACAGAATTATTACCCAGGTATTCAGTGGTATTCATTTGATACCACTGAAAACATGCCTCTGTATGAAAGAGAACCTGGATAGAGATCATACTGATAGTAGAGTGTATGAGAGTGACATGTTGTATTATGTTTTTTCCTGCTAGCTTTGTATTTAACAGGGAAAGAGGTGGGAAATGAACGGGAGAGGGGGAGGGAGGGATGTAGATATAATGAAGCAGCCAGCTGGCCTCCCTTAATGTAAAATTTACATTCTTTATGTTGGTGACTAGGAATGCTATGCTTTCTATTTGGAAGATAATCTGAAGACATTTAGTCAGAGCAGGAGTGAATTTCTGACCTAACGCAAACAGCTGAACACATAAAAGTCATATATAGAATGGAAAATGAAATAAGAATTTTACAATCTGTGGAATCCGTTTATAAATGGCAGAGAAAGTATTCCACTGGCTAAAGATCATAAAAAGAGGAGAATCAAATAACCAGAATGTGAATGTCTTTAGTAAATTAATTGCATAATTCCATGCTTTTTATTGGGTTGCATTTTACATTGGGTCTTTATAGTACTTTTTTTCATTTAAAATGATAAGCTATCAAATTTATTCAGGTTTTATTCTACTTTTATGAGTTACATACTGTGTTGTGCGGGGAGGCTGGTTAAGGAGCACTCATATACTCACTATGTGCAATGACATGATAAATCTTACATCTTAAGCAATTGCACTTTTACATTAGTCAAAATCTTGCAAGTGCATTGTGGAAAACACAGTAGCTATAGTTTCATATGAACCATTTTTCTTTTTTTTTAATGGAGATTTATTTGTTCCTATTCTTTCTCTCTCAAAAAAACAATTTATACACACACACACACACACACACATACACCGTATATATATATAACATAAAATTACAAAATAGCCAGTTTGTTATGTTGGCTACAGTACACCAGACCTGAGAAAACTTACTTTTTGGACTACAACTATCAGAATCTCCAACCTATGCAGAAGTAATTTTTTTCAAATTCCAAGTACCAATATTATGTCTTACATGCATACTATTAAAGATCTAATGAGAGGTATCCATATATGGAAATAGATCTAGGACAGATCCAGACAGCCTTTTATCCCACAAGCATCTGCATTAAAAATGTGGATGTTTGTGGGAGGTTGTCCGCGCCCACCCCAGAAAGTGCACACTTTCTGGAGTGGGTTGTCCACATGTTCTCTCAGGACTAGCCTAAGAGAACACGTGCAGGCCCAACCCCCTCCCCCCAGACCCTTTAAAATTTAAGAAAAACTTATGCAGTCTCCATTAGAAGCCCTGGCAGGCTCTCCCGGCACATAGAAATGATGTGCCAGGAGAGCGGGGGGCGAGAGCGATTTTCCTCCCCCCTCTCGCTCTCCTGGCACATCATTTCCATGCAAAGGGAGAGCTGGGGCTTCTAATGGAGGCTATGTAAGCTTTTCTTAGTTTTCAAAGACATCTAGGGGCTTGGGGGGTAGGTATTCCCACAGTTTACCGGGCTTATTTAGCCCAGTAAACTGTGGGAATGGTGTCTGACTGTAGTCCAGATACCGGAAAAAGAAGGTGTGGAATAAATGCACTATCGAATTAATTTGGCACAAACCAGAGTTTTCCTGGTTTGTGTCAAATTAATTGCGGGTTGGGCAGAATGTTGTCTGGACAGACCTCTTTTAATTGCGGAAGTTTCTGCAATAAAAGAGCTATCTGGACGGGCACCTATTCTCAAGCACTATTATAGTACAGAGTTTCCCTTGCTGGTACCCAGTGGCTTTTCACTGCTAGTTGTGGTAATGTTTAGGTGCGCTTCAGGTTACTAGTGGACTGTGAACCTTTGTCTGGTGGTAACAGTTTTGGTGGATTTTCCTTGCTTTTTCACAAACTTGATTTGAACTTTAGTGAGGGTAGGTTCTTTTTTATATCCACTGGAAAAACCTCTTAAAGCAGAGCAGGTTCCATGGGGTCCTTACAATTCCAAAGAAATGTGTTCAGAAATAAACCCACTCGCTTCAATTGGACTTATTTCTGGAAAAGTTTGCATAAAATTGGGCCTCAAGCTTTTATATCTGAGATATGGTTAAAACTTGTTAAAACTTAAGTACTTAAACATGTTTATTTCTCCAAAGGTTATTACACGTGTGTAGAAGTGATCTTCACTTTAAGAAGACAAGTTGGCTTTTACATGATGGGGGTCTATGCTCCCACACTGCTCATTGTCGTGCTTTCATGGTTGTCATTTTGGATCAATCCTGATGCAAGCGCTGCAAGAGTACCACTTGGTAACCTATATTTCCACATGCTGTCAGAACCACTGAATGCCACTTGTCCTTTTGGAATTACTTCAGTAGCAAGACATTTCATTGGTTACTGAAGGCAACTACACTATCATGGCATGCCTTTCATTCTCATCCCAGTCTTCTCTTTTTCAGTCCCATACATGTCTCCACTTTTTAAAAGACAAGAATTGTAGTCGATAAACAGGTTGTTCCTGTATCTGTTTACCAAATCATCAGTGACCTGTGTGAGTGCAACTGTGAGTAGAAATTTAGAAGAGATATAAAATCTGGGATGGTGGGTAGATTTACAGAGCCATAATACTTAAAGCAGGGGTGCTCACACTTTTTCAGCGTGCGAGCTACTTATAAAACAACCAAGTCAAAATGATCCACCTACTCACTACTCAGAGAGCCATAAAAGCAAAATATTTGGAAATTTATTTCAGTGAGAGCCATATATTTAAAGACTGAATTCAACTAAATGTGAGTATAATACGCCTCTGAATTTATTCATAATAATAATGATGATTATAATATTCATTCAGCCTCTGCTACTACTAATAATAATAGTAACAACAACAATAGGTTTCTAGAGTAGAAGGAGACCTCCAAGGGCCATCCAGTCCAACCTCCTTCTGCCATAAGGGAAAAACACAATCAAAGCATTCCTCACAGATGGCCATTCAGCCTCTAATGATGATGATAATAATAATAATAACAATGGCTTCCTAGAATAGGAGGAGACCTCCAAGGGCCATCCAGTCCAACCTCCTTCTGCACCTGGGCCATTCGGCTAATCAGGATGATAATAATAATAATAACAATGGTAGAATAGGAGGGACTGAGCCATTCCTCCCCGCCTGGGCGATCTACCAGGACGCCGATCTACCAGGACGCCCTACGCGATCTACCAGTAGATAGTGATCTACCTAATGAGCACCCCTGCTTAAAGCATTAGAAGAAAATAAGTCTCCAACACTTGTTGGTATGGAGTGCTGGGATCATGAAATTCTGTGTTATGCAGTCCATTTTGGGAGTACAAGTAAAACACTTCCTAGACTCTACCAAGCCAATAATCAGCTTTTATCCTGGTCCTGAAATTACATGCATATCAGCACATCTGGATCTCCAAGGGGATCCTGTAGCTGGACACTATGGCCAAGATATGTGGAGGACATCTAAGGATTTGTCAGTTCCTTCCTGGGAAATACAGTCTACAGTGCCTGTTATTATTTGGTGATCTGGCATTCAAGTGCTAATCAGATCAGACCTTGCTTATCTTTCAAGATCAGAAAAGTTCTGGTAATTTTAGGGTATTTAGTCAATTACATATCACTCTTCCACCGTGTCTTTAATTCCAATACGATCAGTAGCATGTAGACTTTTTTTGATGCCACCATGCTGCTTGTTTTTGAGCGTCCTTTTGAAACTTGTTTCCTATAACCTTCAGTCTGATTTTGCATTTCCTTTGAAATATTGGTTATTTTCTATCACTCTGAGGCTGAACCTTTTGCCCTACCTTCAAGATAAATAGAAGCTAGCAATAGGTTAAGTGACCTTCAATGCCCTATTGAACAAAGCACTGAAAGCCAAGCAGCACTCTTTTCAGTCAGAGGATTTTAGATTTTCAGTTAGCTTTCAAGTTTGAATAGCTACAAAGTTGAACATATATAAAGGCAATGATCATGAAATGTGGACAAAAGGATGACAAATATTCTTATCTTAAAATACATTTTTGGGGAAAAAATAGAATAATAGTTTAGCTTAAACTGATCGACCCATTGGTCTCTTTTGTGATGTATAAAGTTAGTAGAGCACAGCCAGAATGATTTGATCCCTATACTCACTATCACAGAACAGAGTGATCCACCCATTTAGCACTTCATTGCCTCAAGCTCTTTCTTTGATATAGAAAACTCTACTGAAGGTTTAAAAATTGTGGTTAAAAACTGAGAGTTATCAGCAAAAGGATAATAATATTAACAACAACCATGATTATTCATCAACAATACAACTATTTGTAGCTAGCTATCATTGTTGTGTGTATGCTCAGAAATATTATCAGTGGCAGTAACCAGTTCCATATTTCATTTTGTATATTATCCATATTCATATCCTGGAAAATGTATATCGTATACCAGTGTTTTTCAACCTTCCTTGAGCCACGGCACGTTTTTTACATTTACAAAATCCTGGGGCACACCACCAACCAAAAGGACACAAAATGACACTCTGACACAGTAATGCATATAGTTAATATGTTTTTAAATGTATTTATACACTCAGTATGAAACCTGGGCCTGTTTCGATGAACACAACATATAAATGACTTCCTCTCACATATTTATACATGGCTATCATGTCTTCTCTCAGCCTTCTCGTCTTCAGGCTAAACATGCCCAGCTCTTCAAGTCGCTCCTCATAGGGCTTGTTCTCCAGACCTTTGTGCAATTTCACCCTGAGTGAAACTTGCTTCCAGTTAACTATGGATGTCATGAAGCTGTTATAAACAGTTCCTTGGGGGGGGCAAGTCCTGAAAAATCCAGTAAAATAGTAAAAAAAACATTTCCAAGTGGAGAGGCTCAATTTGTTTCTTGGAAACCTGTGAGGGAGCTGCTGGGAGGGGGGAGTGCCAATTTCCCATGGCACACTGGTTGGGAAACATTGGTATACCATCACATCCTGTTCCCTTTGCAAAAATACTGTCATTTAGAGTTTGGCTGCAGAAATGCTTTGAGGATAGCAAAGTACAAAAAAATTAGCAATGCAGAAAGATTCTCCTTCCCCTTGATTTCTCCCCTTCACTTTTCTTTTAGGTATCTTTTCTGTGCTCAACTTGGCATCAGAATGTACTACCCTTGCAGCTGAACTCCCCAAAGTGTCTTATGTGAAGGCCTTAGACGTATGGCTGATTGCGTGCCTTCTCTTTGGGTTTGCTTCGCTGGTTGAGTATGCTGTGGTTCAAGTCATGCTGAACAATCCAAAGCAAATTGAATTAGAAAAGGCAAAGATTGCTAAGGCAGAGCAAGCAGAAGGGAAAGATGGAAATGCAGCTAAAAAGAATACTGTGAATGGCACAGGTACCCCAGTGCACATCAGTACTTTACAGGTATGCACCTTTCTTGTGTTGTTGTGGTTACGATGCTGAGATCCTCTGTATGGGGAATATTGTTAAAGATATGCTACAAGAAGAGTTTTCCACAAACCATCCTTCAGACTCTCCAGATGTGCTATACGTCAGTTGCCAATGGTCGTGCTGTCTGGAGGTAATGGAGATCAAAGTCCGAAATATATGAATAGTTTATTGTGATCCTGCAGTGAATTATTTCCAAACAAACAGCTGCAAGTTAAGGCTATTTGCTGAAAGCCCCTCCAAAACACATGCAAATGCCAGAGTGAAAAGGAAAATGTGCCTTTGCAAAAGCTCATAAAGTGCAACCATTAAAAATAGCCTTCTTCTCCCAAAATGAACAGCAGTATCAATAATACATATAGTGTATGGTTAAGCAAAGGGTGGGCATTGGACAACTTAGATGGGTGCAGGGGATAATTCTGTGCCCTTGGATCCTGGCACATCCCATGTACCAGTGCTGCTTCTGCCACAACATTCATTAAAATTCTGTGACGCACTGGCAAATTTACTTCCAGATTCCCTGAAGTGGTTTATCTTCCTAAAATAAGATTCTTAGAGTGTTCCTTATTTTAGAAAAGAATGACACTCTCAGAATCCTTCAATTCTCTCAAAGGAGGTAGCTGCTTCCCAATTGCTTTCAGGGCAAAAACATAACTTTTTGTATTGGCATACACCTGCAAATCAGTGGTATGCAGCAAACTTCAGTGGTAACTCTACTAGTAGCTGAATTGTGGTAGCTGCAAATATGGCCTTATGGAGGCTTGGAATGAAACTATTTCATGCTCTGGTTTCATTTTCACTTACGACTTGGACCTGCAATGAGATGGCTGGACCAGCTATAGAATATACACATTGGGTACTATATTGGGGGGAAGGTGAAATATAAATCAAATCTCAAGCTATGAACAGAACTCAACCCACCAAACAGTCCATTGCCTCATTTAACTATCAATATAAGTCCCCGGTGGTGCAGCGGGTTAAACCGCTGAGCTGCTGAACTTGCTGAGTGAAAGGTTGGTGGTTTGAATCCAGGGAGTGGAGTGAGCTCCCACTGTTAGCCCCAACTTCTGCCAACCTAGCAGTCTGAAAACATGCAAATCTGAATAGATCAATAGGTACTACTTCAGTGGGAAGATAATGGTGCTCTATATAGTCATGCCGGCCACATGACCTTGGAGGCATCTAGAGACAATGCCAGCTCTTTGGCTTAGAAATGGAGATGAACACCACCCCACTGAGTCGGAGCCGACTAGACTTAATGTCAAGGGGAAATCATTACCTTTACTTATTTTGAAGTCTAGACTGATCAGCAGCCAATTATGATCTTATCCATACATCTTCTTAGGAGCTTATATACTATCTGGCTGTCTTCTCAGTGCCACTTTGGCTTGCGGCTTTCTAGATCCTACCAAGAAACAAATTACTGTCTTGCACCCTCTAGTGATTCTTTGTGGCATCATCAGCATCTCCTACAAATATTTGTAATCCCGAAAACCATGGGCACAGAATATGTTTCTAAATGGAACAAAGCACTATATGTTTAACTGTTCAACTTGAATTAAGAATTAAATATGTCTCATAATTGTGACAACTGCTGAAAACCACTCTGTTGTTAAAAATGTAGTGAACTCTTGCTGTCTGCTCCAGTTCATCCTCAAAGCTCTCTCTAAGAAGGACATGATTTTATTCCTACTGGTGAAAATGTTATTTTCTAGTATGCCTGCTTTCAATGAAGGAATCTTTTTACATTTATCTTAAATAGGTAAGATTATTTGGAATTATTACTCTTCTTAAAGATACATGCATGTGAGAATTACTATACACACATATTCATCTATTCTCCTGATGTTTGAGACAAGATTATGGACTTTTGGGAGAACAGATTTTACCTTTATGTGCAACTAAGGATTGATGCCGAATAATAAATCCCACCACCCCACCCCAATTTTACACATATGTATAGCTTTCCTAGATGCTCATCTGTTCAGTGACAACCTATGTAAAGAAAAGGCCTTTGCAAATGTGGACATAGTAGATTCCATACAAGCCGGAACTACAAAAGAAGATGATTCCAGTTGTATAGTTCATAAAAATGAAATAAATACTCTTAGCCATTTTCAACTGTGATTGGCCATAAATCCCTTATTGTAATGACTCATTGATCTTTCTTCCAATCAAGCCAAAATATCCAAGCAATGACAGAGACTAGGGATGTCCACAACTTTGAACAAAGACAACCATGCCCTTCCTTTGATCCCACAACTTCAGTGTAAATTATGGATTCCTCCTAAGATCCCTAGAGCCTATGGCTATGCTGTGTTCTGTTCTAGCACAACACCTAGGCTAGAAAGAACACTTGCACACATAGCTGTACTATATCTGAAGGTCTCCTTTTGTTATTGATAAAAATATTGAGGCTTGTAGCTAGCATCATCTTTTTTTGCTGCGAATTCTATACATTCCACAAATCAGTTGTATTGGCCTAATAAATATTGCAGGAAAGTGTAATTATCACTGTGATGACACATCCAAAATGCTTTTACTATTATATCAAAATATTTTTACTATTATATTTACTATTAGTGTTTCTTCCTATAATTACTTTTATTTATTTATTTATTTATTTATTTATTTACTGCATTTATGTCCCTTCTTTCTTTCCTAGAAGGCGACTCAGGGCGGCTCACAACAAGGCAAAATTCAATGCCATAAATACATAAATAGAATAAAACAATATATACTTTAATACCACATAATTAAAACATATCAGTCTTAAAACAATTAATTAATTCTTGTTAACATGAGGATAATACCTCAGTAGGGACAATTTTCTCATTCTTTTGCAACATTTCTTTAGCATGTTTTGCTAAAGCGGATGGAGAACATGTGGCTTTCCAGAATGTTCTGAACTTATATATTTTTATTATTCATCACTATTGACTATGTCCAACAACATCAGCAGGGCTATACCTTCTCCACACTATAAATGCTATATGCAAACCCTCCCACACCCCTCTCCTTATATGATCAGAAATACAACTATTTTAATTTTTTATTGATAAATGCCCCCCCTCCCCGGGACATATTAGTTTATAATAATTGTATAAAATAAAAAAAATAATATATCCTGGAGAGCCAATGTTGTGTAGGAGTTTGAGTGTTGGACTATGACTCCGGAGATCAGAGCTCAATTTCCTGATCAGTCATGGAAAGCCCTTGGGTGATTGTGGGCGAGTCATTTGCACTTGGCCCCAGAAAATCCTGTGCCGTAGGGTCACCATACGTTAGATTTGAAAAGACACAACAATAACAACAAAATATAAAAACTAAAATAAAAAGCATCCAAACGGGTTGAAAAGAAACCTAGATTTTAAGCACACATCTTAACTAATAAGTAGTAGTTCCACAAGACTCAATGGGTATTTAAAAAAAATATCCGTATATGGTGGAGTTCTCACTTTCTAATCTGTCTGTCCCAGAGCTACCAATCCAGACCTTTACACTACTGTATCAATATGAAGGGGAAATATATGGAAGAAAGGAAGTTCTAAACCTATTTTGAGATTATGTATTTGGCTCTGTGTCTATATGTACATCCACTCCTATTCAAAAGGGTTCGAATAACAAGAGCAAAAACAACCACCATAACGATTGCGTGAATAGAGTTTCATTCAGAGCTTCTTGATGCTTTTGTTTTCAAACTCTTTTCCTATTTATTTATTTCAGACATTTATATCCCATCCATCTCACCCCCAAGGGGGGGGGGGGACTCAGGGCGGCTCACAACCGTCACTCATTAGATGCCAAAAACAGTGGTAACAAAAACACATTCAGACATTAAATTAAAACAGCAAAAATTAAAACATCCGATTAAAAAAGACAAATCTAAATCCAGAGTCATTCATGAATTCTATGCATGTATAAGGACTCTATACAGGAGGGGAAAGCGGGGAAAACATCATATTACCGTGGCATTATGTCCTATAGCATTATAAAGGACATCCTTCCATTTTTTGTTCCTCTTCACACGTTGTGTTTTCTTGCCAGTTTTCCCAAAATTATCAGTTTTCAGATTTATCATTTATAAAAGAAAAAAACTTGGGGAAAAAAGCTTATGTGATGGTTGACTTTCCCCTCCAATCCCATTACTCTAGAATAGTCCCAAGTAGCTGATCTTATACCAGACCGCACTTGGAGGAAAACCTGACTTTTCCCTCCAATCCAGCAACTCTGCAAGAGAGCCAAGCAGCTTTTCTTACACCAGACTCCACTTGAGAGGAAACCAGACTTTAAAAAATTACCATGCCAGGCTCATGAAGCAGGATTTTGGGAGAGAAATGTCAATGCTTACGCCCTGTCACTGAAGTGATTCAACCTGGGCAAATTTGACAGCTTTTATCCCATGTGTTTTTGGGTGTTTTCTCCCGAGTCCAAAACATGATCTTTCACCGTCTTTCCCCCCCCCCCCCAATTTTTTTATTAATTCAAAATTTCCCTAACAAAGCATGACAGTCGCTGACAGGAAGTCATGGGAAGGGCTCCATCATAAATCGTCCCCTCAATGAGTTCTACGTATTTAGAAATGGGGGGGGGGGCAGTGTGGGATGAAGTCATAAGCCTGTCTTTCTGTTAATCAAAACCTTAAAACGGACTGCGAATAGGTAGGTAGGTTACCCAGCCAAGGCAACACTTAATCAGTTGCCATATATTTCGTGAATAGAATTTCAGATACAGTCCCATGCCCACATTATGCAGGAGTCTGTCTGTGGGTTTACCAAAACACAAATAATGATGGCATGCTTCCTTCTCTCCAGATGGTCACCAATGGTCTTTCAGTTTTGGGTGTCACTTCCATTTGGTCCTTTGGGTTCTGAATACTGTAATAGGTTTAAGGCTTTTTGTTTATTTGAATAGAAGGATGGTTCTTTGGATGCTTTTGAAGGAAAAAGGTCACTTTCCCCCCAAAGAAACCTGAATGAAGTCCCCACAACTGTTTCTCTGTTCTAGAGAAACAATTCTATAATTTACAAAAGCTGAGATTTTGTGATTATCTGGTGCCTCTCTCTCTCTCTCTCTCTCTCTCTCTCTCTCTCTCTCGGCATTACTTCGCGAACGAAGATTCTTAGGAAGGACTCATCCCACACTTTTTACAAGCGCGTTGATGACTAAAAAGGCCAATCTGAGATAGGCAAGTTCAGCTGCAGAAAGCACAGCAGAAAGTCTCCTTGGGTGATGTTGTTTCCAAGTTGCGGTTCTTTCTGTGTTGTCGTTTCTCTCCGAGACCCATTTGGCGTGTCTTCTTGAAAGAGGCCACAGCATTGTGGATAGTGCATTTCCATGCCTCCCAATGTGAGGCCAGGGTGGACCATTGTTGGTGATCAATCTGGCCGAGCCTGAGATGTTGTTTCAGGGAGTCCTTATATCTCTTTTTGGGGGCACCTCTCTTGCGCTGACCCGTGGCGAGTTCACTGTAGAGTAGTATCTTTGGGAGGCGGTGGTCCTCCATCCTAGAGACGTGCACTGCCCAGCGCAGCTGTGTTCTCAATACCATGGCCTCAATGCTGGTGATCCCTGTTTGCTCAAGGACAGCAACATTAGTCACATAGTCGGTCCAGTGTATATTTAGGATTGTGCAAAGACAGTGCTGATGAAAGCATTCGAGGAGTCGTAGGTGTTGGCGATAGGTGACCCATGTTTCAGACCCATAGAGGATCTGGTGCCTATTAAAATGTCTAAATGGCAATTATGGTATGTTTAAATATTTTAGTCATATTTCTGTGCAAAAACCCAGCCAAGAGTAATGTTGCACAATAAATTAAAAGGAGGAAGTATACTGCAGATAATTACAGGCAGATTGTACTGCTAACTTTAGCAAAATGTACAGGATTTGAGGTCACTGTCCCATTCATCTCATCTGATTATTTGTTGATGACTGAACTGTGTTTGCTGAAATAATGGCTTTCACGGATGATACATTGCCATCTGAAAATTATCACCCCTCTGTATACAACCAGTGTTTAAAGAGAAATATCCATATTTTCAAAAAATGTCTTTTGCTTCTAATATTGATTAGAAAGGGGTTATTTACATTATTCATCATTGCTGTCCATACATATGAGTGTTTCTTTACTTTTTTGGTGTAGTCTGCAATTCACATCTTTGACTTCTGCCCTACAACCGTTTGTAATGTTAACGGTAATTGACAGTTGAGCAGAGAGTTTGTGACTTCATTAGCATATCCTTTTAATTACCTTTGCACTTTTAGAACTCTGGCTGTCCAATAATAATGAGTTAGGACAAACAAGCTTCCTGTATTCAGCATGAAGGCCATGATGAATGAAATATCTATTGAGTTGGGTGGATTTATTTCTTTATTTAAAGCACTTATATATTGCCTTTCATCATGTCCATCCTATAGTGATTGATAATGCAAATTTGAAATAAAAATAAGATAAAAATACTTAAATACCATAAATCAATAACACACTTAAATCTGGATTATAATATTGACTAAGCATGTGACAAATTAGTATAATTTGCTTTCTACCCAAAGAATAGAGCAAAACAAAAGTTGGGATAACTAGGATTCTGCTGGCCTCTGTCATCAGCCTATGATGCAGTCGTAGCCACACAAATTATGTCATGTTTTCATCTTACCTAAAAAAGAAGTGGGCATTATATTGAAACAGTTCAGTAACTTGTGATTTCTAAAAAAGCTTTTTTTAAACCCCCAGGTTGGAGAGACTCGATGTAAAAAAGTGTGTACGTCGAAATCTGACTTAAGATCCAATGATTTCAGCATTGTCGGAAGCTTGCCAAGAGATTTTGAACTGTCAAACTATGACTGTTATGGAAAGCCCATTGAAGTCAACAATGGGCTTGGGAAATCTCAGGCAAAGAACAATAAGAAGCCCCCTCCTCCAAAACCTGTCATCCCATCAGCAGCAAAGCGGATTGATCTTTATGCAAGGGCACTGTTTCCATTTACCTTCTTGTTCTTCAATGTCATATACTGGTCTGTGTATTTACGATAAATCTTTTTTTTAAGAGAGAGAAAAAGAAGAAGAAGAAAAAGAGTGCAATATATGCCATACCATTCCATCATGAAGGCCAGTCTGCAACAATTACTTGCATTTGCAAAGCAATATATTGCATATTAGATGCCATAAGCGATTGTAATTGGGGGTGGGGGGGAAATGGCATTATGATTTTGAATGAAAGCATGACACTGCAATGTCTGTGCTTGAACCAACTGTTGTATATAAGTGTACAGCATACATCCTGCTTTAGGAATATATGAAGGATAACGCATACTACATTACTGAAGCTGGACAACACTCCCTATGAACATAACCAAGAGTCAAAGTGTTTCTGATAACGAAACTGATGTGCACGCCGAGTATCAGTAAGATCAATATTCTAGTGTATGTAGTATTTAAAAGTTCTCCTTATGACTTTCTAAGCCAAAACCCATCTTGTTCTTGTATAAAGTTAAAGTTAAATGGCACTGTGGAAGAACAAGCTGATGTTGTAATTCAAATTATGTAGAGTTTGTAAGTGGGCAAAGTCTATATTAAGCTGATCTTGTTTATGTGAAAAATAAAGATCAGAGAATTAGTAGTTTTGCAAAAGCAGATCATTTATTAAAATTTGAATGTTTATGGGAAAATGTGATCAAATGTGATTGGTCTGAGACAGAAGATTTGTAGGTAATCTGCAAAGTCATTTATAGCACAATCTTAAGACTGGAGATAAGATGTCACCATACCCTTATGCGTGCTCAGTTTGGAATCCGAGAATAAAAACATGCAATCAGGAAGTACAAGAAAGGGTGTCAAAAAAGACAAACGGTATCCCAGGAAACACTGCTATATCCAGCCAGCCAATCATAGATGGTACCATATCTAGAAGTACCCAATGTATTCTGAACAGCAGTGACATGCTTGCGTCATAACATATATAACAGGCATGTCCTCATACTATCAGCTACAAAGGGAGAAACGGCAGTACTGCCAATGTTTCCACTCCCCAGATATCCCTCAAGGCAAGCAAGGAACTCACTTTCTGATCCTTGCAAGCAATGTTTTGTGAACATGGTACCAAAACAGAGAGAAATTTTAAAAGAAACAATAAGGCAGATGCAATTGGACAGGATATTTCCAGAGAGCATGAGGAAACTTGGTCAAATATGGATTCAACCAAAGCATGGAAATAATTTGTCAAAATGTTACTTGTTACACTTAATTTATTAAAACCATCAATGATTTTAACAGAAGCATTATTTTAATCAAAAAACCTATCAACAAAATATTTTTGTACAATGGTTAACATTTTATGTAAAAAAATTCTGTTACTTTTGGGGTAATTCTGAAGTTTAGCCATTTGAGAAGATTTTTACTAATGCTAATTCTTTTGTAATAATGCAGTAATTACATTATTGTAATAACAATGACTATAAGAACTTAATTGTATAATTTATCATAACACATTTAATGTTCACCAATTATTATTTTAACAGTTCAATGCTAATGAATTCATATCAATGCTAGGTCCCAAGCTCTGTTCTACAATTGCCATTAGAGGAAGAGTCTTTAGCCAAGCGGCTGGGTGAGGGAGCAGAGTACACAACAAGGAGAGCCAGAAATAGTGGCTCAACTGCGTAGGCGAGATGCTCCAAGCTGAAGATAGCAAGCCCAGCCTGGAAAGGAAAATATCTCCCTCACATTCCATTGTCAAAGAATGCTATTCAGTGGAAAAGGGAGTGAAACAGAACTCTGTAGATATGCACCAATAATGCAATAGAAATGTTAGAATAATCCAAAATGCCGCAAAGACCGCAGAGTCCATCTGATCTAGAAGCTGAGTAGGGTCATCTTTGGTTAATATTTGGATGGGAGACCAGTTAATACCAGGTGCTGTAATATATATTTCAGAGGAAAAAAATGGACAAACCATCTCTGCTTATTCCTTGTCTAAGCAAACCACATGTGATTTAGGAGATCACCATAAGCTGACCGGTGACACACCACATCTAAATCCACAGTGAAGCTCCACATTAGGAAAGCTGGAGTGGACCCCACAAACTAAGGCCCATCTAAGCCAAATCCTGGGCATTGCTGCTTGTAACAATAAAATGACATGGGGCAGAAAACTATTGATGTACTTTGTCACTCTCGCAATACAGGTAACTGATTTACCTTGATAATTAGCATCTCAACATATTAGTATAATCTTTTTTCAACCTAAATATTACTTCCTCAACTATGTCTCTTATTATGGGTGCTTCCAGACAGCACCAAAATGCCCATTGTAAAACTGAGGCAAAAAATTCCAGAACCTGACAGCAAGTCCACATACAGACCTGTCAGTCCCAGGAAATGCCCCCCCCCCCCCCAAATCCTCACCTCTTCCTTTGAAGTGGATCAAGATAGAGGGTGGACAAGAGACATCTGGCAGAAGTATTTTTTTAAATAAAATTCACTCCATTACGCGTAGACCTCATATATGCACATGTGAATATTTTAGTGTTAACACACACAGATTTTTTATTTCTCTTCATCCAATTGTTAATTCAAGCTCTGTTTAATATTATAAGGTTTAAAAGAAAGAGTTTCAGAGAGTTCTACTTACCTTCCACGTGTGCTTTCCTTGAGCCACCTGGGTATTGGTGGTTCCATGTTTTGATAGCTCGATCAGCTGATCAGCTGTTAGGGCTTTTAAAAAGCACATATACACTGGAGCAGTCCATACAGGGGGCAAGGGAGGAAAGCACGTGTTTTGCATAATTGCAGGGATATACAGTCATGCGAAGATGCACATTTTTGGGGCAGAATCGGGTTTTAAGCGCATCTTTTTAGCATGTGTTTTTTAGCTGTTAACCTGATTCTACTACTCTTTGGCTCAATGTTGCTCCCGCCCCTTTAGCCTAGTTATACAGGCATTAGTTTCAATTCCACCCTACATTACAAAAGTGTTTCCACTTCTTAACTTATAACTTTAGTCCCATTCTAAAGCAAACAGAGATCAGATTTTATTTATTTATTTATTTCAATTTATTCATCGCCACTCCCATTAGGCTCGGAGCGACTTACAAGTGTTAAAAAGACCATAAAATACAGATAAAAACACAAGATTAAAACTATACAATTAAAATTATACAATAGTGCACGGGCACCAGAAGTTACTCCCATTATACAAGAATGGGATGAAAGGGAACCCACCCATGCCATTCCATTCAGGACAACAAGCAAAAAAATCAGGAGAGTTCAAATTAGGAGAGGTAAATCCTCATCCTGAATAAGGAAAGGTATATGTGTGGAATTTCTCACTAATCTTCCTAGTGGGACTTGGATAGTAGCTTTCGAGATCGCTAGGTAGCAGGCATAGTGTCCTTTATGGACCTGTTAGGAATATTTCCACTTATTACATAACTTTGTCATGGAGTTTAGAAAGCTATAGAAGCCATAAGTAGAGTAATGGCTTAATCTTTGAACCTGATGTACTCAAAGCAGATTCTAGTGTTACCAAGGAGGAAAGAACACTTGTGTGGAATTTTATGCACAAAGCTTACACACACATCTCAGTTGGTGATGCACCATTTCCCACAGTACAATAAGACTTGATAGACTTTGAAGCTCTTCCTTCCAATAAAAAAAACTGTATAAGCTAGGAGAATAACTTCTTGGGAATGATTGATAACTTCTTGGGAGGCAGAGACACAGCTTCGGTTCTCAGGGGTTGATCATAAAAATCCTTATCTCATGAGTGTTATTGCCTATGCCACATGTTTGTTCCATACATTCACTACCTCCACATTAATCTGTGTACTAACCCCAATACATGACTCCATGCAAATGAGGACAACTAAGAGCATCCTATTTTTACTTGCTGGACATAGAATAAGCCTTCTCCTGATCTGCAGACATCACAATATGGGATGGATTCTCTACTTTTGAAAGAAAGGGATATGCATGGCCATGCAGACAGAAGCCATTTTATTTTTATATACATTTGTACCTTGACTTTTCTCATAACTGAGACCCAAAGTGTTGAAGGAGCAACGGGCATCTGCCTGAGTACACAGGAGGCAGTGGGAGACCAGAGGAGATAAAGCCACCCGAATGCTCAGCCAATGCTTCAGCTCCCCCCCCCCCAACACACACAATCTATTCCAAAAAGGAAAGTACACCGAGTGAAGTATTTCTGTTTTTCAAGCTGGTGGATTGCAGTGGAACCTTTTGGGAGTACATGACACCTTCTTCTCTATGCACCTGAGCCTTGATTCTGAAAGGCAAAAAAGTGTTATTGAATGTTTGGCCAGCAACAGCAATGGTCCAAGTGCTTGAAAATGCTTCACCTTCATATGAACATGAGTCATATTTTGGGTAGGAAACATTGCCCCCTGCTGCTATTTGAGGGAAATGAAGTACAGCAATGCAGTTTAGGAAAGTAAAGTTGCCTTCTGCATCCACAGATTCTGTATCCATGGATTCCATGGAAGAAAATCTTTATGTTTCCATTTTAAATAAGGGAACCACATTTTACTGTGATGGCAATCTTCTTTGCCTTTCAGTATGTGAACACTGTATCAGTTGGTGTTTGGTTCCAGGACATCCCACCACCACCACCACCACCACAACCAATAGAAAAATTGATGGAAACTCATTATATGCAATGATATTGGTGGTGGTAGTGGTGGTGGTGGTGGTGGTGGTGGTGTGTGTGTGTGTGTGTGTGTGTGTGTGTGTGTGTGTGTGTGTAGGGGGGGGATGTCCTAGAACCAAACACCAACTGATACAGTATTCACATACTGAAAGGCAAAGAAGATTGCAATCACAGCAATCACAGCAATTGTACTTTGCAGCAAGTATTCTCCTTTCTGTTCTTACATATGTTTCTTAGACCTTCAGCATCATCACTAGCACTGTCATCAGCATCCACATCTTTATTTATACCACACTTTCCCTCCGTAAAATTGGGCTCAAAGTGGCAACTCTTCTGGAGTTTAATGTTGGATATGAGTCTCAATGCAATGTACTTCTAGCGAGGAAATTGTCAGGGATGTGCTCAAATGCTGCAGTGAGCTGTAAGGTGCATCATAGGATAATGCCTTTATAACATCCAGGGCTGGTTCTACCATTAGACAGGTGGCAATCATTCAGATACCAAGTTTGGATGAAGCTGTAGCAACCTCCCAGCTGCTTCTTTCAGTAAGCCATACGTTTTTCCTCTTTGCCACATCCATGAACTAGGACAAGCCTTCTGGTGTTTTAGAGTACTCTCCCATTGCTACTTTTGAAGTAATATTGAGCTGCCACTGTAACCAGCTTCTGTACATAGCATGGAGATCAGGTCTTGTGCCGCAACTCAAACAGTCTGGACCAACTCTGATAGGTTTCAATCAAATAAGTACGCTTCTGGAGCACAAATATAAATATCTGTGAACAAACGTAACAATTGTGATTGGGGGAGGGATAAGATGCTTCAACTTTATTCTCAGCCTTTCCCCAACTGTACAATTGCTGTTGGTACTTTCTGTTTGTAGCTCCATCCCCAGGTCTGTGCCCCTCACTCCACCGCTCTTGCTCACCCAAAGAATATGGAACAGCCTGTGACACAGCTTTAATGCATCCCACATTGAAGCAGTGGTCAAAGAACATAACTGTAACAAGGAACTCCTGGTTGCTTTTATGCACCCAGGGCAAGAAGCATTGGGTGCACATGAAAAGTAGGTCACTTATCATATCAGAAGTGAACTGAGGGTACAGATTTCTCTCTCTCTGGCATTACTTCACAAACAAAGATTCTTAGGACTTATCCCATGCTTTTTACAAGCACGTTGATGCTTTTTCGGAGGTTGGATGTGTCCTTCGAGCCTGTGCAATGGATTTTTCTGGTGGAGCGCAGCGTGCACAGAACTGGCCTCACCCTTTAAACCAAAGGTTCATCTGCCGGGGCCTAGCAAGCTTAGGACGGTGGCAGCAAGGTCCTCAGGTCGTACAGATTTCATGTTATGCTAAATATCCCTTGACCAGTAGCTGGCCACTTGGAGTGCCTCTGGTGTTGCTATAAGAAGGTCCTCCATTGTGCATGTGGCAGTGCTCAGGCTGAATTGTAATATGTGGTCTGTGGTTTGCTCTTTTCCACACTCGCATGTCATAGACTCCACTTTGTGGCCCCATTTCTTAAGGTTGGCCCTGCATCTTGTTGTGCCAGAATACAATCTGTTCAGTGCCTTCCAAGTCGCCCAGTCTTCTGGGTGCCCAGGGGGTCTCTCAATTAGTATCAGCCATGGGTTGAAGGTTCTGGGTTTTAGCCTGCCACTTTTGGAGTTTTGCTTGCTGAGCTGTTCCTGCAAGCATCTCTGTAGATCTTAGAAAACTATTTCTTGATTTAAGTTGTTGGCTTGCTGGCTGATAGCCAAACAGAGATTGAAAAGTAGGTGCAACAGTGTAACTGGGTGTCACAACGGCATATGTCACCATGAAGTACTGATCACTATTCATTTGTAACAGAAAACCATCTGTAATCTCAATTATGTGCAAGTTTAATGTCTCTATATGGTGATAAAAAGCAAAGAGGGCCAGTAACTCCCAACAGAAGGGAGTGTCAAGGTGTTGAAAAAAATCCCTTGTAATATTTAATGAGCTTCTTCAGGGGTTTTAAAAGATAAAAGAATGAAAAGATATATAAACAACAAATATTATAACAGGGGAGAAGTTATAATTTGCAATATTAAATTTGGGTACATATATCCTGCATCAAGATGCATGTAAAATGTATTGATTTTTTAAATGTCTGTTACAGTTAATAGATGGTCTTTTTTCTGCATCCTCTGTATAATCTGAAACACAATATCCCCCTCATGCCCCACAGTCACAGAAATATATATTTTGAGGGAGCATCATGACAATTAAAATAACTAAAGTAATCAATCCATCTTGTTATCCTTTCTTCGGATCTCCACATCAAAGTGTGCTGCAGAGAGCAAAGAAAACAACAGTCAAGAGAAAACTTTGAACTGTGCAGACTTCTTGAGGCCTGTAATTTCAATCAAATAACACAATGAATTACATAGCTGAGATGAAACAGCTAGCTCAAACTGCTGCTGTTGAGAACAGACAACAGACAAATGAACATTCTGTGTACAATATGTTAATTATAGTACAGATATCTGAGATTTGCGGAAAGGAACCAAGGATTGTTACCAAACACATTGGACTTGCTGATCTAGTCACCCCAGCATTAATGCAAAAGACTGCGCATGCACATATATATATATACATATGTTACATATGTGTTCCTATAACTATTGTTAATTTTATTAATACATAGTATTTACCCCCAACCTTTCAGTTACTTAAAATGCATTTTAAATTAAATATCTCCATCAGGTTCTTCAAATTTGATATAAGTTTAATGTATAGTTGTTTCTTTTTAAAAAAATGTTTTATTGAAGTATTTTATTAATTAACATAACATTTCAAAGAATAAACAAAAATTGTGAACAAAAAGGAAAAAAGAAAAGAGAGAAAAGAAAAAGAAAAAAAAGAGATTTGAGGGGTGTTTGGTTGACTTCCAATCCTCTTCATCAGGTTTTTGAGTTAATAATTCTCCCTTTTTTTACTCCCTTCCTCCACTTCTTTTTTCATTCCCAAAAGATGAACATTACTTCTAAATTCTACTTTATAATAATACCTTCATCTTTTCTTGTTTCATATAATTTATCCCCAGAATCCAATCCGTGACCCTTTTGAGGTTACCTTGCCGATGTGCCAAATGATGGGTTAATTTGTCCATACTCTATAACTTTTTAGTGTAGAAATTTCTTTTGCTCTCCAATGTTGTGCATATACTATTCTCCCGCAGTTACCAAGTAATTAAAGAGAAATGGAAAAATTTGAACCTATCTTTGATGGGAAGGATTGCTACAGTTAAAATGAACATTTTACCTAAATTTCTGTTTCTTTTCCAAAATCTCCCAATTATTAGGACAAATAAATTGTTTAAAGAATGGAACAAAGAAATATTGAGATTCGTTTGGAGAGGGAGGAAGCCAAGGATCAAATATGACCATCTGATTGATTCAAGAAACAGAGGAGGATTTGGCTTACCAGACCTCAGATTATATTATGAAGCCTCGAGTCTAACTTGGATAAAAGATTGGATATCACTAAAAAGAGAAAAAGTTTTGGCTTTGGAAGGCTTCGATCTAAGAGTCGGCTGGCATGCATACCTTTGGTATGACCAGGGAAAAAAAGGAAAAAAAACTTTAATAATCATTTCATAAGAGCCTCCTTACTTAAGACATGGAAGAAATACAAAGAAAAATTATACATGAAAACACCTTTGTGGCTATCCCCACTTGAAGCGGGGCAGAGAAGATTATTAGGATGGTCTGAATGGCCATCCTACAAGGATGTACTAAAAAAAGATAAAGACAAATTCAGCCTTAAGACAAAGGAGGAAATTACCAATCATTACAAATCATTCTCCTGGCTACATCACATGCAAATAAAAGATTATTTCAAAAGTGATAAGGAAAAAGGCTTTGCAGATAAGGATGATTTCTATGATAAGATTATAAAAAAGGAAAAGAAGAACATTACAAATATATACAACATATTATTGGAATGGGCAACCGAAAAAGAATTGGTAAAAGAATGTATGATAAAGTGGGCAAGAAATATTGGAAGAACAATAAAATTGAAAGAATGGGAAGAAATATGGAAGAAAAAAAATTAAGTATACATACGCCATTGACATCAAAGAAAATTGGTAAAAAATGTTCTACAGATGGTATTTAACACCTCAAAAACTTGGACTTATGTATAAAACAGTAAACAACAATTGTTGGAAATGTGAGAGGGAGGTGGGAACTTTCTACCACATCTGGTGGACTTGCCCTAGGGCAAATACCTTTTGGAAGAAAATAAGAGAAGAATGTGAAAAAATTTTAAAGATAAAAATTAGTATGAAACCAGAATACTTTTTATTAGGAATAATTGATGAGGAAGTGAAATTAGATCAAAATCAAGACATTCTGTTTACGTATTTGACCACGGCAGCACGAATAGAATACGCAAAAAAATGGAAACAAAAAGACCTACCAACTGTAGAAGAATGGCGGAGAAAAGTGGATGAAATAAAAGACATGGACAAACTGACTTTTGCCCTAAAAGTCTCTTATGGAAGACCCATTAAAAGAACAGACTGGAAATTATACAAAGAGTCTAAAGACAATCAATAGAACTAAGAAAGAAAAGGAAAAAAAACCAAAACCAAAAAAAAAACCCATACCCTTGGATTACAATATGAATATTAGATAGATCGGATACATAGGAGAAGCCGTTAGAGAGAAAGAGAAAAATTAATAAAGAAAAGATATGTATGTGTATTAACACATGCATAAATGATAAAAGCAGAAAAAGAAGATTTGGAAGTCACAGACCCCCTTGCCCTTTCCTGATATTTCCTATATCTATCCTCCCTTCTCACCAATTCCTTTTCCCCTTCCCCAAAGCTCCTTATTCTACCTATCCCAATATCCTTAGATAGTTTTTATTGTTTGTATGTTTACAAAAAAAACCCCTGGAAATAAAAATTATTATATATTTTTTTAAAAACAATGTCTTTCTTTCTTTCTTTCTTTCTTTCTAAGTTTACATCTATAATACCCAACAAGAAATATTCTAGTTTCATCTGTAATTTGATCTCTAATATCCTCTGAACCACTCCATGTATTTTTCTCCAATAACTCTTGGCCTTCTTACAGCTCCATCACATATGGAAAAAAGTATCTGTTTCCGTTTCACACTTCCAACAATTTGCATTCCTATTTTATAGCACTTTGCTAATTTGTATGGTGTGATGAACCATTGGTGCATCATCTTATACCAATTCTCTTTCATAGTTGTTTCTTGTGCATGCGCAGATGGGACTCAAGCACCTTCTAGTAGCTCCCTGGTGAAAATAGAAAAGGATGATAGGAACTGACATTCTCTAAAATGTCAAGGCAATGAATACAACACAACAAGGAGAAACCCAATGTTATCACTCACTTTTTGGAATCTGAAGTATCTGAGATAGAAGTTTGATTGCAAGATGTTTCTGGCTTCAGATGATGGCTCCCTCCAAGTCCGAGCAGTTGGTGACTGATGCAGTCTGGGAACTATCTTCTTGGCAAGGGAACATAGATGTTGAAGTGACACCTCTATCCTCTGAAGTCTGGCAGAGAAGGAAAGAGAAGCTTTGTCAGAATCACTGATTCATCAAGCACCTGACCTCCTGTAAATCTCCCAGGTGCTGCTGGACATCCTTGTTTCCCTCAGTCACTCAACCTATAGAACTAATCTCAGTTTTTAGGTAATTTCCAGAATTCTTGATCTCTGGGCTGGTTATATATGTTATGTCTCCTTGTCTTGTGCCTTTTTGACTTCGATTATATGAAGTACTGGTTCTCCATAATGATTTTTTGCACCTGAGATCTTGCACCTGAACTACTCTTCAACTTCTGGGATTACCTTTACATGATCTTGACTGTACTGACATCCCTGTAGCTACCTCTCCTCAAATAGTCTGTTTCTTTGGACATCTAGTGTATTTAGGCATAGGACACCTGGGGAGACATTACCTAGCAGTATTGACACTATGAAAACTAAAACAAAACAAGTACTGTTATTACCAGAGTACACAGAGAAGGTTGAGGACCAAATAATAATCTAATAACACACTTTCACACTCAATATTCAATATTTCACTTGTTTTAGAAAATAAAGTGGAGTTATACTCACGGACCATACAAATCAATAGCATCTTACACAGTCAAAAATGGGCAATTCGTAATAACAGTTCAAGCCCACATATTCCCATCAAAGGTCCCCCGTAAGTTCATACGGTGAAAATGTCCAAATCATAAGAGTATAATGTCCAATGAAGTGATTGAAATAAAGGACAAAATTGTCAGTAAGTGGAGCCAGTCGACATATATTCCAGGAGCCGGGTTAACGGAAGTCTCCAGGTCCTGCTCCGTTTCACGCGGATTGCGCTTTATCAAAACCCTATATTTCAGTCAGGCAATCGAGGCGTCCACAGTTCATCAATCAGTCATGCGGCAAGCATGGGCCAAACTCAGGGGAGTGAAATATTGAATATTGAGTGTGAAAGTGTGTTATTAGATTATTATTTGGTCCTCAACCTTCTCTGTGCACTATGAAAACTAGCAACATATAGGCTCTTCTTCAAATTGAGATCTGCTCCCAATTTATGAACAAAATCAAGGTGACTCTTAACCACATGGTGGAAAGCTGCTTATGATTATTACAGTCAACAACATGCAAAATAATATGTTGAAGACAGTTCACACAGATGGACTTGTGAGCATTGGCTGCATTGCTCAAAAACCTCATCTCATGTAGGATGCTCTTGTTTTCCTGTACTGCATTGCCACCAGCAAGCAGGTTGATCCATGACAAAATATATGTGTGACATCTTCCATTTCAACACAAGGACACTCATATACTATGGGGAAAACTGGCAGAGTGGGGACTTCCTCTGTATACATGATCCAGCACATGTGAAGACAAGGTAGAACTCAATTTTCCTAATGTCAAGGTGCATGTCGGAGCATTCAAAGAACAGCAAGCACCCTAGAATACCAGGTTAATGAGCCATCTGTGCAATGTGATTTTGGGGCTGTCCATTGTCCTAAAGTACTTTCAATATGCTCCTTTTAAAGGTATCAGACATTAAACTGGCACTATGTCTCTCCTTGATGGTCAGTGTGCCTGAAACTGTCATCCAGTCCTGAGAAACAAAATCATATCTATTTCCAAGAGGCATGAAACTCAAGACTCTCGACTTGAGTTCAAACCAATAACAAATTAGATAGCTAAGCTGGTCAAAGGTTAACTTGGCTATTTTCTAAACTATCAGTTTCCAAAACTAATCTTGTAGTTAGTGAGCATTCTTATTAATGAGTAAACATGCACAAACAGAATTATTTCAACCTACCAATTTTCTTAGTTCAATAGTACCATACTGAATCATGTTCTCTGAAATACAATTATGTTGCCACTATAGCTGCTGATGCAGCACTATCCTAAATAATCACCATTTTCCTGCCTGAAATGGACTAATAAACCATAATTAAAATTAGAAGTAAGTGTTGCTATTGATTTTATTGACATAGGGGACATTTCAAGTCCATTTTGTTGTAGGTGTGATTTTAGGTCAATTTAAAATATCCTGACAGCAACATAAAAGTCATGTATACCAATGGTACAGTTGATTTTTAAAGTCAGACAGCTCCTGATGCATTTCAAGTTTATTGATACCCATTATCAAGGATACAGATGAAGTGATGGATTGCATGATGAACTGCTTGAATAGCATGCCACAAGGATAGAGCCACCCTTATGTAAACTGAATTAAATGTCTTTGAATCAGCCCCTCTTTCATACATAAACAAGACATTGCCTTGTATTTAAAATTTAAAATTAGACTATGAAGATACCGGTGGAACAGCAGTCTATGTATTTCCCTTACAGAAGTGTTTGGTCTTCTAGGAATTTTGGAGTCGGAACTTCTTAAACACCAAGAGGATTAGAAGGAATCATTATCTTACAGAAATTCAAAATTAAGAAAATTTTGTGATAGGTTTGCATAAGTTGGAAATGACCTGAAGGCACAAAACAACCAAAAAAAAAACAGATTGAAGGACAATACAGCTGCATAGTCTAAAGTAAGGTATTAAGTAATATAAGTTGTATATTCCTTATCTGGAATTCGGGGCCCTTTCAGTCATGCCCTATATCCCAGAATCTGATCCCAGGTTTTCTGTTTTAAACTGGATTATGAGTCTACACTGCCAAATAATCTGGGATAAATGAAAAACCTGGGATCAGATCATGAGATAAAGGACCTGTCTGGAAGGGCTCTCAGAAATCCAAAATACTCCAAAATTGTCTACATGGCTGGCTGAGATAGTGACACTTTTTCTTTTTGATAGTTCAATATACTGTACACACACTTTGTTTCATGCACAAAATTATTAAAATATTGTTTTTTTCAATTGCCTTCAGACTTTGTGCCTATGGTGTTAATGAAACATACATTAATTTTGTGTTTAGACTTGGGTCCCATCTCCAACATCGCTTATTAAGTATATAAATATTCTGAAATCTGGGGGGAAATCCAAATATTCCATGTTTCTGGTCCCAAGCATTTTTGAAAAGATGGATCCAATTCATGATCTAGGGTTGGGATGAGAATTTGCTTTTGTTTCCTCTCTGTATTTCCAGGTGAATAAAGTATACATTGGATGGCTCTCTTCCAATGCAAATGCTTTTCTATAGTTTTAAACATGCACAAAACTTCCTAATGCGAGACTATATCTGGATCAAGGTCAGGAAAAGTAAGACAGACAATATAGTGTCATACTACATTACATACATCACATTATATATTCATCTTCAAAGGCATATACAAATACATTTGTATTTTTCCCTCCCCTTTATCTTGAGTACCTTGCAGATTTTAGAAGGAAAATAATTAGCTTGTCTAAGAAACTACTTTGAAGTTCATTTTCCTTGTTAGTAATCTTACAAAATGGATTTCCTGTAATTAACATCTACATTTCATCATTACTGTTTTTCAGTATTGATTATTTAAAAAATTCAAAAAAATAATGTTCTATTCTTTCTTCTTGTGCCCTCTCGATGACCACAAAGTATTGAATCAATAATATAATAATTACTATTTCTACCAAAGTCACACAAGAGGAAATTATGAAAACTGTATTCCATTGTGGCTTGTATGGCATAATGATGGGCCTAAAGTAGACTGAGACCCCTTGGAGAGTTAGGGTGGGTTACAAATAAAGGTGGTGGGGATGATGATGGTGATTATTATTATTATTATTACTAATAATATTACAGTATATGACAATTGTGCTTATTTTGTTCAGGGCTGCAAGCATTGCAATTGTCTTAAACCTCAGTCCGGAATTTGCAAGTTGCCACTGTACAGATATGTAGGCAACAGGCATTGGCTTGCACATTCATTTCAATGGAAAACACTATAGAATACATACATGCTAGCCTTTAAAACAGTACAATTTTTCAGATTTCTCCTTATCCTAACAGTGACACAGTTAACCTATTGCCATCCAATTGTTATGGGCTACAATTTTCATTTTCTCTTTCCGCTGGCTGTGGCTCATGGAAATTGCAATTCAAAACATCTTGAAGTCATCAGATTCTCTCCATTGATCAATCTTCAACTCTAGACCAAAATAAATGGTGTAGGTTATTTTTAAATCTTCTGACTGTGATATTTAGCACTTTTTCTCAGTTTCAACTTTCTCATATTTTACAGGAATCTTTGGAAAAGAAATAAGCTGGCACTTATCTTCAGCAGCAGCAGGATAAAAATCATCTTTTAATCTGCTTTGTGTCTTAGTCTTTCTAAGTTTTTTGTCCACAGGCTTTTGGCATGATACCATTTATAAAAGAATAAAACAGAATAGCAAAAACCGGAAGCAGCCAAATTCCCCAGACAGAAAACTACCACTGGAAAATGGCAAAGAGTTGGGGACCCCTCCCCCCAGCACCAACAGCTGCTCTGGGCCAGAGTGAAAACGGGGGAGAAGACAGTTTCATCTTGTCTCCTGTGCTATGTTAATAATGTAATGTAATATATTGTACATACATATAATATTTATAATATAATAATGTAATACAATATAATAATATGATATTATAATTATATATTTTATATTACATGTAATATTACTAATAACATTACAATATAATGCTATAGTACAATATAGTAATATATAATACTGATATTGTACAATGCTAATAATATAATATATTGTATGTATATATATCTTGTAAGCCACTCTGAGTCCCCTTCGGGGTGAGAAGGGCAGCATATAAATGTCGTAAATAAGTAAATAAATAAATAAGAATAGCAACCATGACCCGTAACCAAGGGTTTGGATATATGAGTTGTGTGTGGAATTTGCTTCTCTCATTTCCTTCATTTCTTTCGGTACTTTGGGAGCATGAAATGGTAAGGCCCCTCCTGGTACAGGAATAAACTTGGCACGAAAGCAAGTGAAAGCGGGTCCCAGCTCCTTGCCTGCATATTGTGAGCACGTGGTGCTTGCCTCCATTCCTTGGAGTGTGTGTGTGGCCTGGCCAAGTGCCTCCCCTCTGTAAGAAAGTCAGAAGAACTTGCCTCCTTGTCTTGAAGTGTGTGAGTGGCATGCAGGCCCAGAAAGCATGGTGCCTGCCTGCAACCAAGTGTTTTTCTCCTCTACAGCAGAAGCAGGTAAGAAGCCTCTTTAAAGGACATACCTGCCTGCAGCTGAGTGCCTCCCCTGTCTCATCTAGAGTATAAAATTATGGGAAGGGGAGCCTGTTTAAGCCCCCCTCATAATGGGCTGATAGAAAACTGATCTTTCAGCATCCCATAGCTTCTGGGCCACAGGGGAAACAGAAGCTCCCAACAGATGGATAGGGGTTCCCACTGAAAGTTGGGACACAAAATGGGTCACGATTTACTCCAAAAGCACAAGGGGTGTGTCACGACTCCCACAGATGGCAAAGACAACGCCAAGCTAGTAAAAATATATACAGTTTATTTTTAAACAAACATAGCCTCAGTCCGGCATTCCAAAAAAAACCCACACCCAAAACCGAAAGCAAAATAGATAAGCCGTCCGTCTTCAGCACGAATCTTGAGCTGTAAATCGGCTTGCAGTCTGTGATGCGAAGACCTGTCCGGAGAAGGAAAGAAGGAGTGCTTCACATTCCAGGAGCTGAGTATGCGAACAAACACATGAAAACCCCCGCAACCCACAGCAAACTCCCCTTCACCCTCTATACAATACCAGACACTCACAGCAACACAGGAAATGTTCAAACAGGATGCGGCAGACACTAAACATAAAAGCACACATTAAAGTCCCAACCCCCCCAACATGCAACAATGTCAGCTAGAGCTGCCATAACAGCTCCCCAGCCCCCAGCATGAACACAGCCCAAATACTCACAGCTTGCTGGGAATCAAGAACCAGGACACGAACCCACAAAATCACAAGATACAGGAACCAGCAACCCACAGCAACACCTTGGCCGACCGCAGATTCCCAAATCCCCAAGCCTTACTGTTATACCTTTACAAATCAGAGTCATCAGACTCCACACCCAAATCTGCCCTAGTGCCCTCAGCTGCAGCCCTGGGTGTGTTCCTCCAATTGTCCCATCTTTGCTCTGCAGTTAAAGGACCCCAGTCCAATTCCACATTCCCACTAGGCCAACTATTATCACTGGAAAAACCAAAAAATGAACTTTCGCTGGACTCAGCATTTAACACATTCCTGACATCCTGTACCAGTGCTGAGTCCAGCTCAGTATCACTGTCTTCTGAGGGTAACTCCACGTCAAACCCCTCAAAAGTCTCATCACTGGTAGGCTCCCTAAGTATTTGTCGGACCTTCCTCCTATGTTCTGCCTCTTCCAAATGCTCATCACTTGCAGCCCTCTTTCTCCCAGCTGCAGGAGGCCCGCCCAAACCTCCCTCTTCCAAGGACATATCTGACAAACTCTCCTCTTCCCAATTACTACCTGTAGCAACTACAGGCTCAGGTTGCTCAACCACAACAGGGTGTGTGTGTGTAGTCTTAACAAGCATTGAGGTAGATGTAATATATAACCCTTGAGAGAGGTTTTTATTTTATTTATTTACGTCATTTATTTTCCACCCTTCTCACCCTGCAGGGACTCAGGGCGGATCACAATGCACATATACAGGCAAACATTCAATGCCATTGACATACAACATATATAGACAGACATAGAGGCAATTTAACATTCCAGAAATCAGTTAAATTTAGCCTCCCCACAAAGTGGTACCTAAATTTCCTACTTGACAGATGCAACTGTCTTTCGGGTTGCAAAGGTCGACAACAAGCTACACAATTGGTCGAGAGCTCACCCTGACCCAGGCAGGCCTCAAACTCATGACCTTCTGGTCAGTAGAGATCTTATGCAGCTGACACTCAGCCAGCTGTGCCACATTCCTATCAAGAATAACCTGTCTATGCATCAACTGTCTATGCATCAACTACACTACTACAAATCTCCAGTTTCTACAAGATGGAGCCACAATACTTAAATAAAAGAAGTGCTTTGGACCTTGTCACTTGGAGGCTGAGAAGCTGGGGGACAGCTGGGGAAACTGTGGGACAGCGTACTGATTCGTCCCCTTACCATGGTTGGTCGTGAGATCCATTCTCACATTTCTCCGTTGTCCTCTGCTTCCTCCCGCATTCTCCCCAGTTTCTTCTATGAAAAATCATGTGTACAACCAACTCCTCAGGACTCCCTGTCTCTGGAGTCCCACACTAGAAGTAGCCCTGCATCATCTGATGGGCTCCAGTGGGCTGTACCACATCTGAAGACAACAAGCTAGTTTAGGGATGCAGAATCCTCCAAAACAGGTAAATGGTCAAGGAACCTTTCAAACTATCATGGTATCATGATTCCACTTTACTTGCCATGGCTGGGTCCTGAGGAATCCTGATAGGGCCTTAGAGTCCTTTGATGGAGAACTCTAAATATTCTTCCCTTAAGTGTCAATCACAGGATCCCACAAGATGTTTTCATAGGTGTTTAAGTCAAATAATAGTGTTATAACCATTCAAATTTGAAGGAACCTCAGGGATACCAGAAGGTACAACTGAGAATTGCTACTGCTACTTTCTTCTGACACCCAGAGTGGTTGCTCAGTTGCAGAACTAGCCCTGACTTGCTTGCATCCAATTGCCTTTAGATTTACCAATATTGTAGAGCTGGCCCAATATGCCACCTAATGTTGGTTCCAGTTGTGCTCTGTGTTGCACTTCAACCGCTTGCACTTTATGATGCTTTCAGCTCTAATGAATTCTAAGAACAAACACTGCCATCCTTTCTATTTATGTCAATCCCTATGGATATTTCTTTGGGCAATGACATATAAACATCCATGTGAGATTATAAAAATGCATTCATAATCACCGGGAATATGGCACAGCTGGCTAAGTGTCAGCTGCATAAGATCTCTCTGATCTGTAGGTCATGAGTTCGAGGCCTGCCCGGGTCGAGGTGGGTGCTCGACCTTTAAGTGTAGCCTGCTGTCGACCTTTGCAGCCAGAAAGACAGTTGTATCTGTCAAGTAGGAGATAAAGGTACCACATTAAGTGGGGAGGCATATTTTGACTGAATTATGAAACCAGTAAAAGAACTCCAGGAACTGAAGAATGCGGAAAGGAACAACAAGGGACGCTGAGAGATGAGGAGTGCGTCAGCTCCCCCTGGTGGCCAGAGTTTGCCTCTGTTCGTTTATTTATTTATATGTTTGTATGTGAAAAACAGCAGGAATTGTCTGCTAGTATGTGTATCTGTAATCTGCTCTGAGTCCTCTTCTGGGTGAGAAGAGCGGAATATAAATAAAGTAAATGAATGAATGAATGAACATAACATTTCAAAGTCCTTTCATTGGCGCAATCACTCACACCCCTTAAATAGTGCACACACAATATATATAGTACATATATATCGGAGGAGATATATATGTGTTGCCTCCTGTAAATTGGAAGGCTATTCCTAGTAATATAACATCCAGGAAAGGCAACAGAAGGGCCAAAAGAGGAACATATCTTTTCAGCAATGTCAGGTCAGGGCAGAGTGTTTCACTTCTGTCTTTGCAGGATCCAATTTGCAAAATTTCCTCAGCTTACTTTTAAATCAACCTATGGACATTCTGCCTTTTGACATCAGTCTTTGCTATGGCTCTGGTCTTGACAATCACCATTTCACTGTACCCTTCAGCATGTCATTCCCATTTTATACCCATGCGCATTCTTTTGTCTATTTGTCTGAATGGAGGCAATCTAGAAACCTACATACCTTTGAAGGAGCAGCTCCATTGCACTTGCAATGTAATGGTTCTGCCGATGGCAAGAGCTTTGGGAAAAACTTGATTGTAAACAAATGGTGGTGTTCTGAACCAGTGCCCTCAAACATTGCAGTTTATAGTAAGGCAGGCATAGTGTTCTGCACCATTATGATGCTCTAATCCAAATAAACCATCTAATCCTATATTATTCTATGGAATACCATGAAGAAATATTATGAGATTATTAACTGGAACACAAAATACTCATCACAGTCAGAAGGCACAATATTTTCCTCTCTTGCTCTCATCTTATTGCTTTTTTCATTGAATCACACAATAAGATGCCATAATTTCTCTGACACCGAAACTACATAGAAGGCTAAGCTATTTTACTCTCATTTGCTTTAAATAGTATCTTCAAAAAGCAGACCCCCTTAGCTAATCATATATGTGTGTGTGTGAGAGAGTGCTATTACAAAGAGAAACTTTTCATGATGCAAAATAGATGGGCAAAATAGATGGACTTCTATACACACACACACACACACACACACCAGTAAAAATAGCCAGAATACTATTAATTTATGCAAGAGCCTGCTGTGAACCCTATGAGATTTGATAACTGGGCTACACTATTCTGGCTTAAAAGAGAGATAATATGAAACTCTGTCAACAGTTACAATTAAATTATTCAAATTAAAGCAAATTAATGGAAGAATTAAGCTTCCCCTAGCCACATCCCTGTTTTGTTGGGGATGGGGTGGAGGGGCTCACAGATATTTCTTCTTGTATTTATGAACCAAGGAGATAATGGCACTTAATGTTTTATTTATCTATGAGGGTGGGTCAAAAAGTAATGCTTCTATTGCTCTAACTTTCATTTCTTTCACAGCTACTGGACTATTAGGCCTGTTTCCGAACTGAAAAATGCTTTTCGGAAGTCCTTTCGGATGTTAATTTTGCTTCAGTTTCGGATGTGATAGACTTCCAATTTATTTGGAAAAAAATTCAGAATTGATTTGGAAGTATTTCCAAAATTTGGAAGTCTTCGGAAGTCTTCAAAAATGTCATCAGCCTTCAAAAATGGGCAAAAAAATCAGCAGAAGGGGAGTCAGCTGTTATCCATCTGCCAATGAGCAATCAGCAAGAAAATTCAGAAATGACATCTGAAATTCGGAATTCCAAAATTCGGAATTTGGATTTCGGAATTTCTTTTGAAAGGGCTGCTCTCAAAATTGCTTCAAAAGTTGGAAATATCCTTAAAATATCCAAAATTTAGAAGTATCCAAAATTCGGAAACAGCCCTACTATCTATGCATGATATGATAGAGGTAATGTTACTCTACTGATATAATCTTTTTTCCCATTGACTGATTAGAACCATGAATCTGAAGCTAAAAGAAAGAGTGGTCATTGAATTTCTGGCAAAAGAAGGTTATGCACCTAAGGAAACCCATAACCGCTTGAAGAATGTTTATGATCTGCCCCCTTCTGACTTTTATCTGTTTGGACCTCTGAAAGACAACCTATGTGGTTTCAGAGTCAATGACTTGAATGATGTTAAAACAGCTTTAAAATCATGGGTCATGAAGCAAAACCAAAATGATGCCTAGGTAAAATGATGGCACAAATGTGTACAAATTGATGGTGACTATGTTGAACTGTAGTTTTGGGTACAGGTCAGTTCAGGCTATGATCTGTAGCAACTTCTGCTGTTATATGTTCATTCATAACATTTTTATGACACAGGAGGCAAAGCTTTTTGACCCACCCTCATACATCAAACAGATACAATTCTATCTTGGAAATTACTGGTTTATGGAGGAGGGCCATATACGTACATACACAGGAGTGGCCCTGTTGTTAGGCAAAGTGATCTCTCAGCTATTTCTCCTTAGTCCCTTGGCCATTTGCCACTGTATGCCTCATAGTCTACCCTGCATTGCTTAAAGTAGCCTGCTTTTCTTAGAATGATGGAGGAACTATCTCATGGCCAGGGATGGTCAAGAAAGCTTGAAATAAGATTCACTGGTCTGTCTATTATTCCACACTACACAAACTGGAAGATTGTTGGGTGAAATCTTCTGCCTCAGGCATTGTGACTAGGCCAACCCTGAATGACCATTATGTTTTCACTTTTCAACTTATTTTTAAAAATAGGATACTAAAAGTCATTCCTAATCTTGAGACCCAGTTCTCCTCCTGCTTTAGAAATGAGACACATTCACCAATTACTGTCCTAAATGTTAGCCGGGCTCCCGATTCCCTGAGCAATTATTTTTGTGGGTTAGTGCTACAGCAATCATCTCCCTTTTTAATGAGCTCCACTTAGTGGGTCTAGAAATAGTTCCTCTCATATCCAAGAAGTTGGACTTGGAGTATTTTATTCATATTTTAGAATAAACATTCCAAATAATTATTGTCTGCTTACTACTATGAATATAAATGTACAAAAAAATCTGAGGGCACAGATATTAGTGAAATCCTTGTTTAGCATAACACATCTTTTCCTCAGTTTAGAACAGGTAAAACAAAAACATAGCTAAAAAATCACAGCAGATAACAGTTAACAATATAATTAAATTGTTGAAAAATAGGAAAACATTTCTAAAAATCAACCTTTAAAGGGAAACAACAATCAGAAAAAGCAACTCTCCTTATTTTCCTTCTGCAAAGACTCATTTCGTAATAGTTGCACATTACAATTGTTGTGCTGTCGCTACAGGAAGCCACACCGCCTCCTCCCACACACGAGTCTTGGGGGAATTTTCCCTCAATAGGCATTGATGCCGTTCATTAGACTGCTACCTGTATGTTTGTGAATCCAACCCACCCGATTTGATATCCCACCATCCCCTTCCGTGTCTTGGTTCCCGGGATTCCCACCTGAGGGCCGCCTTGGACACGCCTGGTTTACTTTGCCAGAGGGGAAGAGAGTGTTGTGTTTTCTTGTAAGAAGACGCCACGGAGCGCCTGGGATTTCCCATTGGGGATTTCCCCCTTGACGTCACAGCGCCTGTCCAGGCCTCCCCACGCCCCCTACGTGCGGACGTCCACACATCATCCACTATGTCGACGACGCCCAGTGCGGGTGCCCACACACGTCATCAGGAAGCGCCGCCCGCCTTGCCGGACCGGCCTACGCCGTACCCGAGCAGCTCACGCCTTTCCACCACACTGGGAACGGAGCTCAGCACTACTAATATCTACTTGCAAGTACATTGGGGGGCGGATTGGATGCGTCTTGCTTTCCTGTATTGTATCTATACTATCCATGTTATTTTGTGACTAGAACGTATTGATGCACTAATAGATATATTATTTTCTTACCTGTGGAGGTTGTGTTATTCCTTACATGCAATAGCATATACAGTCTAATACCATCTGGTATATACACACTGTTGTTTTCTGGCTACAGGATCTAGCAAGTATTTAGTTTAGAGGTAAGGATTATGTAGCCTTCTGGATTTTGTTAGACTGCAGAGACCAGCAGGCATAGCCAGCTCAGCCGGAAATGAAGAATGCTAGGAGCTACAGTTCAACAGCAGCAACAAATAAATCAATGGTGATCAATTCGCTCAACTACCTCTAACAGGGGGCGAAAGAGATCCCTCACCAGCAGAGAAGCCTGGCCAACCTCAAGCGCCTTGATACATTGACAGAAAAGATCCTCCATGGAAACTCATCTCAGACTCATCCTGTAGAAACGTTTCCCTCTCCTTGCCAAAAACCACATTCCTGCTGGTTCACATTTCTGCCACAGTGCAAAGGCAAACCATAGGAAGTCTACATCACTTCCTGCAAAGACTGACAAGATAAAACCTTACTCTATCTGTCTGTCTAGCATTCCACTCTCTATCTAGAATTCCTCTATCTATCTCTTTCTTCTATCCTCTATCTATGTATCTGTCATTCCTCTCTCTCTCTCTTCTATCATCTGTTTGTCTGTCTGTCTATCTATCTATCTATCCCCCCTTCTATCATCTATCTATCTATCTATCTATCATCTATCTATCATCTATCTACCTATAGTATCTATTTATCATTTCTCTACCTATATCTCTATCATTCCTCTGGAGCCCTCGATGGCACAATGGCTTAAATCCTTGTGCCGGCAGGCCTGAAGACCAAGAGGTCAGAGGTTTGAATCCAGAGAGATTGCGGATAAGCTCCCTCTGTCAGCTCCTGCTCCCCATGCAGGGACATGAGTGAAGCCTCCCACAAGGATGGTAAAACATCAAAACATCTGGGCATCCCCTGGGCAACGTCCTTGTAGACGGCCAATTCTCTCGCACCACAAGTGACTTGCAGTTTTGCAAGTTGCTCCTCACATGAAAAAAAATCCTCTATCTATCTATCTATCTATCTAGCATTTGTCTATCATCTATCATTCCTCTACTTCTCTTTCCCAACAGGTTACCTCTGCCTGTTGAATGTTGCAAACCATTTTAGCTTTTAATACCTTTTTAGTCTAATGTGTTATATTATGTTTCTTTAACTTTAATATTCAGTTAATTTCTCATTCATTTTTATAATTTTATATTGAGATTGTTTCATCCACTATTTTGATTTGTAATTTTTTCTTTTCAGGATTGAATGTTTACCACCTTGTTACTTTTGTTGGAAAGCACCCTGAGTCTCCTCGGGAAAATAGGGCAGGTTATACAGTAAATAAAGTATTATTATATTATATTATTAAAAATTTCCAAAGGTTTACATTAACTCTTAGTAGAGTGAGGACCCCAGAAGACCTGCAAGTAAGCTATAATTCCACAGGGCCTAGGAGATGAGAAGGAGACCGTCTTTGGGAACATTTCCCCATTATTTCATGAGACTGGGGTTCTGTGGGGAGGGGTTGTGAAGTGAAGAAGGCTGGGACCCCATACCTCAGTTGGAAATCATTTTAGATTTCTCCACTCTGTATATCAGTGAAAATAAAGCTGAGAATTGCATAGTTAATAAAGTGGTTCCTTGGCAACTGAATCTGGTTCTCTGTTCTTATTATTTGTAGTGGGTGGGCATTAGAAGCCTTTTATATGTTAAGTAATCCACTCACCTATATATTTAGTTGCTCCAATACGTTTTTTCATTCCTCTTCATTTCCTTCCCTTTTGTATTATGTCTGTTATTTTGTAAGCCATTGAAAAGGGGCTCTTTTGCCTTTTAAACATTGTGAAGCACTTAGAAAATATGAGAAATAAGAAGACTGAAGAGAGGCTCTAAGAATCTAAGCAGAAAACTATTTCTAAAACTATGTATTTGAAAACCAGAAAAATACATGACTACTCAAATGATATCTTTAAAAGTGTGAAAATGTATAGTCTGCATGGAGGATTGGAGGCAACAAACCCCTTTCTCAGTCTGAAATGTGGACAGAAAAGGAGGCTATTAGAATAAGGTTTGCTATATGGTCTTAAGTAACAGTAGAAAATATTACTGGAGGTTATTATTAATTATTACTGGAACTACATACAGGGAGCATACCACCCCCCTGTTGTGTCATCTCCACTGGCTGCCTGTCCAATTCCGAGCTCAATTCAAAGTGCTGGTTTTGACCTTTAAACCTCTATACGGTTCTTGCCCAGCTTACTTGTCCGAATGCATCAGCAGCTACGTCCCACCTCGTAATTTAAGATCATCCGGGGAGGCCCTGCTCTCGCTCCTGCCTACTTCTCAAATGCGGTTGGTGGGGACGAGAGATAGGGCCTTCTTGGTGGTGGCTCCCTGTCTGTGGAACACACTCCCAATTGATATATGATCAACCCCATCACTCCTGGCATTCAGGAAAAAGTGAAATCCTGGCTATGGGACCAAGCGTTTGCACATTGGCACGATACAGCACTTTAGATTGGATTGAAATGGCAAGCTGGGGGACATAGCCCAATGCTTCTATTATGGACGGAATACTGTTTTAACTTATGTGAATGTATATGATGTATTTTAATGCTAAGTGTATTTTAATGTATTTTAATCCTAACTGTATTTTAATGTATTTTAATTCTGACTGTTTTTGGTTTTCTATTATATGCATACTGTGTTTTTGGCATCGAATTGTTGCTGTTGTTAGGCCGCTCTGAGTCCCCCCTCGAGGGTTGAGGAGAAGCGGGGTAGAAATGGTGGAAATAAATAAATATGCAAGATTTGTGTCTTATGTTTAAAATATAATTTCTGTGCAGGTTATAGGGTTTTATTATTTATTTATTTATTTAATTAATTTATTTTTCGATTTGTATACCGTCCTTTCCACACTGGCTCAGAACGGTTTACACCATATCGAACTATAACAAGAAAGCTTAAACAGTAAAATGTCAGACAATTTAAACAATATTCCGCTACCACCAAGAGAGGCTAAAGACGAAATTTGATCAAGGTAGGATTTCAAAGCTGGTTGCATAATATATAAATAGGTAAAATAATACTAAAACAATAAAGCAATTCAATATTAACTTGTTGGAACTTCTAATGTTACTACTACATTAGGACATGTTGGGCTCAAGAAGAAAACTATTAAAGTAATTCTAAGATAGCATTGTTACCAATTCAGGAATTGTACCCATGCTTTCATCTCTTAGAATAACTGTTACTAAAGATAGAACAATTATCATAGAAAATTTATATGACCAGAGACATTAAACAAGAATGTTTGTAAGCTTTCCCTTGTTCTCATTATTCATAATATTAATGAATTGGAACATTTTCTTCCTGCAATAGGAATAGTGAAATTCTTATACAAGTGTAACAAATAATGTTCTTCATTAGCAAGATGAAGCTAGGGAGAGATTTAAATAAGTAGCATGATTTTTGTGATGTGGAACAGCTTAGAATGAGCTGTGCCAAAGCAAAGATTATGGTTTGGACATATGCTTGTAAGGAAGATCAGCTTTTTCTTTCTAATTTCTACATATGTTCCTATATGAGACTGTTTCTTAGAAGATTCAACTTACAACAACATTTTATTATGGTCCAAAGACCCTTATTGCACGGTAGGTGTACTAGATATGCAGGTTAATGAGATTAACAACATCCAGTTGATTAATCACACAAATGGGTCAAATTTACAACTGTTAAAAACTGCTTAAAATACATGTTGGCTAAAACATAGGTAAAAGACTGCAAGAAGCGTTGGCATGTTTCAGCCTGTGTCTAAAATTGGGAATTGTCTAAACCTGGCTTTCTCAGAAAGAAACTTGGCAACCACCAAAGTCATGTGGGGAAGGTCATCACCAAGTGAAAAATTCACATAAAATTTCACTGGACTAGCTAATATGTTTCTTAGTAGGGGGTTGATAATGTGTGCTTGGGCCTGTTCATAGAAACTGCATGACAGTAGGATGTGGTAGATTCATTCTACTTCCTGTTTGTTACATGGGCAGAGTCTTTCATTTTATGGGGTACCCCCAAATCTCCCGCACAGCAATTCAGACAGCGGCACATTTTACCTAGCTTTGGTAATAGAAATGGTATTTGGCAAAATCTTTAGATAGTTTGCTGTGTGGAAAGGCACATCATCATGACTACTGTAACACTCTTTACATTGGCCTACCCTTGACCGTGATCCGGAAACTTACGCTAGTGCAGAATGCTGCAGCCCGGCTACTCACGGGGGAACCCGTGAGTTGCCGTATAATACCAATACTGCAGAACCTGCACTGGCTGCCAATTGAATACCAGATCACTTTCAAGGTGTTCGTTCTTACTTTCAAGGCCTTGTATGGTCTGGGGCCAGTGTACCTACAGGATCGCCTGATTCCATATAACCCTCTGAGATCATTACGTTCAGAAGACCAGAATCTTCTAGGCATTCCCAGGGTGAAGTTTTTCCATCTGACCTCAACCAGGCGCAGGGCATTTTCCATCATCGCCCTGGTATTGTGGAATGCGTTGCCACCGGAGACGCAGGCTCTGCAAAATCTGGCTAGTGGCTACCTTCCGCAGAGCCTGCAAGACGCACTTGTTTAGGCAGGCTTTTGAATGCTTGTGATTTTATTCTGTGTTTTTACTTATCACATGTACCCATTGAACTATGTTGTAAACCACCCCAAGCCTCTGGGAGTGGTGGTGTATAAGTCCAATAAATAAATAAATAATGTATGGGCAGGGCACTAGGGTAGTAAGATACATAAGAACAAGAGCACAGCTGACAAAAGGCAATGTCCCACAGTCTCTGTTTGATTGATTTGAGAGTCATGTCAAAACCCAAATGATTTAGGAGGGATGCAGAAAGGCCGATGGATCTTGAGCCAGTATTTAAGTGCCCACCACAAGGCTCTTAATGACAGGGGTGCTTCCAAGGACTCAAGTAATAAGATATAGGATGCTACACATCTGGGGAGCTGGAAAGGGGCCCTCAAAAACTGTGTTTGCTGTTGGTCTATTTTTGATGTTAAGTCACCAATCCAGATGATGGAGGCCTACAGAATCTGGGAAGCTATCTTCGCGTTAAAGACTTTAGTTGCCAAAGGTATGAACTGCCCTGCTTTAGTAGCGATAAAACACAAAATGGATGAACTGCTTACTGGAGCTTTGAGAGTAATACGTAGAAGCAATATGAGTAGAACAGGACAGTCTGTGGTGAAAAAATAGCCCAAGATATTGGAAACATCTGACCTGTTCTAGAATATGCCAATCAAGAGACCAACAGCATGGGGAGTTTTTTTTCCAAATACCAGAACTTTAGATTTTACATAGTTGATTTTTAGGTTATTCTGGGAACAGTATTCAGGAATTTCCTTAGTAAGTAATTTAGAACTGCCCTAGAGCATGAGATGATGGCAACATCATCTGCATAAAGTAGTAAGGGGTTTCTTCTAGTTCCAAGCTTGGGAAAGTGTCCATTTGGGTCCAAAAGGGTATCTTCCATGTCATCTATGAATATGTTGAATAGGGTGGGGGTATGGATGCATCCTTGACATACCCCTCTGGACATGGATATCTCATCAGAGAGTTGGCCCAGGTTGCCACATCTGATCTGAAGTTTGCTGTCCCTGTAAAGGGCCTTGATAAGGCCTAGAAGTCTTTTGTCTTTCAATGTTTTATTCATTTTTCTCCATAGTTTGCTTGTTGAGATGAAATTGAATGTGGATTTCAGGTCCATGAAGGCCATGGACACCTTGCCTTGTAGTAGTCTGACATGTTTCTCAGCCAGATGGGAGAGCACTAAACAGTGGTCAGTAGTTGACTCAACTTCAAATCATGAAAACCATACTGAAGACAATTTATGATTTATTTATTTACCTTATTTATACCTCACTCTTCTCAACCCTGAAAGGGTCTCAAGATGGCTTTACACAACTATTTGATGCCTTACAACAGGGGTCGAGAAGCTTTTTGGCTCAGAGAGCCATAAAAGCAAAATATTTGGAAATTTATTTCAGTAAGGGCCATATAATATATAAAATATATTTTAAGACTCAATTCAACTAAATGTGAGTATATATGTACATACTATGAGAAAAGGATTCCCCCGGCAGAATGACAGGACACTTCAGACCTGGCTCTGCAAAAGACATGCTCAGGACTCTGGGAAGGAAGGGAAGACGGAAGGAAGGGGGAAAGAAAGAAAGACAGAGGAAATAAAAGAGGGAGGGGAAGAGGAAGAAAGAAAAGAAGAACGAACTATCGAAAAGGAAAAAAAGAAAAGCAGGAGAGAGACAAGGAGGGGAAAAGAAAGAAGGAAATTGGAAGAGAGGAAAGGAAAGGGTGGGGAAAAGAAAGGAAAGGGAGTGAGGAAAAGTAAAATAATGAAGAAAAGAAAGAAGGGAGAGAGAGGGGGGAAGTGAAAAGAAAGGAAGGAGAAGGAAAGGAAGACTTGGGGGAAAGAATAGAAGAAGAAGGAAGGAAGAGGGAGAATGGAGGAAAGAAGGTAGGGAGAGAGGGAGGAAAAAGAATGAAAGAAAAAGAGAGGGGAAAAGAATGGAAGAGGAAGGAAGGAAGGAAAGAAGGAAGGAAGGAAGGAAGGAGAGAGCCCGGGGCCAAGGCAGACCGTGGTGTCGATGTCGGTGAGGCAGTCCCTCCAGAAGGCGTCGAAGAGGCAGTGGCTCTTGTGCTGCCAATGATGAGGGCTATGAGCTGGGTGTCCCCCGGGGGCAGTGAGGCCGGGCCTGCGGCGCCAGGGCCAGGCCCGCCTCCCCCACCTCCCTTGAGGCCTGTGGCGTAGGATGAAGAGGATGATGGGGATGAGGCACCACCACCACTGCCATCCCCAGTGAAGAGGGCGCAGGGCCCTGAGACCAGCGGGGGATAAGAAAGAGGCGGCAATGGTGGTGCAGAAGCTTCAGTCGCGGTGCATTTGCATCACTCCTCCCCGCTACATGCTGGGAAACTGAGGCTTGGGCTGCTCTGTAGAGCCAGATGCAATCATGAAAAGAGCCACACCTGGCTCCCTCGCCATAGGTTCCCTACCCCTGCCTTACAACAATAATAAACATTTAAATTGAGATTAAAACTCATTAAAACATTAAAAATATTTTTAACATTACATTCACTATTAAAACCACACCATCCATAATTGTAATCTGGACTATTCCTGTAGTCGTTGCACATAATTTCAATATAGTACTACATTAAATTGCTTTGATCCAAGGAAGAGAACTTGGTCATTCCAGTGATATAAATTGGGGTTGGGCAGTTAGTTTTTGAACTATAACTTCAAACACTTCCAGGTCTGGCTGAAACATTTTCTTGGAAAACCTCCTGCTAAGATCCAAAATGCTATTATGATTTAAACCTTAAATGTTAAGGCAACAACAATACATTGTTAGGGTATACATTGGCAGTTTCCACAGGAACAAGCTTATCAATAGAACCAGCTCTCAGAAAAAACTGCCCTCTTTTGTTATGTTAGATATGCTTTGGGGTTGCTTTCCCTGATATTCACCTAAGAGAAGCAATGAAAAGAGGTGATCGGGCCAAATTTGTCAAGAGCCACTAGCTTTGAAAATTACTTTCCAACATCTTTCCTGGAAAAAATCAAAGGGAATAATTGGATATATGAGCTGAATAATAGATCAGGCTTACGGTTTATCAGATTTTCATCCTTCTTTCCAGGTACTGTCTGTTTCAAAACATACTGTGGGAAAATCCAAATTCTTTCTTTGGCTCACTGAAAACTGCATTTAGAGAATTACCCTGTTTGCCTATAGTCTTTTTGGACAGAGAATATTGACAGGCTTCAAGAAACTCATGCCTCCACATCTCTACTTCAGGAAAGAGAGGTCACCTTTCATTATTTATTGTATTGCCTTCAGTACTAGACCCCCATAAAAAAATCCTGGGGTAGATCTGGGCATATTTGAAGGGTAAAAGGTCATTTAATAGTCACTGTCAAAGTGTGATCCTTTCATTGCCTTCCAAATACTTTTGTTTGCTAAGTCAGCAGAACATATTCTGTCACTTTGGAGGTTGTCAAAGTCAACTATGCAGATATACTATATTGCTTTTGACTTATTCTTTGTTCATATGTGGAAACAAGCCAAAGCACCTATGATAGAAAAAGGTTGAAATTTTTCATGTGGCATACAATACAAATCTACAAGTATCAAGTGATGTCGTAGAAGGACGCTTAAAGCTCAATGACATTCTGCTTCAGACAGCTAGGAGTGCTCTTGACAACCATTTAGATCAGGGGTCCCCAAAGTAAGTCTCCAAGGTCATTTCCCCAGTCCCTCCCCTATTCTTTTCTGTCTTCTTCTCTCTTCCCTTCTCATCTATCCACTCTACCCAAGGCATCTTTTCTTTCTTTCAGCTGAAACAAGAATAAAAACTATTTAAAAAAAGAATCCTAATGAACTTGATTATCTCATCCACCAAAAGCAGGCCCACACTTCTCATTAAAATACTGGTTTATGTTGGTTAAAATTCGTCTACATTTTAAATATTGTTATTTCATGGTTTTTTGCAGTACAAATAAAATTTGTGCAGTGTGCATAGGAATGTGTTCATTGTTTTTCAACTTTAGTACAGCCCCTCAACAAGCTGAGGGATCATGAACTGGCCCTCTGTTTCAAAAGTTTTGGATCCGTCTAAGAAATTGAGGGATTGCATGTATGAGTGTGCCTTCAAGCCTCATGTGACCCCATGAATTTCATAAGGTTTTCTTAGACAAGGAATACTCAAGAGGTGATTATACCAATCATTTCCTCTGATATTGTAGCCTACAACACTTGGCCACATTTGTTGTTCTCCCAGGGTTGACCCTGCTTAGCTTCCAAGGTGGGTGGGATGGGCTGCCTTTAGGATACTTGGGCTATCAGGTCATCTTGTGCCTCACAGCAAGTTGGAGCAAATTGTTGACTGTACCTATGGATCTGTAATGCTACCTTGGTATGGACCTTATGGTAATTTTTTAGTTGTTTATCCGTTCAGTCGCCTCTGACTCTTTGTGACCTCATGGATCAGCCCACACCAGAGCTTGCTGTCAGTCATTGCCACCCCCAGCTCTTTCAAGGTCAAGCCAATCACTTCAAGGAGAACATCCATCCATCTTGTCCTCGGCCTGCCCCTTCCATTTTTCCTTCCATTTTCTCTAGCATCATTATCTTCTCCAAGTTTTCCTGTTTTCTCATTATGTGGTCAAAGTACGTCATCTTTATCTCTAATATTCTTCCTTCCAGTGAGCAGTCAGGCATTGTTTTCCTGAAGTATGGACTGGTTTGATCTTTTTGCAGTCCAAGGCACTCTCAGAATTTTCCTCCAACACAACAGTTTAAAAGCATCTCTCTTCCTTCGCTTAACCTTCCTTATGGTCCAGCTCTCATATAGATAGATAGATAGATAGATAGATGATAGATAGATAGATAGATAGAGGTTACTACAGGGAATACCATTGCTTAAACTATGCAGACCTTCATTGCCAGTGTGATGTCTCTACTCTTCAATATTGTATGGTAATACCCTTTTATTATCTATACGTGTAAACGAATGCATGTAAGTAATGGGAAGAAATAACTCCACACATATTCAGATATAAGTTGACTTCGTGTTTATGTTGAAGGCAAATTTTGGGTGCCAAAATTATGGATTTTGATATGTTGAGGTCATCCTATAGAGAGGGGAGTGCACCAGTTCTTCCTCGGAAGCACAGTCACTCACTCCTGGTCACCACTGTCAATTCTACGCTTAGGCATTCAAACATATAAAAAGTGTTGCCACATGGGAAGGCAGCAGAAGGTTAGGGTTGAGGTTCTTCCATGATAGACTTTCACCACTCTACTCAGAAAAGGGGATGTGTCCAACATTCACATTGACCCATGAATAAGTCAACCCAAGTTGTATGGGTTGATTTTTTGACTGAAATTCCTAGACTTGTCCATGAGTATAAAAGGTAAAGGTTTCCCCTTGACGTGTAAGTCTAGCCATGTCTGATATTTTCTTCAGCATTCCTAGGAAGGGCATGAAACTCCAGCTATTTGATCTTTTAGTGAAGTGGTTCTTAACCTGTGGTCCACAGACCACCAGTGGGCCATGAGGGTGAAAATCTGGTCTGTGAGCCTCTTTCCACTTTATTTATTTATTTATTTATTTATTTATTTATTTAGTCTCTGCTCCTTTCACACTGCCTGCCACTCCTCCCCCTGTCAATGACCATGGCATATTTATTTATTTATTCATTATTTCAATTTGTATACCGTCCATTCTGGCTCAGGGTGGTTTACAACACATAAAATCACAACAATAAAACAGTGAATGACAATATAAATTAGGTCCGAATCAGAAACTAATGCTGATGTGGTCTATCCAATGGAATTTTCTGAATTAGCACCACAAACCAAATTGAAAGTTGACCAAGAACTTATTTGTAACCCTTTTGGTACTAATGTTGAAGAGTGCCATGTGCCATGTGGTTAAAGTGGTCCCTGGTCAAGTATTCCCTGGTCAAAGTGGTCCCTGGTATTCCCTGGTCAAGTATTCCCTGGTCAAAGTGGTCCCTGGTCAAAGTGGTCCCTGGTCAAAGTGGTCCCTGGTCAAAAAGAAAATTGGGAACCACTGTTCTAGGGATTAAATTTGGCAGGATCTTCTGGGGTTCTACTTGTTCATGGTTTTATGTTTTTGGCCCCTGGTGATATTTGCAGTAAGGGCTGTGTGTTTGCCTCCTCAAAAGCAAGAACTTGAGCTTTCAATTTTTGAGTTAGTTTCTGATAACCCCCCCCCCCCCATTCCTCCACCTCGCCAACACAAAGAATTGCTTTTGAAAGTGATTAGCATGTTAAAAGCTAGCTGGTTTCCCTGTGATTTGGGGTGGGAAGAAAGATGGCGAGGAGAGAAAACCATTCTAGAAAACAAATAGGCAATTCCTGAGTTGCGTTGGGCAACTCAGCACAACCCCACCCTGTTTTCCTTCCTGTCAGAAAGGTATACTTAGTAGAATAAATGGGGAGGGAAAGGGTTTTATTGTAATTTTATATTGGTTGTATTATCTTTATAGTTTATGTTCTATGTAATTGATTATGTTATTTTTTATTTGTTTTATTTTGTTGTTGTGTTGTTGGACTTAGCCTCATGTAAGCTGCCCCAAGTCCCCGTTGCGGAGATGGTGACGGGGTACAAATAAAGATAATGATGATTATTATTATTAAAGTAGAGAGAGGGAGAGAGGTGGCTTTGATGCAGCAGGAGGGGTTGGCATCTACTGTAGGCCTCTCTTCTGCCTTCACCCTTTCCTCCAAAAAGGTGCTGTCCCAGGTGCTGAAAAGAAGGAGCCACAGAGGACCCACACAGCCTTCCTCCTCCTTTTCTTCTTCCTCCTCCTTCTTGTCCTCGAGGCCTTGTGGAAGGCGCACCAAGGAAGCTGACAGGAAAAGGAGAGAGCATGGATGTGCTCTTAGTGGCACAAGCCTCCATCCAGCCTTGCACACTCTCCTTCGCATGCACATGCACACCTTGCTGCCATGCGCTGAGCATGCCTGCTCTCCCCTCCTCACTTGGAGTCTCAGAAACAGCCCTCCCCTTGGCTGAAAGGCAGGCCATTCACAGCAGAAAAGGGCTTTTGGTGGGAGGATTCACCACTATTGTGTTTCCAATACTGTGTTTTCTGATGGTTTTTGATGACCCCTCTGACACCCTCATGACCCCCCAGGTGCCCCGACCCTCAGGTTGAGAAATACTGGTTTAAAGTAAAACAGTTTGAGACACAAGCTGGATGTTGTTTTTGGTTCACCTCTGCCTGCATACCAGCACAGGCCTGGATCCTGACATGGGGATTCCACTTGTTTGTGGGTTTTCGTTTTAGCTTGCAGTGCAGGCTGTGCAGTTTTCTTCCTCAAAAGCAAAACTTGGGACCTCGATGGTTGAGTTAGTGAGGAAGGCAGAATCTTCCTCGCCTGCCCTTCTGTTTCTGATGAAAATCCATGCTTCCTCCACCCCATCAACGCAAAGGATTGCTTTAGAAAGCAATTAGCATGTAAAAAGCCAGCCATTTTCCCTCTGATTTGGGGCAGGGGAGGGAAGAAAGATTTGGGGGGGGGGGAGAAAAGGCCATTCTTGAAAACGAACAGGAATTTCTGAGTTGCGTTTGGTAACTCAGCACAACCCACACCCTGTTTTCCTTCTTGTCAGAAGGGTATACTTAGTAGAATAAATGGGGAGGGGGTAGGAGTGAGGGGGGAGAGAGAGATAAAGAGAAGGGGAAGAGAAGAAGAGAGAGGGGGAGGGAGGGAGAGAAAAAGCCATGCTTGAAAATGAACAGGCAATTCCTAAGTTGCGTTTGGCAACTCAGTACAACCCCCATGCTGTTTTCCTTCCTGTCAGAAGGGTATACTTAGTAGAATAAATGGAGGGGGCTAGGGGAGAGAGAGAGAGGTAGGGTGAGAAAGAGAGGGAGGGAGAGGGGGAGAAATAAATGGGGATAGGAGAGAGGGAGGGAGGGAGGGAGGGAGGGGGAGAGAGGGGGGAAAGTAAATGGGGTAGGAGAGAGAGAGGGAGAGGAGAGAGAGGGAGGGAGAAAGGGGAGGAGAGGAGAGGAGGGGAGAGGGAGGGGAGAAATAAATGGGGTAGGAGAGGGGGAGGAGAGAGGGAGGGAGGAGGGATGGAGGGAGGGAGAGGGAGGAAGAAATAAATGGGGTAGGAGAGGGGAGAGGGGGAGGGAGGGAGAAATAAATGGGGATAGGAGAGAGGGGAAGGGAGGGAGACATAAATTGGGGATAGGAGAGAGGGAGGGAGAGAGGAAGGGGAGAGGGGGGAGGGAGAGAGGGAGAGGGGAAAAAGTAAATGGTAGGAGAGAGGGGGAGGGATGGAGGGAGGGAGAGGGAGGAAGAAATAAATGGGGGTAGGAGAGAATGAGGGAGGGAGAGGGAGGAGGGATGGAGGGGGGAGAAAGCCATGGTTCAAAACGAACAAACAGTTCCTGAGTTGCGTTTGGCAACTCAACTCAACCCCCACTCTGTTTTCTTTCCTGTCAGAAGGGCATACATAGTAGAATAAATGGGGGTAGGAGAAAGAGAGGGAGGGAGAGAGGGGAGAAATAAATGAGGGTAGGAGAGAGGGGGGAGGTAGGGAGAAAGCGGGTATAAATAAATAGGGGTAGGAGAGGGAGGTAGAGAGAAGGGAGAAATAAATGGGGGATAGGAGAGAGGGGAGGGAGAGAGGGAGGGAGGTTCCTGAGGGGGGGGAACCTCCACTCTGTTTTCTTTCCTGTCAGAAGGGTATACTTAATAGAATAAATGGGGGTAGGAGGGAGGGGGGAGAAATAAATGGAGGATAGGAGAAAGAAAGAGAGATAAGAGGGTGGAAGGAGAGAGGGAGGAAGGGAGAAAGAGGGTATAAATAAATGGGGGTAGGAGAGGGAGAGGGGGGAGAAATAAATGGGGATAGGAGAGAGGGAGAGGGAGAGAGGGAGGGGAGAGGGGGAAGGAGGGAGAGAGGGGAAAATAAATGGGGGTAGGAGGAGGGAGGGAGAGGGGGAGAAATAAATGGAGGATAGGAGAGAGAAAGGGAGAGAGGGAGAGAGTGGGAGGGGAGAGGGGGGAAGGAGGGAGAGAGGGGAAAATAAATGGGGGTAGGAGGGAGGGAGGGAGGGAGAGGGGGAGAAATAAATGGGAGATAGGAGAGAGAAAGGGAGAGAGGGAGAGAGTGGGAGGGAGAGGGGGAAGGAGGGAGAGAGGGGGAAATAAATGGGGGTAGGAGAGGGAGGGAGGGAGAGGGGGGAGGGGAGAGAGGGGGAAGGAGGGAGAGGGGAAAATAAATGGGGTAGAAGAGAGAGGGGGAGGGAGGGAGAGAGGGAGGAAGAGAAATACATGGGGGGTAGGAGAGAGAGAGGGAGGGAGAGAAAGGGGGGCGAGAGACAAAGAGAGGGTGAGAAAGCCATGCTTGAAAACGAACAGGCAACTCCTGAGTTGCGTTTGGCAACTCAGCACAACCCTCACCCTTTTTCTTTCCTGTCAGAAGGGTATACTTAGTAGAATAAATGGGGGGGTAGGAAAGAGAGAGGGAGAGAGAGGGGGGAGAGAGGGAGAGAGGGGGAGGGAGGGAGAGAGGGGGAGAAATAAATGGGAGTAGGAGAGAGGGAGAGAAATAAATGGGGGGTAAGAGAGAGAGGGAGGGAGGGAGAGGGGGGAGAAATCCATGCTTGAAAACGAACAGGCAATTCCTGAGTTGCGTTTGGCAACTCAGCACAACCCTCACCCTGTTTTCTTTCCTGTCAGAAGAGTATACTTAGTAGAATAAATGGGGGGTAGGAAAGAGAGAGGGAAGGAAAGTAAAAGAGGGGGAGAGGGAGGGAGAGGGGGAGAAATAAATGGGAGTAGGAGAGGGGGAGAGGGAGAGAGAGAGAAATAAATGGGGGGGGAGAGAGAGAGCGGGGGGGAGAGGGGGGAGAAATCCATGCTTGAAAACGAACAGGCAATTCCTGTGTTGCGTTTGGCAACTCAGCACAACCCACCGCCTGTATCCCTTCCTATCAGAAGGGCATACATAGTAGAATAAATGGGGAGGGGGTAGGAGAGGGGGGAGAAAGAGAGAGGGGGGTGGCTTTGCTGCAGCAGGAGGGGGCGGGCTGCGTTGGCACCTAGGCCTCTCTTCTGCCTCCAGCCTTTCCTCCAAAAGCGCTGTCCCCGGTGCTGAAAAGGACCAGCCGCAGAGGACCCGCACGGCCTTCCTCTTCTTCTTCCTCCTCCTCCTCGTCCTCGAGGCCTTGTGGAAGGCAAGCCAAGGAGGCAAGCAGGCAAAGAGGGGAGCGGGGGCGCGCTCTGAGCGGGAACGCGCACGCCGGCTCCTTCCCCTCCTCCTCCTTCTCCATCTCCATCCTTCCGCCTGCCTCCTTCTCTCTCTCACTGAGTGTGTGTGCGCGCGCGTGTGGCTGCGTGTGAGAGAGCGAGAGGGGGCTGGTGGATGCGTGCGCTCGCCGGCGAAGGAGCTGGATGTCCCCAAGCGACGCCCAGCAAGCCGAGAAGAGCGCGGGGGGCTAAGGCGAAGGAAGGAGACCCCAACCAGCGACAGCCCCGCAAGCCAAGGCGGCTTTCCCCCCGAGCTCGAGGAGCACTGCAGCAACCGCGGGCCAAAGCGCGCCTTCCTCTTCCTCCTCCTCCTCCTCTCCTGAAGGCTGCATTCCTCCATCGCGGCTCCTTCACCCGCCCGCCCAAGATGCGGAGGATCTAGTTCGCGGAGCGAGACAACGGGCAAGGAAGGAGAAGAAGGCGAAGAAGAAGAAGAGCCAGGCGAAGAGGAAGAGGAGGGAGAGGCGGCGGGAGACAGACGGATTTCGTGGCGTTGTGGATGCTCGCCTTTTCATGGCAATGCAAAAGATCCGGCAGATTGCTCTCTTCCTGGCTCCTTTGGTTTGGGGACTCATCTGGGGGGCCTACGCCAACGGCGTGCAAATAGGTGAGCCATCTCTCCCTTTAAAATCAATGCGGGGGGGGGGGTCTTTTGCCCCTTTCCTTCCCCCCCCCTTTCCCTTCCAGTGCCACTGCATGAATTCTGACTGCTTCCCCTTTTTCTTCAGTTCTGGGTCTCTCTCATTCCACTCTTACAGGCAGATTCGTGGCACGGTGCCACGGATCAAGCCTTGGGAGCTGGAATGAGAGGATGTGGAGGTACCTTGGCTGGAGATGGACGCCTTGGCATCCCCCCAGTGACTGATCTCTGTCTCTCAATCTACCCCCCCCCCCATCTCCTCTCTTCCCTTTCCTCCTTGCCAACCAGCATCTCCATGGCTCAGCTTCAATCCTGTAGGGAGAATGGACTGATTTGCCAAGGAATTTGGGGGTACTTGGCACTCTTCATGTATGCCGAACAGGGTTCTGTGTGGGATCCATAGCCATTCCTTCTTCCTGCCTCCTCCCCCAACTCCTCAGAACCTAATCCGATTTATTCTGAGTTAGGCTGGATCTATACTACCATATCAAATGCCTTGAACTGGATCATATGGCAGTGTATACTCATATAATCTGGTCAATGTAGACAATGTGGACTACCTGCTTTGATAATATGGAATATATGGCAGTTTAGACTCATATAATCTGGTTTAAAGTAGGCAACGTGGATTACCTGCTTTGATAATCTGGAATATATGGCAGTATAGACTCATATAATCCAGTTTAACATAGACAGGGTGGACTACCTGCTTGGATAATCTGTAATATATGGCAGTGTAGACTCATATAATCCAGTTCAAAGTAGACAGTGTGGACTATTTGCTTTGATAATCTGGATTATATGGCAGTGTAGACTCATATAATCCAGTTCAAAGTAGACAATGTAGACTATTTGCTTTGATAATCTGGATTATATGGCAGTGTAGACTCATATAATCCAGTTTAACGTAGACAGTGTGGACTACCTGCTTGGATAATCTGGAATATATGGCAGTGTAGACTCATATAATGCAGTTTAACGTAGACAGTGTGGACTACCTGCTTGGATAATCTGTAATATATGGCAGTGTAGACTCATATAATCCAGTTCAAAGTAGACAAGGTGGACTATCTGCTTTGATAATCTGGATTATATGGCAATGTAGATCCAGCCTGCAGCATTTTGAGATGGTAAGGCTTTTAAGATCAATGAGCCTGAAGGCAAAGGGATGAATGAAGGGTTTCTTTTTCTTGATGGATCTATCACTGCCGCCACCTTGCCTGCAGCACTGATGTCCTCTCTCTCTCTCTCTCTCTCTCTCTCTCTCTCTCTCTCTCTCTCTCTCCTCTTTCTCTCTCTGTTTCTCATTCCACAGGGGGGCTCTTCCCCAGGGGAGCCGACCAGGAATACAGTGCTTTCCGGGTAGGCTTGGTTCAGTTTTCCACTTCAGATTTCCGACTCACATCCCACATCGACAACCTGGAGGTGGCCAACAGCTTTGCTGTCACCAACGCTTGTGAGTAATGGATGCTGAGTCCCCTGCTTTGGGACCCTTTCATTTCTGGGGCAGCAGGTGCATTTGCGCATTATACAAGAGGGAAAAAAGAAGGTGGGCGTGTGGGAAGGCATGCGTATGAGGGTGAGTGGGTGGGTGGAGGGGGTGGTCATGACTTTGGCATTGAACTCCTCCAGAGCTGCTGGTAAAGGAGTGGGTGGTGGGTGGGGTAAGAAGATGAAAGGATGGAATGAAAGGATGTGAATGTATTTTTCATTCTGTGCCCATCCAGCTATATTCCTATGGCAGTTGCTTGCTCGGAATGGTTCATCTCTGTCTCAGTCTACCTACCCAGTCATTTTATACCAGCTTGTACCATTTGTTTTGGATGCAGACTATGTTCCTAAGGCTGTTGTTCTCACTCTTTCAAAGTATTACATAAAGCTGGCTGCATAATGGTTGATTGTGGTCCATATCTGAGGCCCTCATGAGTCTGGCCAACATGAGCAGACAAAGGGCCCATCCACAAAGACATATAACCCAGAGTATCAAGGCAGAAAATCCTACAATATCTGCTTTGAACCAGAATATATGGCAATGTGGACTCGGGGTCCTTCTACACAGCCATATAACCAAAAATATCAAGGCAGAAAATTCCACAATATGTGCTTTGAACTGGCCTATTTAAGTCCACACTGCCATATATTCCAGTTCAAAACAGAAAATGTTGGATTTTTTTTCAGTTGTGTGGAAGAGGCCATACTCTTCTCTTACCGGTCTCTATATATGGCATAATTCCACCATATCCATTCCTACTGAGTTATTTGCTGGATAAAGATAAGTCATTTGTCCCTTGAATAAATTACGTTTCTGGGCCAAAATCTAGTTCCTTAGCCATAAGGATGTTTGCCCTTCCCCTTACAGAATGGATTGAGGGAATGCTGGAGGCTAAACTGTTACTGCTCTCATATTCTCCAAGTTGCGAGATTGTGGCACTGAGTATTCATCTCTCCATATTTCTATGACAGAGAGAATTGTTGTGGTCTGAATACCACAGAATCCGGGTGTGAAATGGATCTAAGCAATAGCCCATTTTGCCATAGGATGTATGTGGGTTTTTTTGCCCCATATACAGTTGCACACATCAGGCACTTCCACACAGCCATATCACCAGAAAATCAAGGCGGAAAATCCACAATATCTGCTTTGAACTGAGCTACTTGAGTCCACGCTGCCAGGAATGTAGCCGGGGGGGGTTGAGGGGCTTCAGCCCCCAAATTCTCAGGGTGGTCCGCGAGAAGGCCTTACTGGCACATTATTTAAACTGTTATGTTTATTCATATCATGATTTGATCACCATGCTCAGTATATCCCATATGCATGGGGCTATTGGGATAACGATAGAAAAGGTTTGCTAGGGTAGACCCTCTCTCACTCAGACTCAGCCCCCAATCAAACTCAGCCCCTCCCTCATCAAAATCCTGGCTATGGCCCTGCACGCTGCCATATATTCCAGTTCAAAGCAGATACTGGGGGGATTTTATTCAGCTGTGTGAAAGGGGCCACCTAAAGGAGGAGCTGGAATGGGCAGATGGGAAGTAATAGCAGAGCTCCTTGTAGATCATATGTTCCTGGCTGGCTGGTTGCACATGGCACTGGACCATGCTTGTATGCCTTGCCGAGCTTGTTCCCTGCCTGAGATGGCTGTCCTAGCCATTGAAGAATCCACATCCCGACATATGCCTCCTGCTCAAAAAGAGATCCATCCTCAAGGCTCTCTCAACCCTTGAGGCCTCTCTTGGTTGAGTAAAAGGGCGCATCATGGCCAGAAGATGCTCAGAGAAGCAGCAAAATAGCTGCAAGTGGACTGTTGAGTCTGAACAGCAATAGCTGCAAGAGATGCTGATGATCAGCCATTTTCCTTTTTCTTTTCTCCATATTAGAATTGCACTGCCCCAATCCCTTTACCTTCTAAATCACTGCACTTTAAGGAGCCTTTTTACCCTGGATTTGGGCAGGAAAAGAACCTGGATAATAAACCCTGGATTTGGAAGTGGAGTGCCCCCTTCTTCTACGAACGCTCTGTCAGGAGGAGCATTGCTTTATAGGCACACGAGTTTTGAATGACATCGATTCAGATGATTTTTTTTTAGCATACAGAGTATACACACGTGAGCCGTTTTCCTTCTCTCACTTGGCGTAGTCTTCATATTCCTCTTCTATAAGGTTTAGAGCGTTTTCTGGAAGACTTCAGTAAGAGGCACAATGCAGCAACTGCAAGGGTCAAGTAGCAAAAATAATACAGTGATCAAATCAAATCTGAAATTGCGGTTTTATCATCTGCTGAAATGCACATTTCCTTCAGGGATACATTTGAAGGAATGCTGAACAGTTGTGGCTGGCACTATCAAAATGAGGGTCGCAACTAATATTTCATATTTTCAAAATCACCCAAGGAAAGAGAGAATGCCTTTCTTGTATGCCTGGATTCATGATAATTGTTTCCTAAGATCCAATCCCTTCCCTTGTTATGCTGATAGTAAAGCAAGTAATTGAAAGAGGATTTATGAAAGCCAAGGTTGAATCTTTGCACTGCTGCAATGCAATGCAATTGCAGGAATCAGTGGTTTGCCATTCGCAGTGCTATAGATGAATATCTGTTGGTGAGCACGGGGATTGAATTAAGATTCTCTGGAGACTCCACATCACATGGGGGAAAGAGCCGACTGCTTCAATATTTAAAGCCTACTAGGAGGAGAGGTGGGCTGATCGCCTGAAGACAAATCGCTGCCAGCTAAGATTATTAGAACTGCAGTTTGTCACTCTGACTTTAAAGGAAAGCATGACATTTTGTCATTTTCTAAGGGGACTGATGCCAAGATTTTTTAAACCCATGAACTTCAAGAAGGAGGAAACGGAAAACTAAGATGGGCTCACATTGATCAAAAAGCACATCCTACTCATTCAGAGGATTAGAGCTTTGTTGGCCAAATGCAGCTTTCTGCTATAGAGAATATCTGTGCAGTAGCAGATAGAGCAGTAGACCTGTGGCGTTTTAGAGCCAAAGCATTTTCTTGTATGCATCAACCTTTGATGGACAACAGCATTTTTATTTATTTATTTATTTATTTATTTATTTAACTATATTTATATTCCACTCTTCTCACCCCGAAGGGGACTCAGAGCAGATTACAGGTACACATACTTAGCAGACAATCCCTGCTGTTTACACATACACACATATAGACGAACAGAGGCAAACTCGGGCCACCAGGGGGAGCTGACACACTCCTCATCTCTCAGGGTTCCCAGCATCATCATATGCATTCAGGTTTACCTGAATTAAGGAGGTCCCTGTCAAAAATTAACAGTTTGCTAAATGGGCACTCTTTGAAGTAGCACAGGCCACACTGTTAATCTGTATCTGTAAAACTAAAGATACTTAAGGAAAAAATTCATGTATATATATATGACATGGGGAAATTTGGGGAGCTGATATTCTGCTTCGTTTGGGATGTAAGGTTGTTTTTTTTTAAAAAAATAGTTGAATGAAAGGAAGAAAGGAATCATTATTTCTGTTGCTAATCACATGGTCCAAAATTTGTATCTGACAGGGTTCTGTCACAATTTATACTCAATTCGATATAGTCTTTGGATATAAGAACATGACTTAAATGATGCAGCATTTGAGGATATACAGAGGGGTTTTTTCCTCACCCATTCCTCTTATCGGTATAAAAGGATTGCAGGACATTGCCCCAGGAGAGCTTAGAGCCTGCTCAAATTCACCATGCTCCCACAGAGTCTTCAACTTGCCATACAGAGAGCCATTTAAGACAGTGTTTCCAAACCTTTTTTGAGCCGCGGCACATTTTTTACATTTACAAAATCCTGTGGCACACCACCAACCAAAATGACACAAAATGACACTCTAACACAGTAATACATATAGTTAATATGTTTTTAAATGTATTTATACACTCAGTGTGAAACCTGGGCCTGTTTCGATGAACACAGCATAGATATCCTGGCAGGAATGGCAGAAAGACACACACGAAGGTCTTGCTCAACAGCTGTCAGTCTCTCTCTGTGTTTTGCTTTTCTGCCTGCGCTGTTGTGCTCTCTCTCTCTCTCTCTCTCTCTCTCTCTCCCTCCCTCCCTCCCTCCCTCCCTCCCTCCCTCCCTCCCTCCCTCCCTCCCTCTCCCTCTCCCTCTCCCTCTCCCTCCCTCCCTCCCTCCCTCCCTCCCTCCCCTCTCTCTCTCTCTCTCTCTCTCTCTCTCTCTCTCTCTCTGTAATGTTCATTTGTGGGATTAACATAAAACCACTAGACAAATTGCTGCCAAATTTGGCCACAAAACATACTAATACTAACCCAAGGAGGGACCATCATTGTCATTTGGGAGTTGTAGTTGCTGGGAGTTATAGTTCACCCGCAATCAAAGAGCATTCTGAACTCCACCAATGATGGAATGGAATCAAACTTCCCACACAGAACTCCCATAACCAAGAGAAAATACTATAAGAGTTTGGTGGGCATTGACCTTGAGTTTTAGAGTTGTAGTTCACCTATATCCAGAGAGCACTGTGGACTCAAACAATGTTGGATCAGGACCAAACTTGGCATGAATACTCAATATGCCCAAATGTGAAAACAGATGGAGTTTGGGGAAAATAGACCTTGACATTTGGGAGTTACAGTTTCTGGGATTTATAGTTCCTCCCCCTTCGCACCCTTTCCTCCCCCTCCTGCCGAACACTTACTTTTTCTTCTCTACTTGGGCTCCCTTCTTCCCAGCCTCTTCTGCCGCTATTTTGATCTGAGGGGGCAGCGTGAGCATGTTCAGGAGAGGAGGGGGGAGGGAGGAAGACATGGGGCGAGTCTGTGCAGTAGCGCCCGCATGGGTCACATTTTCCTCCCCCCTCCCCTCCTGAACATAACACGCTCACGCTGCCCCCTCAGATCAAAATGGCAGCAGAAGAGGCTGGGAAGAAGGGAGCCTGAGTGGAGAAGAAAAAGTGTTCGGCAGGAGGGGGAAGAAAGGGTATTGGAGGTTCCAATTTCCCACTGCACATTTGATGATCACTCACGGCACACTAGTGTGCTGTGGCACACTGGTTGGGAAACACTGATTTAACACATGTGAATACCTGAATAGTCTTACAGTGATCAAATATGGCAGATGCTTTACAAAGGCAAGATTAAACAACATATTTCCCTCAGAGCTGCTAAGAGGCAGATTGTCTGGAACTCCTTATGCCCAAAGACTATGCCCCTGTGAAGGAAATGAAGTAGAAACAATAGAATACATTTCATTGTAGTGTCGCTATAACACAGTGCAACAGAGCCACCTTATATATCGAATTTTGTCCCGCATGACCAGCCATCACCTGCCATCCCCATCACCTGGGGATTGTTAGATACCATTTAGAAGACAAGTACCACAGGATGATCCTCATAGTGCTAAAACTCCTTGCAGTGGTAACAAGGCTGAGAAAGAAACTAACCTCAGATAGGGTTATTACTTGGAACATGTATACTTATTTCTGGACAATGAGATGGGATAATTTTAAATGACTGTTTGTTCATTGATGGGTCTATGGACCATAATAAATGTATTTATTTACTTTATTTATATTCCGCTCTTCTCACCCCAAAGGGGACTCAGAATGGATTTTAAGTACACATACTTAGCAGACAATCCCTGCAGTTTCCACATACACAACATATAGATGAACAGAGGCAAACTCTGCCCACCAGGGGGAGCTGACGCACTCCTCGTCTCTCAGCGTTCCCAGCGTTCCTTGTTGTTCCTTCCGCATTCCTCAGTGTTCCTGGAGTTCTTTAATAGTCTCATAATTCAGTCAAAATTTGCCTCCCCACTTAATGTGGTACCTTTATCTCCTACTTGACAGATGCAACTGTCTTTCGGGCTGCAAAGGTCGACAGCAGGCTACACTTAAAGGTCGAGCACCCGCCTTGACCCGGGCAGACCTCAAACTCATGACCTATTGGTCAGAGAGATCTTATTCAGCTGACACTTAGCCAGCTGCACCACATTCCCGGTGAATACATTTTAAAATACATTTTATTGAAGTGTCACTATAACACAGTGCAACATAACCAACTTATATATTGAAATCTCTCCCGCATGACCATTCATCACCTGCAGGGGATTGTTAGATACCTTTTAGAAGACTAGTGCCACAGGATGATCCTCATAGTGCTAAAACTCCTTGCAGTGGCAACAAGGCTGAGAAAGAAACTAACCTCAGATAGGGTCATTACTTGGAACATGTATACTTATTTCTAGACATTGAGATGGGATAATTTTAAATGACTGTTTGTTCACTGATGGGTCTATGGACCATAATAAATTTATTTATTTATTTAATTTATTTATATTCCGCTCTTCTCACCCCGAAGGGGACTCAGAGCGGATTACAGGTACACATACTTAGCAGACAATCCCTGCTGTTTCCACAAACACACATATAAAACAGAGGCAAATTCTGGCCACCAGGGGGAGCTGATGCACTCCTCATCTCTCAGCATTCCCAGCGTCCCTTGTTGTTCCTTCCACATTCCTCAGCGTTCCCGGAGTTCTTGAGTGGCCTCATAATTCAGTCAAAATTTGCCCCCCCCCTTAATGTGTTACGTTTATCTCCTACTTGACAGATGCAACTGTCTTTCAGGCTGCAAAAGTCGACAGCAGGCTACACTTAAAGGACGAGCACCCACCTCGACCTGGGCAGGCCTCGAACTCATGACCTACTGGTCAAAGAGATCTTATGCAGCTGACACTTAGCCAGCTGCACCACATTCCCGGTGCTTTGGACAAATTGTTGTTGTTCTTGGAGTATAAAAGGATGGATTTCTAGGAAGGAATTGGCTTTGCTATATCTATCTAGGAATACAGAACCTGGTAAAGAAATGGCCAAGACACTCACATAATGAAATATAAGCTTATGTTTCAAAATCATAAAGTGGAAAAGTACATACCAGATTTTTTTTAAAAAAACAAACAAACAAACATCAAACAGTCTTTTAAAAATGGGAACTAAATATGGTGCAATGATTTGGATGACAAGGTCATTATTGTTCAATATAATGAATAGAAAGAAAGTAGATTATTTATTTAGTACCTCAGTCACTCACAGACACCTTATTTAACAGTTTTATATCACATTTGTTTTCAGAAAAAAGCCCATGGATACAACTTATTGTTACTCTGGTTGTTTCTAATGTCTGGATTGAGTGAACAATTGTATAGTGAAGGCATTACATTTGATAGAAACGTCTACTGGCTTGAGACAATGTGTAGCTATTGCTTCTGCCGCACTGCCAGTGTACCGAAAGTGTTTTTTCACATAAGGATAATTGTCTGACAGATGCTACAATATGAAATCTGATAGTGAAGAAAACAGGGAGAAGGGGAAATGAGGGAAGGTCAAGGTGAGCAAGAGCCATGGAGAGTATTTAGACCTCATTATATTTGAATGTGAATGCTGAGTTTTGCCAAAGGACTATCAGAAAAAGTTTCCTTATACTGTAAGGCTTTATAAGAACAACATAAGCACATGAGACTAACCAATCTGTCAGTATTCTGAGATTGCAGGCATCTGGAACGCAAGGTTTTGCATGTCTGGGTGTGGCCACTAGAGTTAAAATAATGTAAATTCTTTCTGTTTGGGATACCACAATTGAGAGCTTTGAAGGCTAGCATTGGTTTTGGATAAGATTCAGTGTATGAATCTGAGAAGTAGTATAAATGAGAAGAGTTTCTGCCTTCAAAGTAATCCTTATTTGCCTCAATATGGAATAATCTCTACACTATTTATTTTCCTGATTCAAAAAAATCAGAGTTTTTTTTAAAAAACCTCCCCTACTTATATATCTTGCAAATGCTGATTAGTTATTGATGAGAGAGTATTTCATTCTAGTGTTTGTGGTTTAAATTGTATTTTTTCCCCAAAACTCTTACAAAAATCATACTTACAGTATATGTTCACACAATCATGCCTCTTGAGCTGCAATCTACAGATTACTCATTCCAGTTTGGACCTTTTCTGGGCCATCAATAATGATTTAGTATTTATTTAGTACTTTTTACCCTACTTTTCTCTTAATATGAAGTGTAAGCGAGTTCACAATATAATTAATTAATGCTTAATATAATATTTTATTTATTTATTTATTTACTTTATTTATATTCTGCTCTTCTAACCCCGAAGGGGACTCAGAGCGGATTACAGCATACAAACTTGCAGACAATCCCTGCAGTTCAACATATAAACATGTGACATTTATTACAGTACAGTACAGTACAGTACACACATTTTGACATATTACACACATGTATAGACAAACAGAGGCAAACTTTCTGGCCACCAGGGGGAGCTGACACACTCCTCATCTCTCAGCATTTTTCCAGCATCCCTTTGTTGTTTCTTCCGCATTCCTCAGCGATTCCTGGAGTTCTTTTTAATGACCTCATAAATCTGTCAAAATTTGCCTCCCCACTTTAATGTGGTACCTTTATCTCCTACTTGACAAATGTAACTGTCTTTCGGGCTGCAAAGGTCGGCAGCAGGCTACACTTAAGGTCGCGAACCCACCTCGATCCAGGCAGGCCTCGAACTCATGACCTACAGGTCAGAGAGATCTAATGCAGCTGATACATAGCCAGCTGCACCACATTCCCAGTGCATATGATATATCGCAATACAATGTAATATAGCCAGTGATGGGATTGGATCCAGGAGATTTGAGTGGAGATTTATTATATTTTGATAATATAATATCAAATCACATTGTGTAACATAAGATTGTATTGAAAATTTCTCGGTTCTTTTATTTTTTGTTACCAGAACACACACACATCGTGGATATGCTTGCCTTGTGAAATGAGAGTTGAATCTCTTTGTTTATTTATATATGCACGTGAATTGATTAATATTCATAAGTAATCAGTTGCTGCTCTTCAACCTCTGTAAAGCCAACTTGGCCGATTTAAAAGCTGGAGAAGGCATATGTCTCTTAATTGTCCCTTTTACACCTGATGCATCCCACAAGGGGGCATTTAGGTATTACACAGTGCAAGATGCTTTAGGATTGGTATGTGATGCTGACTAGAATAAAAGGAGAGGTGATCATCTCACTCTAATTATGTGTTCCAATAGAAGATCAATTCACTTGCTCAATGGCTTTTGATTGTTTCTCATTATACTATCACTAACAAAAAAAGAGGATGAAAACCAATGTGAATCAACTGCAGAGCCTTAATCCTCGATCTCATGGCTGGTTCATGGATGTACATCACTGTTTACTCTAGACTTGATTATATAACTGACAGTTGTAACTGTCAGAATAACTGCTGTGAAGTGTGATATCTGAGATGACATGGTCATCGGGCAATACACATGACTATCCATTATTTCTTTTCTTTTCTCCACATCTGAGGAAGTTGTACTAGTGACACAGCTTCGAAGCCAGATTTGAATAGGTGTGGCAGTTCTTATTGGGAAACCTGTTCCAATCAGCTTAGTCTAGTTTACTTTTAAGATTAAGAAATTCAGTAAATGGTTAACAGCCGTAACAGATTGGAGGACCATTTTCAAATTATGTGGTGTCTAAAGGACCACCTCATCTTTTGATAACTTTCTTCTCTAATGGGTGTCGGGAGCCAGCAAGGCATATTGGTTTGAGCATTGGACTGACTCTAGAGAGCAGACTTTGAATCCTTGCTCAGCCTTGGAAACCCACTGGGTTGCCTTGGAGAAGTTGCACTCTCTCCGTCTCAGAGAAAAGCAAAGAAAAATCCATGGTGAACAAATCTTTTCAAGAAAATCCCATGGTAGATTCAGCTTAGGGTCTCCATTCGTCAGAAACTATTTAAAGGTACACAACAGCAGCAGCAGCAATGGGGTTTTCCCACAGCCAGCTTTGATAAAGGAACCAACCTGCAGAAAAATATTTTTCTGTCTTCATCAGTATTGATTCCAGGAAACTACAACATAACAATAAAATGGATGTTATTTTAGGGTCTCATCACACTAGAGTATGAATTCACTTTAAATCCAGTTGCTGCCTCCTGCAGAATTCTGGGGTTTGTAGTTTAGGGAGGAGCCTTTAACAGCCTCATTAAACTACGAAATCAGAATTCTGCAAGAGGAAGAAAGTTGATTCATTCTCTAGTGCAGTGTTTCCCAACCTTTTTTGAGCTGCGGCACACTTTTAACATTAAAAAAATCCGGGGGCACACCACCAACCAAAATGACACAAAATGACACTCTAACACAGTAATACATATAGTTAATTGACCTTGAGTTTTGGAGTTGTAGTTCACCTACATCCAGAGAGCACTGTGGACTCAAACAATGATGGATCTGGACCAAACTTGGCAAGTGGGCCCCTCAGGCAGTAGAGCAGGCCGAGGGCCGCCACCAAGCCCAGGCTCCAACCCAGGGTCCCGCCGCCAGCCTCAGCCGCTCCCATTGCCACAGGTAGCGACTCACAGGCGAAAGGGGTGGCGGGGGAGAGGGAGAAGGCGGCAATTCCCCGTCCCCAGCGCCACTCTCTGCCATGACTTGCTGAGGCTGCACAGAGGAGGAGGAGCATGAGTGACCCCGCCCACTGAAGCCCGTCCACTGCTCATGCTCCTCCTCCTCCACGCGGCCTCAGCGAGCGAGGGCAAGAGTCATGGCAGGGAGCAGTGCCGGGGGGGGGGGGCGCTCTCTGCCATGACTCCCGCCATGACACAATCAGGCACGAGCAAGCAATCACTCTTCCCTCCTCCCTCGAGTGGAGGCTGGCTGGGGAAATGGCCGAAGGAGGAGGCGCCCCGGCCCCTTCTTCTTCTTCTTCACCACCGCCCGGCCCTTCCTCCTCCCCCTCCTCCCCCTCTCCCAAGCAGCAGGAGTTCGGCAGGAGGGGGAGAAAGGGGGGGAGTCATTTTTCACGGCACACCAGATGATCCGTCATGGAACAGTAGTGTGCCGCGGAACAGTGGTTGGGAAACACTGCTCTAGTGTGATGAAGTAGTATGTGTTGTTGAAGGTTTTCATGGTTGGAATCACTGAGTTGCTGTGAGGGTTCCGGGCTGTATGGCTATGTTCCAGAAGCATTCTCTCCTGATGATTTGCTCACATCTATGGCAAGCATCCTCAGAGGTTGTGAGGTCTGTTGGACACTAAGCAAGTGGGGTTTATCTGTGGAATGTCCAGGGTGGGAGAAAAAACCCTCTTGAGAGCGTATTATTTGAGAACACAGAAATGCTGGACCACTCTAACAACCACCATCTCAAGACTACACAGAGAAGCCATTGAAATCCACAAGCATGCGGCCAATTTCAACAGAAAGGAGGAAACAATGAAAAATGAAGAAAATCTGGCTATCAGTATTAAAAACTCTAAAATTAGGATGGTAAATAAAGAACAACACTCAAAAAACAGGGGAATTCCAAACAGGAATCAATCAGGGCCAGCTAATGCCATTCAACAAAGGATTCCACCAGGCAGGAAGCAGCCAGACTTTGTAGCTGCAGGGCCATTCAATGCTAATCAGTGTGGCCAACTGCAACATTCACATTTGCCTCAAATGGACAAGAGCTCTTTCTCCCACCCTACACATTCCACAGATATATAAACCTCACTTGCCTAGTTTCCAATACACCTCACAACCTCTGAGGATGCCTGTTATAGATGTGGGTGAAACATCAGGAGAGATGCTTCTGGAACATGGACATACAGCCTGGAAAACACACAGCAATCAAGATGTTATTTATTTTTATTTGTTAATGCATATCCTACCTATCTTGGACTTTATATTAATGCACAGAGAAAATACTTTTCAAGGAAATATGACAGCCACCTTGAATAATAATCCAAGCTAAATGCCAAACATCTGTCTTGAATTTTGAAAACCCAACAATATAATATAAAAATAGTATAAAATCAATAATAAAAATCAAATAGAAGCATAAAATATGAAAGCCAAGGGAAGCCAAATCCTGGGCCCTTCCACACAGCCATATAACCCAGAATATCAATGCATATAATCCACAATATTTGTTCTGAACTGGGTTACCTGAGTCCACACTGCCATATAACCCAGTGCAATGTGGATTGTATACAATTGTGTGGAAGGGGCTTCTGACAAGTTTACTTAAACATGGTTATAGCCATGACCAAGATCATGGCCATATTTCATGGAAACGAAGGGTTTTTGTCTCATGTTGATCAGCCTTCCACAACCTTTCTTCTCTAGGGGCCCTTCCACACAGCCATATAATCCAAAATATCAAGGCAAATAGTCTACAATAGGCATTCTCAAACTGCGGCCCTCCAACTATTTGGGCCTTTAATTCCCAGAATTCCTGACAACTGAACAAGCTCATTTGGGCTTCTGGGAGTTGGAGGCCAAAACAGCTGGAGGACCACAATTTGAGGATGTCTGGTCTACAATATCTGCTTTGAACTGGATTGTCTGAGTCCACAGTGCCATATATTCCAGTTCAAAGCAAAAAATGCGAGATTTTATTCAGCTGTGTCGAAGGGGTCTAGATTACCAGACTGCAATTCACCTTATCCCAGCCAGCATGACTAGAGATAATATATTAGTTCGGGATGATAGTATCTGTGGCCCAACTCCTCTGAAAGTGGAGGAAAGTCAATACAGATATTCTGAGATAAGAGACAGTAAGAGACAGTAAATCAGGAAGGTTTCAGAGTGCAATCCTGTAACTGCTCTGAAACTCGACAATCTATCTCTTTGTAGAATTATTGTGTAAAATGACTGTTTAGCCCTGATCTTGGCCAGTATTAGCATGCAGTAGTATTTAGATAATTCACCATATCTGATATCTGTAAATAAGAGCTTCATATCTTTGGCCCAACACAGGCCCGGATTACCCATAAGGCCACCCTAGCCCATGGCCTAGGGGCGCAAGCCAAGAGGGGGCGTAGTTTACACAGATCAAAAAAATGTTGAAACAAAACCGCAATGTGCGACATGGAGATGACTCTCTCTCTCGGGGGAGGGCAGGGGAAGAGCGCTGTGAGGGGGCGGTGGAGGAGGGAATGGCGCCCCCCGTCTCCATCGCCCCTGCCCCTTTGTCAAGAAAGGAGTGTGCGAGGAGGAGGAGGCAGAGGGAAGCTCCCGGGGCTGCTGCCGGGCATGAGCGGCACCCAGGAACATGGCAGAGGAGGCAGAGGCACTCGCGCCCTCCTGCTGTGCATGCCCGGCAGTGGCCCCAGGGGCAGGGCTTCCTCCTCCTCGCGGCACGCTGTCCTTCCTTGACTCAAGGAAGGAGGGCGTGCCACGAGGAGGAGGAGGTGGAGGGAAGCCCCGCCCCCGGAGCCGCTGCCTCAAGGAAGGAGGGCACACGGCGCCACGAGGAGGAGGAGGTGGGGGGGTGCGATAGAGGTTTGTTTGCGAGCGTAATTCCAAAACGGGTTAATCCGGGCCTGGCCCAACAAGATAATGAAAAGGATTCAAGCCTGCATGATCTTTGTTTTTCCCCGCAACAAAACGTTTTAAACTGTGAAAAAGCAATCACTCTCAAATCTTTTTCTGTTTTGAACTCACAAATGCTATCAATATAACTTGGGGAAAAGGGGGGGGGGGGGAGAAAGAAAAAGTGAGGAAGGAAGGAAGGAAGGAAGGAAGGAAGGAAGGAAGGAAGGAGAGGTCAGATGTACTATAAAAGTGATCATGTGCTTTAAAAGTATTCATTTATTAAACATTTAAAAGGATGCATTATTAATGATATTCAAAGAGGGAGAATAATTGGCAAAGAATTTCATGTTCTTAAAAATGCTATATCTTCACAGGGGATGTGTAACTTCAGCATTGGAGTTCTGTGGATATATACTTGAGAGTAAGGCCCCTTCTACACTGCCACATAAAACCAGATTATCTACTTTGAACTGGATTTTATGGCAGTGTGGAGCCCCTGGTGGTGCAACCTCACGGTGGCACAGCAGGTTGAACTGCTGAGCTGCTGAACTTGCTGACAGAAAAGTTGGCAGTTTGAATCTGGCCTAGCAGTTCAAAACATACAAATGTGAGTAGATCAATAGGTACCGCCTTGGCGCGACGGTAGTGGTGCTCCATGCCATCATGCCAGCTACATGATCTTGGAGGCATCTACGGACAACGCCAGCTCTTCAGCTTAGAAATGGAGATGAGCGCCACCCCCCAGTTGGACACGAGTAGACTTATTGTCAAGGGGAAACTTTTACCTTTACTTATATGGCTGTGTAGACTCATATAGCCATTTTGAGTCCCCTTCAGGGGAGATAAAGTGGGGTACAGGATTTTGATTTTGGGGGGGGGGCAGCTGAGTCTGAGTGAGAGAGGATCTACCCTAGCAAACCATTTGTATCATTAGCCCAATACCCCCATGCATATGGGATACATTGAGCATGGTGATCAGATCATGATATGAATAAACATAACAGTTAAATGTGAGCCGCCCCGAGCCTCCAGGGAAGGGCGGCCAATCAAGTGTGAATTAATAAATAATAAATAAATAATAATAAAATAAATAATGTACCAGTAAGGCCTTCTCGGGGACCACCCTGAGAATTGGGGGGGGGGGATGAAGCCCCTCAAGCCCCCCCCACTACATGCCTGGTGGGGTATAAATAAATATTATAATAATACTACTAATAATAATCCAGTTCAAAGCATACTGCAAGGCGCTTCTGGTGTGAGAGAATTGGCCATCCACAAAGTCATTGCCCAGGGGATACCCAGATGTGTTACCATGCTGCAGGGAGGCATTTCTCATGTGACAGGTTAAAACCCAGAACCTCAATCTGTGGCTGATATCCGATGAGAAACTCCCTCCAGAGCACACCGAAGATTGGGCAATATGGAAGGTGCTGAACAGACTGCGCTCTAGCACCATGAGATACAGAGCCAATCTTAAGAAATGGGGCTATAAAGTGGAGTCCGCGACATGCGAGTGAGGAGAAGAGCAAACCACAGATTATCTACTACAATGCAGCCTGAGCCTTACCACATGCACAATGGAGGGCCTTCTCAGTGACAACAGAGGCAGTCGAAGCGGCCAGCTCAAAGTGGCATTGTCCTAAATATCAAGGGATATTTAGCACAATTCCAAGTTTTTAACTTTGTTTGTGGTTTTTCATACATTATAACTGTATTCTCAATTCGCTTCTGATACGATAAATAAATAAAAGTAGATAATGTAGAATATTTGCTTTGATAATCTGGATTATACGGCAGAGTAGAAGGAAGGAGGATTTATCTCAGAGTAGATGCCGTTGGAGTCTTCCCACAACCTTGGAGGAAAAAAGGTACCACCAGATGGCAGAGTATTCCTAAGAATAGGAAGACAATTCTCATCTATTCCTCCTTTTTCTTTCTCTATTAACAATTGAGGTTTGGCTGTCAATGTACGAAAAACATAGGCAATAGAGCATATGTAAGAACCTGGCATTTGATTTCAAAACGGGACGAATGGATTGGCCTAAAGTGGCACTAAAATGGAAGAAGAGGGAAATAACCAGTCCAGAAATGAAACACAAGGCTTATGTTCTCTCTGTGTTCTTTTTGCTCTGTACCCAATTTGGATCAGGCAGCTTGCGAACGTTCAGTACCCTTCCTTGAAAGGATGGAAACAAAATCATGAAGCCGATAGGCATATTTTGTGGCAAGAGAAAAAACACAATGAAAAGCACCCTCTCTCTTTTCAAGCATTTTGACTGTGATGAGTGACTAATATGCAATGGTATTTAGGTCTCTGTTACCTGAAAATTGATTGTGTTCCCATTTTATGCCTCGTGAAAGAAAGAGAGTTGCCAATAAGGTTTAAAGTAGCCATATTTTTAATTTTGAGGGGGAATTGTACATTCAAAAAAATATAATGGAAGATAATGAACAATGATGGATTTGCCTTCAGATACAGCACTACATGAACGGAAACTATAACTCATACAGTTTGCTGGATTTGATGTTGCATGTGCCAATAAGCCAAATCCATTTGGCCTTTGTTATATCAGCACAAAGCCATCGCTATTCCTCAATTTTGTGCAAGTAATGGACCTATTGTAGCAAGGTTTTTCGTTTCTCTTCTGTCCACAAGTTTTATTTTGCCTTCATTTAATAAATTTTTAAATTGTAATTTTAACTATTTATCATGTGCACACACGCAAGCACATACTCCTGCTTTAGAAATTTTAAGTAGTAAAGGAACAGAGAGATAGTCTAATTCAAATAACTAAAGTAACGTTGAAGGGTTGAGCACATGATATTATAAAAGCAGAACTCACCACTTTGGGGAAAACCTGACAGATCTGGAGCTCAATGAGGCAAATAGTGCTCAACACATTAAAAATGTCTATTATTCATTGCTACGAGTTTTCCAGGCTATATGGCCATGTTCCAGAAGCATTCTCTCCCGATGTTTCACCCACAACTATCGCAGGCATCCTCAGAGTTTGTGAGGTCTGTTGGAAACTAGGCAAGTGGGGTTTATATATCTGTGGAATGTCCTGGGTGGGAGAAAAAAAACCTCTTGTCCGTTTGAGGCAGGTGTGAATATTGCAGTTGGCCACCTTGATTAGTATTGAATGACCTTGCAGCTTCAAAGCCTGGCTGCTTCCTGCCTGGAGGCATCCTGTGTTGGGAGGTATTAGCTGACCCTGATTGTTTCTTCTCTGGAATTCCCCTGTTTTTAATGTATTGCTCTTTATTTACTGTCCTGACTTTAGAGTTTTTAAAATACTGGTAGCCAGATTTTGTTCATTGTCATGGTTTCCTCCTTTCAGTTGAACATAAGAACATAAGAACATAAGAAGAGCCATGCTGAATCGGGCCTCAGCCCATCTAGTCCAGCATTCTGTGTCACACAGTGGCCCACTAGTTGTACACAGGGATCTCTAGCAGAAAGGAGGGCAAAACCCTCACCTGCTCCCGACCCCCCACAACCAGTACCCGGGGAAATCCTGCCTGCCTCCATCAACACAGAGGTGGCACTTGGATGTCCATTTCAGTAGCTACTGATTCCCTTGGTATCCATGAATCTGTCTAATCCTGCCTTGAAGCTGTCCAGGCTGACCGCTGTCACAACCTCCTCTGGAAGTGAGTTCCATAACCCAATGACCCTCTGGATGAAGAAATATTTCCCTTTATTAGTCCTAACTTTGAAATTGCCTGCATGCTTGCGGATTTCAATGGCTTCTTTATGTAATCGGACATGGTGGTTGTTAGAGTGGTCCAGCATTTCTGTGTTCTCAAATAATATATTGTATCCAGGTTGGTTCATCGGGTGCTCTGCTATGAATGTGGGTGAAATTTCAGGAGAGAATGTTTCTGGGACATGACATTTCAGCCCAGAAAACTCATGGCAACCCAGTGATGCCGGCCAGGAAAGCCTTCGACCACACAATGACTACTACGTTTTGGTAAACAGCAGACACTTATCACAGTGTTTTGATAAAAAATAATAATTTAAATAAATAATTAAAAATAGCTTCCAAATAATGGAAAAATATGATATCCACACATTTCAGAGCAGAGGTTTCAAACTTATTTTCATTTAGGGCCACATCAGCCTAACTGTTGCCTTCAAAGGGCCATTGGATCCATAGGCAGCAAATCTATGGATACAACTATAATTTTTTTACATAGTAGTTGGTACTCTTTAGTTTTTACCCAATTTGTGTTCCCAGATGTTATTGAATGATGACTCCTGTCACTTTTGATTCTCCACTGTGCAAACTGGGATAATGGGAATTGCAAACCAATAGCACTTGTGGCTCTGAGATTTGGGATAAGTTAAAGCCAGGCCTCGTATCCATAAGCCTTGTATCTAATTTTAAACCCCATTCTCCCCACTAAACAGAACAAACTGCAGCCGTCCAGATGTTACTGTATTACAACTTACATCAGCTTTAGTCATGATGTCTAATGATAAGAAACACGGGAGTTGTAATCAAGCATCTTGAACAGGACCATACCAAATAACATGATTGGGCAGGATTCAGTTTGATAGGTGTGTCTTAAAAATTCCAAAAATTTCTTCAAGAACGGGGACAACAATTTGTTAGTAGTTCTAAAGTAGGCAAAGTGGGGAACTCAGGACTGATATTTTTCCCACAGGCAAATCAGGGGCATCTATTTCCCTTGGACCACTTGCAGGGAGATATAATTTTAATATATCATTATTAATATTATTAAATTCTGAGGATGGAGGCCTTGCTAACTCTACCCAGAATTCTCCTCAGTCCAGCTTTTCTGGATTCAGTTTTACCCAGCAGTCTAGGACCTCCGTTTGAACTCTATGGCTTTTCTTGATTCTGAACTCTTCCTGCCTACTCTCCGTGCTCTTTTCACTATCCTGCTGCCCTTCATTCTCAGTCAGTTCTTGTATTAGACCTACTCTGTCCTTCAATCTAAAGGCCCAGGTCCTGCTGTGTTTAAATCGCTTTTTTCTTCAGTCTCCAGCCTCTAGGAGTGCCGATCTGGATCTCTCTATGGTTTCTCGCTCCTTTTCACTTCCTGGAAGAGGCCTTTCCTCTAATTAGGCTTCAAGCATGGAATTCCTCGATTGGCCTTCTGTGAGTTATGTCTGCAAAGCTATTTTTTTTCCTGTTGGGGGGCATCCGAAATATTTAATAATCTAATGAAATTTTTGGCCCAGGGGGGTGCGAAAAAGAAAGTCCACTTCCGGGATTGGCTTTGCGATCCGTATAAACTTGAAAGTCCCATACATACAAATTCCTTCTGATTTCTTTTCATTTTCATAACTTTTTTTCTCATGCCTAGTAATCAAGCATCTTGAACAGGACCATACCAAATAACATGATTGGGCAGGATTCAGTTTGATAGGTGTGTCTTAAATGGGTGTCCTCCTTTCTTCAAGATCGGGGACAACATGTTGAGAGGGGAAATGTGGCCTCTGAGAGGCTCCCCCTTGTTTGTGGGGTGCCTCAGGGGGCTATTTTCTCCCCTTTGTAATTTAACATCTATATGCGACCACTTGCCCGGCTGCTGCATAGTTTCAGACTTGAGTGTCATCAGAACACTGATGACACCCAGCTTGTTCTGAGGATGGAGGGTCGACCAGACTCCGTACCCAGTATTTTCCATCAGTGCCTTGAGGCTGCTACTGGATGGTTGCATGGCAGCTGGGTAAGGGTGACTCTAGCGAAGACGGAGATCCTATGGCTGAGTCACCCTGGTGGGGGAGAGGTCCGGCTGCCTACTCTGGACGGCGAAGCACTATGCCCGTCGTCTTCATTAAAGAGTCCGGGAGTTGTATTAGACCCGCTGCTGACAATGAAGGCCCAGGTCTCTGCTGTGAGCAGATTCACATTTTTCCATCTGCAGCAGGCTAGGCGGCTGGCACCTTACCTATCCCGGGGGGACCTGGCTACGGTGATCCAGGCGATGGTCATCTCAAGACTGGACTACTGTAATTCCCTCTACATTGGCCTTCTTTTGTCTGTGATCCAGAAGATTAAGCTAGTGCAAAATGCAGCTGCTCAACTTCTTGCCAGGGAGCCGGTGAGATGTTGCATTACTCCAATCTTGCAGCAATTGCACTGGCTACCGATTGAGTACCGGATTATTTTCAAAGTGCTGGTTTTAACCTTTAAGGCCTTATATGGTCTAGGACCGGCATACCTGAGGCCCCGCTTTACCCCCCACAAACCCCAGAGATCACTTCGGTCAGAAGACCAAACCCTGCTTGAAATCCTGAATATCCGGACCTACCACCTATCGTCCACTAGGCACAGAGCTTTTACGATCACAGCACCAAATCTGTGGAATGCCTTGCCGGAAGAAACACAAGCTATTCAAGATCTGCCTTCCTTTCGGAGGGCGTGCAAAACATTTCTTTTCCAGCAGGCATTTGGACTCTGCTGATCAAGACTCTGCTACTTGGTTTTTTGTTATTTTAACTGTATTGTATGTATACTGTTTTGGATGTTGTAAACCACTCCGAGCCTTCAGGGAGTGGCAGTATACAAGTCGGAATAATAAATAAATAAAGTGTTGCAGAAATCTGTTATGCACAGAAATATAATTGGGTTTTTAAATGATAATTTGGGGCGGTTTGTACAACCATACTACAATGTTTCCAGAGAGAGATAGGTGCTGAGACAGGAACAAGGTCACTTAAAAAATTAACCCACTCCCCTGGTGATCTTGCACAAGTAAATTTTTTGCATAAAAACCAGAATCTTACACAAAACCATGGAGAACTGTGTACATATTTGTGTAGCAAATTTTCAGGGTTTTGTTCATGAATTCATTTTTTTGCATATAAAATAGCAATCTTTTACAAAGTATATGCAATAGTGGGTCAAAAAGTTTTGCCTCCTGTGTCATAAAAACGTTATGAATGAACACATAACAGCAGAAGTTGCTACAGAACATAGCCTGAACTGTCTTCTACACATAACTACCATTCAACATAGTCATCATTAATTCGTACAGATTTGTGCCATCGTTTAATCCAGGTGTTAAAACCATTTTGGAAAAAAATAGGGTTTTGCTTTGTGACCCATGATTTTAATGTCATTCAAGTCCTTGAATCTAAAATCACATAGGTTGTCTTTCAGAGGTCCAAACAGGTAAAAGTCAGAAGGGACCAAATCATAAGCATTCTTCAGGCGATTATGGATTCCCTAGGTGCACAAACTTCTTTTGCCAGAAATTCAATGACCACTCTTTCTTTTAGCTTCAGATTCATGGTTCTAATCAGTCAATGGGAAAAAGAAAAGATTATATCCGTAGAGTAACATTACCTCTATCATATCATGCATAGATAGTCCAGTAGCTGTGAAAGAAATAAAAGTTAGAGCAATTGAGGCATTACATTTGACCTACTTCCATATGTCTCCAAATTCTCACATAAGAAACTGTATAGAGTAGTTTCCTCAAAGCATTTGAGAATATTTTAATATCAAGTAAAAATTGAAAAATTCACTTAACTATATTCCTCTTCTCAGCTGGGTTTTCTAAGTATTGACACACTCATTTTTTAAAAACCAGAAAATGAATAATGTTAAAAATCACCCCCCACCCACACATTTATCTATCAGTTAATCACCTGCCCTCCTCTTCCTCCCAGCTGTTTGCTGAATATCACCGTATAAACATTTTTCCATCTGTCTGTTCCTTGATCCTTATCCTCCTCTTCAAAGACGGAAGATAAATATGAAATTATAGAACACATCTATGCTATCCTTCACCACAAATGTGAAGTGTATGACTGATGACCAGTTATTATGAAGAACCCATTAAGTGGACTGTATGAGTTATTGCTTCCATTAGTTATTCATGTTATTAGATACTTCCGTACAATTCATGAAAAATATACCTAGAAATTGAAAATGTCTACAAAAATAGAGTAAAACTATATGATGCATTATTTTGTTCATTTTTAAACCATGTATCATGCATTTGTAAAGCTAATAGTTGGCACAGTGGGGTATGCTCGTAGACCAAGAAAGTGAAAGGGCACACCTGCTATTTCTAGAGGAAGCAAATGTACAATTGGCACCAAAAGTAAGAGGTTTCCTCTCATTGTAAACATAGCGGTCATGGGAGAAGGAAGAGTTTGCACTCCTGCCCTGATTCAGTTTAACCCTTTTTCCACAAATGCTATTTAGTTATGCAGATTAGCCACACGTAGGTTAACAGACAATACTATTTTTTGGTAAAGTCTTCTCATTGTGTTTTTATTATTTTGGTTCATATCACATCCACCTTCAAATATGTGTGGTGCATTTAGAGGCAATTTACCCTCTTACTATTGAAATAGGTTTCAATCCTGAGAAATGTGACTTGGAAAGACCCAACGGTGTGTCCACTTAAAACTGAGCATCGACACTGTAGAATTAATACAGTTTGACACCACTGTCACTGCCATGGCTCAATGCTATGGAATTCTGGGATTTGTGGCACAGCAGGTTAAACTGCTGAGCTGCTGAACTTGCTGACTGAAAGGTTTGCAGTTCAAATCCAGGGAGTGGGTGAGCTCCAACTGTTAGCTCCAGCTTCTGCCAACCTAGCAGTTTGAAAACATGCAATGTGACTAGATCAATAGGTACTGCTTCTGTGGGAAGGTAACGGTGCTCCATGCAGTCATGCTGGCCACATGGCTTTGGAGGTGTCTACGGACAACACCGGGTCTTTGGCTTAGAAATGGAGATGAGCACCACCTCCCAGAGTTGGACATGACTAGACTTAATGTCAGGGGGGGGAAACCTTTACTTAAGACATCAGCACAGCAGAAAAGCCAAAAACTATAACTTCTAGAATTTTCAGTTTTGATAGCTACTGTATGCGAAAAGGTTGCAAGTGTTTCACGTATGGAAACATGGGATGTCTTCAAGAATACATGGAGGAATTTCCAGGCATTACATAATTGAAACTGGATTGCTGGAAGCAATATGTTATAATTAACCATGAAGTCATGTGTGTGCTAATCCGAAAATACGTTCCACTAATTTAAATGGAACTTCTTGTTACTGCTGTTTGATATCAAGTCATTTCTGACTTACGGTGATATTATGATTTCCTTGGCAAGATTTGTTCAGAGTGAGCTTGCCTTTGCTTTTCTCTGGGGCCAAGTGCTCTTGACTTACTCAAGATCACCCAGTGGGTTTCCATGGCCAAGTGGGGATTTGAATTCTGGTCTTCCTTCCAAGTATGTGCATTTAGAGTTGTAGCACAGCATTACAATTGGTTAATTGATCCTTTGGATTAAACTAGTCTACAACATTTTGATAGACTCCTAGTTAATTATGTTTAATGTAAGTAAGTGTTAATGGTTTGGAAATTATTTTTAAAATTAATTTATCTTTTGCTGGAGGCAAAAGCAAACTCTGAGAGAATTAATAAATCATATATTTTAGGAGAATACTGTGTGACATATGTTAATCATATAAAAACAAAGAAAATGGGTGTATTTTCCAAATAGTTGGGATTTATTTTTGCATCTACAGAGTTATGCAGACTCAGACAATTAATTGATACATAATTAGTCAGCTACCCTTTCTTTAGCTGATTGACAGCTCTAACTCTCATTAGTAATTTCTGGAGCATAATTTATTATGTCATACTAGTAACAAAGTGAGTTATATGGGTTGGAGTGTAGAACAAATGATATCATGTTCTCTGGAGGCATCTTAAAATGTCAAATGTCATAAGTTATTTATTTGGGAAGGGATTTTGAGGGAGAATAGGAAAATAGGAAAAATCTATTTCTTCCTCGTGAAAGAGCTCCCTATAGGGTGAAATAAAAGTGTGACAAAATTAATATATTCATACAGTAACTTCATAATTGAAGTATAGGTGAGATCCTGAAAGTCCAGTTGCGATATGTTGAGGCTTGGACATTTCCATTTTAAATCAAATCTTAGCATTCTGCACCATGACATCTTGTCAAGGGAATGCTGACTCATTCCTCTTAGAGTCCTTCATAAAGGGAACAAACCAGCAGGCACTCTCTTAGGCATTCATATGTATGACTAGGGCTAGAAAGCACAGATGTGATCATGGAAAGTTCATAGTTGGTTGTGCTTTTCTTTTCTAGATAGAATAAAAAATTATGGGTCAAATAAATCCTGCAGCATAGCCCTAATTCAAAGGTGCATTGGCTAGAGAGACTGGAATTAGACTCAGCTCTCTTGTACCAGCTCAACTGCAATATTATAATTATGACATCTAAGTCTACTTGTATAGTCATCCCTCTACATTTGCTGTGATTAGGGACCAAGGACCCATGTGAAACTGAAAAACCACAGAGTTTTTTTAAAATGCTATTTTAAAAACATTTTTAGGAATTCCTAGGTCTTCTGGCATAACTGGAAACTAACCAAGAATCCTATTGAAACACATAGAAATGCCAAGAGAGCTGTTTTCCTCCTGAATGACTGGAAGAAGTTGACCAGTAACTGGGAAAGGGGAGGTGCAAGAAGGTAAGGGAAGAGCGGGGCAGAAGGTGAAGGTAGCAATGAATATCAGAATCGCAAAATGCTCTAATGAGAGTAGTGTATTCACTAAAATATCAAGGTCTACACAAGTATAAATGAAGGTCTACACAAGTATTAGGTCTGCACACAATTATAAGGTCTACACAAATATGAAAGGTCTACACAAAGCCAAACAGCAAATACGTGTCTCTTATGGTCTACACAAATCTCACAAACAGCCCAGCAAGCCTGGGAGTACGGTCAACACAATAATGAGGTCAGTACAATGACATATGATGAAAAGAAAAACCTGGAGTCATAAATAGTGCCACCCAATAGTGCTTCACAGTAAAGGAGCTGCTCCGTGTGGAGAAAGAAAGTGCAAAATCACACTATTTGTAATCCAAAATAAGGTTTCCGGAGTTCCTCGGTGGTTTGAGGAATGTAAACAAACTGTAGTTCACAGAGGAAAAAGGCTGGCAGGGAATACACCTGGATCGGCAGGTTCGAAAAATCAAGGTGTGGAGATTCTTTTTGTATTGGATTATAATCCACATTGCCAATCAAGCTTGTTCTCGACACTCCAATAATAGGGAGGTATTCTTGGTTAGAAGAAAGAGTGCTAAATGGTACTATTTATAATCCACAGTGAAGAATTTACATTTTCCTAGACAGAACATTTCCCCTAGAAATCCCTATGTCCTCCTGCATGACCTACATATTCCTAGACAGAACATTCTCCCTTTAAATCCCTAGGTCCTCCTGCATGACCTACATATTCCTAGACAGAACATTTAAAAATCAAATCCATGAATAATCAAATTTGCAGTAGTCAAAACTATACATTTTGCTAGTAGAAGTCAGCACATTAATAATAATAATAATTTTTAAAAACCTTTATTTATACCCCGGCACCAACTCTCTAACTGTCCAATGTGTATTCAGAATTTAGCAGTGTTTCCAGACTCCATACTTTGTACTTTAAGACATGGAAAAATATAAATAAAATAATATCTAAATATTTATCCTCTGTCTACAAAATGGCCCTTCTGCTATTAGAATCCTCTTCTACCCAGTGCTATCAGAGATCTAATGGATGATCTATCAGTATCAACAGAAGAGCCAAAGCTTGTAGGAGCAGAAGAGGCTGGGTCCAGTAGCACTTATACCTGTGTGTGTAAACATGCATGTGATCAAACATGAATAGCATTCTTTCATCTTTATTAGTATTTGCAGACCTTAGTATAAATATAGCTTATTTAGAGGGTGTATCTCCTTCAGAATTAAAGAGAGGAAATATAATTTGTATCAAGCATTTATTCACAAAAAATAAAGGGAATTAAATTATAATTATACAAATACAGCATTAGTCTATGTAACATTATGTAGACAAGGATCATCTGGTTCAAATTGTCAGATGTAAAAATTTTGCCACTTGCAGAATGATCCATTTGTCAGAACTGTGGAGCGGCCTAACCACAAGAGACTCAAGGGAGCAAAAATATCACATATACAGGGGAATTGTTGACTAGCTATACAGGCTGGTTTGTCAGACTAGAAGAATTATTTATTTTCAACCCAGCTCTCAGCTTTCAAAACTCATTATAGCACTGCTCAATCATTCCATATTTCGTCATTAAAAGATTACAAACAGGGATATTATGTCTGCTAATATGCATAATTTTGTTTATTTTGCATGATTAATTCTGCATCTGTTAATCTAGAAAAGGATGCTTTTAAGACTTCTAAAGCTTCAGTGGACAGTGAAAAATTGGATCTAACATTGTGAGTACATTTAGCTCTACTGCGTTTGATGGTTCAAATAAATAAAAGATGATATATGGATAGAAACTGGATCAGGATCATAACTAGAGGCAAGGGTTTTCACTCCGTGTTCTTTCTGTGGTTGTGACTTCAACCTCTTCTTCTTACCTATTTGCAATGATAGTTGCCATTGTGCTTTGGGGTTTTCTTCCCATTCCACAGAGGTTGTATAGAGGATCTCTGATATGAGCAACCTATCCATGCCTCTATCTCCATCTGGTGCAGACAACCATATACATGAGAAATAAGCAAAGATGGGTTAAAAGATGCAAGCAATCTCATTTGTAGTTTGATCCATATTCAGTCATCAGCTATTGTGCACAAACCATAAACCATGTTCTGAAATCAGCTTTATATATATAGACTAGCTTGGGGACCCGGCGCTGCCCAGGTTATTTGAGAAAGGCATTTTGTGCCAAGGTTGGTCTTTATCAGTTGTTTATGTGGCTTGCAGTGGTCTCAGGAAGTGAGGGAAGGTGCTAGGAGTCCCATCGTCCATGGTCCATCCTCCGCCAACAATGTCCCATGAGGCCTAGTCGGGAAAATCAAGTTAATGAAGCCTTACTGTCAATTCATGGCTTAAACAGTATCCCATTAAGTGAGGCCTTGTTAGGAAAAGCAAGTTAATGAAGCCTTACTGTCAATTTTGGGCATGATTTGTCTGTGATTTGTGTTTTTTGTGAAGTGTATTGGGTGAAGGTACTGAACATTCCATTTCTAATGGAAAAAACTGTCAACTGGCTAACTGCCCAAACCATGTCTGCCTCAGGCCCTTTCCCTTCCTCTCTCTGTTGCCTAGGAGTATTGGAATTTTGGGAGGCTGGCCAATCAGAGGCATTATGCAAATAATCCCACAGTGGCAACCAATCTAAACGCTGCCACATATTCCTCTGCACCTCCCGCCGCCCGCACCTCCCGCCGCAGACATCCGCTTTTATTATATACATAGATAGATAAACTAAAGATGAATTCTGAGCACAAGAAAAATTTCAATGTACTGGGCTGAATCCCTCCCACATTAGTTCTACTTAATATTGGGTCTGTTGAAATTAATCAGACTTGTTAAATTAAATTTCATTGACATCAATGGGTCTGCCTTAAGTAGTGCTATTCTTGGATTCAGTAATTTGGCCTAAATCCAGTTGATGGTTATAGCTAGATCTTCATGCTGAGTTATACAGATGTGGTGGTGAATAATATTGCAAAATATTTTAGTATCTGGGCATACATAATCATGCTTCACAACCTGTTTTGAATAGGGAAGATTTGTCCCACTTCTTATGGGTTTTAGTGCTGAATAGTAATATTGTGATGCAATGTTGAAAGCCAATTATAACTGGGACTAGAAAGCATAGCACTCCTAGAAAATCAATGTTATGACCATTAGTTATAAACTGATGTCTCTGATATGCATGAGATCATCCACAGGTACTTTATTACTCCTTCCTATACTCAGGACAGCTTTTTGCATGTCAAAGATTTCCATGTGTAAACACCATTTTACATGCGCATACACTCTAAATACTATTCATTCCTCACTCTTAATTTTAACTATTCCCAACAGTTCTTTGACATTTTGTGTATTATTTAATATGCAATGTAGTTAGGTCCATGTGATTTATATTCCAGGAAGAAATATTCTGTTTGTTTGAGTTTACCACTTGAAGTTCATTTAAAGTATAATTTGGACTGGGAACATAGGAAGAAATGTGCTCGATGTAACTGAGTAGACAATTTTGCTCCATCTGCTTATACAGGATGTTGGCATAGCACTCTATTGAGAACTAAGTGAATCCAATCTGCATATTTTTTTCTCACCATTCTTTGTCTTCCCAACCTGGTTCGATACCTAGGTGTGATGTCAGAGTGCTAACAATTGCCAAGTTTTTTTCTCTTTAAAAACATTTTGCTTGGAGATGAAATTTTCTATGGAAAAACCATTTTTAAAAAGTATGATGTGTTACTATTTTTTTCTGGAATCAGGTTCAACCAGGAAAAAATAATTATACTTTTTCAGAAGTATTTCCCTCATTCATGCTTTTACCAGGTTTAGTAAGCTGGGTTTTTCTAACCCTGAGAAGAGAAGACTGAGAGATGATATAATGATATCTGAAAGGTTGCTAAGTGGAAGTTGAAGCAAGCTTGATTTCTGCTGCTCCAGAGATTAGTGACCTCATCAGATGAAGGCAGAGAAGTGTCTTCTCCCTGCTTCTCTGTGCTGCCAGCACCGAATCCCCTGGAGCCCATCACGTGATGCAGGGCTACTTGTGGTAGGGCTCCATGCTGGCAGCGTTGCTGGGTGTACGCCTGACTCATCCAAAAAAAAAGCAGAGGAGCAGAAGAGGAAGTGGGGGACAGTGAGGAAACGTCATGGGAAGGTAGAGGACAGACCCCGACAGTAGGGAACACAGCCAGACAGGTTCCCTACCCTGCCCCACAATTTTCCCTGCTGTCCCCAGCTTTACAAAGAGCCATCTGATGAAGTCCTTGAACATGGCTTCAAGTAAAGAGAAAAATATTACACATAAATAGTAGGAGGAACTTCTTGACTGCAAGAACTTTTCAACTACTTCAATGGAGAAGCACTCGTCTTCTTTGGAAGTCTTCAAACAGAGGTTGGATGGCCATCTTTCAGTGGTGTTTTCCAGACTTTTTTGCTAAATGTCTCTTCTGATTCTTTCCAATTCTATGATTGTATGATGATCTGTGATCTAGCGGCAACAGATAAATATTTGTTACATAAAAATTGGGATTGAAGTGGTCTGGTCATATCAATGGTGCACTTGTACATGCGGGAACCAGTGGTCTTATGCTGATCCTTTGGGATTGCAATGGTCTAGCTCAGGCATCCTCAAACTGCAGCCTTCCAGCTGTTTGGGCCTTCAACTCCCAGAATTCCTGAAAATTGAACAAGCTCTTTAGGGCTTCTTGGAGTTGGAGGCCCAAACAGCTAGAGTGCTGCAGTTTGAGGATGCCTGGTCTAGCTTAAGGATCTCATGCTTATATGTTAAGTGAAACAAATATGCACATTCACTTACTTTTGCATGTTACAATGCATCCGAGCTGTACTGGAAAGGGGAATTCTACTTTCTTCTGCTAAGCCTTGGGCACCTTAGTATGATAGCAGTTGTTTGCACACTAAAATGTTTCAATTTTTGAAATTCTCAGGAAGTATATGGCTCCTTCATCTTTAAGTGCCATGGAAGCAATGATATTAAATGGTGACCAGCTTTATTATGTGACATTTCATTTTAGTACCTGATGCAGTTCCAATTACATAATGCTACATTTGGTTTAATAGGGCATTGCATTTCTCATGTGACTGCCTGTTAAGAATGCTTTGTCAGCAATGCTAGCCCAACTTTCTATTTATAAATATGGGCTGCCCAGGTACTCTCCAGATGTGGAAAAAGAAGAAAGATTCATCTAAGTCGAAATGATTTACTGCAACTTGTGAAACATTACAACAGTCTTAAGCCCCCGCACATACCAATAAGGTGTTCATCTGAAAATTTGGAACCATGATCTAAAATTCTCAATAAATTACAATCCCAATCACAATAATCATGTTAGCACATGTGTCTTATTGTTTTCATCAGAGAGATGACAGGGAATAGCTTAGTGAAACTAAGTGTGCTTGGAATATGATATTTAGTGGAGACAGGGTTGGATACATTTGAAAAATATATAGTATCAAAATAAATTATCAGCATTTTTGACATTTAAGTTAGAAATGTGTTTATTGATACTTCTAGATTATGATCTGAGATGGCATCAGTGTATTTAAACACACCTGTGCCAAAGCCACTTGTATTCTAAAAAGAAATTAGGTTTAGCCTATTCTATATGAAAGATGGAAATATGTTTTTAAGTACCTTTCATTTTAGTATTTCAAAGGCTTTACATATGTTTGCTTATAGATTCAAATCTCTTATCCTCTCCCCACATCAGCCAGTGATTCTCTCCCAAATAAAATATGTGCATCATCATTAGGCATGCTTTAAAAAGATCATCCCTGATTATATTGTATGCGAATATTGTTGTGCCAATCAGTAGCTCTAAATTATCATAGTGTTGCTCAAAAAGCATTGACATTTATTTGTACAGAATGGTTCTGAGTAGTTCATTAGAGAGTAGGTTTATTTTGGAATAAAGCTTAGTACAGGAATATAGCTGATCTACATGCAAATGAAAATGAAAATGTGATGCTTTGTGAACCTCAAAACTAAATTGTTTTCTCTTAGACAGTCCATTAGTGTTTCTTATATTTGTGGTGGAAGCACCACCTTCTAATCTAATGGCTCATGAGTGATATAATATGCAAAGGGTACTTCAGATTGCTGAGACTGTTTTGAAGTACTTTCCTTTGTGCACAGTGTTTGTAGGCTTTAGGAATCATTAACAGGGATTCCAAAGGATCCTGTTTATTGCTTTAATAAAAATAGTAATATTAGGTGTTTCTATTTAGTTTAATCCCAACTCCAGACTAAGTCGTGTAATTTCTGCTGGAGTTTTTTTTTTGGCCTTCTTCAGGATTTGTCCATATTCATGGAATAGTGGTAGGATTGCCTCCCTCTATTTCCATTTCTCTGTTAACATTTAAGAAGAATATGTTTCAACATGTTGAAAAGGAAAATGAATATTCTTGTGTGGTCTGCCTAAAATGAAATTGGTTGGATCCGAATTTTTGTGTTTTAAACAAAATTCTAAGTTGAATTGTTTTCCAAAATCCTCAATCCTATATCAAATGGTGGACACAAGACAGACATCTTACTCTAACTTCTGTAGGCTTCTTAGATCCTCTGAATGAGTTTTACTGACCTTTTGTTATAACCAGCTAAAGCTCAATTCTTGTCAGATAATGCCTATATATGAGTCCTTAACTCTAAAAGAAAAACATTTTATTGTGTACATTTTATTTTTAACCTTTATCTGGATAGATAAGCTTGACTGTGCAGACAAAACATATGAGGCAAGGTTGAAGGTGCTAGGCCTGTTCAGCTTGGCGAAGAGAAGACTGAGAGGTAACATGATCATACTCTTTAAATAACTCAAGGACAGAAAGGAAGGGACAGGCCTGTTATCTGCTGTCTCAGTGGGTAAGACTGGTTTGAAAAATTACAGAAGAGTAGAATTTGATTGAACATTAGAAAAAACTTCTCAACATAAAGATCTGTCTGGGAAAGAACTGGGAAAGCCCTCTGACTTAACCACACCACATGATAAGGGGGAAATTCTTTTTATTCCTTTTTATTGAAGATATATAATAATGAAGTAAGAAAGTTCCAATAATATAAAGTCAGTAAAAATACAATATAAAAAAGCAATGTCTTTAAAAGGTACAAAGCATTCCAAGGCAAAGTAAATCCAAAGCAGGAATCCACAGGTTGTATATCAATCCAGACAATGACAGTCTATATCCACAAGGTTAGAAATCCACAGAAAACAAGGCCCCTTGAAAAGACTAGAAGTCCACAGGAACAAGATACCATGGCACATTTTATTTATTTATTTACTACATTTTTATACCGCCCCTTTCAGCCCAAAGGCGACTCGAGGTGGTTTGCATAAGGCAATTTCTGGCCTCCACTTAAACATGATTAAAACAATTAAAACAATAACCATATAACACAATAATTAGCAATCAAAAACATACATACAAGAGGCTTGAATCTAAATGTTGCCTGATCTGGAGAATAGACTCTGAAATCAAACCTTATATAACAACCATGAACTGGTTTCATTTTCCCCAGCTGCTTTTTCCCTAATTTGACACAATCTTTTGGACCGGGGTGGACCTTGAGTTTGCTGCCGACTCTGGCTGAAATCCAAACGCCTATTAATCACCAACTCCCTATCTGACTGCTCGTTAGTATTCCCCTTATCTAACTGCTTGTTAACATTCAGATTGTTGTCCAAACCCAAATCTTGAGGAAGTAAACCATCATCCCTCTGCCCAGCAGGAAAATTCTCTTGAGAAACAACCCTTTGCAGCAAGGCCTCACTTTCAGAATCTGCAGAAAAATCATTGACCAAACCATCTCCATTTTACACACCATTGCCCACATCAGAAACATTTGAAGCATAATTTCCCACATCAGAAACAGCATGATCCTGAAACACAACCACAGGCTGATTCACAACAGGGAATTGAAACAATTGTATAGAGAGGTGCTGTGGAACCTCCCTTTTCTGGATGTCTTTTTAAAAGATTGGACAGCTAACTGCTTGAGATACTTTAGTTGGAGATCCTGCATTGAGTAGGGAGTTGGAATAGATGGCCCATGAGACCCCTTCCAACTTGATGATTCTATGACATCTTCTGTTACATATCCTGTGTGGTTAAAGAGCACATTACTTCATTCTCACAATAAATTTAAATTTGAACATAGCTTAGATCACAACTGAGTACAACAGGATGTTGCATAGAATGATAGAGCTGGAAGAGTTTCTATGGGCCATCTGGTCCAACTCTCTGCTCAATGAAGGATCTTCAGCTAGAGCAGTGGTTCTCAACCTTGTGGGTCTCCAGGTGTTTTGGCCTACAACTCTCAGAAATCCCAGCCAGTTTACCAGCTGTTAGGATTTCTGGCAGTTGAAGGCCAAAACATCTGGAGACCCCACAGGTTGAGAACCACTGAGCTAGAGTATCCCCAGCAAGTAGCTGTTCAGCTTCTTTCTGAAGACACCCAGAGAAGGAGACATTTTTCCATTCAGCTGTTCTGACAGATTCCACAAACTTGAAGTAACTGGTCACATTGTTAAATGTTAGGAATAGCACAGCTTAACGGCTTTAGAAGATTTAAGTATGGGTCGGGTTTTTATTTCAGTGCAGCAATTATATCAGTGTTGAAGTTGTAGGATGAGGGAAGGAAGTGTCAATGAAATCCAAAAGTACTAGTCATGACTCCAGATGACATGTTTGTGAATATTCTTTGCATCCCTAGTCTTCATATCCATAGAGGCCTTCAGCTCAATTATTGTCTCTGTCATTTTGCCAGACGGCCCTCCAATCTTTTAGTTGAGAAGGCATGGAAATGATCATTTTGCCAGCACAAAGTCTTCTGAAATCGTGTCTAGGTTCAAGGAATAGATCTAACAAAGGATATTGCTTTTCATTGGCCTTATCAAACTGAGTTAGATCAAGGCAAATTCTTTCATTGTGGTTGTTTTCAATGAACAGCATGCATTATAAGGTACTTATGTACACACATTGCTGTTTTGTAGCTGAAGGCTGTTTCGGAAGCACCTTGTGATCTGACATGAAATCCAGCTTTTCCCTATACCAATCAGAAAAAAAAGTTCTACAGTCATTTTTCTATGTTTGTAGGTTAAGTAGTTGTGGATTTGATTATTCACAGATTGCTCTATTTGCTGCCACCTCCGCTGCTGCCCTACACAGAAAAAAATTATCTCTAGGCATTTTGTAAATGATTTCATGCATTTCAAAAGAGGTCAGATAAAAACCTGAGCCCTTTTGATGTGATGTGTGGGAAAGAACATATTTACCCTTGGGAACACTGTAAATCCCCTTTCCTGCTCCTTACTCAGAGTCGCCATACACCCCTGGCTGTGTCAAAGAATGACAGAACAAAATATTAACAAGGTCTACTGATTTGATACTAGCAAATAGTGACTCTGTTTGAGCCCCTAGGGTCCAGAATTGGTTTTTGGAATAAAAAACGAGACAATTTGTGTTGGATTGTGTCTCTAGAAGTTGGACTCTAAAGGTTGGATTTTTTTCAAAGCAGAAATATTATTATTTTGCTAAACTTCCTTTCCCAGCAAGTTGATTTTTACTTCATCGCCCACCAAGATTGGAATGGAAAGTGCAGTCCTTTATGCACCAACCTAAGAGTCATTTCCAAATAAGTCAATGGGACTTGCTTCTTGGTTCAGTTGTATAATGCTTCCAAAGACATGGGGAACATTGGTGAGGAAAGTATTTTAGAGTGAAATAAAAGAAAGAGTTTACTCTAAAAAAAAAAATTCAAACTGGCCTCCTTCAGATGTTTTGGACTTCTGCTACCACATTTCCTAACAGCTGATAAGATGTCTGTAATTTCTGGTAATTTCAAAGTACCTAGATGGGCAGTACTTTGTAATTTCAAAGTACCTGGATGGGCAGAGTTTGATCTGATGTTTTATTGTATGTTTTATTGATTGTTCTATTTTAGTGTGTTTTATTGTACATTTTGCCTGCTGTGAGCCGCCCCGAGCCGTCCGGGAGTGGCAGCCTAGAAGCCCAGGAAATAAATAAATAAATAAAACACTGCTCTAAATAATAAGGATTTCATCAGGCAAGTAAGACATTATACAGCTTGGATGTTGTTATATAGTAGTAGATGGTAAAAGCGACAGGGAATGTAGATAACAGCACACCCACAGAGCCATTACATAAGTTTATTCATACTATAGCCATTTTCATTTTGAGAGAGACCAAAGCAATACCATGACCATGTATACAGTTGTCCAGGCAATATATCATGGGAACAAACAAACATTTCTTATAACTTTCTTATAATATGAATTGCTATAATAGTTTAAATTTAAAAACAAGAGGAGTCCATATCTGCATGTGCCCATATTAATGAGTCAGCCTTCCATGTCCATGGGTTCTAAATTCACAGATTCAACCAACCATGTCTCAAATATATAAAGAAAACTGACACTCAGTTGAGTTGGTCACCATTTTTATTTATATTTATTTGTTATTATGTTTAAAGTTAGGCCGCTTATTTATTGTTTGATATGATTTGTATTTATATAATTTGTTTATATGTTTGCCATATATACTGGAAACTGAGTCCGTTTGGGGAGATAGGGCAGTTTTATTGTTGTTATTATTATGGTCATTATTTATACAAGAGACAAAATTTTATGATGCCATTGCATATAATGGGACTTGAGCAACCCCCAATTTTGGTATCCATGAGGGGTTCTGAAACTAAACCCAGATGAAATTGAGGGCAGTATATTCCTTGAATCAGACTGCAGAAACATGTCTGTTTTTAAAAATTAAAGGACTTAAAGAAGTCCATTGACTTATTTTGGTTCATTTTAATTTTCTTAAAGTCTTAATGACATTTTGTATATGTTAGTGTGTATAATAATATAATAAATGAGTAAATTATATGATGGAAAATTATAAGAAATTAATGCACTTTGAATGCATTTTGATAAAGGAGCTATTAAGGATTCACTGTAATACGCAACAATGTGTATAATCAAATGATGAAGGTTTATGTAAGTTTATCCCCATGGCCATTTGCGGATTACGCATAACCCTTTGCCAGTCTCTTGCTATTACTTTCTTGGGAGTATAATTGCAATTCGTTTTTGCTCTTGACCGAGTGACCAAGCCATGCCCCCCTATTTCTTCTGTGCCTTTTGAAACTTCAAAGCTGACTTTCTGCAGAGCAGCTCACAGCTGTGATAATTGTGCTGAAGGATATGACCCAAGATGAAAATTAACTAAATATGTTAGAGAGAACAGAACAATTTCTTCACAATCCAAGTGAAGTTAAATTACTAATTTAGACACAAGGGGTGGAAGCTTGCTGTTTGTATGACAAAGAATGTTGGGCATTATCCAAATGTTATGTGTATTTAAGGTCCATATAATTATAGTGAGAGAAATTCCTGAATGATTTAAACCATTCTATTTAAACAATGGGACATAAAGAAGTTCACATTTGCCAAGGCATGCTCATTAAATGTTCTTTTGGTGATATTAAGTGACAGATCTCTTCTGAAAAGTTGTGTTAGATTTACCAATTCACTGGCTCATTCAAACTTCTAGATATCTTAGCTAGGGAGAATCTCATATTAATAATATTAAGCATCATGGGAAGTTATCTGATTGAAAATGTCCCATTCCCATCCACTCTTAATGCACTCACATGAAGTATGGTCATGTTTATATGCTCCATTTCTTGTTTAAAATGACTAATTTCCCCCATTCAGGCTTTTCACATTCTATGTCCATGTTATGTGTCTTGTGCAGCTTCAGATTCTCCTTATACATTTAAGCAAATCAACAGCTGACTGTCCTTTAATCTTGAATTAATTATCATTAGAAAGAGCAATAACTTGTCCTACAACAGTACTTAACCGAGGCCCCTTCTACACTGCCCTATATCCCAGGATCTGATTCCAGATTATCTGCTTAAAACTGGATTATATGACTCTACACTGCCAGATAATCTGGAATAAGAAGATAATCTGGGATCAGATCCTAGTATATAGGGGCAATGTGGAAGGGGCCTTAGTGCCTTCCAACTTAGGCCCTAATCCGAAAGGCCAAAAGTCAGTGAGGTGAATCCATCACTCCATGTGTAGCTCCCTCTTGGCGACACTTTCCCCATCACATGGGGAAAGTGTTGCCCTTCTTGGGATGATCCAGAAGGGGGCAGTACTTCGTGGGAAGGCTCCTGGATTCTGGGGAACTGTCCAACAATGCTTCCACCCTGATTTGGGGGGGGGGGGTGTCCTCTGACAGAAGTCACACAATATTATCCCAGGATGCTTAATGGATTGTCATATACTCTTTGCTTCATTTTGGACTATCTCATCACTAGGATTTTAAGATGAAAGATAATGAGAAGTGTACTTTTTCCTGTGTAGTGCTAGCAAGAGTTAAGGTGTCACTGCTTTCATCTATTAGCATCACCTCCCCAGTTCTGACTGATGCAGCTGTCCAGTAACTTCCCTTCTGCAGCTTCTCTGTTATTCATAGTCATAGAATCATAAAATCAGAGAGTTGGAAGAGACCACAAGGGCCATCCAGTCCATCCCTCTGCCATGGAGGATCACAGAATCAAAGCACACCAGATGACCATCCAGCCTCTACTTAAAACCTCCAGAGAAGGAGACTCCAGCCCTCTGGGAGGCAGCATATTCAACTGCTCCCTAAGCCATTCCTCATAGGGCTTGGTTTCCAAACCTTTGATCATTTGAACAATTGGTTCTCTTCTGCTGGTGAAGTGATTACTCTCTGAAGAGAATATCTTCTGCAGGATCAGTATCTGTTTCCGACAAAACATGTCTTCTCTGGGCAAATTTCAGCCATTCTGTTCCATTCAAAGGTTCTGCATCTTCTGAATATGAATGCTGCACTGAATTTGGATCACCGAATTTGTGTCCATGTAGACACAAATATCTGACTGCCTAGGCAATGTGATCAGTAACTATACACCACTCATTGCTCAAATGTGTTTATTTAAAATGTTTCCTGTCGGTGGAATTACATTTACTTTGTCAGTACTCTCTTGAGGAGTCAGACTGAAGGCAGCAATGATCAAAATCCATGTAAATTTTAATATGATCTCTGAGATTTTCCTAATCCATAATGTAGTTTTGAAGTTGGGTACAAAATCAATGATATTGCTGGAAAGCATGTGATTTCCAGACTTTATAAAAATAGTCTACAATACATACTTTTAATAACAAGCTTTATTTTGGAATACTCTTTAAGTTGTGTTGTCTTTTATGCGAGGTTGTATCTGTTTTTAAAAAAAACATTTTGTGAAACAATAACATTGGTCAAAGTTGCATTTTTATTTAAAGGATGTACTTTGCCTAGGGTAGTTACATATTCTTGGCTAAAATTTGACTTTCATACTTGTCATTTAAATTTGTCAAGGAATGCTGGCAGTACTTAAATTTACATAAACAAGGTCATAGATGTGTTATAATGGTAACAAATTGGGAAGATGTGCTATATTAAACCTTTCAGTTTCACAGAGCTGCTTAATGTAACCTCGTGTTCACCAAAGGGACCTACCATTCATTCTGCTATACATATATTCAGATCTTACCAACCTGATTATTCATATATTCATTCCAGCCTTCACATTTATGAAATGTTAGCATCACTGCATAGTTTATTTTTATATATCAGGATAGTTTTATGCCCTGTCTGCATACTCTAAAGCAGGGATTCTCAAACTGTGCTCTTCCAAATGTTTTGAACTTCAGCTCCCACAATTCCTAACAGCTGGTAAACTGGCTGGGATTTCTGGGAGCTGAAGTTCAAAACACCCAGAGAAGAACCATTTGAGAAACACTGCCCTAAAGGCACCAGATTCTGTCTGATTTTGGAAGCTAAGCAAGATCAATTTTGGTTTCTACTTGGCTGGGCGACTGTTCAGGCAAGATACTGGAAGAACACATTCTGTTTTATTTCACTGTCAATACAAGAGTAGGATCTTTGTAATCTTCCAGTTGTTGAACTGTAGTTCCTGACAACATTCATCCTTGGCTGTGTTGACAAGGGCTGCTGGGAGATGTAATTTATGAATTTCTGGGGAGCAACCATTCTAATCCCTGTATTGGTACAAATAAGTGGAGATAAGCAGAGCCATGTGCACAATCATGCAGTTTATTCATGTTTCGGTAGTCATGATTTTCTTTTTTTTATTCAGTGTGAAAACAGCAATTTTTCTCAGTAATTTGTCTAACAACTCCGTATTACAAATTGATTCACAGCTGGGGCTGCTTTGATCCATACATGTTAATCACTTGATCATGATAACGTTCATATTTCTCACTTCCATGAATGCTCTCTGTCTGGAAAACCTAACACTGCAGTGAAAACAATTGTAACATTTTACATGAGTTAACAAAAGAATTAAATCCCACTATTCACTCAACAATTCTAGCATATAGCCTTCTTGTATGGATGTACAATATATATTAGGCCTGTTTTCGAACATCGGATATATCCGAATTTCAGATGTTTTTCTTGTACTTCCAACTAATGAATCGATTATGAAGAGAGTTAGACAAACAGGAAGTGGATTCACCATTTTGATGTCTTCGTCGCCATACTCAGATAGGGTTCGGATGTCATTTCCGCCCTTCTCTAGCTGCCTCTCCTCATTAGCTGATGGCAAGCTGGTGGTTTCAATCCATTATAATATAATAATGTACTGACCAATATATCAACAAAGGAATCCGCTTTGGACATGGCTTTCCTTCCTGCCTTGGAGGGAAGGAAAGCCTTGTCCAAACCGGGAGTTTAACAATAGTTCACAGCTGATCAGGTTTGAATGGAAGCTGATCAGGTTTGAACTGCGGACTATTGTATCTCCCCCAGCCTTTTGGCTCTGGTGCTGTACTTCTTTTGTTGTTGACTACTTACCACAGGTAGAAGAGAGTTGTTAGGTTCTCTCTGTTTGTAGAATCGTGATGACTTCTGATCCTTAATGTATTGTAGTATGTTTTTACATGCATCTGGTGCCTCATTTGATTGGCGTGTATATTTATATATAATAACACACTTAGACAATTTTGAATGATTCAGATGTCTTAGGTGATTTATACATTCTTATATAATATACTTTATATCTTCCTTACATACATGATTATATATTATATAGATCATTTTCCTTTTTTCGATCCACTTATCTTTTTTCACTTTTTTTAATTCAACAAATACTAAAGACATTATAGAACATTACAATGGTGTAGATTACATTTTTCTCTCTCTCCCTCCCTCTCCCTCTCTCCCTCCCCAACCACAGTATATTTCTACTAATCTTGCAGATCCATACATTGATAAAGTCTTTTTTTATTATGTGAATGTTGGCTCCTCTATTTTTCACACAGTTGAAATAGCTCTTCCATCTATTTGTAATGTCCTTTTGTTTGTCTTTTCTTGTTGCTTGCTTAGTCATGATTCCCGTAATGTCTAACAGCAAGTGATCATACATGTAATCATTCCAATTACTTAATGTCCAATTCAATTTGTCTTTCCATTCTCTAAAAATCACTTCATGGGCTGCTCTTATTGTTACCTTAAATAACTCCTGGGATTTGGTTTTTATACTTGGATGATCCAACACTCCCCATAGTAGCAAATCATTATTAATTTGAATTTTTATCTGGAATATCTCCTGTATTTTTCCTTGTATCATTTGCCAGAATTTTTTTAATTTCAGAACACTCCCACCACATATGTGAATAAGTACCTTTTTCTTTATTACAATGCCAACACTTGGAATTCCTTCCTTTTACCATTTAAGCCAGTTGCTCAGAAGTTCTATACCATCTTAATATCATCTTTTTTTTCTAATTCATTATATTTTTCTGTTTTTATTTTATTCATATTCCTAATTATTTCCTCTATTTCATGTGTTTGTAATGTTTTAACCCCGTTCCATTTTTTACATATTGCTCTAATCATGAACACTCTATCTTCTACCATTAAATTGTATATTTTTTCCACTGTTCCTTTACTTGTTTCTCTTGCATTCAGCAGTTTATCTATCTTTAGTTCTTCAGTGGGCTGTGCACCTTCTTTTTTTCCCTTTTTCCCAAATCCCTCTTAATTTCAACCAATTCCCCCCCCCCCCCTTTCCAAAAACTATGGCCAATTTGTAATCCTTCCATCTTGTTTCCACATACCTTTTACTCTTCTTAATCCCTTTCCTTCTAAATTATTTGCTAACCTTTCGGGGAGTCACATGCTCTTAATTGGAGTCTTCCCTGATCCACTTATCTTTCCATCACCCACTTTGATCGTTTTGGGCACCTGCTTCTATATTACTGTACAGTTTGAGGTTCTATTGGTTTTCTCTTTAATAGTAACGAAGCCTTCCAAATTTTGGAAGTATATCCAAATGAATTTAGAGGATAATGCTGAAAACTTCAGAAGTCTATCAGATACAAAGCGCCAGTGCTCCCTACATCTGAAGTGGCTTTTGAACCATCCCCCCCGCCCTGATAAAACAAGCTCTCTCTCTCTCTCTCTCTCTCTCTCTCTCTCTCTCTCTCTCTCTCTCTCTCTCTCTCTCTATATATATATATATATATATATATATATATATGCATGTATTCTATTTGTTGTTTTTAGAGCTTCACTACTGAGTGTTAACTGATGCATCTATTTTGAGTGAGGTAGAACACTTGAAGCCAAACTGGTATTACTCGATTCCCAGAACATGGCAAAACCCCAGCACAGATCTCTGCAATTTGATATGGAATAAAATTTCAAGTGACTCTTTTCACTTGAAATATAGTTGTCCAGAAATGCCTGAAAGGCTGAATTTCCTGGCACACTACATTGAAAAGCTGTTTGCAAATGAAATTAAAGCCTTTACTTGCAATTGCCAACAGTTTGTGTACTGAAGAGGGTATGCAAATATTGTAATGGATGCTTATCTACTTCAAATTACTATAAACTCATAAAGCATGAGAACAAATATGGTACCTTAGAGAGGGGGGGAGAGAGGGAGAATGAGACCTAAAGGGAGGCCCTTTTTTTTTTTTAAAAAAAACAAAACAAAACAATAAAGTACTGGCATTGCATGCACACGGTAGCCACTTTTATGACAGCCATGTCAGCTTTACTTAGTTTCATTCCCTTTGGAACAAGCAGCTGACTTGACTGGATGATTTTTCATTTACTATGCAAGTTGATAAATACACATTTTCTAATAAGCAGTATAAACTCACATTTTATCAACTGTAGATTTGGCAACATTGTCGTGTATAGACCAGTGGTTCTCAAAGTGTGCTTTGCAGAGTCCCTGAAGCATACTGAAAAGCCCTTCCTCCTCCAAGCTTTCCTTCCTCTTTCCTGCTCCCCTCACCTCCTTCACCCCAAAAGCCATTTTTTCTCAGCTTCCTTGCCATCCAGATCCTTTTCCCCTCACCTTCCTTGCTTCCAAAACCCCCTTTTCCTCCCACCACTAAGAGGGTGCTTTGATTGTGCTTTTCCTACATGGCAGAAGGGGATTAGACTTGACCCCTGATGTCTTCCACTGAAATATTGTTAAGTTTGTGTTTGGTGAAATTGTCCTTCATTTTAAATATTGTATTGTTCTTTACTTCCTTCCTTCTTTCTCTTTCTTTCTTTCTTTCTTTCTTTCTTTCTTTTTTGGCAGTACAAATGAGATATGTGCAGTATGTTCATTTGTTCATTTTTTCCCAGTTTAGTTCACACAAACACTTTCCATCCATCTGCTACTGGTTAGGCCTGTCTGTCAAATCTTAAAACGCAATGCATAAAAAAGTTTCCCCATGATTGATATACTATACAATACTATACTATATAAAAACATTTATTGGGGCTCCATGAGAAACCTTTGCTTCAAAAGGTTTCTCATACTGAGTTTGCAGTAATTAAAGTAAACGAAGGGCCTGTTCAGACAGTACCTTTATCCCAGGAGCTTCCACACCAAACAGGAGGGTGGCCAGACCATTGTTCTCTGTAAACGTAGAAGCAATCACTACAAAAGGCAAAAAACATGAGGTTGTGGGAATATCATGGCTTTGAGATTAATATGCGGATCTTTGCATCTCTGTCCCTGCAATCAGAAATCCAGGATTTTTTTATATCTGAGTTTGTTCCTGGGTTTTAGATTTTTTTTCCTGATTGGTCAGTTGCTAAAAAGAAGGTGACACTTAAATAGAAGGCAAGAACTTTGTTTGTGTGCCAAACACTTCATGAAACATGCAGAGGGCACAGTTTTTCTGCCCAGGACAAAGAACAGTACATTTGCAGTGATTCTCCGCATATCCGTATCTTGAGGGTTTTTTTTAAAAAAGAAAACTCTGAAGTTTCTAGCAGAAGACCCATGGCAGCCATCTGGGGAGCCTCTAAATTTCTCAGCAAACATCAAGTCTGGACAACGGAGGTAAAAATCCCAGGACCAAAAGATCTGCATGTGGACCTCTTCTAAAGTCCCAGGATTTTTTTGGCCCCTTGTAGCACAGCAGTTCTCGTTTGTGCCTGGAGGACAGGGGCTAGGACCCGGGGTTCCATTGGCATTGGGGCCTGCAGCTGCAGATACAGATTCAGAAGAGGATTTGGAAGGGTGGGAAGGACAGTTTCCCATCAGCGGGCCTCCTTCGCCCACAGAAAGTTTGGCATGGGAAGAACTGTGTTTTGGCCCTGACGTAGACATAGATAACCAGGTGCAAATGGAAGACAGCGATAGTGGGAGTTATGAGCATCCGGGGGGAAGAGGGTCACAGGAGCTTCTGAGTGAAAACATGGATGAAAGCGGCTGGGAAGATTCTAGGGAGGAGAGCTCTCATGTAGATAGTGACCCAGCTGCTGAGAGACAAGGTCGAACCTTTGATAGGAGAAGTAGCATTGAGTCTGGGAGAAGGGGATGGCACCGCAGCCTAGACAGGCCGAGGTCCGTCAGCAGAGATTGGAGACAGACGGGGCCTGGGCGTCGGGGACCTCGGCCGAAGCGATTAAGTAGAGCAGGCGTGGGACGCATCCCCAGTGCTCGGCCACGTCTCTTTTGAGCAGATGTGAGCGAAGCGGGTCCACGGAGCTAAGTTGGCTAGTGGCCTCCAAGTCTTGCCTTGTTCCTGTTTCCGCATTGCCTTGCGGAGCCTTGCTCAAGCCTTGCAATAGCCTTTGGATTGTTTTGTCAAGATGTTTTGGACATTGTTGCTTCAAGCCTTTGATTGCATTTATCTCTTCTATGGACAATTTACCTTTTGGACTGTTTTTATATTCAATAAAGTAGTTAGCCTTCAGTCCATCTCTGTGTGTGTGATTAAGGGGCCGGTCAAGTCCGTGCATCGTGACACCCCTGTTTGAAATCCGTGATTTAATGCTGTCTGGAAGCGCCCATAGACAAAGAGGCCAAATGGGAGAAGAAGAGAGTAACTGGAACTTTTAAATATTAGACAAAAAAGTTGGATGAAAGTAGGAGTGTCCCTACCAAATCAAGATAGTGGAAAAATATGTAGTAATTCTATCCATTATCATAGGAAAGCCAAACCCAGTGATATAACAATGCCTGCCTCCAACTGAAAAATAATATACATATAAGATGTAAATAAATAATTTGGAGCACCTTCTGAAGGGCCTGAAATACAGACACCATGTGAATAATTGTCCTACACAAATGATAGAAGTGACTGATTATAAATGAATTATTGATAAGTAGTTCTTTTGCAATAATGAAAGCATAACTAGTAACTACACAATTGTTAGAATCTTGTATCAGCTTATATTTAACCAAATAGTGATCATGAAAACAAAACCATAGCTGTTTTGAATTAACAATAACAAATTAGGTGCAATTTTGCCACTATTGCCCATATTTTACCCATAACATGCCTTTTAAAAAATGGAAGTAAATGACACATGACTTCTAACCACTTTCTGTTCTTAAGAAAAGAGACCTCTCTTGTGCCTAACATGATGGGGGAAGTCTAAAAACATGGCGAAAATGCCCTCCATAGACTCTAGGAGATGCTGGAGTACATTTTGGGGCAAAATATGTTTGGGATTTTTTGGTGGTGGGGTTATGGTGGTGACATGCTGGGGGACTAATATAATCTCCTAGCCTACAATAGCTAACCTCTCCTTATGTTCTATCCTAATTCCCTTTATTAATCCATAACACTATGTAACATGATTTTGTTCCTTGGTTATAAATATCATTTCCTAATTGGTTCTATCACGTAAATATGGAAAAAGTTTATTAAACTGCAAAAACTTTGTTTGTGTGGGACATCCTGCAGCACAATTTTGCTAAAGTGTTTCGGTGAATATCTCATAGAATCTCAACCAATTCAATATAACTTGTGGCAGCCAGTAAAACAAAGTTTCTGAAATATAGCAACTACTTTCAAAGTGAGTAACACACAGTTAAACAGGAAATAATACTTTCAAACCAGGAACAGAAAACTATTGTTACATTGTGTAATTTTTCCAGGCACCAGTGGAACATTGGGAAAAGACGAAATAGTTTAACCCAAAAGAATACTTACTAACTTGGGCTCTCTTTTCCTCCTGCGTTCCTGCTCTAGTTCCCTTTTTCTTTCTCTCTTGCACTCCCTCTCTCCTTTATAGTTTTTTTCTCTTTCGTTCCCTCTCCTTTTCTTTCTTCTCATTCCATATTCCCATCTATTATCCCCTTCTCTATCTCATTGTGTGTCAGCTTTCTCTCAATGGGAATTATTTTTGCATGAACAGATAGAGGATTGAATGGTTCCTATTCTATTAATACACTCTGACCCACATTCACTTTTATTTTTAAAAACTTGCTATATTTTTAGGTGACCTTGTTTCTTAACTGGAGCAGCCATTAAAATACACTGTCTTCTTCATCAGGTTGCCTTAATTAGGACAATTCTGCAGATTTGAATGCTAGTAAACTTTATGGTGTTAGTTTGATTCGCTGATAATTGAATAATACTTGTTATTTTTACCACCGTTTGTGTCATTTTGTCCATTGGATCATAGTAATTATGCTCATTGCAGCAGTGGATGTAAGAAATTAGACTTTTATCACAGAATACTAGAATTAGCTATAAATCATGTAGGCTGTGAATTATACAACTCACCATTTTCTTCAATAGTATTGTTCTCAAGTAGAAGGCTTTAGAAAATAAACAGAAAGTAATGTTGTAGTATTACATTGATACAGAAACCTTTCATCTCATTACGCAAGGGGCTTTTGGCCCCTTGCTCCTCTTCAGGTGCAGAACCTGCCGAGTGCCATCACACGATGCTGGTCATGACCTTGTCACATTAATGGCCAAAGTGGCATGGAACCATCAAAGGGGCAAGGAAGCATCTTTTCATGTCTTGCAACATGGAACGTGTGTTGCCACCCTTTTCTCCATCTGATGGAGCACCTTGTCCTGATGCCCCCATGTGATGGGGCAAGGAGGGAGGGCACACAGGCAAAATGGAACAAAATAGAGGGGGCATCTTTATGATGAGGTGCTTGAATTCTGTTGCAAGGGCCAAATAGAGCACACCCCTTGATTATTGATTTATCTGCATGTTGACTTACAATGCAATAATTCGTTCAATTGATATTTTCATGATGTTATGTTTTATTATGATATATTTCTCTTTGGTTTGCTTTTGCTTTTATTTTATTGCATTGTTTTAACTTTGTGCTTTCTGGGCTTGCCCCTTTGAAAGCCGCCCGGAGTCCATTCAGGGAGATGGAGGCGGGGTATAAAAATAAAGTTATTATTATTATTATTATTATTAACACAAGATGAGTCTACAGCAGACACTCTTCATATCGTGTCACCTTTTCCAGTTGTTTCTTCTTCTTCTTCTTCTTCTTCTTAACAGAATACGATTAGTACACAGCAAACAAGATCGCTATGCTGGTTGTTGTATTGGATCACTGTGTTGTATTATTAATTATTATTAATAATAATTAATTGTGACAATGTTTTGAGGGTGTTGAGCTGTTATTTATCGGAGTTTTGGCTGTTTAAGCCACTGGACCACAAGACTTGTAATCATGCTTCAATGAAATGTAAGTTTGATATGTTTGAAATGTTTTAATATGTTTTAATCATTTGAAAGACTATTTTGATTGATATGTATGTGGTTTTTTTTTTACAGTTTTGTAATATTGTGTTCTATTGATATTGTTATTATCTGAATCTGGAATTGAATTATTCCCATAGTTTGTTAGCCGCCCTGAATCCCCCCTGCGGGGTGAGAAGGGTGGGGTATAAGTACAGTAAATAAATAAATAAATAATCGCCCCTGTCTACCCTTGATTTATAGGCTATTGTGCAGGAATGAGTCCAGAAGATGTCATGCGCACATCTACATTGCCTAAAGCAACCATTAAAACTAGGTTCTGTTTTAAGAAGCAGTATCTATGCCATCTCAGATACCTTTCACCTAGGGGAACTCCCTTTTCTATGGGGATATATGTTAAATATCTAGCAATACATATATTTTCTCCCTAGTTATTCATAAGGTTTTCAAGGCAGAGTAATTTTTTTATTTTTAAAATGCCTATATGTTTTAGCCTTATTAGGTGCCTAATGGGATAGATAGAAATAACTGTAATAAGACTTATTAGGATTCTATTGAGTGGTTAGCAAGCTTCAGTAGTTTAGAAGACAAACTATCTGTCAACTTTGCAAAATATGACGCAATATAGAACTCGTGGTGCTCTGTAGCACATCATATATTCATACAATTGTTTTGGAGACTCCTGTGCAAAACAACAGAGATTATGTTCTTGTAAATATTAATGCTAATGCTTTTCTTTGACAATGCAGAAAGAAATGGGTGTCTGTGAAATTTAAATACATCAGTGTGAACCAATTTCCATGATAAGTGTGCCATAAATTATGTGGACAGAAGGCAGACTGAGAAAGGCCCATAGCTGGGGGCTTTGTTGATGCTTTTCACTTAAAAATCTTAGTTTTGACTCAGAAATAGCACTGTCTGAAATTTTGGATACCGGTTCCCAGTCGTTGTACAACTGGACCAGGGTTGCAAGCAATTGCATTGGGGCAAGGCCCCAATTTTGCCAGCACCTAATGGACCAGCCCTTTTCTGCTGTGCTCTCTAAATGGCAACAAGAAGGGATGTTACATGACCTTCTGTTGCGAAACTGTGGAGTAAAATTGAGGCATTTGAAGTATGAAATACTTGTGAAGGTGGGTTATTTTTGCAGTTTTTCACAAACTTGGCAAGATTCCTACATGGTTTGGGGAAAAGCTTGTATCCTATCAAAGTGGCATCTAGAGGCAATGCATGGTCCACAGCCTACAGTTAGTCCATCCCCACTATAAATAGTACTGAATTAGATGGGCTAATGGCCTAAGCTTATGTCCCATTGGGATCTTCTAGTCAATTCTTGAATGATTTGTACATGATCAAATTAATTTATACTTTTCAAACATTTAAAAACAGCCTTTGGTTTCCCCAACAAGGCCACAGGAATACTACTTCCTTCACATAAAGCTCAATTTGTGATGGTATCACAAGCTTATCTTTGCATATCAATGGTTCCCCTATTTTTTCTGCTTTTCAGTTGGTACCCTGCAAAATAGGATGTCAAGATGTTCTTTTTATCTGATTCATCCTACATTCATGCTACTGACCTTTGATAGCTCTGAAAAACATCATATTTTTGCTTTTAATCTATATTATTCAAGTAAAAAATGTTATGCAACAGAATTTTTGTCTTGTGAGTGTTGTATTAAATAATACTTTCCCTGCCTTCATACGCTGTTGTTTACTGTTTGCTTTTAATGTCCCTTTGTAACATTTCTGCAAAAGAAGAACGATGATCAAAATTACTAATTAGGAATTCAGTTGCTGTGTCTCATTTCCTGGCTGCCTTCTTTTCATCTCTGTTTTGAGTGTAACATGCAGTCTTTTATCTTTGGTCTTTCCTAATAAAGACTCAATTATCGGCTGTTATTTCAAGGCAAGAAAATCCCCTCCTTTTGGTGAATGACTTACTGTTGCATTGGGTTGCAATGTGTTATATGTTTATTCTCTAGAAAAATCATGAAATTTAGAAATTACCAGTTGAACACTGCCACTTATTTGTTGAGTTCATTATTACTAATAGTTTTGGGCTTATAGCTTTCACAGGGAATTGAATGAAATCCATAACTTTTGGAATGAATTTTAAAAAACTAAACATTTCTAAATCTTCTCCAAATATTCAAAAGAAAATCAGCTCAGGCAGTTTATTACAAAACAAATCCAATCGAAAAGACATGAGAATACGAATATGTTTGTCTGAAACTGAAAAGGAAGTATAAACAGACTCAAGTGAGAAAATACTTCTACAGGTGACTTGCCGTAGCTGAAAATGTTCTAGTCCTTAATATTAAGTATTCAGGATATAATACCAAATGTTTCAGAATAAACTACTCCCCCTCCCCCTCCCTCCCTCTCTCTATATTTCTCTCTCTAAATAAATATGCATAAGAAAAAGTACAAATCTGTACTTTTCACCTCAAAAGTAAGCCTAGTTGAATTCAATTTGGGGCTTTCTCATAGGTAAGTGAAGATAGGATCGTAGCAAGTTTGAAACTTTCTGAAAAAATGTGTGAAGGGTTTACATAGAACAGGGCTGTCCAACTTCTACCGGACCTTGGGCCGGAATTCCGGTCACTGATCACCTGGGGGGCCAAGCCCTGGCTCCGCCCCTCCCTTCCCCCAGTTCCGCCCCCTCCCCGCCCCCGGCATTGCATAAATATACAATTAAATATTATATTATTTAAATAAGGGGAGAGGGAGGGATGGATGGAACACATGAGGGACATTAATATACAATTGCATATTATATTATTTAAATAAGGGGAGAGGGAGGGATGGATGGAACACATGAGGGGCATAAATATACAGAATATCAAGGCAGAAAATCCCACAATCTCTGCTTTGAATTGGAATATATGACTGTTCTACTGGCCACATTGATCAGCATTGAATGGCCTTGCAGTTGAAAGGTCTGTGTGCTTTCATTCTGCCAGTTTACCCCTGGCTGATTCCATTCAGTGCAAGTCATCAAAGTAAACTTAGGTAATTGCAAAGAATGTAAATAATTCTGGGGGGAGGAAAAGGAGGGGGAAAGGGGGTGGAAGGCCTTTCCTTGAGCTCCCTCTCATTCAATTCCCCTCTCCCTCCTTTTCTCCTCCTCCCCTCTCCTATGGCTGGCCAGTGATCTCCTTCTCATTAAAGAGACAGTTCATGAATCGCAAATGAAGGGGTCAGAAAGGAAGGGGCTTGTGTGTGTCTGAGAGAGCGAGAGAGATCTTCCCTTTGCGCTGGGGAGAGGTGTGCCCAGGGCAGGTCCCCCTCCTCTCTCTCTCTCTCTCTCTCTCTCTCTCTCTCTCTCTCACTCACGCACAATCTCAGACACACTCCCTCCCTCCCAAACCCCTTTTGCTTTCCTGGCGCTGAGGGCCGGAGCAGCAGCAATCCTGAGGAGGAGGAAGCGAGCGAGAGGAGAAAGATAGAGAGGGAAGGGGCAGGGAAGAAAGAAGGATGAAAGGGTGGAATGGAAGGAGGGAGGGAGAAGAAATGTGGCTCACCATAACGCTGAATGCTTCCTTGCAATAACTCCCCTCCCTGGGAAGGGAGGGAGGATGAGAAGGAGGAAGGAGCGCTGCCGAGGGGGAAAGCCATGTGGCCGGGTCGCTCTTCCTGTTTGCTGCCAAGGGGGCGGGGGCCGAGAGACATCACTCCCTCCCATTGTCCCCCTCCCTCAGGAGAAGAGGAGGAGGCCAATAGAAAGCCAAGGGGCGGGACCAAATAATAATGATAATAAATAATATTTTTATTGAAAAAAATATTTTTAAAATATTTTTAAAAATATATTATTTATTGCAGGAGGGTAGGGGGCCATAGCCAAGGGGCCCCCGGGCTGCCTGTTGGACAGGCCTGACATAGAAGAAAGACATAGCATTTCATTGTTGCAGAATGGTTGGGTATCAAGTAAACAAGCCAAATTAAACTGCAGCCCACCACTCTACCCCATGGCAGTGATACCCAATTTTCTGCAGAGAGATTAGCTGCATACGCATAAGGCTGAATGCAAATCTGAATACAAGCTATCATGGCTGGGTACTACTGAGTTACAATTGTATGTAAATAAGCTTCTCCTTCTCAGATGTTGGTACTGCATATAAAGTAAATAATAAAAACTCTATACCACCCTTTCTCCCTGAGGTCTCAGGGCAGTTTCCATACAGAAAGGCAAACATCCAAGGCCATAAACAAATTCAAACACATCAAAATAATAATAAACTTATAACAATAGGAAAAATAACAGTAAAATGAAAGAATACAAATAATCAAAATAAAACATTATTACAATACACAGACCTGGGCAGGAAATGGGGCAACTGATGGCTTTCATTATCGGGGTCACCACTTTATTCCACTATGTTGTGTTTATGCCTTTATTTTAAAGGAGATATTCAAGGTACGGAACCCTCTCTCCGATGTAGGATTTGCATCTTGAATAGCTCCTTGGAAGTCTATAAAGAGAGTGGAATCACAGGCTGGTCAGATATGTGGCAAAGGGAATGGGTGAATGGGCAGCATGCCACACAAACTTAAAACACGGGGAGGGCCCTCCTGTGCTACTTTGTCAGCAAATGTGGCAAAACAGTAGGCACGAGGGGTGACTCTGTTACCCCAAACAGCACTCTGGTGTGATGATACTCCCCCCATCACACAGGATGTTTGCACTCTGCTTGGGTGTGCGGCCTCTACTGGAAGTCACACAACATTTTGTGATGGCTGCTCTAGGGCTCTGTCCCCAAAGAAGGCTTGAAGCATCCTAGGACACTTATTTTTGTAAGTGTGATGACCTAATGAGAGCTGAGTAGAACATAATACATCTTAATAGATTTTATTGAGAAAGAAATCCAGATTCTGATGGCAAGAAAATCTGGGTATGGTTTTGACAACTACATAAACTATGCTAGGAATTAACTAATGACATATCAAACTGGAAATCCCCGTATAGAAATATGATATGTTAGTATTTCATTCTAAGCAGAACAAATCCTTTGAAACACATAATATAAACTGGGTTGTTGTGTGATTTCTGAGCTGTATGACCATGTTCTTGCAGCTTTTTGTCCTGTTGTTTTGCCTGTATCTTTGGCTGGCATCTTTAGAGAATCTGAAATAGGATAAATGTTACTCATAACTTATTCTGTTGTTAAGGTATTATTTAAGTCTAACAGCAAATGCATCCTGTAAGAAAGGAGATGAGTCCTATGAAAAAGTAGAAGTTTTTCTCATCCCCACAAGATTTGTGCAATGCTGAATATCCAGGATGTGTCTATTCCATATAAAAGAGTCATTAGCAGATTTCTGTTTATATCACTTTATTACATCAATGTGTGAAATGCTGTCTCAAGATATCTTTCCAGATTGGACATGAGGTATTACTGATGAACATTTTCCTGAATGAAGGAACTCACCGCAGTTTCCACCATATGAGAAATGATATGACATTAAAAAAAATTGTGACCTCAGGCAATAAATGTTAGATACTTATTTGAAATTGAAAGCCTTGCTTCATCTTGTGTTGTACTATATGATATAAGGATGGTGAGTTCTATTACCCAAAATAATTCTGAACACTCTATGTATTAAAGTTAGTTCTTCCCAATTATCCTTTTAAAATTTAATTTAATTAAAATTGCATTTCCATGCAAGGCTATGCCATATTGATGACAAGGAATCAGTAAAACATCACTGTTGTTGTCTTCCAGGCTGTGTTTGTCAACTTGTTATACTTAATTCCTGCATCGGTCTATATATCAGCATTGCTTTATATATTTGTTTTGGGACTAAATAAGAAGAGGTTATCTTTCATTGGTTTTCTCTGGAAAGAGTTTGTCTATTTGCAAAATGTAAATGTTTTTTTCCCTCATTTCAAAACTAAGGGAAACTAATATGAAAAATGTGCTATTGGTCGTCATTGTCATCGTCCCGTCCCCCAATTATTACTTTCAGTAAGGACCTTTGCTGCTGGTATCATCATGTATCATAGTGAATCCAGCGGTGCCTGGTAGGGGGTATGGGGAACAGTTGCCCCATGCACTGCATTGCTTGGGTTCTCCCTTACTTCATCCCATGGGGGGGGGGGGAGTGCCCATTGAGCAGCTTCTCGCCATTTATCTCTATACAACACAAGAAGCCTGCCATGTTGCTGCCACAGTGACATATGCCAGTTTCCCATCCCTTTTACCACAGAGCCCCGCCAGCTGTGCATCGTGGAATGGGAGCTAGAAGGTTCCATGATGAAGGGGAACGGGCATATGCCATCGAATTCAGCCCCATCTGATGGGGTCATAAGAGAGTTTATTGTGATCATTAATATATAGCTGGCGATGAAGGGAGAAGAATAGTAAACTAGCCCTTTGATCGAATCCATCAGGTTTCTTCATTTCTAGCTATGGAAAATTAAGCATCGTAGTTGTGGTCATGATTTATGAATATATCTTGCTTTAATATTTTATTATATCCGACATGTTAGCTGTGGAACACACAGTGATCTGTCTTGTAGAAATTATTTGGACCTAAAGAGGAACAAATCAAGAAATACATGGGGAAACTAATAAACAATGACTGTTTTCTTCCCCAGTGCAGTTGCCATTCACTGGTCTTTCATCCAGTAATATGGATTTGTCTGGTTTGTGGCAAGCAGCAGAGAAGAGAGAGAGAAAAGCTGAAATTTGTTGCTTAGCAACATGTCCCAATTCCTTCTCCCATTTCTTCAGGGTTATATCGGGAAGCAGTTACTGAGAAAAACAAGACACTTTTTTGACAGCAACATTTCATTCTAAACCAAGCTGGTACTACCGTTAGGTAGAGTGAGATGTGTGTCTTTGGCAGATCATTAGGGGTGTCATAAAGAACAGCAAATTGTTGTCAATTATCCAGTAACTATTTTGTACTTATTCTTTATATGGTGTAACTAGCCACTGTATCTTTTTGGCTGCTTTCAGACTCTCAGGTTATTCCCCATATAGAAAAGACTGATAGATATTTCACTTTATCTTTACTGCTATTACTCATGGTTACAGCAGTTTTTCTTTTCAATCCAGGCAGCTTTTGAGGTTAAGGTTTCTGCTTTTCCCTCTTTACATGAGGAACAATAAAGAAGTGAAAATTGCCATCATCTGCCCCCCTCCATGGGCAGAATGAGGGTCCTTTTGGAACAATTTTTTTAAAAGAAATGTTTAGTTTAGTTATATTTCCAAGAAGAAGGGAATTTGCTGTATTCTCATCCCTCCCCAGTGTAAACTTAAAACAGACTTTTAGTGAAACTTTCCTGTAATTTAACTTCTGTCCCACATAAACAAAAGAGCTGTATTCTAGTGTACTCTAGAAATTTGGATCACTTATCAACCGAGGAAAATTCTTAACATGGATATGTTCATTGTCCTTTTTCCCCAAAGGCAGTTCATTTTACATTACTATGGAATGGAGTGGCCAATGTGATTGAATGATACAGTTTAATTTTGAAGACAGATTGAACTGTGGACTGAATTTATCGGGGAGGTAAACCTTCAACTATAATTTTTTTTGTTTTAAAGCAAAAAGGAATTTTTAAAATGGCAGCAACAATTATTTTATTTATCGTGTCAGAAGCGAATTGAGGGTACAGTTATAATGTATTTCAAAACACAAAGTTAAAAAGTTGGCATTATACTACATGTCTTTTGACCAGAAGCTCACCACTTGGAGTGCCTCTGGTGTGGCTGTAAGGTCTTCCATTGTGAATGTGGCAGGGCTCAAGCTGCATTGTAGTAAGTAGTCTGTGTCTTGCTCTTCTTCACACTCGCATGCCATGGACTCCACCTTGTAGTCCCATTTCTCAAGATTGGCTCTGCATCTCATGGTGCCAGAGTGCAGTCTGTTCAGCACCTATGATGAGAGAAGGCTATTGGCTGTGTGCTGCCAGTTTTTTGACTCCTTGAGGTGGTGGTGGTCAGTCTATGGAAACAAGGCCGTGTAGGAGCACCTTCTTGTAGAATAGCATGTATTGTGGCACATGTGGCACAAGCCAGCTCTCCTATGCTGTCTTCCTTTGCTCCATAGACCCCTGGAGGTCAGGTCTTAGAAAAACAAGTAATACAGAGCCAGCAACTTTCTCCCCTAACCATTGCCGCCACACACCGGTCTCTGTGGAAGCAAAAATAAAATGAAAACACTGGTATATATTATTTATTTATTATTTATTTATTCACACTTGGCAGTCGCCACTCCCAATGTGGCTCGGGGCAACTTACAGAAGTGTAATCACTGAGTAAAAACACAATAAAACAGTGTAAAAACACAATAAAATACAGATAAAATACGACTCAACAGGAGTTGCAAGCAACAGTGGAGGAGCAAAGAGTCCGAAGGGTCAGCATCCTTGAACCCCAAAAGCCTGCCTGAACAGGAATGTTTTGCACGCCTTCCAGAATGCCAGAAGATCTATAAGGGCATGGACATTGGAAGGCAATGCATTCCACAGAGTGGGGGCAATTATTGAGAAGGCTCTCCTTCTTGTAGCCATAAGATGGTACATTTTAAAATTAGGGACCTCCAAGAGTTGTCCCGACTCTGAACGTAGTGGCCTAGTGGGATAGTATGGGATGAGGCGGTCCCTGAGGTACACTGGCCCTAGACCATTCAAGGCCTTAAAGGTCAAAACCAGCACCTTGAAAGTGATCCGGCATTCCACTGGTAGCCAATGCAGCTCGTATAGGATGGGTGTAATATGGCTAGTCCTAGAGGCACCAACCAACAGCCGAGCTGCCGCATGCTGTACCAGTTTCAATTTCCGGATCACCAACAAAGGAAGGCCAATGTAGAGAGCATTACAGTAGTCCAATCTTGAGATGATCGTGGCTTGGACCACTGTGGCTAGATCGTAATGGGAAAGGTAGAGAGCCAACTTCCTCGCCTGACGAATGGACTTCTGCAGTAATGTAATCATTTAATAGGATCCCAACCATGAAATGTGTGCATGTGTGTGTGCTGCTAATAAAAGAGTTATTAGTAATAAAAGACAACCTTGACATCTCTCCAGGACCATAACAACAGAAAGAGAGGGGTTCTGTGTTCTCAATCCTGCCACTCACTAATCTCTCCCAAGCTGGTAATAAAAATAACTAATTAGAAGAAAAAACAGAAAACACATAGATAATGTAATAATATACCACGTGACAGTTTAAATTATAGAGATGAAGTAGGCAAATATTGCTGTGGAGCTGACTTTATGTTCACTGTCCTCTTAGTACTTTTCATCGCACAGGTACATTGGCCTCTGCAGCTTTCTTCAGTATTATGCTCCTGCACATAAATTGGATTGCAACTGTCATTGGTTCTTTCCAATAATATCAATAGTGAGGGAATTATTGTTCCAAATCTCTGGATGGTGTCAGGGTGGGAAAGATTGGGTTTCAGTGAGATGGGAGCTAAGAAAATGCCCGTCATTTCTAAAGATGCTTCTCAGTTTAACATTGTTTCAACATGAGAAGAATGGAGTAAATTAAAACAGCATTCTCCCACATATTGAAATGCACATACGAATGGGATATGACAAATATTTACAAGTTTGTTTCTTTTTTGATGAGAAATGGTATCTTGACATATGAAGACACCCTTCAAAAAACTTGCCAACCTCTATGAAATTTTTCATCCTCAGCAGGAGTAAAAAGACTACTACTTTTTTGTCCTTCCCTCCAATCATTTTGGAACTTAGAACAACCTTCCCCTTTTTGTCAAGAATTTGTTTTTGTATAAAATACATTGTTCTTTGTTTAGAAATGTTGATTTTTGAGCAAAACAGTGCCTTGGACAAAAATGAATTTTTCATTCGAAAGTCCTCAAATGAGAAAAGTTCAACAATCAGAAAGTGCACAATGTTTGAAATCTTGCTCAGCAGAACCAAGCAGATGCTACTCAGCCAGCATTAGAAAAATAAGAATCAACTGCTAGTCTAGTCAGCTTCTGTATGTTGTACAGGAGGGAGGCCATATCTTGACCTTTGCCGCAAGCTATTGTCTTGAATCCTTACTTTATTTCTAGCTTGATTCTATTTGACACCAAAGGTATCTTCAGTGACTCACCTTTGTTATCTTTAAACCTAATAAACCAATTATTATCAATTGAATTGAAACCCCCATACTTGTTTTTTTAGTGATACAGAGTCCTACTGGAGCCTGTACAAGGAGAGAGATGGGATAAAAATTGAATGAAATCCCATATTTACTCAAGTCTAATGTGCCATCGAATCTAATGCGCAGTTCCATTTTCAAAACCCTGAATGAAACCAGGTGAATGTAATGCACAGCAGCAAAAAGTAGACTCTTTTGACCTCATCAGACGGGACTGCTTTCAGCAGCATATGCTGGTTCCTCTGCAGTTTTGCGAAAGATCCTGCCTGCTCCCATCCCATGACATACAACTACTTCTGGCAAAGCTGCAGAGGAACTTGTGTGTGTCACTGTGGCAGCAACATGGAAGGTTCCCCATGTTGCAGTGGGATCAATGGGGGGGGGGGGACCAGTGGCAGATACCTCTCCCCTATGGAATGAGGTAGGCGGGAAACCGGGCAATATGCAGCACTTTAGGCACCATCGGATTTGCCATGATCTGTGCCAATTCTGGCAGCACATATGATGAAGTCATTTGTTATTTGGCCAAAAATTTATTTATTTATTTATTTCATGCACTTTTACACTGCCCTTCTCCCTCCCAAAATGTATTTTTTGTGAAATTTTGTAAAATTTGTAAAATAAAAAAAATGGTTTTTTTGTAAATTTTTTTGCTTTAAAAAAAAAGGTGTGCATTTGTGTAGTACAATTGCTGCATGTTCATAATGCCTTCTTTAAAACAGAAATGTGTTAGATCACCAAAGCTTACAGCAATTGAAAGCAAAAACTTCAGGGTGCATGCTGTGGAATTAATCCACTTTAATTGCCTTGGTTCAATGCTATAGTTTGACAGAGTATTGAACCTTCTCTGCCACAGAATGCTGATGCCTCACCAAGCTACAACTTCTAGGATTGCATAGCATTGAGCCTCAAATAGGAGTTCCTGGTGCTCCTGAAGCAGCTTTCCCGTTTTCTTTGGCTTCGCAATAAGATTATTGTATGACTTGAATCTAATTCACACCCTAATTTTGGTGAGGTAATTTAGCGCAAAAAGGGGAGCATTCGATTTGAGTAAATATACTATTACTTATTATTGTAAAAAAATGTTATTTTGAAGTTAATCCAGGAGTTAAAGTTTGAACACCTCCAGCTGGAAGCATATCCCACTATTCTGTGTAAATTTCAATTGAATCAATACAGTATTCAACATTGACACAGGCATTTAGAACATAGGGCCACTCCACATAGGGTGAAATAGCTCTGTTTTGTCACTTTTAGATATGGCCTGAATGGGGCCTGCCAAGTGCCAAGGCATGGCAGGCCCCGCCCACATTCCTCCTGAAGTGGAGGAGAAGCACCAGAAGGCACTTCCTCCTCCACCATGGAGAGGAAAGTGTGTTTCCTCTCCTTTCCCCCAAATGATGGGGGAAAGCGCAGTGGGGCAATGCACATTGCCACCCTTTCTCCCATCTGATGGGGAAGGAGAGACGGTGCGCGGGGAACCACGAGGCACCCCATATGCCTTCCCTTTTGCCAACGACTGCTGGTGCAATGGCACGGCCCCCATGGACCATGTGAAGAGGTCCTTAGTTGTCAGTATAAACCAAGGATAGCAATCAGTGGCCATGGTACTTCATGTGATTCTTAGCTCTCTGTGAGGAACAATTCAAACTTCCAGCAAGATTAAACCATCTCCTCCATGGCAGCTGCAAGGCAGCAATGGCAGAAGGAGAAAGCCAATAAATAGCATCATCCATGTCTGGGATCATTTCATGCTACAGAATTATAGTGCTGTATTGCATTTTAGCTGCCATGGCTACATCCTATGGCATCCTGGAGTTTTTAGTTTGATGAGAACATAGAGATTTCTAGCTGAGAATTCTAAATATACCACAAAACTAAGAGTCATAGAATTCCTTAAAATGGATACAGGGAAGTTAAAGTAGAACCATAATATATAATTGTGTGGCGTGAATGGGCTCCAGGCCTCTGGGCCTCCATACTGGTAACTCCAGCTTCACTTGTAACAGATACGTGATCCTACAATGAACTGGTCTTGAGGGAATGTGGCTTATGTTATTTTCTGAGAGAAAAGGATTTTGCTTCACTTGTAAGGAGGCAAAATATTTTATTTTCCATTTTGTCTTTGCAAATGGGACAGATTGGATTGTCAAATTGCCAAAGGCTGCTTCCTGGCAACATGGACCTTTAAAAACTAGAGGTATTGGGGAGCACCTTTTCAATGGATCAGCTGGACTGGACTTCCTCCACTTGTTGTCTGTGCCTAGCTTCTTAAAACATGAATTTTGTGCAGAGACATTTTGGACACTTCAAGAGCAGGGGAGGAAAGTGTTCATTATCTCAGTCTCATGCTGGAGGCAAGAAATCACGTGAGGTTTCATGAACGCTCAGCGGGCTGCCCCAATGTGTCAAGACAGCCTGTCTCATTGAGAATGAGTAATCCACTGAGATTTCTTCACCTCCTATTCTTAAGGGTGGAGGTGGAGAGGTAGCTTTCTCATCTCTGATTTAAAGTATATATATTCTTAGAGTGCCCGCTCTCAGCCACTCCTTGAATAAATAAAGTCAATGATTGTTCAATAATGGTCATTAGGCAAGATGACCCAGAAAGATGAACTGGTTCACCTAAGTTTTACTGATCAGCATTGTTAGATGTCTTTATTTATTTATTTATTATTTCAATTTATATACCACCCTTCCCAAAAAGGCTCAGGGTGGTTCACAACAATGAATACACAACACAGCGTAATTAAAAACAGAATAAAAACAGATTAGGACCAGAATGGAAAGCACAACCTTAGAGATTAAACGCCTTGGAGATTATTATCTGATATCAAAATAAAAATGGAATAATAATCAGACTATTTCCACTCAAGAGATTATTCTTCCTGCTCCATGAACCTGAGGGACCAGAGAGAAGGACCTGTTTCTGCTAAGATCTATAATATTGATATGGAGCAGTAAAGTACAATGAGCAATGTTTCCAACTCTTTCTTCCTGCTTTTATGTCCTTTACATTGATGCAAATCATTATTTTTTATTAATAATTACATAGAAATAATAGCAGAAGTCATGAAAGGATTTTATAGCACAACAGCAGCTCATGTGCAACATATGGAACATGGGAGACAGGAAGATGGTTTTGAGAAATAAGAGCACAACAGGAGTTTATGTCAATAAGATACAACAAAGTCAAAAAGAGTTAAAAATTAAAAGGACAAAATATTTATAATGACTTAGATATACATCTGCAACTGACATTTTTGACTCAAAAATGGAAGAGGGGTCGACCACTCAGGCCCCTTTTACACTGCCCTATATTCCAGGATCCGATCCCAGATTATCTGATTTAAACTGGATTATATGAGTCGCCACTCATAAAATGCTTTCTAATCTGTTTTTAATAACTGCTTCACAGGGTGCTTGTGCTCCTCTTTGTGCTGGTCCGTGACTATAATAAAGTTTTGTATTGTATTGTATTGTATTCTTGAGTCTCCACTGACAAATAGTTTAGGATCCAAAGATAAGCTGGGATCAGATCCTGGGATATAGGGGCAGTGTGGAAGGGGCCTTAGAAAAGTTCTTCTGTTGTTATGTGTTACATGCATATATCATATATTTTAGTAACCTTCTACTCATGGAAAGTGGCAAGCCTCCAGTCTTCATTTTCTTGCTATCCGTGCAGTTTGCAACCTTGAAAATCAGGATTTTGCTTTCCACTATTTCCAGTACTCTTTGACCTCTTCTACACTGTCATATAATCCAGTTCAAAGCAGACAATCTGGATTTTATATGGCAGTGTAGAGGGGCCCATAGAGTCACCTTAGAGAACCTAGCAAATTCCTACAAGAAATACCTCTCTTTAAATTTTCTAGGTCCTTCAGGACAGGTCCAGAGTAATTTCCAGTGGACATCATTAATTTCAGTGGGCTTTCCTATTATCCTGATTTCCTGTTTCCACTGTAAATTCAAGAACATATAGAGGATATGGGGGTCTTACTGCATTTATTTTGCCTCACTGAGAGTTAAAAAAATATCCATATGATGCAAAACAAGATGTCATGTGCACATGATGCATGTGAATATTAACGGAGATTACCCAGCACAAAACATAAAATTTATTGTTTTCTCCCTTCCAGTGGTAGTTTTATGTGGAAACCCATAATGAGAAATACTGCATGTGCAATCGTTACTTCTACAGATGATTTTATTGTGATGTGTATGTGCCTTGTATACATGTGTATTGTTATACCAGAAATGTACTGTAAGAAATGCAAAATGTATTGGTTTTTCTATTTTGTTTGCCACTTTGAGTCCCATTTGTGGGAGAAAAGCAGGATAAAAAGTATAATAATATTCATGTATATACAGTATATATATATACACCTATCCCAAAATCAAGGTGAAATAAGAGTCAGAAGAGTAATGGCTATTAATTGGGCTTTCAGTTCTTCTCCTGCCCTTGATAAAGTTGCAAGCTTTACATAATGTGTTTCAGTCTCATTTGTGCTTAGACAACATTTTTGCATGCCACCATATGGTTCTCATTTATGATTTTGAGTTGGACCTTCAAATCTCTTGATTTGAGGAGCCTGCTTCCAGAACACCACTATTGTGACTCATGGCAGTCAGATATAAATGGGATTCATACACCTTGAGTCTCCATGGGGAGAAAGGTGGTGAGTGTGTGTGTGTGTGTGTGTGTGTATTTCGTATCAAAAGCTAATAATAATAATAATTAATAAAACAACCATGGCATTTCTCAAGGTGTCACTGATGAGAACATTGAGATTTATCAGAGAAATAGAGGGACACCCTTACCATAATTTCTTCACTCTGTGAGATTGCTAGAAATTCCTAGCGTTTCTCTACCATATCATAATTTTATCTGCTAATATTTTCTCTTTTTCAAAATATTGCTGATGTTGCAACTGCAATGTCTAAAATATTTTTCTTTCTTTCTTTCTTTCAGTTTGCTCCCAGTTTTCAAGAGGAGTCTTTGCTATTTTTGGATTTTACGACAAGAAGTCTGTAAATACTATCACATCATTTTGTGGAACCCTTCACGTATCCTTCATAACCCCCAGTTTCCCAACAGATGGAACACACCCATTTGTCATCCAGATGAGGCCAGACCTCAAGGGAGCACTTCTGAGCTTGATTGAATATTATGACTGGAACAAGTTTGCATATCTCTACGACAGTGACAGAGGTAAGGTGCTATTTATGACTTACTGAGATTAATTTTGAACCGCAAACCTAATTGAAATGATGAAGAGGCATCGCATGTGCCAAGCATAACAGAGGACATCATTTTTGGCCTTGGGCATTTGATGAGAGGGTGCAGAAACAATGATTAGCTCCAGTAATAGAGAAACAGAATACGGGGCTTCCATCTAGATCTAAATCTTGGCTCGTGCACACTTAAAAAAAATATTGGTACACATCAGTCCAAAAGATTCCTGCATGGAAAAATATTATGCTGAACTAACAACAACAACATCAACAACTGTTTTTGTACTCAAAGGGCGGGCCGGTGCAACAGCAATTTAGAGAATAGGCCTGGTGAATAAAGTGCATAGGACATATGGCAGAAGTAGAGTCCCCGGTGGTGCAATGGATTAAACCCTTGTGCAATCAGGACTGAAGACTGACAGGTCAAAGGTTTGAATCTGGGGAGAGCGTGGATGAGCTCCCTCTATCAGCTCCAGCTCCCCATTGCGGGAACATGAGAGAAGCCCCCACAAGGATGATAAAACATCAAAACATCCAGGCGTCCCCTGGGCAACGTCCTTGTAGACAGCCAATTCTCTCACAACAGAAGTAAGGATAAGAGCAATGTAAAATAGATCTTTATAGCTTTGCGTACAAAATAATAGTAAAATGTGAGGACAGATATTGGGTCTTCGCTGGGGCTAGTTATCTAGAGAATTGTCTAGTCAAAAGTGCAGCGGAACATCCAGACCTCTAAAGGATTTTGGAGTGAGAGGAAATATAGATGTGCATTTTTGAATTGGAGTCTCTGTTCCTGACAGAGCTTTTCTGGGTTCTTGATAAAAGAATGAAGATATATACACAGACACTTTTGTTATTCATCTGTCTCATCCAGTGGGAAAACATTTTCTAATTCTGAGCAATGAGATGCAGTTAGTTCTATTCTGTGGTGTATGCAAATTATATTCTGTGTCAGGGGCTGAAATGCTTTTGTATCCAGCAGCTCCAAGCCATTGTCCTCCTCACCTTCCCCCAAATACTCTACTTTAGTCCCTGTTCCCTGATTTGAGGAGAGAGACCAGTGCTGAAACTCCTGTCATGGCAGGAAGAGAGCAGGAGAGAGATGTGACGTCTGGCCTGTAGCTGGGCTGGATGTCTGGCCTGTTTCAGGTTTTAAAATACCTGGTTTACTCATGAATTAACTGGTTAACCAATTCATGAATAAACCAGATTTTGTTTTAACTGAAACTTTTCGGGGGCTACAGGCATGCAATGGAGGATATTCCCTTCCAAAATCGAATAACCATTTACTCTAGTCAAATATCTTGGAGAGGTATATCCTAGAATTTATATAAATCGGCACAGTCTGGCATAAGACATTTACGTAAAAGTAAAAATGATACCTCTAGGTAAACTATGGCATTTATCAAAAGTCTCACCATTTAAATCATTTAGGGAACTAAGAAATAAGTGCCATTAGCAACAATCTCCCTTTCCTTTAATTTTCAGGATGGCTCTACAGAGAATTTCATTGCATGCTAGAGGAATTTAATTGAAATAAATAACAAGAATGCATATATTTAAAAACACACTCGTGCAATGAGTGCATTTGATGTTACCATAAGTTGCTTGGAGTCTGTTATAACCATGGGAAAGTGGTATACAGATAAGGATGATGATGATGATATTCTTTTATATTTATTCTGTTCTTATACATACCTATTTCTGTTTAAGAAATGGGATACAAAAGTGAAAACCCTTATCTTGAAAAGTAATTGATGGCATACATTTTTGTATGACAATATTAAAAAGTGAAACTTCCACGTCTTTAACATTTACAGTCAGACAAAAATCTATAGCTTCCATTTTATAAGATATATATGTTAGTCATAATTCAGAGCTGAATACTATACTATACACACGTGTGTCTTATTCGCTTCCCAGCAGTCTTTCTTGCCAGAATAGCAGGTTGAATAAAGTCAAATATGAAGCAGTACAAAAAAGTACTAATGATTTCCTCACCCATCACATTTTAGTTCCATCCCAATATTACACCTGCCAGCTTTAGACTGTGGGCTCAAGTTGGGACCCTGAAGTACACTAAAGCCTCTAGCCCAGAACTTTTAATTGTGTTTTTGTGTGTGTGTGATTTTTTTGCACACCCCACAACATAAAAATCATAGCAGACATGACAGCCTGTCCCTAATGAGTACCCCACATATCTTTATCGGGGGAATATTTTGCTACTGTGTTTGCTATTGTGTCATTTTAGGGGCTCTGGGGAGTTGGCACCTTGGTGAAGCCTGCTCGGGTGTTCTCTCCTCTCTTCTAAGGGTTTGCAAATGCACTCGTCCTTTGAAAGCCCATCACTGAGAAAACGTGTTCTGTGAAATCTTGGAATGAAAAGTGGCAGCTAGGAAAAGATCAAGCCTGCTTCACTTGATTTTTTTCCCATGTCAGGAGTGACTTGAGAAACTGCAAGTCGTTTCCGGTGTGAGAAAATTGGCTGTCTGCAAGGATGTTGCCCAGAGGGTGTCCAGATGTTTTGATGTTTTACCATCCTTGTGGGAGGCTTCCCTCATGTGCCCACATGGGGAGCTGGAGCTGACAGAGGGAACTCTTCCACACTCTCCCCAGATTCGAACCTCTGATCTGTCAGTCTTCAGTCCTGCCGGCATAAGGGTTTAACCCATTACTCCACCGGGTGCTTCATGTTCTACATGGTGTCCTTTTCAAGGCTCCAACATGCATTTATTTATAATTGCATTTTTAACACTTAACCATTTTCTTGTTAAGAGACATAAACAGCTGCCTTGTGAAAGGAAGAAAAATTATACCAGTGTTTATTTTTGAGTTCACTTTTGGGAACTACAATTCCAGTATGCTTCATTGGCTCTTTAAGGAGTTTGTCAAGCCGTACGACTCTTTTTTCAAAACCCTGGAAGTACATTTCTATCGAGTGTCAAAATAAAAAGCCTAGTAGAACTACCAACAACATACGTATTGTGTTTCCAACCATCTAGTAGGAAATAAATCTTATCAACTGAAGCCTGAGACAAATCAGAAATTCAGTATTTACTTTTAAGCCCATTGGAACAGACAAAATAATGCTATGATTAAAAAGAACAACTGTTGAAAAACTCTTGTTGGTATAAATTATTCTTGCAATTATGGTTTTCTATGGTGAACAATATTGTATAATAAGCTGAGACAGGATTCAAAGTAGACAAAGGAGAACAGTCTGTAAAACAGAGAAAAGGAATAAAGAGTAAGAAACAAGGTCTGCTGATAGCTTCATAAGAATAGTCTTCAAACTAATCTGTTGAATTTTAAGTGAGGTCAGCAAACTGATGCATGAAAATAATGATTCTAACTAACTTGAGGGGAGACATAATGAGTTGAAGGCATGTGAACAAAGCAAATCTTTATTAATATTTCTTCACTGACTTTTGCCTAGGGAAGGAGGAGAAATTCATTTCAATATGAACTCATCTAATTTGCACTCCTAAACTAATAGTCAATCTGGAACACAATTATCTTTCACTTCATGCTTTCCCAAATGTTGAAATGCACTTTCTGTTGTTTTTAAAGAAAGTCATGCATACAAAAATATACATACAAATATGCATAGGAGAAGTGCATACAAAATACACAATGAATGCATTTTCTCCATGGTTAATGTTAACCATTTTTTTTATGTTCTGCTTTTCCCCCAATATTGAACCCAAGGGACCTCAAAGCATAGATGAAAACACAGTGTAAAACCAATCACAATAGGAGAAAAGGGTTTTCAATGTAATAAATTGTTATTCTAAAATATAGCACTAATTAAAATGCAATTTAAAGCATTCAAAACATAGCAATGAGAATATTTATTTACTTATTTACAGTATTTCTATCCTGCTTTTCACAACCCGAGGCAACTCAAGGCAGCTTAAAAGTTGGCAGCAATTCAATACCACAACAGACATAAAATACATAAAAACATTTAGCACTTAATATAAAACCATAGAAAAAACATTAAAACATATAATCATCAGTATCTTCTTATTAAACTCATTTTCCAGTTGCATCGTCTAAGCCATTCCTTAGTTCCATATTTACCTATTATGCTGCATTTGCAAAAGCTTGTTTGAAGAGCTGGGGTTTGACTTTTTTTTACAAAATGTCAGGAGGGAGGGGACCAATCTAATATCCCTAGAGAAGGCGTTTCACAGCCAAGGGGCCACCACTGTCTCTCATCCATGCCAGACGTGCCTGTGAAGAAGGCAGGATTGAGAGGAGGGCCTCCCACCACCCTACAGGGATTTCTTCTCTAATGGTAACTTGCTTAACTTTAGAATCCAGGGGAATCCAGGAAACAGTCTCCAAAGAAAATGAAACATACTTATGGATAGGATAGAAATTCAAAAGCACACCTGTTAAGAAAGACATTCAAAAATAACAAAGAATATATCACTTTATTAATTATTTATTTATTTATTTATTTATTTATTTATTTCCTAATACTTATTCTCTCCTATTTGGCTTTGTTTTTCTTCTACATTCTTCTTTCCCCTTTTCATGTATATATGTTGTTATTTCATTGAAAATTCAATAAAGAAAATTGAACATTCAAAAATAACAAAGATTATATCACTTATTTATTTATTTATTTATTTGGATTTGTAGACCGCCACTCCCAAAGGCTCGGAGCAGTTGACAACACAACTCAGTAACAGACAATGGGTAAAACATAGAATAAGATATACATAAAACAGTAAATAAAATTTGTTTAAGTCACTGGGGTCCAAATGATTGTCTAAACAAATGCATCTTGCAGGCTCAACGGAAAGAAGCCAAATTTCGTAGGGCCTGCATTTCTGATGGTAGTGAATTCCAGAGGGCCGGGGCAATGATAGAGAAGGCCCTGCGCCGCGTCGAAGTCAGAAGGAAAGACTTCACTCTAGGAGTGGCGAGCAGGTTCTGGTCTTCAGAATGGAGTGATCTCGGGGGGTTATATGGAATCAGGCGATCCCATAGGTACACTGGCCCCAAACCATATATGGCATTGAAAGAATTTACAACCCATTCTAATAAACAATCATTTCTCAAAGGCCTTCAAACAAAATAATGTATTTTTGGGAGGTACCAGAGCCCACACTTCTGCGAGAGATCTGTTTACTTGTAGTGATGCAGTGGTGGGTCTGTTAGCATTGTGGAAAATGTGTCCGGTTGGAGCAAGCCCAATCCAGCTGTACAAACCTTCAAAATTGCAGGATCATCCAGAGTTTCCAGGAAGCTCTGGAGTAAATCCCATGTTATGCTGCCATGGATTTATGATTGGATGCAACCTTTCCACTGCAAACACAGCCATGTGTTAGATGGACTCTCTACAGCAATTGAGCAGTAAGTCCACATTTATTCTGGCAATGTAAACATGGTCAGAGTTTTTTGATGGCAAATGTGCCATTTTATATGTCCTAGCCTATAGGCAATTCACTGATCTATTTAACAATACAATAAAATATCACCCTGACATTTCAAATAATTGCCTCATTTCAGTCATTCCCTTTGAAAAATTAACTTTGCTTGCTGGGCAGTCTCACTATGGGTACTTGAGTTGCAGAAGTATTTCCCCATGTTCCACAGATTAACATATTAGTGAAGAGATACACCATGATATTTGTTCCCTGCTTCACTCACTCATTGCTTTGGGTTATGCAAAGTCAACATGGACATATGTAGTTCCAGGAATACTACTCAAGATATTAAAGTAAAAACCATATGGGGCCCTCTCTGTGCTCCAGAAATAATTACTTGTTTGATTACAGTAGCTCTTTGACATTTACTTTAGTGTTTAATGAGCAGAACAATTTGTGAGCTACTTACAAAGGTTAAATTATAATTATAATGCTATCTAAAATCATAGTTGCCATGGCAGGGAGTACAATTTTGCAATGTTTCAATCTCCGGCTTCTTTCTTCACTTTATTTACATGCACTGTAGGTAAACAGAGATGGGATAGTCTTAGGATGTGTGGATAAAGTTTGCTTATCTTTCTCCAATAATGAGAGCCGGTGATGAAACAAGCACTATACATACTCCTGCCGTGTCCAAATAGCAAGATGCAATAAGAAACACACATGAGAAAGTTAAAAGCTTTAAAGGAAAAGGATGAAATGGGGCTAAAATTATCCATGTGAAAACTATGGTGACAATAAGACCTCACCGTTAATTCAACATGTATTTCATGCACCTTTAAAATACCATTGACTAAACTACCAGGCCATACTGTTCTGGATAGCTTAATGTATAGTTACATGATCTTTCAGATCACATTTATACTGATTTAATGTTAATAAGTGGCAATGCAGTAGTTTAGGCAAGTTCACAGAGGAGTCATCTCAGTTAAATGATGAGATGAGTCAGCTTACTGATGAACCTACTGTTTCAGAAGAATGTAATTAACTTTCCCATTTACTTGTTGCATTCAGCGATCATTGTAACATCGATTCAATGTGATTGAAAGGGCTAAAGATGCCTTATTAAAGTAACATAGTCTTCTGTTGAATCAGCGTGTTGGTCCATCTAGCACAGTGTTTCTCAACCTGAGGATTGGGACCCCTGGGGTTCGTGAGGGGGTGTCAGAGGGATTGCCAAAGACTATCAGAAAACACAGTATTTTCTGTTGGTCATGGGGGATCTGTGTGGGAAGTTTCACCCAATTGTTGGTGGGGTTCAGAATGCTCTTTGATTGTAGGTGAACTATAAATCCTAGCAACTACAACTCCCAAATATCAAAGTCTATTTTCCCCAAACTCCACAAATGTTCACATTTGGGCATATTGAGTATTCGTGCCAAGTTTGAGTCTACAGTTCTCTCTTGATGTAGCTGAACTATAACTCCCACCAAACTTCCAGTATTTCCTGTTGGTCATGGGAGTTCTGTGTGACAAGTTTGGTTCAATTCCATGGTTGGTTGAGTTCAGAATGCTCTTTGATTGTAGCTGAACTATAAATCCCAACAACTACAACTCCCAAATGACAAAATTAATCCCCCCCCCCTGAACCTCACCAGTATTCAAATTTGGGTGTATAGGTTATTTGTGCCAAATTTGATCCAGTGAATGAAAATACATCTGCATACCAGATATTTACATTATAATTCATAACAGAATCAAAATTAGAATTATGAAGTAGCAACAAAATAATTTTATGGTTGGGAGTCACCGCAACTTAAGGAACTGTATCAAGGGGTCACAGCATTAGAAAGGTTGAGAACCACTGATCTAGCAAGTATTGTCTGCAACTAAGCCCTAAAATAACAACCCTAAATACTCATATTTAAGTAGAAGTAAAAAATCAACTAAAAACTGGGTTGACTTATCCTAGGGTCAATGTGAGTACTGAAATTTAACTTTATAAAAATAGGAACCATTCTCTTCTCTAAGTAGAGTGGCAAAAGCATAGTCCTTCATCAGATGACCTAAAAGGAGGACCAACTTTTTCTACTGTCTCTGCTAAAATGCTGTTTTTGGCTTTTTTGAACAACTTATCAAGGAATAATATCACAACTTTTGCAGAATAATTGTAGTTCTTTAATTACTTTTTATTTACTTTTACACTTACAGGACATGTATGGTCCTACTTTTTTTTGGTATGCTTTTTAGTAGTAGTGGCTCTTACTACTTTAAAAATGTAGAGCAGTGGTTCCCAAACTTTTTTGGCCTACCGCCCCCTTTCCAGAAAAAAAATTACTCACCGCCCCTCTAGATATTAATTTTTAATTTTTAATAGCAATTAAACAGAAAGATATATGTATTAATATTTCTACCTTTTTTGTAAAATATAATAAAGAAAGTTGTAAATTAGAAACATTGAAGTTTGAAATTATGAAACTATTTATTGAACTTTGAATAGAAAGGTAATACAAAAAAAGTTAAAACATTCAAAATCATCTTAATGAGAAGGATGAACCTGATATGCTGCTACCAATCTAGTAATTCTCGGCTCTATTTTTGTCAGCAGTAATTTCAAATCATCGCGATTGGCTATTTTGCAATCAGTTTCTTTTTTTTGTTAATAAATTGGTTACCGCACTGAATCCATGTTCCACTAAATATGTTTATTATTGTTATAAGACTCAACCAGTTGGAAGGGAACCCCAAAGGTATTATTATTATTATTATCCCTTGTTTGGCGAAAGGAGGAGGAGGGAGCAGGCAGAGGGAATGAGAGAGAGAGAGACAGAGACAGAGAGATGGATGGTAGCCTGTCCCCTGGCTCACGCCACTGCCCCACCACTCCCTTACAGGGGTTCAGCACCCCCCGAATTCTCCTGAGCCTTCCAGTGCCCCCCTAGATCGCCCCACCGCCCACCAGGGGGTGGTACCCCCCACTTTGGGAACCACTGATGTAGAGTAACCACGTTAGTTTTTCAAGAGAGATAGCCACAAAATAACATAGACTTTTATGCCTCAAAGATGATGAAATCTCTTTCTAAAGAAATGTAAAACCAAAAGGCTGTAGGCACCTTACTGCACAGGAATTTCAAAAGACATTCATTGTTGCTTTGGTTAACATTTTATTGGTGCTGGCATCTGATGAAGTAGGATCTATCTTAAAAAGCTAATGCAAAAATGAAATTTGCTAGTTTTTGAATTTTTTCTGGAGGGTGGTGGTTTGTCTTTGATGAAATAACCTAACACAACTTCCCCTCTCTGAGTAGCCCATTTACATTGGGGGTTGCATTCCTTAATTTGTGGTGTAAATTGAAATTGATGTAAGGACATCATAAGATGGATAGGGGCAAAGCAGGGAAAATCATGGTACAGCAGAGGGAACCATTAGGCTCTGTTCCCTCCCATCTTCCCACATCATTTCCTCCTTCAGATCCGTCTTTCTCCGCTACCTCTTTGCTTCCTTCAATGTGGAGTCGGGTAACACCCAACAGCTTCAGGGCAATCTGAGCTTTGTTTACTCTCAGTTGCCAAAACGGAGCCCCACAGAGCCCTGCCAGAAGTTGCCTTGCATCATATGATGGGCTCTGTAGGATTCTATTCCATCAGCAGAGAGAAGTGGGGAGAAAATGCTTCTTTCTCTGCATCTGATGAGGTCCTAAATGAAAAGAGAGTGTTTCATAAAAATCATAGAGTGCTAGGTTAATCATCATCATCATCATCTTTATTTATAGACCTCCCTATCTCCCTGAAGGGACTCAAGGTGGTTTCCAACAAATATGGCAAACATTAAATTCCAAATGAAAACCAAAGAAACAATTTATGTCAAGACGAGGCACATTGGACAATACAAAACAACCTTACTGTAACATAATAAACAAATAGCGCATATATATATATATATATATATATATATATATATATCATAAAATACAAAAGCCCTGAAAAGAACACATTAAAATAGAAATATAAAACTGATTTCATCAAAGCTCCATTAGGCAAGGTTTAGCAATATCAATGGCCAGGAGTACTAAAATGGATCTGATCAACTATAGAAGGGTTGGGTGAGGGATAGTGCAAGCAGTGTATTATAGGGCTGGGGAAGTGGATGAAGTGCAGAATAGAGTACTATCTGGCGACCTAGGGACTGGTCCTAGGGACTAATCATTGTCAAAATCTTGCTACAACATCCAGGTTTTTGGTTCCCTATGAAAGGAGGTTAGTGTGGGGGCTTGCCTAATCTCCCTGGGGAGGGTGTTCCAAAGTTCTGTCAGAGTAAGCACAAAGTTAGTGATTTTACTTAACTCAAAAATTGTAGAGATTGAAAGCACGAAAATGAACACTCTTTCTAGGCTAGAAAAAGAATAACAATACATTATTACTCACCTCTCTTGATGGCTTGAGGTGGGGTACAACAAAGTCAAAACATATGAACATAAAAGACATAGAGTAACACACATGAAAAAACACCAAACACAGGATACAAAATTAACACCTGGTATCAATAGAATGTAAATAAAAACTCATGATTGAAAATTGACTGGATAAACCTGCTGGAAGAGATAGATCTTTGATTAGGTCTTCAATTCCAACAGCTCATTTAGCTGTTAGAGCCCTTCTGGCGGGTGATTCCACAGTGGTGGGGTGGCCAAGGAAAATAGGCAGATGTTCTTGAGAGAAATCAAAAGGGCGGTAACTGCTGATCCTAAGTGTCTTGGTTGGGGTAAGCTGGTTTGTCAATATGTGACATTTCCTCTTCACAGAGAGCAACTAGTAAAACTCTGCTCTTGCTGTGCCTTGTCCAACAGGCTTCCTGCACATCAGGATTGAGAGAGGCTGCATATCTCCTGCTGGGTCTTCTGTAGACAAGGACAGAAAGCACACCAGGAGAGACAGCACAGCTCTTGCACAATAACCAGCTGCAGTGAGAAAAAGGGGGGGGGGAGTCCTTATGCAAAACACCCACTGATTTCTCTCTTCCCTTTACAGCTTCAGTATTAAACAGGCTTTAAGATGCCACAAGGTTCTTTATCATATTTGTTTCAGCATGTTTAACACAGGGTGCATCTACAGTATACTGTAGAACTAAGGTAGTTTGACATCACTCTAGCTGCTCAATGCTATGGAATCGTGGAAGCTGTAGTTTTACAAGGTCTTTAGCTTTCTCTGCCAAAGAGTTCTGATGCCTCACCAAATTCCAAACTCCAGGATTACTGTATATATTTGAGTATAAACCTAGTTTTTCAACCCTGAAAAAAGGCCCCCTTGGCTTATACCTGGGTAAGATTTTTGATGGGAAGGTGTGGGGCTGAAATAAAGGCTTCTTTCAGCCCTACACCTTCCTCCCAGGACCCTCACCTCTCAGCACAGCAACCCAGCTCTCCTTCCTCTGCTCTCTCAGTGCAGCGTGTGCCTTCCCCTCCTCCTCTCTTGGTGCCAGTCTTTCCCAGTTTTCCTTATTCATATACACACAGCGTTTCCCCCAAAATGCATAGTTAAAATAAACCATGGCGATTATTGGAAGGATACATAAGCATATTTACATTAAAAGTTAGAATAATGGTTTAATCAGAGTTGGATAGTTGTATCTTAAATTATAGTTTTATGTACATATTTTAAAACATTCAGCCTACTGATGCCTCAATTAATGTAATTTTATTGGTGTCTATTTTTATTTTGAAATTTACCAGTAGCTGCTGCATTTTCCACCCTTGGCTCATACTCGAGTCAATGAATTTTCCCAGATTTTTGTGATAAATTTAGGTGCCTCAGCTTATATTTGCATCAGCTTATACTCAATTATATATGGCACATACTAGTATTGAGCCATGGCAGTTAAAGTGGTGTCAAACTGCATTAATTCTATGGTGTGCTGTAGATGCACCACGCTTTTAGCATTGTTAGAGTTGGCACTTACCCCTTCCCCATTGTGAAACACTTCTTTCCAGTTGCAGCAAAACTCTTAAGATTCCAGTTTCTTCCTTCCTTTCACAAGTGGACGTCTTAGCAGCCAAAGGAAATTCCTTCTTGCTGGCAACACCAATACTACAGTTGCTTTCTCCGGCTCCCCACTAGGCTGGAAAAAGAAACTGAATATAGCCACCTCACTCTCTTCATTCTGTCTCTTTGTTTAACAGCACAAGTGTGCTGGGAGACTTTTGCATTGTTAGTGAGATGTATTTATTTGTAGAGAAATTATGTCTGTGGTCTCTTTTTATTGTCTCGTCTTATGTTTTTAGGACTATCAACACTACAAGCTGTTCTGGATACTGCAGCCGAAAAGAAATGGCAAGTGACTGCTATAAATGTGGGGAATATTAACAATGATAGAAAAGATGAAACATACCGCTCATTGTTTCAAGATTTGGAGTTGAAAAAGGAAAGGCAAGTAATTCTCGACTGTGAACGGGATAAAGTCAACGACATTGTAGAACAGGTTTGCTACCCTCTATTTTTCAGTGTCTAACAATGTAAGCCTGTGTGAAATGTACTGCTATAACACCTATTTATCATCAGGATTATTTGTGTTTAGATTAGAGCTTGTGACATTATTTTTTACAAGCAATTTGCTTGTTGTAATAGGGAAGAAATAATTTATTTTGTTACTTGTCTCTGTTTACTCAAAGTAATTTGTTAAGGTTCTTCATAGTAATGTTTTGCGTTTAATTAATCTTTTAAAGCATGTAAGATACAAAATGGCAAAAGAAACCCTGTCCAAATGAATATCCAAATATGATTTTAGAAATAATTGAGTAAATACTCTGTGTGTGCGCGCCCGTGTATTACTAGGAAGCATATTGCTACTCATTTGACACCCCCAAAATTACAATTTTACAGATTATTATTGTTTTTTCTTATGTTTCTTCCAAGTTTTGATTAGTTTCAGTAGCAGGAGTCAAATGTCAATATTAGTAGCTAATGCTGGTACAGTTGGGCTTCTATATCCACCAAGTATGCATCCATATATTCCCCATTAATGGTTTGGAATTTTTTATATATATAAATCTAAAAAGTAAACTTGATTTTACTATTTTATACAAGGGACACTATTTTACTACTACATTATACATAATGAGCCTTGGGTATCCATGGATTTTGGTGTCCATGGTGAGGTCTAGAAACCAAACCTAGTGGAGATCAAGGGCCCACTGGTACTATTTTAAATACTTGGGAGATAATGGCAATATGGATTTATCAAACAGAAATCCTGCTGATGAAATAGAAACAGAATACTTCTTAACGCATGTGTAAAATTGTTGTATTAACTGTCATCTAGATAGTAAAATATGTTTTGTATGAGTGGATGGCCTTTTTGTCTACATTGGGAGGGGAAGGACAAAGCTGCTAATTTCCATTGGCTCCCCCCAACTTACACTGTGTTGTGTGGTATTTCATAGGATTCTGTGAGTTTCAGTGAGGGATATGGAGCATAATGTTCTGTGAAAAGAAGGAATAGAAGGGCCAATTGCCAGAAAAAGTAGATGTTCATAAAATATCTACATGTTCACATACACAGTGGTACTCAACATGGGACTGCTTTTCAGTGGGAACATAAAAGTAAATGTGTAGACCAAATGCCTCATGCAAGGCTAGGGTTGCCATTTTTTGATATAAGAAATAAGGGACATTTACGGGATTTTTCACAAAAATAAGGGACACTTCATTAAAAACTTGAAACTCAAACATTAGGTAGAAATAGTTTTATTAACAGAATAAGATAATGATTGAAACTCACAAAAGAAACTGACTTACACCCTCTCAACAGTACATGGTATGTTTCTGCATGCTTTGTCATGCAGAAAAAACATTATTAGAACTACCTTATTTTCTCCATCTGTATTTAATACTTGACTTTGCTGACTTTAAAAGTGCACTGTCTAAACATTAAAATAAAATACATTTTATAAGACAGTACATCTTCATGATTATTATGTCAATAGTTAATGGTATAGTATAGTATGGGATACACAGCATTGTATAGTATTGGGATGCACAGCTAGGCCTATTTTAAGAGTAACTCTCAAGCAACCAGAAACTATCTTTATCCAACATGATCTAACATTCCCCTTGGGTAACGGTTAATTAGTCTACTGTACTTTGAAAAAGTCCTGTATCGCCTCTTCCTTCCAACGGGGATGCAGGCTGCCCTGCAAGTTGGAATCCCCGGGCAGGCATTGCCGTGGAAACTGCAGCGTGCACCTTCCTCTGGTCAACCCCGCCCAGTCCTGTCCTGCTAGTCACAAATAAGGGACAGGGCCTGAAAAAAGGGACACAAATTTTAGGGCCAAAATAAGGGACGTCCCTTAGTATAAGGGACATATGGCAACCCTATGCAAGGCCCTTGCTTCCATCCAGTTCTCAAAGCTAGAGATACCATTATTTTTCATACTTCCGCTGATGAAGATCTATAAAGAAGTGCAGTTATGTACTTCTGATAATCAGAGATTGCAAGACTCAGCCCCATCATGCAACACCTTTGTGTATAATTGATCAGCAGTTTACTAAAAGGCACTTGGCTGGATCCACACTGCCTACTTATGCTAAAGTAATTGGAGTATAACACATTCTGTTTCATTAACATTAAAGGACTATATTAGCAACAACAACAACAACAACAATTTTATTGATTAGCCAGAAGCCATATCAAATACACACAGAACACAGACACATTGCAATGATTCTAAAACAATCTGAGGAGAATTCTAGACCATTACATCAATTAAACCCCTGTTTTGCCCAGCAGGAGGGATTCTAGACTATATTAGCAAGAATCTCTATACTTAAGCTATTGCAGAAGATATTGTACTTCTTTTATAATGAAACTACTTTATTTGCCCAGGAGGACTTCCTCTTTTAAACATGTAAAGTAAAGTAACAATACTTTTGAATGGCAGGACATTTCAAAGATAGGTACAAAATGGCAGATGTGTCCTCTGTAGACACTTTCTAGGTCCTCCAGCAATTATATGTAGATTCTTGGGTCAGAAGTGCTTTCAATAGAGTTTGCTATCATCCACACAAAATCCAGGAACATATCTTCCATAGATATGAGGATCATACTGTATATATGGCTATATAGAATTTTTGGAAGAGAAGTGAATAAGCAAATCTGTATATTATCAACCTGGGAGAAAATTAATAAATATTGGGGGGAAACTGCCTGAATACACTGATTACAATCCACTAGGTCAGAGTTCTCAAACTTTTCAGCCATGGAGCACCCCCTCCCAACAGATGGCCATCCAGCCTTTGTAATAATAACAATAATAATAATAATACAGTACAGGTGGTCCCAGTGGTCATTGGCACACTGGGTGCAATGCCAAAAGATCTCAGTCAGCATTTGGAAACAGTAAACATTGACAAAATCACAATCTGTCAATTGCAAAAGGCCACCTTACTTAGATCTGTAAGTCACTCAGAGCACTCCGGTGGGGAGCGGCTCATCAAATAATAAATTGAAATGAAATGAAAAAATGAAAATCTGCATGCATCATTCGAAAATACATCACACAGTCCTAGACACTTAGGAAATGTTCGGCTTGTGACTTTTTGATATGAAATCCAGCATATACCTGTAGATCTCATTTGCTGTGACATACTGTGGTTTTATGTCAGTTAAACAACAACAACAACAACAACAATAATAATAATAGCGGAAACCCCAGTGGCCATCCAGTCCTGCCATGCAGGAAAAGCACAATCAAAGCTTTGTAATGCATGGGAGGGAAATAGAGTTTTGGAAGCAAATAAAGGGGAGAGGGAGGGTCTGGGCAGAAAGGAGAAGAGTCTGGGCAGTGAGGGAGGCCAGGGAGACAGGGTCTATGCTTCCAAGGGGATGCTGCTGCTACTGTTTGTGGCAGTTCAAAACTTTAATTTTCTTGCATTTCTCAGAAGGAGGAGAGTAGGAGGCGGAAACCAGTATGGTCCCGCGGAGCCCCTAACTATCACCCGTGGTGTCCCAAGGGCTCCTCAGAGCACAGTTTGTGAACCACTAAGTGAATTTTCTAGCTGAAGATTAATGAATAGGAAATGCATAGTATTCAAATTCAGTCAGTTGCCAGAATCAGACATCAAATCAACTTCAAAGCTTGCATTGAAGGCCTGTTTATTCATGACATCTAAAATCTAAATCCATATTTTCAATCTTCAAATAAATTATTTCTTGTTGTATTAACTTGTACAGTCAGTTGTTTGACAGTAGAACCACTTGTTGATTACTAAGGTCAGGACTCAACGGTATACTTCTGCAGGATTTCACTGCATCTGCCTAAATCAGTGATAGCTCTCCCTCTTGTTGTTCTCTGGGTGCCTTAACATTTTCAGTGTGATACATATGCAAGAGAGGAAAGGCAGGAAGAACTCTGTTAGTAGAAGCTGTGGGATCCTAGTGGAGGTAGATTGCTGGACCCTGGCCTTATTGCCTTATTTGATATATTTCTTAGCATCAGTGTATTTTTTCCCAAAGAAAATTAATTACATGGCTTCTTTCCAGGTAATCACAATTGGTAAACATGTAAAAGGATACCACTACATAATTGCAAATTTGGTAAGTCAGTTTAATACTTTATACATATATTTAAAGCTGACATCCTGTTGGGGAATTACTCCATTGTAAAGTGACTTACATCTATGTAAACCTCAATTGTGCCATTGCCCAATGTCCATAGAAGAGCAGAGAGAGAGAAGGGGGGGGGCGCTACATCCTTGGAATCATTGTGCAATGGAACTTTCAGTGTGTATGTTCTGAAATGGTCCCAACATACAATTTGTCCTGAAGTGCAATAGGGCTTGATGTACAAAGTTCCCCAATGCACAAGGTGTCCTGCTGCACAATGGACTGTATTTATTTTATTTATTTACTGTATTTTTACTCTGTTCTGTCTCAACCCCAAAGAGGACTCAGAGGAGCTTACAAATTGCCAATAATTCAATGCTGTATTAAGACATTTTAAAAACCATACAGATTACATTGTGCATTTAAATACATTTAAATAAGCAGTAATATATATTAACAGTGTAAAATGTAAGCTCCTGTTGTACAATAAAACATCTGGTGGTGTCCCAATGTGCATTGTTGCTCCACCACTGTTAGCTTGTGCATGATAGCCTCTGATACAGGATCTCAGCCAATGTTTACACGTTCAAAGACTTTTGTGTGGGCTGATTATCATTTTCATACTTCATTAAAAGGTGATAATTCCCCATCTCTTGTTTGCTTCCCTGTTCTATACATATTGTCCACCCATCTGCTCCATGGGAACTTTGCACATTTGTCCAGTTCTGCATCTATACCTTTCATCTTTCCCTACACATATTTTCATTGCCCTCTCCACCATCACCTCACATATCATATATTTTTCATAGTCGTGTGATCTTTAAAAATGACATTTATTCAGAGGAGATTTACCATTTCCTTCCTCTTAAGCAAAGAGCATGTGACTTGCCCCGTCTATGGCTTTGGGTTTTCATGGCTTTTCTTCAGAGATTCAGACCACTATACTATTCTAAATACCCCATAAACTACAAATTTCACAATTCCATAGGCTGGAATTCCATAGGCAGCTAACAAAATCAATGCACTATTGTTGTATGATGTGAAAGGATCCCCAGTAGGAGGGAAACCCTTGTTATAATATGTATTTCAAGCATGTGTGGCAAATGTGCATGTTAACTCAGCTTGTTCCTTCTGTTCTCTCATTGACTGAAAAGTTAGAGAACTTATGAGTTGACCAATGTTTCTATTGCCCAGGGATTTAATGATGGAGATTTGTCAAAAATACAATTTGGAGGGGCCAACGTTTCTGGATTTCAGATAGTGGACTATGATGACCCCTTGGTATCAAAATTTATACAACGCTGGTCAACTCTGGAAGAAAAAGAGTACCCAGGAGCACACACTAGTACAATAAAGGTAAGCTTCTTCATTTCTGTATTTGGAACAATATACACTTTGAAAATCATTATTGTTCCTTGCTGCTGTTGAAATATTTTGTTGTTATATGTCTTCACATCATTTCTGACATATGATGATCCTAAGGTGAAACTATCACAGGGTTTTCTGGGATGAGTGTGTGTGGCTTGCCCAGAGTCATGGCAATGCATTTTGATGGACAACCACGCGAATCCATTCTAGTAGGGGAAAAGCTAAATAACAACATTTTATTATGCTATAAACTTTCACGGATAAGCACCAACTTCATCAGATTCATAAACTGTTATTCTCAGCTGAAGTATCCAAATATTAGCAGTAGTTTTATCACATATCTATGAAGAGTCTGAAACTACAAAAATAAAAATTACTTATTTTTACAGCAGATGAAAAAATATGGTGCATCATTATGCTTTGTAATAGGAAAATCCACCATCGGTTCTGGTAAATTGATTAAATAGTCCAGTAATGTTTTAATCCTATGAATGATCTTTACAATTCAATTCATGCCAATAAAGTATAATACAAATTGATTTATAAAATGAAATTTCCTAATAAATTCTACTTCAGCAGCTAATACTAGAAAAGAAAGAGCAGTGATATTAAGAGTAATTTATCCATTTTATGGGGCAAATGAAGCTAGGCTATAATGTGCCATATATACAACTAATAATAGAGAAAGTAGAAATGAAACTCAGCATACTGTTGAAGAGTTATTGATTAAAGGGGAAAGAGAAACAAGAATGACCCTTGATAAAATGCAATCCTAAAATTTTCATTAGGCTGCTTCTAGCCAGATGCTGTTCTTAACTATATCATATTGCACATATTCACAAAACTTGCGTTTGACATATGTGTCCCAAGGCCTACATATAGGCAGGCTTCAGGGGAAAAGCAAATCCACAAATAATGAAATCCATGAATGCTGAACCTGTGAATATAGACTCCAGTTGGAACTATCATTATGTTTTAGGTCTGTGTGGATGTGCACATACTTATGAATGTGGTCTCCGGTTATTCCACAACAAAAACCCCTAATACAGTCAGGATTTACATCCCCACATAAAGCTTTCTCTTCACTACAACTTAAAAAAACTCATGAACTGTAGTGATGCCTCTTTTCTTCATGCTGCCTCCTGAGTTTCTCTCCTTAATGTGACAACTTGCAGTTATCTCATGGGCTACAGCTGTTTTTAAGTGTTCGTGTTACTTGTAGCTGTCATAGAGTTTAAACCATGAAAAATAAGACATGAGTCTCTTGTGGCAGTAGTATCAGCCACAGAGGTTCTAGCAAGAAATATAAGAGAAGAAAGAAATCCAGGAGGAGTGCCTTCACTTTAGCAAGCAGGACTGTCAAGAGATTTTCCAAAACTTCATTCCCTTCCAAAAACTTGTGAGCAACAAAACTATTATCTGTAGGTCTTTTTTCTTTAGCAATAAATTTCTATCATGGTGAAAAAAATTTGTATGCAGCCTAGCAATAATTATTGTGAAAGCAGATGTTCAGAGCAGTTTACATGAATGTAAAATCAATTTTGTTAGACTGCACAATTGTTTCTGTTTTATTTTGATGTTTAAGTTAGCTGTAAACACCTTGAGTCGTCAATAGGCTGAGAAAGGCGGTATACAAGTAGAGTAAATAAATAAATAAATAAGGTGTACTGCAGGGGTGCTCACACTTTTTCAGCCTGAAAGCTACTTATAAAACAACCAAGTGATCTACCTACCCACTACAAAATGATCTACCTACCCACTACAAAAATGTGAAACATATAACACAATATCTGCTTTGAACTGGGGTTTCTGAGTCCACACTGCCATATAATCTGATTCAAAGCAGATAACATGAGATTTTATTCAACTGTGTGGAAAGGATCTCAGATAACCCAGGGCCGGCAGCACTTGGGCGGCCTCGGGAGCCTGCGGGGCAGGACTGAGCCTTCCTCCCACCCTGCCTGCAATCTACCAGGATGCCCTATGCAATCTACCAGTAGATTGCGATCTACCTAATGAGCACCCCTGGTGTAGTGTATAAGGTAACATTTTAGGGGCATTTTTACCTTCCTCAGTTAAAGAAAAAATAAAATTAATATTATGGAATTGGTTGTAAGATGAAGTCTGTGGAACTCCGTCATAGTTCCCTTTCAAGTCATAATTTCCTCTGAATAGTCCAAGTAATGCACATTTGAATGAATGCAAAACAGGTGGAAGGGCTGAATTGGGAGAGGCTTTTTTTCTTCTTTGCTTACTTTGGGCATTCCATACTATGGGATTCCTGGAGAAGGACAGACAAAAATTAGGTGAAGAAGTTATATGAATATCTTGCAGCATAGTGAAAGATAAAACCAGGAAGCATCAATGGGGATATATATTTTTACTATACATTCTGATACATTAGATCTGTATTTCACACATGGATTACAGTAGTCACAATGTTCTTTTCCCCTGTTGAATATGGTCCTAAGTGATGAGAGCCCGGGGAATTCTCAATCCCTTACTCAGCCAACAAACTATTTATTTTATTTATTTATTTACTTTGCTTCTAGACCGCCTCTCTCATCCCGAAGGCGACTCGAGGCGGTGTACAAATGGCAAGAATTGCCCAAGACAAACATATCAAACATTATCAACACAATTCCAATATATACAAATTAGCACTTAATGTTAAAAATACAATATCAGCGTCTCATTATTAAATCTGTATCCAATTGCATCATCGTTGTTCCGTAGGTCTCAATTTGGTATTCATACTACATCTGCAAATGCCCGGTCAAATAGCCAGGTCTTGACCTTCTTGCGAAATGTCAAGAGGGAGGGGGCTGATCTGATGTCATAAGGAAGGTTGTTCCAAACTAACCATTTTAGCTGTTGTGATGGTTACCTACATGGATGGTGCCATCTGTAGTCCTTTTCATGTCTTTGAAGGTGGAAATAGAAGTAGAAATGTTGTTTTACTTGTCAATGGAGACTTTGGGAAATGGGTGGGAAGGTCTGCTGAGCCAGAAAAGGAAAATGGAGGTTGAAATGATTTGAGAAGGAAACATCCTTGTAGAGTGAGAACTTCATACTCTTGCCCTCTCTATGTATTTCTTTACATACCTTACAACATTTCACAGATGAATACCAGAACATATGTGGCCAAGCATCATTAGAGCTGTTTAAAATGGCAAAAAATATTAATAGGGAAGAGCACACAAGCTGAAAGGGGCTGCAGTAGTTTGCTTTTGCCTAAGCCAGTGTTTCCCAACTAGTGTACCGGGGCACACTAGTGTGCCGTGAGTGATCATCAGGTGTGCTGTGGGAAATTGGAACCTCCAGGAGGGGAGGGGGGAGAGTCTAGTGTGTTGAAGTATAAAAACCCTAAGAAACCTACCTCGATAAAGGCACAAAATTACAAACACTCCCTCCCCACCCATTGTCTATTTGGTCTCTCCCTCTCCATGCATTGGGAAGGCCCGCCTCCCTTTCCCCAAGTAGAGCCCTCCTCATGCCTCCTGGTGGTTCTGTGGGGGGGGTTTGACCCAGTTCTATCATTGGTGGGGTTCAGAATGCTCTTTGATTGTAGGGGAACTATAAATCCCAGCAAATACAACTCCCAAATGTCAAGGTCTATTTCCCCTGAACTCCATCTGCGTTGATATTTGGGCATATTGAGTATTCATGCCAAGTTTGGTCCTGATCCAACATTGTTTGAGCCCACAGTGCTCTCTGGATATAGGTGAACTACATCTCCAAAACTCAAGGTCAATGCCCACCAAGCTCTTATAGTATTTTCTCTTGGTTATGGGAGTTCTGTGTGGGAAGTTTGTGTCTTTCTGCCATTCCTGCCAGGATATCTATGTTGAGTTCATCGAAACAGGCCCAGGTTTCACACTCAGTGTATAAATACATTTAAAAACATATTAACTATATGTATTACTGTGTTCGAGTGTCATTTTGTGTCATTTTGGTTGGTGGTGTGCCCCAGGATTTTGCAAATGTAAAAAGTGTGTCGTGGCTCAAAAAAGGTTGGGAAACACTGGCCTAATCTATTGGGAAGGACACCCCTCTTTTTCTTTCCATCTCCTGAGTCAATTGTGTGCAAAGGACTTCTGTATGTTGAATTCAGTTTGCAGCAACTGAAGTAAGCTGAAGGAGGGAAGAGGACAGATACCTTTTAGCAGCTGAAAATGTGAGATGACAGAGGAATAACTGGGACTGCCCCTGACAAATTGGCACAGTGGGAGGGCATTTATTTATTGTTTATTTATTGTGGCTTTTGTTGCATGGCTTTGGGTGCTGCCATTTATCCTTTCCACATTGCCTTGGGAAGAATGCCAAAAGGGACTCCTTATTTCCACTTGGCACGATTTCCTGCTGCAGCTCAGCATCCTCAGGTTTGCAGAAGACAGAGAAGTTCCTGGGTGTGCAATACCTCAGTTCAAGGGACTGAAGAATGCCTTCTGCTTTGCAGCCCTGCTAGTCCTTCGGTGAATCATTTTTGAAAGTGACACAAGTCTCTGAGAAAATGAAATTGCTTGTGCAATGACATGCTTGGAAACAGGCTTTGGAATTCTTCTTGAGCAGTTTGCAAATGAGAAGAAAGAGTGGAATTCTAGAGACTTGATGTTGTGTACTTTTTCATAAATCAGGGTATACACTGAATATTATGCAGAGATGAAAATATTATATTAATATACTCAATATTTTTTTCCTAAAGATCACTGCCACAAGGCATTGTTTTGTGAAAAAACCTCTGCTGATCTGTAATTAATATTAGCTAGGCGTATGCTTCATAAACCATTTATATTTGCCTCAAGACTGCGGCTATTTCAGACCGCATATAAATGATTACAGTAGCAGCAGGAGAAATAGCCTATCTCAGCGGTGTTCTCTAGCGTAATTTAGTTACTGACTAGTCTCTGGGCAAGGAATGCTAAATTGTTCCAACAGCAGATTAAATTTGGAGAATTTTGATCTATACCCCCAATATGATCAATGAATATGAGATCAAGAGAGAAAGCCAGATAGTGGGAGTAAATGCTTTTCAGCACTTTGATCCAGCTGCATTTGCTGTGTCAGGTTTGATTGCTTTTCTGCAAAGGAACTGTGTGGAGTAAGAAGCAGCCCCTCATATATACAAATAGCTAAGATAAAGGCAATAGACATTAGCAGAAGAAGGGATTTGGAGAGGCACGTCACCACTTTGGGGGTCCACAAAAAGGATGGGTTGTAGTATCTGGAGAAAAAGTGGGCTGCATGAGCTATTCTTTGCTCACCCTTCAGAAAAATAAGATGAAAAATATTTCTGACACTAAAAGGATGGGATTGACTTATTGGCTCTCTTTTTGTGCTTATGTACCTGATTTGTTCACCATTGCTGACATTCCTCTCAGCAATCTCCTGGGTCACATTAATGGTGTTTGCATCAAGACTACAAGGTCAGAATTCAAGGTTTGTGCTGCCATCAGATAGTCACTTCTGATTAAACTAGACAAGAAACAAGCTATAGGAACACACACTTATTTTCTTTATGGAGTATGAAAAAACTAGTTGTTCTCTTCCTTAAAAAAAATAACCAGTCCTTTGATCTTTTGCGGGGTCAATACTATTCCTATATTTCTGCCTCTGTTGCTATAATCTTGTGACACTACTATTGATGGACTGTTATTTCATCAGTTGGAAGGCTACAGCAGGGTGTATCTATAAAGGGTCAACTGCACACAGTAGTAACCTGCAAGAGAGATACTCCCAGCAACTACCTCATTCATGTCAAAATCTCAAGCAAACACCAAAACAATGGTCTTCAGCCTTGGGTTCCCAGTTGTTGTTGACCGTCACTTTCTAGAACACGAGTAACCCAAAAGTAACTGGAGTTCAAGGTTCAGAACCACTGCATGGGAAGTCATCATGTGTATTTGTGGATTTCTGCCTTTCCCCCCAAAAAAATGCAAGCCATGGCAGCATGCGATAAAATTAAATAAAACTAAGAGAAATTAAACATAATATGTGCAAATATAAAGAATTGAAAATGAAATTTAAAACATGCAGATGAAAGAAAACACAGCACCCACCCCCTTAAAATTCTCTTTCAAACTCTCTATTAAAACATGCTAGACATCATATAAATATGACTTCAAAAATATAGAAAGTCACATGTTGAGAAACAGAACTGATTATTAGAAAAGAAAGCAACCCATTCATAATTTTCCCAATATTTTACCCAATCAACTTCTGATCTGATAGGAGCCTACATTATTTATTTATTTATTTATTATTCGAGTTTATATACCACCACACCTTGAAGGCTCTGAGCGGTTTACAACAGAATAATACAGTTAACGGTAAACAGTAAACAACTCTGCACATCACAAACAATAACAAAACAAACTATAGGAGTCCTCTACTAGATACCAGGGTTCACACGGTCCCTAGAGGGAGGGGCAGAATAAAACCCGATGGAGTGTGGTCATGGACAGGGCCAACTGGGTGGCGTGGGAAAATGCCCCCCTTACACACAGGAAGGACTGAGTGGAATTGCTGGAGTTGTAGCATGTCAAGTAATACATTCTCTCTAATAAATAACACTATTTCTGATGCTTCAGATGGTTATATGATACCCAGCAGTGTAGCAACCGGGGGGAGGGGGATAAGCACATTCATCCATAAATAAGAATTGTGCCCCACCCCCCAAATTGTCCTAGCACCTTATATTTGCTGTGTTCAGATTTCCCTTGGCTTCTATGCATGCCATTCTTCTTTGGTCACAGTATGTTCTAGAACTTAGTGAACTTTATTGAACAAACTCTTTCCATGTGAGGCATACCACAGGGCCACACTGGAGGACCCAGAAAGCACCTAGACACCTAGGTCCTCCAGAGTGACCGTGGACAACTTCCAGGAGAAATATGCCATAGAATTGCATAGAAGGCCTTGTAAATGTTTAAGAGATTGCATATTTTGACAGTTGCAGGTAAATGAAACTGTGGGGCATGTCTTGTAAATCCGGAAGCTATACTGTGTTTCCAAATGCTTAACTAAAACTTTATCTAATGCTAGCCATGTGGGAACTAAAGGAAAATCTTATTGCCCTCATCTACCCTACTTCCATATAATACAATTCATAAGCAGCCTGCTTGTGGATTAAGAACCTCTTCACACTTATCCTCAAGTTGCTTCATTTTGCTGCCAGTCGCCTGTCAAACGGCAGGTGCACAAGGCACCTCGCGGTGCACTGTACGCTCCCCTCCTTCCCCCATCATAAAGAGGGAATGGGGCAAAGCACATTGGCACCCTATCTCCATCCGATGGGGGAAAGGACCCATAGTCGCCAAGGAAGTGATATTTTACTTACATTGTAGCAATAACCAGGAATATAAGGCAAACTTTCTAAAATGTAACATTGATCACTAATTACATCTCACATTCTTTGAATAAATTTGTGATGCAAGATTTAGTTGGGAATAGGTCATTTATCTGTGTTTGGAAAGACGGTGGGATATAAATTAACTAATTAAAATTGAATGGCTTCAACCACCAGCAGGCTGGGATCTAAACAAGTGGGGTGCCTCATCCTTCAGTGATGGAACTTGGTTGTCTTCTTGCTTCTTCTTCCTTCAACCTTTGTTGAATTATGATTTTACCTAACTCATTATAAATGCTCTAATACTACTATAACACTAATTTCAAAGAAGTTAGCTTTTCCCCTCTCGCAAATCGTATGCAAAACAGCAGTTGAATATCTGCTTAGCAGTATACTAGAATCAAAATTCCCTTATGTTTTTGACTTACAGAGTGCCAGGCATATTGTAAGTCTTTTTTCAAAAGAATTTCATGGTTCTTAAATATCTATTTGCTAAAATTTAGCAGCAAAATCATATAAGTTAAAATAAATAAATAAATAAATAAATAAATAATACACTTTATTTATATTCCGTTCTATCTCCCAGAGGGGACTCAGAGTGAATTACAGTATACAGTACACATATATAGGCAAACATTAAATGCCCTTTATATAATGAACAACAATGACATACAATACACAAACCAAGGCAAAGGTTTCCCTTTCCATCTCCAGTATCTGGAGGCAGTGCTCAACTCTGGCCATGAGGAGGTGCTCTTGTTCCATTTCCATGCTGAGGAGCCTTGTTGTCCATAGATGACTCCTGGGCATGTTTTGCCAGCATGGCTGTATGGGTGCCTTTTACTTTCCCTCCAAGGTAGTACCTATTGATCTATTCACATTACATGTTTTGAACTGGTAGGTTGGCAGAATCTAGGGCTATCAGCTCACCCCAACCCACGGCTTTGAACTACCAACCATCCAGTCAGCAAGTTTTTTTGCAGCTAGTAATTTAACCCAATGTGCTACCACATAAGCAGAAACAGTTACATAAACAGTAACAATTCAATTTTATGTAAGATACCTGGAAGCTGGTGTGGTGTGTTTATAAAAGGCAAGAAGGTCTATAAAACATTTCTATTAAAAGCAATCAATATATATTGTATGAAAATATATCTAGGGAAATGAATATAATCCTTTTCCCCTTGTAGTGGAAATAATTAGTTACAAATTAACTCTGAAGAACTAGCCTCTTTAACCTGGGTTTGTTTTATCTATGTTATTGTTCAGTATACATCAGCATTAACCTATGATGCTGTCAAAGTAATGGATGCAGCATTCCGAAATCTTCGCAAACAGCGGGTTGAGATTTCTAGAAGAGGAAATGCTGGAGACTGCCTTGCAAACCCAGCAGTGCCCTGGTCTCATGGTGTGGAAATAGAAAGGGCATTAAAGCAGGTAAGTGTTCCAGAACCAACATTTTGGTTATAAAATCATATGTGAATGTTTTGAACTTGATATTTTTTTAATGAAAAAAATCCTATCTAACATACAGTATCTAGGATAAAAACTAAATAAGATGTAAACTAACAACAACTGTTGAAGTAAAAATGGTGTGACTTCAAAGCATTTTCAATTAACTAGTTTGTTTCCACTCCTCTTTCTATTATTTCTCATAGGTTCAGGTGGAAGGGTTGACAGGAAACATAAAGTTTGATCAGAATGGAAAGAGAATTAACTTTACAATAAATGTCATGGAGCTCAAAAGTACGGGTCCCCGGAAGGTAATTATTCATACTGAGTAATTTTAGTTCTTTCTTGTTAAGTGATTTAAAAAATAGGTTCCTTAGAACTTAATATAAAGATGTATGCAGGCATAGGGAGTCTTTAAACCCAGTGAGTGGTTTTGATCTTTAATTCCCATCAGTCCTCACCACCATGGCTGTTTAGGGATGATGGGAGTAACAGTCAATGTATGCAGGACCATAAGTTCCTCAGTATTTAAAGACATGTGTATATGTGTTTGTATGTGTGTGTGTTCCTATGGAGTTGAGAAAATGCTTTTTTGTTAGCAGTGGCCACATTTCTAGATAAATTTCATCAGCGTGCACAACTAATATTATTTCAAATTGTGTATTTCTTGTTATTAGACACAGGATAGATTAATTATGACAAGTTTTAAAGGATAACTGTATAGTTTTCTGAATTGTGATTCTCCTTACCATGGTTACAGTGCAACCACTTAAGAGTAGAAAATTCCCATTGATTTTTCAATATAACAAAAACCTTTGCCTCCTATTGAAAGTAAGGGAATATTAAAGATCTTTCGTTTGATTGGGTATAATATCATGAATCACATAACTGGAAAGTAATTAAAATAATATAGAAAAATGTATTGAACTGATACCATCAATCTTCCATCCATTTTGATTTTGCATAGCGTGCCTCATCCTCATTATACATCTTGCGTAATACATAGCTATCATTAGTTCTTGAGTTCATGCAGCAGAATACATTTTGATAGACAAGTTTGATTTGTCAAAAATTATTCTTTAAACAGAAATATTAATTAGCTTGAGTGCTACCTGCAAACTTTTTCAGATTGGATATTGGAGTGAATTGGATAAATTGGTTGTGATTCCAACGGATGGTCTCGCTGGCAACGACTCTTCGGGATTAGAAAATAAGACTATTGTTGTCACTACTATTATGGTAATTAAGCACATTTTTTGTGAAATGGATACTCTGAATTGTAATCTTATAATTGGATCTTGGTTTCTGTTGAAGTAAACCACTGAATGCCTTTTTCATTGTAAATGTGTGAACAGTTGGGAAATGGTCTAGTTGGAAATAAAAGTTCAACCTGTGGTATAATTTGCCTTTTGTTTCAGATAGTTTTAAGGATTTTGAAATCTATGCTTGCTTTAAAAAAATATGGTAAAGTATGTTTTAAAATGTTCACCAACAAAAACATTAAGAGAACCAATTTCAATGAAGTGTTCCTTCTATTGTGGCAGGATTTTCAATTTTGTGCTAAAGCTGACCTTTCCTCATTTAACCAACGGAAGTTGAGAAGTCAGAATTGTATGCACAATATTCTCTCTCTCTCTCTCTCTCTCTCTCTCTCTCTGGCTCTCTCTAGTCAATTTTAAATTCTTCACTAAATGGAAGAGTTTGAAACTTCCTTTATCTCTTTTTTTATAGCAGCAATACAATAGTATAGTAAGGATGTCATATGTAAACCCACTAAGTTAATAACTGTTCAGAGTTGTTCATTTAGTGCATAACTTTTCTGGATCATATATTAAAGAAATCAAGAACTTATCTGCAGTTTTGATGGTGGTAAGCGCTATATTTATTGTCATTTTTAATAAAATCATTCCTGGGATTCTTGGGATTGGTGGGGAAATCCTGTGAAATAAGCAGGAATACGCTAAATATGTAGATATATTCTTTAAAAAGCTGGAATTAAGGTCTTTCTTTACTTATCATTATGCAGCTTCCATTAATGCTAATAAGAATTATGAAAGCCACTTTGAGTGCCTCTATCTGTAAGGCTTGCTGTGACACTGAAGAAATGTTATGACGATTGCTAAATAAATAATCCTGAATATTTATCAAAGAAATGCAGGATTTTCCTTGCTTTATTTGATGTTCTTCCTGTCTTGTGCACAATGAATAGACAACGAACTCTGGTGGAATCCCAAACAATTAAAGTCACATTTCTCTGTACAGGAATCTCCGTATGTCATGGCAAAGAAAAACATTGACTTGCTTGAAGGAAATGAGCGCTATGAGGGCTACTGTGTGGACTTAGCGGCAGAAATTGCCAAACACTGTGGGTTCAAATACAAACTCACAATTGTTGCTGATGGCAAGTATGGGGCCAGGGATGCTGAAACAAAAATCTGGAATGGAATGGTTGGCGAACTTGTTTATGGGGTAAGAGCCATTATTAACCATTGGAGGTAGCTATGAGTAATGGAGAGATTGTAGGAATGACAGCTGCAGTTCACCCAGAATGAAGCCAGGGCTAAATAAGCTTTTGAAAAAAGGCCAGCATGTCTGCATTTCATCACCATTTCCTTCAATTGGAAATCTTGTGTGCATTCAAATACCATAACTATTGAGAGAAACATTGTGTGTGCTGGCAATATTGTGCAGATCATAAAGAGGTACTCTTTGCATGATAAAGGAAAGCCAGGTGGCTGGCTGTGTGTCAGTAAGAAGAATATCACAGGCAGTTGCTCAATACTTTATTCCCCAGTAGGACATTTGTATTGGAATTACTATTATTATCCATGACCCTGCTGTTGCATTCTTCATTTGTGATTCACAAAAGCAATGAAGTTATTCCCTTGTTAAATATTGAATAAGTTATTATCTTGTTTTGCTTCCATTACAGAAAGCCGATATTGCAATTGCTCCATTAACTATAACACTGGTGAGAGAAGAAGTGATTGACTTCTCAAAGCCTTTTATGAGTCTCGGGATATCTATAATGATCAAGAAACCTCAGAAGTCCAAGCCAGGAGTGTTTTCCTTTCTTGATCCCTTAGCATATGAGATCTGGATGTGCATTGTTTTTGCCTACATTGGGGTCAGTGTTGTTTTATTCCTGGTCAGCAGATTTAGTCCATACGAATGGCACACTGAGGAGTTTGAAGATGGAAGAGAAACGCAAAGTAACGAATCAACTAATGAATTTGGGATATTTAATAGTCTCTGGTTTTCCTTGGGTGCCTTTATGCAGCAAGGATGCGATATTTCGCCAAGGTTGGTTACACACTCATTTCAACTTTGTGCATTTTTGGTCTCCTCCAGGATGTTCATGGTGCATATATATTCACTCTCATGTTATACCAGCAGTGGAAATGTTTTTCAAAAATCATCTAGTTTTCTTCATGAAAATCGACAACTCAGTATGTAACCCAGTGGACTGTTCAATTGGTTTTCTCCTAGCATTGGTTTTTTCCCCCCTTGGTGAACTTATATACACCATGCAGAGGCCATAAAATGCATAAGGTCCTCTCATTCCATGCCTTCTTGGAGGGGTACCGTGTTTTTGCTGCATATTCTCATTCACAGCCCATGATGTATTGATTTCACAGGTGCTGTGATGGGAAAAAGGGTAGAACACTGTTAATGGTCTATGAAATAGGACTTTCCCCTTCACCAACCACCTTACATGACAACCTGCCTGTTGCTAATGTTTATTGCTTGGGCCAAATTACTGAACGAAATAGAAAGGTCTTTTCTGATAACTCAATAGCTATGTGAACCAGTTGAAGAAACATAGCAAGGGTGTGCAGTAAGAGAATTTTGGAGATAATTGTTTTGCTTAAGGGAAAACTCTTGTTCATTTAAGAACCTAAACTTAGGCATTGCTGGTTTTGGTGGGCTTGAATGTATGCCACAATTCTAAGCCTAATCTATTATGACCATATATTTTTAATTTATGGTTCTTTCTGAGGGATTCTCAGCTGTTCATTTTTTTTCATACTATGTGGTGTGTCCCCAAACTCAATGGCTTAATTTGGCAGATGTTGGTAAAGCATATTAAACAGAAGAATCATATAAAAGCTGAAAGATTGTTGGATCCAGCTCAAAAAATTGACAAGGTTGCAGAGCATAAGAAAGCTGGGCATTGTTCAGATCCCCGAGTTGTGCCAAGGGCCCACTGTCCTAACAGTGTACCCATTTCATTACTTGAAATATATAAAAAACAGACACAACAAGTCAAATCTATTTACCTCATCCCCCACCCAAAAAACAAAAGCTTTGAAGGCTTCAGTGAGGAATTCTAATTTTATCCCTATTGTGTTTGATTCATAAAAATAAAATGGATGAATAGAAAATAGAGAGGGAGTACAAACCTTTTTTCCCCCAAGAAGAAGTATTAATCAAGAGAGAAAATGGGAAAGTGATAATAAAAGAGTGGTTAGTGCATTGTCTTTAAGAACATAAGAACATAAGAAGAGCCATGCTGAATCGGACCTCAGCCCATCTAGTCCAGCATTCTGTATCACACAGTGGCCCACCAGTTGTACACGGGGATCTCGAGCAGAAGGGAGGGCAAAACCCTGACCTGCTCCCCACCCCCCACAACCAGTACCCAGGGAAATCCTGCCTACCTCAACCAACTCCGAGGTGGCACTTGAATGTCCTTTTCAGTAACTACCGATACACTTGGTATCCATGAATCTGTCTAATCCTGCCTTGAAGTTGTTCAGGCTGATAGCTGTCACAACCTCTTCTGGAAGTGAGTTCCATAACCCAATGACCCTCTGGGAGAAGAAATATTTCCCTTTATTAGTCCTAACTTTCCTACCTTTGAGCTTCAGGGAGTGCCCTCTAGTCCTAGTGTTTTGTGACAAAGAAAACAGTTTTTCTTTATTCACCTTTTCTATCCCATGCATGATTTTATACACTTCGATCAAGTCACCTCTTAAACGCCGTCTTTCAAGGCTGAAAAGACCAAGGCGTTGCAACCTGGTTTCATAAGGGAGCCGCTCCATCATGAGCTCCATCATAGTAGAAGGAACTGTTGCACCATTTTCCATCCAGTAAGTAGGGCATGCCTATGGGTCATGTGGTTAGGTGGACCAAAATCATCATCTTTTGAAGGGCTGTCATAGGAGCTTTCAAATGGTGCTCTTCCTGAAGAGTTGTGTGTTCCAATTGTCTTCTAAAGGTGGGAGGCAGGGGTCTTGAAGTAGGCCACCAAACGTTTGCAGATAAAGAACAGTTTTAACATTAGCACAAGTCACCCAGTTACAGACTTTCACACTCTGATGCTAATTTACCATACTCAAATGCAATACACAAATTATATCACAAAAATTAGACAGTGTATTAGATTTGATGGCACTATAGATTTGAGCATGTAAAACAGTCATTCTGCACCAGGTTTTCCAAACTGCCAGGCAGTCTCACGAGCCTATGCACCTTTGTAGCTATGCAGGGCATGGAGTCTGAGCGTCAGTGACCAATAAGAATGTTGCACTAACAATTCCGTGGACAACAGGGAGCCTCCTTCGAATTCCCCCTTTGCTTGGGCTGTGACATGATTGAGATCTCCAAGTAGCACCTCCATTTAAAGGGGTTGCAATCACAACATTCCCCCTTTTAAAACCAGGGCATCTGAAAAGAAGTCAGTTGCTCAAGACCATTACAAGTAACTCAATATTTGATACAGGTTTATCTTACTTAGAGAACTCAAACAGAAATTAAAGCAAGAAAGATATTAATAGATATTCTAATTCCTTGCTGTAAAACTGACATTAATTTCACATATGTTAAACAGGGATCCAATTCATTGGAAATTTCAGTAGCCAAGGACTGACTTTGCACACAATATGCACAGAAAACTGCATTTTCTGTGAAAGAAAATGTTGATAAAATCACTACATGTGATTTTTTTTTGCAAAATCCTGAATTATAAAGAATCTCAACACTATAAAGTTATTGTCAGGATTTACCAGCACTTAAGAAATACATTTTTTGTTCATTTTCCAAATATTTTTGTATATTATTTCTATTCCTAATGTTAAACCTAAAATAAGAAGATACTGGACGACTTTGGGAGATCAAGTAATGAAAGTTTGGCTGCAAAAAAAATAGTGGTTGAATATGGAGGTTAGAGTGGAAGACTAGGAGCTACAATGCTGAGCATACATAACCTCAAAACAAACCAAACCTAGGCAAGTTAAAAGTTCAATATTTACCAACCTCTCAAAATTTATATCTGTATCATCCTTCTTTGTACTTTCATCCTCAAAATCTCTCTAACATCAATCAAGATGTTTTATTCCCACATTGAGTGGATTCAGAGAGACTGAAAGAGAGAGGAAAAATAGCGTTGCCTAAGGTTTCTGAGTGAGTTTATGGCAGAAATGGTCTACAGCTCAAACAGTTGCTTAGCTACCATTCTGCTACCTGCAGGCATCCCAGCTCATTCCTCACCTGCACAAGACAAAACATTGTCTTGGTGAGAGAGGTGTGATAGCATTCATTTCTTGCTGTGAAAACAAACACATCATGATGCACCAGTTTCATCATTTGAAACAGTCTTGCAGGGCATCACTTGAAGATTTAGAAGTTAGAAAGTGCAGTATATCCTCTGAATGGTGAAAAGCAATATAGATATATTAGAGGAAGAACCCGGTTAACAACCATGATTGATAACCAACACTATGTACTTAGGAACTACTCAGAGATATATATCTTCTCCCAAACATTCTTCCTCATGCTTCAGATTGAACATTTGAAACACTTGGGAGTCCATGGGCATCATCCAACCTCGGAAAAATTCCCACACAGTCATAACAGACTCTGCAAAGGTTCCCTCCCTTTCCCAAGTTCAGTCACCCACAGCTGAGATGGAAAGGTGTAGACGATTTGTGACCATAGTCATAAAATGCCCTGAATGCCAAATAATCATAGAATCAGTGAGTTGGAAAAGACTTTGTGGGCCATCCAGTCCAAGGCCAAGAAGCAAGAAAAACAAACCAGTAATAATTGCTCCTCTCTACCCTGATGGCTACCTTGAATGGAATCGCCATCATTTCCAATCAATGAGACTTTTCTTCTCTGTGGCTTTCAACAAGGAAAAGAAATAGAATAAACCAAGTCATAATTCCAGATATTATTGGGGCTCAAACAGTTCCCACAAGTGTGTGCCCCTTCCTTTTTTACTAAATAAAGAAGGGGCAGGAGAAACAAAGCCAGGTCCTCAGTGGAAAAGCTCCATCCAGTGACTTGTGTAGGGTTGGGACTCAGTGATATTTAGGAATGTGGAAGTCACATTAGGTTGCAAGAAAAGGAACTCAGCTCCCAATGTGAGGAACTCACTTCCTCACATCTGATCTAAAAGTTTATTTGGCTGAAATTGATGGTTTACCTACCTGGTAGTAGCCTACATGGAACTCAGTGAAGTCTTCTGAATTTGCTTGTATAGGATTGCTCCCTACAGACCCCAGAGGGACTATGTACACTTTGAGGCAAATACTTAAAAAAAAAAAACCCTTAGCACAGATCACTACTAAAGTAACAACTTTAGTTGGCAATCACATGTCCTATATTCCTATCAAATTACTTCTATGATTTTAAAGTAACCCTTAATAAAGGGAATTCCCACCTAGGATGAAAAGTTGCTAGAACATTTTAAAAAGGCAAGGCTTTGAAAACGTTTGTAACTATTGGCCATTTTATTGGCATTTATTCTGTAACTCTAAAATAGACGGCAGTGATCAATTTCAAGGGCTTTCCTTTTAGTTTTGATTTGTTTCCTGAGCTCAGTCCTTAGCAGAGTGAGAGAAATAAATATTCTTCATAGAAAGAAGTATGAGTGCTTGTCAGCTTGAACAGCTTTAAAAAGAGTTAGAATAAATCCATGGAGAGTGGGGCTTTCAGTAGCTATGAGTCATGTTCAGTGTATATTTCCTTCAGTACCAGTAATCGTATGTACATGGTATATGTGTAGGTGGAAAGCATGTGGCTATAGTTGCATTCATGTCTCACTGATGTTTGATCCTTGTGCAGATGTAATGCTGGACTAGATAAGGTTTTGACCCACTGAACTAGACCCACTGAATCAAAGAAACTTACATAATTTGGAAATACCAAGTTTTGTTTAATTCAGTGGTTCTAGCAACTGAATACAGACCTAGATTCTTCAATGTACTTTTTGTAAGATGATTGATTTTGAGTTATTAATGTAAACCTCACTCTGTGTGATTCATATGAATATGCAATCACAGCATGGAAGGATTGTGGCAAAGATAAATTCAAACATGTTAATACTGATATTCAAAATCAGACTTCCCAATTCAAAAATCTCTTGTTGTGGCCTACAATTGATAGGTTGATGGAATTTTCTAAAGAGAACATATAGAAATTTGCTATGAAGTTCAAGGAATACATAGTAATTTGTATCAAAAACATTACTTCCTGATTTACTCAATCCTATGCCTATGAAACCCAGATGTGAAATGTTCTTTTTATATACTCATCATGAGCAGTTGGAAAAGGAAAAACTTCAATGGGTATTTAATTGATCTTTCCTATTTTGCTTACATGTTTGAGTTATCATAAGTAGGTTCACCTGAGTTATCATGAAAACTATCCTTTTTAATATGGCAATAATATAACGTATACAGCTTTCTTTTCCAGGGGGTTCTTTCCAGTGAAGAAATGATTGGCTTCTACTTTAACTCAAGATTGGAGTCCTGAATTTAATGACACCAATTGACCTCAGTAAAATTATCATCAATATTAATCTAAACATATTTGTATATGCCATTCACTAGCACTCATTGCAACAGAAAACAAAACAGGCCGGCACGGTATAAAAACAAAATGCTTCGTTTTGTGACACAGTACAGCACACACATAGACCTGGGGATTGTATGGCTTTCAAAATATTTACTTCGTTTAAAAATCTATTTCATGCTTGTTATTAGATCACTGTCTGGGCGCATTGTTGGAGGTGTATGGTGGTTCTTTACCCTGATCATAATCTCATCCTACACGGCTAACCTAGCTGCCTTCCTGACAGTAGAAAGAATGGTATCTCCCATTGAAAGTGCTGAAGATTTGTCTAAACAAACAGAAATTGCTTATGGAACATTAGATTCTGGCTCAACAAAAGAATTCTTTAGGGTAAGAGACTTTAGTTAACCTAATTCCTAGCTGGCATCCTGCTGGTGATACTCATTGGTATAAATCTAACCTATGCTTGCCTATGTCTTTTTATAGTAGCAGTATAGTAGTATTTCATTTACATAAGGGTTTGGTAATCACAGGAAACATCATTCTTCTGTTGGGGTTTACCCATACAACATGGCAATTTAGTGATAACAGAAGGGTGTAGAGCACTTCAAAACAATTCCAGCTAGCTGGATGTATAATGATCTCCAGGACCACCAAAGGACCACAGTGTAACCTTGGAGAATGTCTTAAATCTGCATCTCAGTATTAGATCATAGCCATACCATTCTCATCCATGCATATTCTCTGCCAGCCACTATACAGCCATGTCAGGAGGACTCAGAGAATGATGAGTCCTTCATGCAGGGAGAGTCCTTTATTCACTACTGTTAGTTCTGCTGCATTTGCTTACAGATCAAATTTTACTACAACTTTGAATTATTTCAGTAAATGACATGCTAATTATAGCACCTCATTTGGAGAGTAATAGATTTTAGTAAGACAAAATGGAAAAGTTATCTGATGGCCTACTAGATATGAAGATTGCTAATTAATTTGAAAAATTCTCCATAATTGAAATCCTTAATTGAGTGTCTGTAGGAAAGATCTTTCTTTCATGAAGTCAGCTTAATGAATATAAATGGTACACACTGTTAAAACGGATTAATTTGTATTTTTGCAATTCCATGAGCTATAGAACTCTAATGCACATGACGCTGCTCTTGATTAATGTCCAGAACCTTGATGTGATATGAAAGTGGCAAATTAAAGAAGAGGCTACTAGTGGCAAATTGCTTGCAAAATATTCCATTGTCTGTTTTGTTGCCAGTTAGAGTTGTTCTACACAAAGTTGTCGCCCCTACACCCATCTATCTATTGACCTCCAAGTTAGCAAATATTGCCCCAGCACTATGCAGTATTAGAATTGTGACTGATAATTATTTTATTCATTTATATTCCCCCTTCCCCCAAAAATAATACACAAGCTGACTAGCTAGCAGCATATTAAAAATAGTCATATTAAAAGATACACACAAAAATGTTAGAAGTATAAATATAAAAGCTATTCAAAAAGTAAATAATCAATTTATAAAGCTAAAATAGTACATCATTAAAATCCCATTCCATTCAGTTTCTAAAAGAATGGTAGAACACGAAGGTTTTAATTTGCCAGCAGGACAGCAAGAGGGGCTGGGGGAAGGGGTGGGTGCCCTCCCACACTTTTGGGCTCCAGGAGCCCAAATGATGTGGGATGGTAGTGGAGACAGTCCCCCCAGGACTGCAGAAGCAGTTCTGTGAATGAGTCCCCACAGGCCCAATACCTTATTAGACCTAGGACTTTCAGGAAGGCATGGATCTAATGAGGTATTTAATTAGTTCTGGTTAAACCAAGTAAACCTTGGTTTATTCAGAATTAATTCATTTTTACAGGAGGCATTATTTGGACACCTCAAGCAAAAACCAAGACATGTTCTGCAATTTGGGACTGTCTGGATGGGTCCTTGGTGACTTTAGGCATGTCACACTCTCTCTTCCTCAGAGCAAGGCAGTAGCAACTCCTTTTCCGACTCACTCTTGTCACAAACCCCATGATAGGTTCACCTTGAAGTTGGCATACACTGGAAAAAATGTGAAGGCACCCAACAACAGCAATACATGAGATCAACCATTCATGATATTTATGAATTGTTTTGTAGTGACCTCCAAGAAATGATATAATTAAATATGATCAAATTGATTAGCTAGATGAGACATCCTTTATGCAAATATTTTGGGACTGTATGTAAAAAAAACCCAGCTGAGGGGAATATGTTTATATCAAAACCTATAATTATGACTGGGTCCTATTTACATATATATATTAGTTCACTGTGCCTCTTCTCTATAAAACTAGATATTAACTTAATGCTCCATAATTTGCACTTCTGCCTCTGTTCATAGTTCTCGTTGACTTCCCATGTGGATAATTACCTACTTCACCTGTTTCTGCAGAGATCTAAAATCCAAGTATTTGATAAAATGTGGACCTATATGAAAAGTGCAGAACCATCTGTATTTGTGAGGACTACAGCTGAAGGTGTAGCACGCGTACGGAAATCTAAAGGAAAATACGCATACTTGCTGGAGTCCACAATGAATGAATATATCGAGCAGAGAAAACCCTGCGACACCATGAAAGTTGGCGGCAATTTGGATTCCAAAGGATATGGAATTGCAACACCTAAAGGATCCTCATTAAGGTGGGTGGAATAGTATAACAATATGCTCAATGTTGTTATAGTATCCCACCTACCCTGATGTATCTTTT